>JBBDGP010001106.1:0-600000 GCA_037952835.1 Lithobates septentrionalis | reverse complement strand
GCCCACTTCAATGGGAAGTTTTCCTGAATAGTTTGGAGTCTCCCGGAAGAGAGATTGACATTCAATGCCTCGGATTTGTCAGATTGATCTAGTAGTTAGATAACAATTTTATTTTACAATGAATCAGTCAATATCTTATTTCTCAAAACAATGGGTAATACAGAGCTATCAAAAATAGGGAGGTCTTTCACTTTTGTGGCTATATACCCAGCCACGGCTTTTTAGCATCCAGGGGGATCACGCTGTCAAGCTTCCACCACCAAAAATGGAATCGATCACACGTGAGCCCCAAAAAGAAATAAGGCCTCCATAGTGTAAAATCTTCAATGTTTATAAAATTAGGTTGCACTGACCTCAAGGAATGTAATCTTTGGCATAAAAATTCAAGCCGGCCGGCTTATAATAGCAGCCTGTGTATTGGAACTTGCACAAACGCGGTGACGTCAGCACATCGCTCTTCCCTACGTGTTTCATCAAAAATGAGGTAGTTTATGGAAGGTGAGGTTCATAAATGAATTACTTGTAGAATTTCCAAAACATGATCCAACATGGAACTTAACTAGAAAATGACAGGTAGGACATGCCCTTCTGAGGAAGCTGCTGAGCAGCTGTGAAACATGGTAAGGACTGCTAGGTTGGATTTAATGCATGGAGCTCCCCTGGCATAACACAGTTGCTCCTTCTTGGCACTAAAACTGGCTTAGTTACATATCTAGGGAGTGGTAAAACACATGGGACAACATGGGACAATATACTACATGTACTTTGTCCCATAGTGGACAGAACTTTAAAATTATTATTATTATTATTATTAATGATGTATATAGCGCCAACAGTTTACGCAACACTTTACCATGTAGAGGGGGGACAGCACAATTACAGTACAATACAGAAGGGACAGGAGGGCCTGCTCGTAGAGCTTACATTCTAAAGGGTGGGGGTGGTGGTACAAAAGGTAATAGATGCGGGGAATGATTTTAAGGGCTTGTTAGGTGGGTGTGGGATAGGCTTCCTTGAATAAGTGAGTTTTCAGGGATCTCCTAAAGGTGGACAGGTTAGGGGCTGATCGGATATTCGAGGACAGGGAATTCCAGAGGATGGGAGAGTCTCTGGAGAAGTCCTGAAGACGAGCATGAGAGGAGGTAACAAGGGAGCTAGAGAGCAGGAGGTCCTGGGAGGAGCTGAGGGGACGATTTGGGTGATATCTGCAGATGAGGTTGGTGATGTAGCTGGGGGCGCGATGTTGTGGATGGCCTTGTATGTTGTGGTTAGCATAAAAATTATAATGATAAATATAAAATTAAAAATAAAAATTATAATGATAGATCTTTATCTCTTTAGGAAAGAAACCCATTTTGCCATTATATTAAAGTTATAAACTTGCAATGGCTTTTACTGTTTATCTTTAGAAGGCATTAGCTCTAATTTTTGAGTGCAGTTAAATTTGAAAGCATGGTAAAGGATCCCTAAAGCACAATGGGTAACCCAAAGAGCAGCTGTCTGATTTGAGGCTTATTGTGTCTGTATGAAATCTTGGATAGAAACAACTGATAAAGGAGCTGTCACTGCTCATTCACTTGTGCTAATGTCAGCTTTGATTATTGAGATCTGTGACTGTTCTTTTTTAGTCCTGACCATTCTACAAAAAAATTATATATTTATTAAATGTAATCTCTAACAAACAAGTAGTGTATTTGTTAGATAAATGAACAATTACAGGCAGTGTACAATGCATACTGTATCTGGTAGTAACAAAAAACAAGCTACAAATATGATCAGAAACAGAAATATCCCAAAGACATAAATGCAGCATATCAATATAAATCACGGGTACATCAGAAAGGCACACTTCCTGCTTAACAGTAAAGAAAGAAGACTGCTCCCCACCAGGAGTCTGAATCATATGTATCCAACTGACAGAAAGAGGAAAGGGCTAGAAATACTGTATGTCTCCAGACCTAAACCCTATTGAGCATCTGTGGGGCATCCTCAAACATCAGGTGGAGGAGCGCAAGATCTCTAACATCCACCAGCTCCATAATGTCGTCATGGAGGAGTGGAAGAGGACACCAGTTGTAACCCGTGAAGCTCTGGTGAACTCCATGCCCAAGAGGGTTAAGGCAGTGCTGGAAAATAATGGTGGCCACACAAAATATTGACACTTCGGGCCCTATTTGGACATTTTCACTTAGGGGTGTACTCACTTTTGTTGCCAGCGGTTTAGACATTAATGGCTGTGTGTTGAGTTATTTTGAGGGGAAATTTACACTGTTATACAAGCTGTACACTCACTACTTTACATTGTAGCACAGTGTCATTTATTCAGTGTTGTCACATGAAAAGATAGAATAAATAAAATATTTACAAAAATGTGAGAGGTGTATTCACTTTTGTGAGATACAGTATGTGTTGCAGATCTTATCTTAGTTTTTTCAGGAAAACCACTTTATTTCCTTCTTGACAAGCTCTCCTCAACGTGTGATCTTAGTGACCACTTCTGTTTTATCCACAACTTACTATATTCAGTATATAAGCTTGGTAGATTTGTTTCTCATATGTTTTCAGATTAACTATTTCCGGACCACCCCACAGAGATATATTGCTGCAGGGTGGTTGTTCTGCGCTGGATCACTTATCCGATACATGACCTAGGCTCCTGGGTAGGGTGTGTGCCACTCTGATTGTGTTGTGATTTATTACAGAACAAGCCGATCAGTGGGTTACCAAAGACATGTAGCCGAATATATATTGGCCTAAATTCATGAAGAAATTTGATTGAGTTTTCTATTGGATATGTTTTATAGCAGAAAATACTGGTTGTGGGGGGGGGGGGGTGAAACCTTCTGGAGGTCAAGTGGTTAATACCAATATTTTCGTGAATATTAATTTATTTTTAAAAATGCTGAGGTTCCTTTAAATTCAACCAAAACCATTTCCCTATAAACTTAGATGTTTCATTGAGGTGCTCAGATTCCTAGAACTTCTTCTTCTCTACCACTTGTTGTGGAAGTAGATGACACATACAGCAGCAGATAATACAAATCCAGAGAGCACCATTCGTAATATATTCTGTGCCGTGTAATCTGAGGAGAGAACCAGCGATAAAAGTTATTTGATTTTTACATTGCAATTTTGAAATATTATAAAAATTGGTTATAAAAGGCCTGGATACGTTTCCTTCTCATTGAACAGAAGAAATATTGTTGTTTTATCTTCCAATGATACAGTATGTTCTAATATATTCCGTTAATAGGAAGAGACGTGACACAGGAAGAAACAAAACTGAAATGAGAGATAAGTGTGTCACCCCCCTCCAGAGGAGCGTAAGTCACAAGATTGGCTGACCAAGATTACAAATCCATTGGCAGGCAAACTGTTAAAAAGATGTATTTCAACTGTGTATTTAACTTTATGTTTTAAATTAGAAGACCTTTTACAATTATTTTTTTCTCCAGTGTCTTCACGTTATAGAGTTAAACAAGTACATATTTTTTATTAGAGCATGAAATGTTACTGTCAGAACCTGGATCACCTGCTGGTCGCACTGTGGTTCCCAGAGCGGAAGGTTCTAGTTCCGGTTTCCACCAGCAGGTGTCTCCCAGCATCATCAGTCTCCACCTGATGCTGGCTGCTGGGAAGGTATTTAGTCCCTCCTCTACCAGTACCTCTCACTTCAGTGTTTTGCTCTGCTAGCCAGATACTGCTTGCTATTAGGGATGAGCCGAAAATCCCCCCGGTTGGGTTCGCAGCAGAACATGCGAACAGGCAAAAAATTTGAGCGATTGCTGTTAAAGTC
Source organism: Lithobates septentrionalis (assembly GCA_037952835.1). Lineage (NCBI taxonomy): Eukaryota > Metazoa > Chordata > Amphibia > Anura > Ranidae > Lithobates > Lithobates septentrionalis. The sequence continues at coordinate 596,204 of JBBDGP010001106.1, read as the reverse complement.
TATGGGATACGAACGTGAAAAACCAAAAGTGCTCATTTTAAAGGCTTATATGCAAGTTATTGCCATAAAAAGTGTTTGGGGACTCGGGTCCTGCCCCAGGGGACATGTATCAATGCAAAAAAAAGTTTTAAAAACATCAGAAGCAGTGATTTTAATGCTTAAAATGAAACAATAAAAATGAAATATTCCTTTAAATATTATGCCTGGGGGGGTGTACTTAGTCTGCCTGTAAAGTAGCGCATTTTCCTGTGTTCATAACAGTACCACAGCAAAATTACATTTCTAAAGGAAAAAATGTAATTTAAATGTAATGTATTGTCGAATACCAGCAATATAGATAAAAATCATTGAAAAAAAGGTGTGGGTTCCCCCCAGTCCATTACCAGGCCCTTCAGGTCTGGTATGGATTTTAAGGGGAACCCCGTGCCAAATTTAAAAAAATAGCGTGGAGGGTCCCCCCAAAATCCATACCAGACCCTTATCCGAGCATGCAATCTGGCAGGCCGCAGGAAAAGGGGGGACGAGAGAGCGCTCTTAACATGGGGAGGGTGCTTTGGGCCTCTTCCCCACAACCTTTGCCCCCAGATCCTGCCCCTGCCCCCCCTATGTAAATCCCTCTTCAAGCATCTTCACAACGTCGACAACAAAAAAAAACAAATAAAAAACTAGAAAAGCTCTGCCTCAATGGGAGGCGTCCCCGCCACTGCAGCCTTTTCGTGATGACAGCTCTTATAAAGTCACGTAACGTCAGAGGGGGCGGGGTCACCCGTTTACATCACTGGCTTTATAACACCTGTCATTGCGAAAAGGCTGCAGTCGGTGGGACGCCTCCCATGGAGGCAAAGTTTTTCTGTATTTTCTCTGGACCGTCAGCGCTGTGATTGAAGATGAATTTACATCGCGGGACACTTTTTTTTAAATAAATTAATTGTCCAAAACTGTCTCCTGTCAGTTTTACTTTTTTTTACAAATTTTTTGGTGAATGGGTAGGGGTACAATGTACCCGATACCCATTCACATGGGGGGGTGGGATCTGGTGGCCCCCTTATAAAAGGGGACTTTCAGATTCCAATAAGCCCCCGCTCGCAGACCCCCACAACCACTGGGCGAGGGTTGTGGGGACTAGGCTCTTGTCCCCATCATGCACCCCCCATGTTGAGTGCATGTGGCCTGGTACTGTTTAGGAGGGGGGGCACTCTCTCATCCCCCCCTTTCCTGCGGCCTGCCAGGTTGCGTGCTCAGATAAGGGTCTGGTATGAATTTTTGGGGGGACCCCCACGCCATTTTTTTAATATTTTGGCTTGGGATTCCCCTTAAAATCCCTACCAGACCTGAAGGGCCTGGCATGGATTTTAGGGGGGACCCCCACGCCATTTTTTTTTAAATTTTAGCTCAGAGTTTCCCTTAATATCCATACCAGACCTGAAGGGCCTGGTAATGGACTGGGGGGGGAACTTACGCCTTTTTTTTCAGTGATTTTTATATATATTGCCGAGATCTAACAATACATTAGAGCTGCGAACAGTTTTAAATGACATTTTTTCCTTTAGAAATTACATTTTGCTGCTCTCGTTCATTGCACTATGAACTGCCGCTATGTAAGCAGCCTTACATAGTGTGGGGTGTGGACTTAGCCCCCTGAGCCACGATTGGCCAAACGCAACCTGCCTTTGGCCAATCATGGCTCTCACAGCAGAGCGCACTGTGATTGGCCAGAGCATGCGGTTCGGGAGAATGCTTCGGCCAATCAGCAGCCGTCAATGCACTATAATCTCGCAGTGCATTGACAATCTCGCAGTGCATTATGGGGCATTCTGCGGGCGCTCGAATTTCCCACGAACGCCCCATAATATTCTAAGTTCGGTGAATTGGTGAACACCCGATGTTCGAGTCGAACTTACATTGGGCTCATCCCTACTTGCTATTTATCCTGGGCCTTCTCTTGATCTTGCTTTTGCCCTGTATGCTCTACCCTGCTGCTTTGTACCTGCTCTCCTCGTTCCTGATCCCAGTCCTGGTTCCCCCCTTCCTTGCATCTCTGGCCCTACTTTATTTATTCGTGTTCCTCATTTTGTAAATAATTGTATGTAGTTAGTTTTCTAGTTAGGATTTCTCTTACTTAGTTAAACTACTTGTTAGGTATTTTTGCCACTTAGTTGATGGTTCACTTGTACCTTTCCATGCTTTTGTTGTGTTTCCTGTTTGCTGGTGTTTGGATGTCTTTTGTTTCACTCTTATTAAACTTGCTTAAATCATATATAGTCTGGTCTCAGTTTTCTAGTGCAGCTATGCAGATGTGGCCCCTGCTGTTGATTCCTGACAGTTACTTAGATGGGATCAGTGGTTAAATATAGTTGTTGGTTAGAGAAGAGAGACAATTCAAAGCCCCAACATCAGGGTCTTATTTGGACATCATGCCGGTGTAGGTCCACCTGAATGATGGAGAAGAAGAAGAAGGCCTTTAATGTCATGTGGGCCAGGAAGAAACCAAAACTCAATCTAGCTTCACTTACTCCAGTAAAGCTAGGTTGGGTTTCGGTTTCTTCCTGGCCCATCTATACTGTGTATATTTTTGTTCTTATACATCTTTATCTCCCTTTACAGCATACTCAGATGTCCACTATTGTTAAGTTTTTGTATCACCAATATAATCATGGCTGCCCTGTTGACCATACAAATGCTGATGTCCACCGAGCTAGCACGTCTACATTGCTGTGTTTTTTCAGGAAGTGTTGAGTAAGAGTCACGACAATAATTTATGATGTTGAGAAGATTGTTATGTTAGTAAAAATATATTAATTTCATAAGTTTTTTTCAGTTAGGCCACATTTTTTTGCCACCAAGATTTAAATGTCCGGAAAACTCATTGACCTCTTGGGATAATCCAGCAAAGATATGTGTAATTGATACTAGATATTGTCTACGCTGCTTTCTAGGGATTTCAATCATGTATTGTTTTTACTGTATATATTTTTTTAAGCTTTGTAATAAAACTCATTGTACATTTTTTTTATAATCATGTGTCTGTTCTTCTTGGTAACAGCAAAGTCTGACATATAAAGGGTCTTTTTGAGTTTGATACGAATAATGAATGTGGTACCACAGAAACAGACATTTTTTCTTCTAGTTTATAAACCTTGCTCGAAGCTCACAAACTTTGCAAATCCCAGAGATTTTCTACAAATCAATGGTGATGGTGAACTTGATTCTCATTCTCAGAGCTGATACTAGAATGAAATGAAAAGCAATGAAACATGTATATAAGGATAATGTATGATTGTACATTCATTTAGGGTTACACTCACCGTAAATCTGGATGTAGAGCCAGCGACTCATTTTCCTCATTGTGTCATTCCTTATCCTCACTTCACAAGTATAATTCCCAGAATCCTCCAGCTGAGATGACTGTACTCTGTATGTATCAGATACACTGAATTCTTGCACAGTCCGTCCATCTCTGTAGAAGGCAAAGTGCAGCTCTGTGCCGCCTCTAAACGGATCCCGTCTGATGTCACATCTCACCGTCATCTCATCTCCTTCTATTACCCTGTATGAGGTCACTTTTATTTCCAGAGGAGAAAAGGTCTCTGGCAGAGAAAAGGATCACAATGATTGGTTGAAACCTTTAGTGTGCTACTAGTGTCTGAACAGGCAAAATGTATTTTGGCTTATGGTTAAGTCCGAGTCATGTAATCTGGGTCAGGGTTTTTTAGAGTTCAGGGCTGGTTGACTCATACGGGCAGGTCTCTGGTGCCTTCCACTGGTTCTGGAAAGTTAAAAAACATTCTGGAAACTGAACAGCAGAGGCTAGGAGAGCCATTCTGCATACTCAGGGGAGCTTGGGCAATCCCCAAGCAGTGGACATGGCAGGGTTCCTGAGCCAGCCCTTAAGTATGGATGAGTCAGGCTGGCATAGAGAGTCTGGTGGAAGATGAGGATGGAGTGCTAAGGAGTCTGTCGGTGGCCTTAAGGGTCTCTCTAGGTCTAGGGGGGGCCCCACAGGCTGAAGGCTCGGAATGGCTCAGGAAGCATCCCGTCTGCAGTGCGGTGTGATTGGGACCACCACCTGGGAGCAGTGGAAGCAAGCGAGGACAGTGAATACATCAGCACAAGGATACTACAGGTGGAAAGTCTACCATATGCAGCCAGCTTTCTGGAGGGACAGCGTTGTGCTTCATCCCTTCATCTTTACCCAGAGAGATCTCTGGAGCAGGCAGGAGGGCTGGTAGGACCAGCTGAGTAGTGGAGCTGGGACCAGATCCACAGGGGGGAGGGGATATACTCCTACAAGCAGTTAACTCAAGTTTTTGCTACTTTCCAGGTGGGTCCTTCCAGGGCCCTTAGTCTATAATGGACTCCTGCTATTAATCTACAGAGGGCTGTGAGTTTGTACAGAAAGAAGCAGATTAGGATTTTTGTACAGAGAGAGAAAGATTGTCCCCAAGTTTTGCTGTGTTCATTGTAGAGCGGCACGATTCTGAACAAAATGAGAATAACAATTTTTTGCCTAGAATACAGATCACGATTCTCTCTCACGAACCTCGTGGCGTAAAATAATCTTTCACATTATACAAAAAAATTGGGCTAACTTTACTGTTTCATTTTTTTAATTCGTTGAAATATATTTTTTCCTCAAAAATTGCTTTTGAAAGACCGCTGCTGTTTGGAGGTTCTAAGTAATTTTCTAGCAAAAAATACTGATTTTAACTTGTAAGCAACAAGTGTCAAAAAAAGGTTTAATCTTTAAGTGGTTAAACTGACCTCATTTAGAGACCAAAGTTCATTTCTTTGATCTAAAAGAACCAGAGATATATTGTTTATCCTTTCCGCTGTTGATAAACATTTGCCAGCTGAGTTTTTTTTTCTTTTGACAGCTCTGAGCATAGAAGGCTCTGCACTTGTTACATAGAATCGGGGAAATGCTGTATTAAAGTGATTGTAAAGGCTCGTTTTTTTTTTAACAAACATGTTATACTTACCTCCTCTGTGCAGTTGGTTTTACACAGAGCAGCCCGGATCCTCCTCTTCTCGGGTCCCACTTCTGTGATCCTGGCCCCTCCCTCTGGTGAGTGCCCCCTCAGCCAGCAGCTCTCTATGGGGACACCCAAGCCGAGTCAGAGCTCCATGTATCCATTCAGCCACGGAGCCCCGACCAGGCCCTGCCCCCTCTCCCTCCTGATTGGCTGACGGATTTTGATTGACAGCAGCGGGAGCCAATGGTGCTGCTGTTGTGTCTCAGCCAATCAGGAGGAGTGTCTGGGACAGCTAAGACACTCATGGACATCGCTGGAGAGAGATGGGGCTCAGGTAAGTAATTAGGGGGTGCTGGGGAGGCTGCTACACACACAGAAGGTTTTTTATCTTAATGCATAGAATGCATTAAGATAAAAACCTTCTGCCTTTACAACTCTAAGAGATCGTGAGGGGGGTTTAATTGTGATAACAATTTTTTAACCATTAATCGTGCAGTCCTAGTTCATTGTTTGCTGGGCATCCCATAAATCCCTTTACCCTATTCAAGTTGTTATCCCCTAAAAAAAAAAAAAAAAAAAAAAAAAAAACAAGTTTCGGGGCTGACTTCTTGTGTCTGGCTGCAAGTGGTAAAGTGTGTGTTGCCTGGCTGTGCAGGAATAGGAGAGTCGGTTACTAATGGCCCCTACGGGGTAGTGCTACACTAGTAAAGTAATTTACAATTGGACATAACTAATAATGGCCTAATTTCATATGCTCATCATGTATCTGGATATAGAACCCATCACTCATCTTCCTCACAGTGTTGGACACCGTCCTCACTTCACAGGTATAATTCCCAGAATCCTCCAGCTGAGATGACCGCACTCTGTATGTATCAGATACATTGTATCCCTGCACAGTCCGTCCATCTCTGTAGAAGGCAAAGTGCAGCTCTGTGCCACCTCTGAGCGGATCCAGTCTGGTGTCACATCTCACCGTCATCTCATCTCTTTCTATTACCCTGGACGGGGTCACTTTTATTTCCAGAGGAGAGAAGAGCTCTGGAGGAGGAAATTGTTAAAAATTAAAATTGATGGGAATATATTAATTATAAGCTAAATGTTGATGATCACACAGCAGTCTTTAGTTGAGTAGAGCCATTGTATCCACTACAGTAATACAAAGTAATAGAGAACCCGGTATGGTCAGCTTTGTCACAAGTCATTTATTCTACCTGTATGTATACTGTATATGGATGGTGAGTGGTAAACAGAGACACTGGAGGAAACCGACACAAACATACAAACTTCAATCGGTCAATGTGCTGAATGATAACTGGGCTCGGGGCTCCAGTGCTGCAAGGGAGTCCCCCTGTATAGAGTAATAAGACTTAGAAGTCCATCATCTATGTAACCACCCAGTCATTGTCATGGTTAAATAGTTAGTCAGGTTGAAAAAAGACACAAGTCCATCAAGTTCAACCAAAAAAAATAAAAAGAATTTAAGTAATTTTAGTAATATTTCCTTTTTTCTCATCATCAAGAGAGGGAAAAGGCAATATATTTAGTGTTAGTACCATCCGACCATCTCATCCAGTATTAGAGGAGTCCTGAGCCTCACTGCTGGAGGTAGTGATGGTTCCGGGACAGGTGTGTCTCTATGGGAGGCTGTACAGGTCTACTCTGCCCCGGGAACTAGCACCACATCCAATATTCACACAATGGCGGCCTCCAGAGCTGAATGGAAGTCTTGGCACACATATACACCACACATCACATCACAAGATATGGTGACCGGTTCCTCTAAGCCATAATTTCTGGAATTCATATGAATTTATCATGTTTTTAGGCCAAAATAAAAATGTGTCCATATCTATTAGATCTGTAACTGGACAGGTTAGACCAATGCCACCTTTCACAATGCCACACACATCACACAAAATAAGGATTTCCTGGGACAGGGAAGTGTGCAAAGAAATCAAAAGGAGCTGTGAGGACCTCAGTTATCAGACTAGACTGAGGAAATTCTAGAAATGTATAGGTTGTTACACAGTATCTCCATGTTTTTTATGGTCAAGACTAAATTTATATGTTTTTAAAGATATTTCTTGCTGTAGTCAGGTACTGTAGTGGCATAGGGAATAGTTGATTGGATGGTTGGGGACTTGGATGTGATGGTTTTTCTCACTGCTTTGCTCTGTAAAAAACGAACAATTCAGAAAATTGGCTTGAGGAAATTTAGTTTTTTTTAAAATTCCTGCATGTATTTTCTTTTCTTAATACTGGCCTTTTTAGAATGTCATCAAGCCAGTCATGTGAAATACAGGGTCTTCTCCTCCGGTGAAAATGTAAACAAAGAAAGAGTTTTTCCTGCGCTTGTGAAGGCGTTGTTGATGTAGAGTGGTAGTACTTACAAAAGAGGAAAAATAGAAGATGATCATGCGTGTCCCACTGCTTAAACTGACCAGTGGTGGTCCGAAGAAGGCCAAGTGGAAAAAAGAGGTGGAAGGCGCGTGATCGAACGCTTGGATCAAGATAATACAATTTATTCATATACAAAATCCCAGCATTAGATCACGTGCCTTCCACCTCTTTTTTCCACTTGGTCTTCTCCTCTGGTGTTCGGTTGTTCTCAATGATGCCAAGAGTGGGGCTGATGCCAGTATTTGCCTCATTACATTGTGAGTGCAGGGCATAGGGGTAACACCCCCTGTGTGTGGGGAGGAGGGTCCATGACACCCTACACCCACAGGATGTCCATAACACCCTACACCCACAGGATGTCCTCAACCTTTCAGGCTTAATGACACTGGGTTTCATTCAACCCAGAAGGCTGGGGACATCTAGTTGCTAAATGTAATCACTGTGGGGACAGAGTCAGAGAGGAGGTATGTATGTCAGATTGATTTTCATTTTGAACTATGGCTGGGGCAGCATCAAGAAAATAAAGTTGCCATGACTTGGGCTTTAATTTACCTTTCACAGAGATATTGAATACATCTGAGCGCTCATGTATATATGAATTATCATAACTTTGTATTTGTTTAGTACATTTGTACAGTCTAGACTGACTCATCGCTATATTAGGAATATGGAATTCAGAGTCATATTCTGATGATTTTATCTTCTGATCATCCTTGTAGAATTTTGTGTTTATTGAACTAAAATCTCTTACATGATGACATCTCAGAGTCAGGGGGTCTCCTTCATATATGGCAGATGGAGGTCTCTGCAGGATGACATAATCTGAAATGTAATAAAATGATACTTTAGGTTGTTCTCTTCACACCCAACAATCTGTAATGATGGAGATGAGATGGTTCACTCACTTTTTGTAACATTTAGGAAGACGGGATCACTGATATCACCACCGATGGTCTGACACTGGTAATCTCCTCTATCCTCCTCTACTGAAGATTTAATGATATTAAGGTTCTGTTGATTTCCTTCTATCAGTGTCTTGTTTCTAAACCAGTAATAGGTTCGGGCTTCCTCGGGTACAGTAGACGGCACATTACATGTTATAGTCGCATTGTCATAGTATATTATATTCCCCCAGTTGGGTGTGAAGGTCACCACAGGTTTGATGGCCTCTCCTATAGAAGTAAAGAGATCACACAGAACACGTAGATAGCACAATGTGCAGCAAAATATACATACTGGGACACATTTTATGTAAAAAAAAAAGTTCTCATGTTGCAAGTTCAACATTTACAGTCCCTTGAGAAAGTATTCATACCCCTTGCAATTTTCCACATTTTGTCATGTTACAACCAAAAACGTAAATGTATTTTATTGGGATTTTATGTGATTGACCAACAACCGCTTAAACCATTGTACACACTATTCGTGACTTAAGCCTCGTACACACGATCGGATTTTCTGCAGACAAAGCCTCGGACTTTTGTCCGAAGGGCGTTGGCCAAAAACTTGTCTTGCATACAAACGGCACACGATTGTCTGCCAACAAACACATATGTAGTGATGTACTAGACATATTACGAGCCGATAAAGAGGAAGTTCAATTATCAGGCGCCACCCTTTGGGCTCCTTCTGATAATTTCGTGTAGTAGAAGTTTGGTGAGCGTTGATTCTCGCTTTTCATTTCGCGCTTTTCAATTTGTTTCTGAACGGCCGTTCTTTAACCACTTCAATACCACGGACGTCATATGACGTCCTGGGCTTTGAGCAGGTATATCTGAATGATGCCTGTAGTTACAGACATCATTCAGATATTGCCGGTTTCAGCCGGCGAATCTCTACACCATAGGAACAATCATAGCGGCCGTTCCGCCGCTTGATCGTTCCTATGGGAGGCGAGAGGGGACGTCCCCCCCCCTCCTGCCGCCCTCCGGTGCTTGCTCCGACTCACCGTTACGATCGGTGAGGCGGAGAGTGGATCCGCCAGCGCCGGATGTAGATCATAGAGATTTCCGGTCCCCCGGACCAGATGGTCCCCGGAGTCTCTATGATCGTCAGAGGCCGGGCAAGATGTTATGACGTCACGCCCGGCCTCTCCATTCAAAAAAAACGGCGCCGCTTCGGCTGGGAAGCGGCAACCGTTTTATTTGTATTTTTTATTTCAGGCTTCCCAGCCTAGTGGGGAGATATGGGGTCTTATTGACCCCATATCTCACTATTAAGAGCACCTGACATGTCATATTGCTATTACAAGGGATGTTTACATTCCTTGTAATAGGAATAAAAGTGATCATTTTTTTTTTTTCAAAAAAGTGTCAAAAATATATATATATAATTAACAATAAAAAAAAAAAAAAAAAATTTAAGTGCCGCTGTCCCCGTGTGCTCGCACGCAGAAGCGAACGCATACGTAAGTCCCACCCACATATGAAAACGGTGTTCAAACCATACATGTGAGGTATCGCCGCGAACGTTGGAGCGAGAAAAATTATTTTGGCCCTAGACCTCCTCTGTAACTCAAAACATGTAACCAGTAAAAAAATTTCAAGCGTCGCCTATGGGGATTTTTAAGTACCGAACATTGGTGCCATTCTACGAGCGTGTGCAATTTTGAAGCGTGACATGTTAGGTATCTATTTACTCGGCGTAACTTAATCTTTCACAAAATGCAAAAACATTGGGCTAACTTTACTGTTTTGTTTTTTTTTAAACACAAGTTTTTTTCCCCAAAAAAACGCGTTCGAAAAATTCCTGCGCAAATACTGTGTGAGATAAAAAGTTGCAACAACCGCCATTGTATTCTCTAGGGTCTTTGCTAAAAAAACATATATAATGTTTGGGGGTTCTATGTAATTTTCTAACAAAAAAATTATGATTTTTACATGTAGGAGCAAAGTGTCAGAATTGGCCCGGTATTGAAGCGGTTAACCAGACATGTTGCGGAATCGGAGGTGATAACATGTTATTTAATATTGGCCTTGGAGATATTGCTTTGACGCAAGTCTAGTCCAGGAACAGGAGGAAGAAGATTTCTTGGACCAAAAATTGGTTGCTTTATTAATCGTGACCAATTATGTCATATGCCTTTGCTGCGGGAGCTCCAGGAGAATAATCCAGATGATTTTCGGGAATTATCTCCAGATGACAGACCCCTGCTTTCACCAACTCTTGGCATTGTTGACCCCCTATATTAAGAAGCAGGACAAATGCATGAGGCTCTTATTTTCTTTTTTGGTTGAATAATAATGATTTGATTTGTTATATTTTCTATATTTTTGGATGCATAGAATGCACTTTTTGGTTAAGTTATATTGGCAGATAGCATGTCTAATTTTATTTGTTTTCTTTTTTTAATGCACAATACTAAAAATTGTGGAGAATAATACTTGGCTATGTGTTTTACGCCAAATGACATTTTGGGAGTAGGCAGTTACATTTACAAAAATACAATGTAAAATTGACAGGGGACACCAACATAGTTGTATCTTTGATCCTAAAAACTACGGGATAATGGTGTTGTGGTAACTTGCCCAAAGAAAAACAAAAAAACAATAATATTATTCTTGATATCACTAGAAAAAAAAGCCTTTTAAAATATGTTTGCAATAACTCCGTCAGTATCACCAGCAAAGCAGCTTCATTATTCTCCCATTAAAGAAGAAGAGAATTGGGCGCTGCATTTGGAGATTTCATAATTTGCCGCGTCACGAATGTTAATTCTCCATTACGAGCGCTAGTTTACAAGACCGACTGATTCCGGCTCGTCCTTGCTTCCGAGCATGCATGTTTGTACTTTGGACTTTTGTCCGACAGACTTGTGTACACACGCTCAGAAAATTCGACAGCAGACCGCTATCCATGGAAAATTTATAAACCTGCCATCCAACATTTGTCCACAGAAAATCCGACAACAATTGTCCGATGGAGCGTACAAACGGTCAGATTTTCCGCCAACAGCCTGTCATCACACATTTCCCGTCGGAAAGTCCAATCGTGTGCACAAGGCTTTAGGCTGTGCTGTTTTGAGTGGTACAGTCCATAACTTTAAAATAGTATGAATCCCCTTCCATGAAATAGTCTTAACAGTCCGATATGCAGAACCCATCCCAGGATCCCGTTAACCTCCCCGACATTATGATTATTTTAGATTTTTGCGTCTCAAAGCGGTACAATTATTTTGCATAAAAATTTGTCGTTTTATATTGTAGGCCTGTAATTCTTAGCAGTAACACACTTAGATCTGTCCACCAAGAGTCTAGTAGATATCCCGGGTATGATGAAGTTTGAAACACAAAATCATAAATTATAATATAATAAATAAGTATAAATAATTTAAAAAAAAATAATAATATAATAATAATAAAATAGATTCACTATCGCTCAATTCTGCAAGTGTTCTAATTTACTATCTCTGTTTTCTAGCTGGTCTAAAACCACTTTTGACGTAAAGGGACACTTTTTGGTTGCTATGGACAATCTCAAGTTTCCAGGCAGAAAGAACAGTATATATAATATAAAACTGCATGCAGGGCATTGGACAAAGCATTGGGGACAAAAGGGATGTAAAATGATTTCATACAGTACTGTAATCTGTAAGATTACAGTACTGTATGTGTTATGATTTTTACAGTTTTTTTTAAATTTGCCACCAGGCTCCGCCCCGTGCATCGCGACGCTCGCAGGGAACGGAGTCCGGCACAGAGAGGCTTCGGGAGGAGGACAGAGCCCACAGACACAGCGGGGGACATCGCAGGATCCTGGGGACAAGGTAAGTATACCGCACCAGGATCCTGCAATGCAATCCAGAGTATGGCTCGGGGTTACCGATAATGGTGCTGAAATTTAACCCCGAGCCACACTCGGGAATACCGTCAGGGAGGTTACTGGGAAACTACTCTGTTAAATTGGCTCATATAGCAACACAGGTTCTCCTCAGGTTGCCCTCCCATGCATAGAAAGCCTCGAGATCTGGTCAACTCATGCATAAATCACATCAGAAGCAGTAAGTGAGTCATGCAGGGGAAGACACGTCCTTGCACAGAATGTTACACCCCTACAGCACCGAGCATTAACCCTTACTTAGCAGTACATACATATACTTAATTTACATAAATGGACACTTCTCTACAACCATATTTATAAGGGTTGGCTGAAGGCCAGCAGATCTCTTCTTGAAATCCAAAGATGGTGGAGTTGTAGCACTACCCCTGTGCTGCTGATAACTGTCTCCCCTATTCCTGCACAGCCAGGCAACAAGCATTTTCCACTCTTTATCCCGGACACAGGAAAACAGTCTCTGAGCTTGGTTTTGTTGTTTTATTAGGGGTAATAGCTTGGATGGGGTAAAGGGTTTTGGGATGCCCAACTTGACCAGAACAATGAATGGGGACAACTTTCTCCATATGTATACATTTCTGGACTGTTCTCCTTCCTGGGCACTCACAGTTTTAGTGATCAAAAGCAAAAGTCCCTTAAGGACTAGAAGCTCTCAGCCCCCTTTAGAAAACAGCACAGTATGTTGTAAGCTGCATACAGGAGTATCTCCTCTCCTTTGTAGAACTGCTCCCAGCTCTACTGCCTGCAGGAACTACCAGCCCTCCTGGCTGCTTGTCCACCAGCCCACCTGTTCGCTCAAAAAATCTCCCAGGGCAAGGAATAGGAAGAGTTAAGCACAATACTGTCCTCCTGAATGCTTACTACATATAGTAGTCTCTCCCCTTGTGAATACCCGGATGTTCTGATGTACTCACTCTGTCCTCTTTGCTCCATGCTATTCCTTAGGCAAGATTCCTTTTCAAACCGTAATGCTGTCAGGATCTTCCCAAGCAAGTCCGAGCCCAGCCTGGTGGCAGAGGTCCCCAGGCCCAGGGGTCCCTCCTAGGCTATCGACAGCCTCCTCAGAACTCCATATTCCACCTGACTCCTCTGATGGCATGACTCCCCCATATTTAAAGTGATGCTAAAGGATCATTTTTTTTTTTTTTTTAAAAACAAACATGTCATACTTACCTCCACTGTGCAGGTCGTTTTGCACAGAGTGGCCCCGAACATCCATTTCCGGGGTCCCTCAGTGGCTCTTGCGGCTTCTCCCTGCATTAGATAACCCCCTTGGCGGAGGGGGTTACCTTGCAGGCGTGCTCCCGAGTCCAGCATTTGGCATCCATAGAGGCCGAATGCAGGACTCGACCCTGCCCCCCGGTGCCCATGTCATTGGATTAGATTGACAACAGCAGGAGCCAATGGCTGCAGTGCTATCAATCTATCCAATCAAGAGCCGGGAACCCGTGGAGAGAGGAACGCGCCAACGGAAATTCAGGGCTCAGGTAAGTAAAACGGAAGGGCTAGGAGGCCAGTGACTGCAAGGTGCTTTTTCACCTTAATGCATAGGATGCATTAAGGTGGAAAAACATGAGCCTTTACAACCCCTTTAAGGACTGACCTAGCCACCCGGCCAGTACATTCTGCCTGGGGATTGTCTAAGTTTCCTCAGGTATTTAGATTAGTACCTCCTGGCTTTTTCCCACTAGCATCCAGAAGCTTCTACCAGTTTCTAGATCCAGGGGGAGGTACCAGAGACCTGACTCTGTAGAGCCATCCAGCCTGACCAGCTGTAACCTGACCCAATTTCAGACTCACAAACTAATCATGAGTCATAACTAACTCTCTGCACTAACACTAGAGGGTGCTACAGAGTCATAGCAATGTCATATACGTGCCCTGAGCCCACCTACTTGTGTGACAATAGCTAATTAATATTTGCTATTGTCTTCCTGCTTCAACCTCCCGGCCAATCAGGAAGTTGATCCTGAGACCCGATTAGCAGAGAGGAGAAGCGACCATATTGGCCGGGGGGGGGAGGATATTCGTAGAGATCTGGGAGATCCGGGAGATCTGGAGGAGGCCGTCCTCATGAGAGCAATCTCTCAGTAGCGTTGCTCTGCATCAGCACCAACACAGCTCATCCGCGTGACTACCACCCGCGTGGGCCCAGGGGCAGGGGGGGAGTTTGGGTGGTCCGGTGCATTTGTGGTCAGCCACCACTGGTTTATAGTCCTTGACACAGAGATTTTACAACATCTCTGTAATAAAGAAAACTACTTCTCTTAAAGGCTATGTCTGTCCACCGACAGTACCCCCCAATCTGAGCTAGAGAGGATTTGCGAGGAAGAATGCATAAAATCCCACAGTCCAGGTGTGCAAAGCTTGTCATGTCATACCCAAAAAGACTCAAAGCTGTAATTGCTGTAGTAGTGTAGCATACCTCCCAACAGTCCCGGATTGGGCGGGACTTTCCCGCTTTGACACCTCTGTCCCGCTATCCCGCCATACAGGTGATTTGTCCCGCATAATGCTGTTGACTACAAGCTAATTTTTCTCTCAATAGGACCTGCAGCAGTGTGTACATCCAGTACAGCCAGGGATTGCCTAACAAGTCAGCTGGATGTGCACTGTGCAGCCCCAATGAGAGACTTCACCTGTCAAAAAGAGAGTGTGATGTCGGGTAGGGGCGGGACTGCTATCCAGACCCGCCCCTCTGTCAAACCAGTGCATAGCGAAAGAGCCGGTGACACAACACCGGCATTCATAGATTGCTGGCCGGGATCAGCTATCTATTCCTCTCCCCCAGAGTTTTTTCAGCCTCCATTAGCCCTGCACTCACAGGCAGCTCCCCACTTTCACCTAAATACATAAGCCTGACTTCTGCAGTTGAAAGTGAAAGTAACAGCTCAGCTCGGCTCCTTCAACAGGCTCTCTGCTCTGCAGTCTGCACTAAAGTCGGGACAAGTGAAAGTCTGACTGCAGCGTGTGTGAGGAGGGAGGAGGGAGGAGGGGGGAGGGGGGTGAGCTGCCCCCTAATCATTATCTCCTTCCTGCTCCAGGAGTCGAAGATACCCAGTGCACTGAAAGGAGAAGGAAGCTGTGGCTGCACTGGATAGAAGACATCTACAGAAAGGTGCTACTTTTACAAAAGTGTGTGTTATGTGTGTGTGGTGTGTGTGGTGTGTGTTGTATGTGTGTGTGGTGTGGTGTGTGTTGTATGTGTGTGTGTGTTATGTGTGTGTGTGGTGTGGTGTGTGTTTGGTGTGGTGTGTGTTATATCTGTGTGTGTGTGGTGTGTGTTATATCTGTGTGTGTGTGTGGTGTGTGTTGTATGTGTGTGTGTGTTGTGTGTGTGTGGTGTTGTGTGTGCTATGTGTGTGGTGTGTGTTATATGTGTGTGTGGTGTGGTGTGTGTTGTATGTGTGTGTGTGTTATGTGTGTGGTGTGTGTGGTGTGGTGTGTGTTATATCTGTGTGTGTGTGTGGTGCGTGTTGTATGTGTGTGTGTGTGTGTGTGTGTGTGTGTGTGTTATGTATGTGTGTGTGTGGTGTGGTGTGTGTTGTATGTGTGTGTGTGTTATGTATGTGTGTGTGTTATGTGTGTGTCGTGTGGTGTGTGTTATGTGTGTGTGTGGTGTGGTGTGTGTTATATCTGTGTGTGTGTGGTGTGGTGTGTGTTGTATGTGTGTGTGTGTGTTATGTATGTGTGTGTGTTATGTGTGTGTGGTGTGGTGTGTGTTATATCTGTGTGGGTGTGGTGTGGTGTGTGTTATATATATGTGTGTGTGTGTGTAGGGAGGGGGGTTTCAGATGTTATAGTTGAGGAGAAGGGCAATAGTGACATGTGGATGGATGACTGCACTCTGTACCTAGCGCTCTTGAACCCTTGCACTCTGTACGTAACGCACTCCAGAACCATGCACTGTGCCTGCACTCTGTACATAACACATGTCAATACCCTGCACTCTATATGTAACTCCAGAACCCTGCACCTTGTGCATAACACACTCCAGAACCATGCACTCTGTATCTAGCCCTATCCTGAACCCTGCACTCTGTACATAATGCACTCCTGAATCCTTCCACACTTTGTGTAATGCACACTTCCATAGTTTATGCAAAATCATTTGTAATGGAAGCTTTTTATTCCTATTTTTTGAAATGACTGTGCTGGGGTTTTTGTATGCATTAGTGAGAATCTTTCTTTTTGCCGCAGTGCACATAGCGCGCGTTCAGTCGCCTCCTCCCATAAGTGTCCCTCTTTCTGAAGTTCAAAAGTTGGGAGGTATGGTGTAGTTCGAGTAAAGGGTCTGAATACTTACTGTAAGTACATGTGATATTTCATTTTTTTTTCTTTTTAATAAATTTACATTGAATTTGAGAATGACCTGTAATAAATGTCAGCACTGCAGCCATTTCCACCAAGATTTCCTGTGATACATTCAAATTAACGTTTAATTTAAAATGCGTGCACATTTTTGCTAACCCGCACTGTTTTTGATTAGTCTTCTATTACTGCATTACTGTAAAGCTATTAACAAATTTATGTAGCGCCCACCTACTTAGGTGTGTGCTAGATTAGACAGTTAGGATTAAAGCTAGGCCAAATTGCCAGTGTTTTACCCTGTGGTGTAAGCTGGTGGGTTTAATTTGGTTGGAAGGTTAGGTTAGGGTAGAGGAACGAGTGGCCACCTACACTCTGCCTGTGTAATTTCCACCCCTTTCTATGAAATGTTCTGGGAAGTGGGAGGAATAAAGGAATAGAGTGGCAGGTAGTCTTCTGGAGACCCCTCTGAGCCATTGTTTTGCTTGGGTGGAGGCGGGACTTCTATAAAAGACAAGGTCACATGCTTTCGGGGAGGTTGGAGTTTGGAGATCCAGAGGAGAAGGATGTAGAGGCTGGTGCAGCTCGGGTGCTCTCCCCTTTGGGGGAGGGGGATAAGCCATGTGGAGAGAAGACTTCAGGAGGAGATTTCATGAGAAGGTTGCTACTACTGACAGATACGAGGACTGGGAGAGGACCCTCTGTGGCAAGCATGGACGGTCGCTCGGGAGCACACGTGAGTGTAACCCAGGGGAACAGCACTTCTAAATACTTTAAAGGGGTTAGGGTGCGGGTCCAGCAGGAGGAGGGAAGGTACAGAAGTGGGCCTTAAAGAATTAACTCCCTGGAGGAATCCAATCAGTCATCTCTTTGGACTTTATTTAGAGTATCGTCCTTAGAGCTTAGCTTGGAAGTGCTGTACAGTCAGGAAACAGTAACTAACAGGAGGAAGGAAAGCTGCATTACACATTTGGAACTGGTGCAAGATGGAAGTTATTCACAGAGGCTTTACATGTTCTGGATTGAGTGTTGTGTTCTCATTGCATAAATCTTTGGGTGTTATTCAGAGTGGCTCTTGGAGTGGTGCAATACCGCAACGAATACTGGAAGCAAAATAACGTTTAAAGTTTAAATGTTCATGGACTGTCTGCTGTGTCAGTTTTTGAGGGGAAAGGGGGTAACGGGAACACACTTCAGGAAAGAATGAACTACCCTGCAGCTCCTATGGGGGTAGTGCGCTTCAATTATAATCAATACCCCAAACTCCTTCTTTCTCAGAAACATTAAGATCAACATTTTCTTTAGAGTATTAATGTATTTATGGCATATTATAATGATAGATGTATCAAGTATGAGCTCTGTACTCACCGGATTTTCCCGTGTTTAAGGATGAAAAGCCAAAATGCACTTTTTAGAAAATGCTATGTACAGTACATGTCATTAAAACATATCGAATGTATTTCAATCATTTTTCATTATTTCATTTTTAGTTGGAAATCATACATTTTCTTTATAACAATGATGATATTAGGATCCCAATTTTCTCAGGTCACCAGTTGAACTGCCACTTTCTTCTATGTGACAAGTAGACATTGAAAAACGAAATATTTGGTTTAGAGAGGTTGGTTTAACCACTTACAGCCTGGAGAGACCCCAGAGGGTGGCAGGAGGGGGGTGTGGGAAGTGGTTAAGCAACCAGACCTTATGTTACCACTCCACTATTGTGTCAACATCAACTGCCTTTATATTCGTCCCATAAGCTTCCTTATACAGTGACTGGACATGTTCATTTACCCATCAGATACTTAAGTGCATCCATCATAACCCTCTTACCAAACCTCGTCTATCATGCTTATGTAGCCTCCAGCCAATCCATCACCACCACCTTTATGAAGCTTATTTCAATCAGCAGCCAGACCCTTCCCATTCCTCCTCATGAAATTCCAGTCAATCAGTCCTCAGACTTTGAACTATGAAACCACAATTTCCACTTTACTAAACCAGACACCCTCATTCAGCTCCCTTATGGAGTAATCAGACCCCCCCCCCCCCCACACACACACACACACACACACACACCCCTGTATAAGCCAAGGGTTAGAAGTATAATTCTGGGATTGACTTGGAAAAAGAATATAACTTAAAACAATGACATGAGACAAGGGGCATTTCGACAGTAGACTCAGTACATGTACCCTGGTACCCAACCATAGCATTGCCCTGACATTTAACTACATTATTCACCCTGCAGGTGACCCTCAGATGCCGTCATTATTGACTTTGGCAATTAAAACAAAACTCTTCTGAAAATTAACTTTTTGGTTCTGATTTATTTAGATAAATGGGAATCGTCTAACCTGTGTGACAAGACCACAAACAGAGCTTACAATCAATACTTATAAAGCAGCACTAGTCAAGAAATGTTCCTCCCAGATACCTTCTGTAGCTTCTTTACGTGATGTATAATCCACCAGTGCTGGGACAAGGCCAATTGGTGCCCAGGGCGAAGATGGCAAACTGCGCCCCCCCCCCCCCCCCCCCCCCCGTTTTTAATAAAGAATCAATGTTGTTTCAAAACAAGAATATACTTAACAATACAAATTCAATTAGGTTTAATGTAATAGAAACAGTTCACTCACACATTTTAATGATAAGTATTTTTATACCATTGTAATTAACCTCCCCTCAGCCACCTCCGGCTAGCAACATGGGCGCTTTTAACCCTTTCTTGGGGATTAAAAGTTCCCTGCTAGCCGTCGAAAATTACCACTTAAATAGTGGTAAAGCGTAGCTAAAACTGGCGACGCTTTACCACTAATGGACCCGCCACCCCATTTTAACCACTTGCCGACCGCCTCACGCAGATATACTGCAGCAGAAGGGCTCGTACAGGCAAAACCACGTACCTGTACGTTGCCCTTTAAGAGGTGGCCAGTGGGCGCGCGCCAAGCTCCGTGAGTCGAGTCGCGGGTCCCGCGGACTCAATCGCCGCAGGGATACCCGCGATCGCCTCACGGGGAGGAAGAACGGGGAGATGCTGATGTAAACAGCATCTCCCCGTTCTGCCTAGTGACAGCGTCACTGATCTCTGCTCCCTGTCATCGGAGCAGAGATCAGTGACGTGTAACATGTAGCCACCCCCCCCCACAGTTAGAAACACACCCCTAGGATACACTTAACCCCTACACTGCCACCTAGTGGTTAACCCCTTAACTGCCAGTGTCATTTACACAGGAATCAGTGCATTTTTAAGAGCACTGATTGCTGTATAAATGACAATGGTCCCAAAAATGTGTCAGAAATGTCCGATGTGTCCGCCATAATGTCGCAGTCACAATAAAAAATCGCTGATCGCCGCCATTTAAAAAAAAAAAAAATATTAATACAAATGCCATAAAACTATCCCCTATTTTGTAAACGCTATAACTTTTGCGCAAACCGATCAATAATTGCTTATTGCGAATTTTTTTTTTACAAAAAATATGTAGAAGAATACGTATCGGCCTAAAATGAGGAAAAAAGAATGTTTTTTTTATACATTTTTGGGGGATATTTATTATAGCAAAAAGTTAAAAATAATGTGTTTTTTCAAAATTGTCGCTCTATTTTTGTTTATAGCACAAAAAATAAAAACCGCAGAGGCGATCAAATACCACCAAAAGTTAGCTCTATTTGTGGGAAAAAAAGGGCATCAATTTTGTTGGGGAGCCACGTCGCACGACCGCGCAATTGTCAGTTAAAGCGACGCAGTGCCGTATCGCAAAAAGTGCTCTGGTCAGGAGGGGGGTAAAATCTTCAGGGGCTGAAGTGGTTAAAAAAAAAAACCTTATAAAAAAATATTTTAAAAAGTCAGTGGCGGCAGTGGACATTGCAAGGACTGCACACGGACCAGTGTCTGTTTGGGACACCTGTCATACAGCTATGCTAGCCTGGACATCACAATACACTGCATGCCCAGGAGAACACTTCCACAGTCCACAAGGCAGCTCTCCTCTTCCAGCCAAAATCCATGCAGGAGAGGGTGCACACACTGTATACTTCACCATCTGTTACAGGCTATAACATACAGCAGAAATTAAAAAGCAGTGGTTGTCATTTACCTCCCCTAAGCCTCCTCCCCCTCCCCCAATCAAGCCATTTATTGTTTGTTTAGCGCTTACTTTTACACAAGTTCAGACACTGTCTGCCACACACTGCAATCCCAATCTACCTTAGCTTCCTTGAGAATACAGCTGGACTCGAGCCAGCCAGGCAGCAGCTCCTCGACTCCTCGAGATCACAGCGCGCCGGGTCCGACACAGCTGCCTGCGCTCCTCTGAGTCCTCCCACCTCGCCCTTCGGCCATGAGTGATATGACGTCACGCCGCTGGCAGGGACTATGGGACTCCTCCGTAGGGGGAGTAAACTGAAACAGTGAAGCTGTGCTGAGGGAAGGGAGGATGCAGGAGCGCACAAATTCGGCACACACAATTTGTACAGTGCCGCTGGGCGCTGACATAGGTTACTTGTTGTAGTATACACTGGCGGGCAGCGGCTGTTGCAAAACTTCACCTGCAGGCTGCGCCCCCCCTCCTATGGCAAATGGTAGCGCCCAGGGCACGTGCCCCTTCCGCCCCTGCCTTGTACCGGCCCTGTAATCCACTATCACTTAGAGAGAGTTATACTAAACAGTTGTAACATAATGTGAAACCTGGAGACCATGGCAGCATTTTGCATATACTGAAGCCTATCTCAATGAGTTTAAACAACCTGTGTGACACGTTTTGATCGACTTGTGTTTCTCCCCGGGAGAGTCCTACCTTTCTCCTCTGGTTTACAGCTTGGCTTTTATATTACTTCTCTCTTCCCTTCCTTCTTCCCCCTTCCCTCACTTTCTTTTCTTCTTCCTTCCCCTACTTCCCCGCTTTCTCTTTGTCCTTCCCCCCCTCTTTTCCCCCCTTCGTAACCCATCTTGGCCATGTGACCATTTGCTGGATATGTACACCGGTATGTTCTCCCATGTATCCGCCTTTATCAGCAGCATCATGATTTGTATTTTTGTGTGTTCCCCTATCCAGAACTATTTATATGCCTTGTTTATTTGTATTTCATTACACATTACTGAAGGTGTCTATGTTAATTAAGCCTCCTTTAGAAATGCTATATTATCTGACTGTACTATCACAAGATGAAGTGCTCAAACTGCTTGATCTACCATTGTCATCGCCGTTTACCGTCCAAGACTACTCTTTATCTCAGTTCATTTTGTTTTCATTGCCTTTTGTATGATGTAATTTGCTGCTCAGTAAAAGAATTAAAAAAAATAAAATAATGTATTTTTCATGGAACAAGACAGCTCATAGAGTGCCAATTGGATGGTAAATATGAGGTAAAGTAGATGAAGAAAAGACATCACCATACTTTGTCCTCATCAGATGCAAATATAATGAGCGTGTTTTTCATAGAGCCTACAACAGGTTCATAGTAATTAGTTATTTTTTTCTGTGTCACACGATCTTGACGGAAAGACACTCAACTGATACTCAGATAATATAAAAAAAATAAAATCAATCTACTTACAGAGGAACATGACGGTGAGGAAGACAGACATGGCAGCCGAGACCTGTAAGTTGTGAGTGTCTCTCGGAGAAGCAGAAGTTATGATCATCTTCTCATTTCCTGAGTATTATTTATACACATTTTACCAGAGTTAATACCAATCTGTGATATCCAATCATACCTCAGCTTAGTGTAATTAGTTCTGCTACGGGTGCTCTATCTGATATGATAGTCTAGACAAATTTCATATTGCATTTTAAGGTGGACGCTGCTGCCCTTGTACCTAGGCATGCCACCTCATCCCTTTAAACCTGAACACATATGAATTACAAAGGTTCTGAGGCTAATTCAATGCAGATAAGGCACCAAGTGAGTTTAATTACCACCTTAATCAGCCACAGAACCTGTGTAATTAATATGTGCTCGGTTTTTAAGGGATGAGGTGGCAACTCTACTTGTACCTGAGATTGTTGAGGACCTTGCTTGGTGTCCAGTGTTAACGCTATTGCCACTTTTCCAAGGTATGGCTTCTATTGCAATGTCACTGAATAGTAAACTCTGGTTGCACGATATGGGCACTCCTTTGGTGTAAATGTACTGATAAGAATAACATATACAAGAATCACGCGTCACCATTGCTCGTTCTTCACAGGTACAATACTATGATAGGACATTGACTCTCCCTGGAATAGTCAAATTTGTCTAGCAAGTTTAAAGGCCCATTGTAAGTGAATAAAACATAATTTATAGAAAGGAAAAGCGTTAAAAGTCAAAATTTTAAATACTCCACACTACATATAAAAGGTAGGATTTAAATGATACTCCAAATGTGAAACTGTGGTGGCATTATCGCATGTAGAGAAATCTAGAAAACCAATAGGAACCATGTGGGATTGTAATATATGTCACCCAGGAGGTTAGATTATAATACATGATAACATGTAAATATAAAAATGAAAAAATGTAATCATATAACAAAAATAGTAAAAATGGGGTAAAGAACACCACTAATGAATTATAAAACCAACAAATATTTTGTCAATATCGTGCCCTCTAAGAAGAGGGTAATATTGTGCCAACGTGTTTCCTGGGAACGGCTTCATCAGGACACTGGCACAATCAATAGATCTTCCATATACCCATCAAAAATTAGGCTACAAGGATAAGTGAACACATGCTCAACATCATAAGTACAAGCAAAACATTTTTTTATATGCAAACAAGCAACCAAATACGCAGACAACACACAAACAAATATATACAGTGTATTTACTATTGGGATACATTACTGGTCTTACAAATAAACATTTAACCACATCAATACAGGACACTTATACACCTTCCTGCCCAGACCAATTTTCAGCTTTCAGCGCTGTCTTTGAATGACAATTGCGCGGTCATGCTACACTGTACCCAAACTAAATTTTTATCATTTTGTTCCCACAAATAGAGCTTTCTTTTGGTGGCATTTGATCACCTCTGGGATATTTTCTGCTAAACAAATAAAAAAAAGACCGAAAATTTTGAAAAAACAAAGTGTTTTTTGTTTCTGTTACAAAACTTTGTAAATAAGTAAGTTTTCTCCTTCACTGATGGGCACTGATGGGGCTGCACTGACGGGCACTGATAAGGTGGCACTGATGGGCACCGATGAGGTGGCACCGATGAGGTGGCACTGATGGGCACTGATGATGGGCACTAATGCGGCACTGATGGGGCACTGATAGGCGGCACTGATGGGCACTGATAGGTGGCACTGATATGTAGTACTGATGGGTATACATAGGTGGCACTGATGGGCAGTGAAAGGCGGCACTGATGGGCACTGATAGGTGGCACGGATGGGCATGGATGGGCACTGATAGGTGGCACTGATGTACATTAATGGATGGTACTGATGGATGCCAATCAGTGTCAAACAATAATGCCTGCCAATCAGTGATGCCCATTGTGGGCACTGATTGGCATCCATTGTGGGCACTGATTGGCATCCCTGGTGGCCATGGGAAGCATACCTGATGGTGACTAGTGGTGGGCATCCCTGGTGGTCCTGGTGGCATCCCTGGTGGTGCAGTGCGGGCATCCCCCCTGTCAGAGCAGCCAATCGGCTCTCCTCTACTTGCGTCTGTCAGACACGAGTGAGGAAAAGGCAATCAACGGCTCTTCCTGTTTTCACCGTGATCAGCCGTGATTGGGCATGGCTGATCACGTGGTAAAGAATCTCCGTTAGAGACTCTTTACCTAGATCGGAGTTGCGGTGTGTCAGACTGATACACCACAACAACGATCGCCGCAATGAGCACCCCGGGGTCGAGCAGCGGCTTGATATCCTGGTGATGTCATATGACGTCTAGTCAGGATATCGCAACCACTTTGCCGATGTCATATTGCTATATGGTGGGTGGCAGGTGGTAAATATGTCAGTGAGTCATACAAGAGTCACCGCTCCAAATAT
The DNA here is from genome assembly GCA_037952835.1 of Lithobates septentrionalis. NCBI lineage: Eukaryota > Metazoa > Chordata > Amphibia > Anura > Ranidae > Lithobates > Lithobates septentrionalis. The sequence continues at coordinate 571,694 of JBBDGP010001106.1, read as the reverse complement.
CCACTGTTGCAAACCTGATCACCTACTGGTGTAAGGAACCAGTCCTAGCTGCGTGAAGATACCCCGATAGAAAAAGAAGAAGCCGCACACCGATAACTAGAGATGGAAAGAACACCTCCGTGTTCAGTTCGCAGCAGAACTCCCGAAACAGGAGAAAAGTTCTAACCTGAATGGCGAACCCCATTGAAGTCTATGGGAGCACACATTTGCAAACGAATGCGTAAGCTGCAAGGCCCCTTCACGGCACCCTGTATCACTTGCAGTCCCAACCCTTATAAATTTATGAGCGTCTCCACAGTGGGATCACATGCATTCTAATAGATAGATAAGGGGCAGGTGGGTCTGGAGGTGGCAGAGGGGCACATATAGGCAGATTACCGTACCTGTACGTTGCCCTTTAAGAAGCGGTTTGCAGGCCGTGAGTGTGATTGTGGGTCCCGCGAACTCGATGTCCGCGGGGATACCCACGATCGTCTCACTTAGAGGAAGAACTGGGACATGCTGATGTAAACAAGCATTTCCCCGTTCTGCCTAGTGACAGGACACTGATCACAGCTCCCTGTAATTGGGAGCGGTGATCAGTGTCGTGTCACACATAGCCACATAGAATCACTCCCCAGGACACACTTAACCCCTTCATCGCCCCCTAGTGGTTAGCCCCTTCACTGCCAGTGTCATTTACACAGTAATCAATGCATTTGTATAGCTGTATAAATGACAATGGTCCCAAAAATGTGTCAAAATTGTCCGATGTGTCCACCATAATGTTGCAGTCCCACAACCCCGCCATTACTAGTAAAAAAAAAAATAAAAATAAAAATGCTATAAATCTATCCCCTATTTTGTAGATGCTATAACTCTTGCGCAAACCAATCAATAAACGCTTATTGCTATTTTTTTTACCAAAAATATGTAGAAGAATACATATCGGCCTAAACTGAGGGAAAAATGTTTTTTATATATTTTTTGGGGATATTTATTACAGCAAAAATTTTTAAAAATAATGCGTTATTTTCTAAATTGTCGATATTTTTTTGTTTATAGCGCAAAACATAAAAACCGCAGAGGTGATCAAATACCACCAAAAGAAAGCTCTATTTGTGGGGAAAAAAGGACGTCAATTTTGTTTGGGAGCCACGTCGCACGACCGCGCAATTGTCAGTTAAAGCGACGCAGTGCAGATCGCAAAAAGTGCTCTGGTCTTTGGCCAGCCAAATGGTCCGGGGCTTAAGTGGTTAAAGTCAAAGGGGCATATTGGACACCCAGCACATAGCACTATTGCAGCAAGGGTTCCCAGTGTGTCCCCTGACCAAATTTACACCAGTAAAAAACGGAAAGGCCCCTGCCCCCCACCTATACCTGGCCTTCACAGCAAAGAGCACATGGAAGGGAAACACATGAAAAAGAAAACTAAAGAAAATAGCTTTTTAACGCAGACTGTTGGACAGGTTAATTCAGTTGGTAAGCAGACTGGTTGGTGAGTTGAGCTGGGAATTTTCTTTGGTTTTGTCTTTCACGCGTTGCCCTTCCATGTGCTCCTCGCTGTGAAGGCCAGTTATAGGTGGGGTCAGGGGCCATCTGTTTGTTATAGGCACACATTTAACCCTTTGATCACCCCTGATGTTAACCCCTTCCCAACCAGTGCCATTAGTACAGTGACAGTGAATATTTTTTTAACACTCATCACTGTATTAGTCACTGGTCGCCAAAAAAGTGTCAAAAGTGACAGTTAGTGTCTGATTTGTCCACCACAATATCACAGTCCCGCTATATCACTGATCGCCTCCATTACTAGTAAAAAAATAAAAATAAAAAAAATAAAAATATCCCATAGTTTGTAGACGCTATAACTTTTGCGCAAACCAATCAATATATGCTTATTGTGATTTTGTGACCAAAAAAATATAGAAGAATACATATTGGCCTAAACTGATGAAGAAATGTAATTTTTTTAATTTTTTTATTGGGTATGTTTTATAGCAGAAAGTAAAAAATATTGTTGTTTTCTTTTTCAAAATTGTCAGCCTTTTTTTGTTTCTAGCGCAAAAAATAAAAACCACAGAGGTGATCAAATACCACCAAAAAAAAAAGTTCTTTTTGTGGGGAAAAAGTTTGTCGCTTAAAGTTATGGCTTAAATCCATCAACTTGTAAGTGTCACCTTTATTATTATCATTTTCTATGGATTTTTTGTGATTGTAGTAGCCGCCCCCACACCTGTGGCACTGGGGTTCTCTAGCCCCCCTGACCCCCCATCTGGAGGGGTCTGTGGAGAGTTTGCCCTAATTTTTGCTAAAGTCTGGAGTGCAGATCCACCTGTTCAATCAATATATATACCGTCTATATAATAATTTAAATTTGAATTGGGAGCCTTATCATCTGTCTTTATTTTTCGTTTAGATTCCCCTTGCCTTGCTACCTTGAGCCTTTGTTTTCCAAGGTGCTACCACGCCTTCATTATTTTGGCGCCTCGATTGGATTACAATATCCTGGGGTTCCTTTGCATGTTGAAGGGCCAATACAGGCTGTGTGGATGTCGGATGGTATATAGCAATTTTCTTCTTGACACGTACGTTTTTGTATATTCTGATGGGAATTACATAAACCTGTTAGTCTTGTAATCCATGAACTGTTTTTGTATTTCATTAATTGACATTGTACGTTACATTTTCAGAAATGGCAAATTGTCCCTGATGAAGATTATATTTTTTTTATACATTTCGAAACGCGTCAGTTCTCACTCATGGATGATGATCATTTATGTAGTGGAATTCGTTTGCCACCACTGTTAATTATTATACACTATTTATTCTGTTATCTATGTAATTGTCTTTTGCTCTAAATTTGTTTTAAATTTTGTATATCAATAAATTCAATTTAATTTTGTACACAATTTTCACTCTATCTCTAGTTGCCCTTTAAATCCTAATATCTGGAGTTTAACCACTTGCCCCCCCAGAAGGTTTACCCACCCCCCTTCGTGACAAGGCCATTTTTTTGGAATATGGCACTGCATTACTTTAACTGACAATTGCGCAGTCGTGTGATGCTGTACCCAAAGAAAATGTATGTCCTTTTGTTATCTATGTAATTGTCTTTTGCTCTAAATTTGTTTTTAAATTTTGTATATCAATAAATTCAATTTAATTTTCTACACAACTTTCAATCTATCTCTAATTGCCCTTAAAATCCCAATATCTCAGGTTTTTCCATTTACTATATTCAGGGATGTTGGCAATTTTTTCGCATCAATTCTTGGGAGCCCATTTTTTATTTTTAAGTGGTTAAACTCTCCCTGCTCCAGCCCTGACTTCCATCTTGGTCCAGAGCCGGTGTTCCTCTTTGGGCACAATGACGCTCACATCATTCTTCCTATATCCTGAGAGCCTGGTCTGTGGTTTACATTGCACCTCCATGGCACCTCGGGGGCGGGTCATCAAACAGAATGGGTTTCAGAGTATTCCTTGACTGAGTGATACTCACTTGTCATAGCTTGACTGCTGTTCAGTCCCGGAAGAATGCTCACCCCCCACCCTTGCTGCCAGAGGAAGAATAGGAAGTACTGGTGTCACCTCCAGCTAGAAGACTGCAAGAAAATGGTATGTGTAGGGTTCCATTTTTAATGAAAAACACTTGGAGGGAGGGGCTTCAAGGGGAGGCAGGTGGCTGTAGGGACCCAAACTCTGTAGTTGTGCTTTAACTCTTCAGTGAAACTGTACTTTAGCCATTCTGGTCTGAAGCTTGGCTCAGTCTTCACCTACCCATGTACACACCTGACCTTCTTTGGAGCCTCCTGACAGCGCTGTCCTCTTCTGATCACATGTCAGGATGGAGGAAGCTCAGGTCGTCCTACAGTAGAAATCCCTGTGCTCTCTTCTCATTGGCTTTCCCTAACCATTCCAATAAGAGGAATCCAACAACCACACTTAGACACCATGGAAAAGACCATACAATGTAACTTTTATTTGCCATGTTCCATTAAGAAAAGCTTTTAACATAAAATTCTTCTTGAACCTTTATTCGTAAAAGGGGGTCAAAATAAGTTCCAAACATGTTTTATAAAATTAAATCACTTATTTGCAGCCAAAATAAAACTTGTAACAGTTATACATTTCTTAATTCACAGATAGCTTGAGTAAGGTAAAAGCTGCATTTACTGATAAAACAGTCAACTCTGGGACAAAAAACATTTTTTTTGAACGATTAGAACCTCTGTCCAGGTTTCACTGCTATCTGTGTCCTCTGATGGGTGTCAACAAGAAGAGCAAGTCAGGGGAAATTTCCCAAACTGGGAATGAAGGATATGTCACCAGTACAAAAGGATCTCCAAAAAGGGTCCAAAGCTTTATTGATCTCATCACAGCAAAATAGCGACATTTCAGGGCCACACGGGAGCCCTTCATCAGGCTGATGACATTTCCCCAACTGGGACACAGAGAACATCCAAAAATATCTAATTCTTCTTCACTCCATTGAATCTAATTATTTTGGCTTGAGGTTGTAATAGCTTTGTGTGATCTTCGGGATATGCTGACCACATAAGAACATTTTTAAACATCCTTGACAGCAAAGATGCGCCATCTGGTTTGGGTCTCGTATACACGCTCAGATATCTGGATCCTTCACAGTAGCATAGGTGACAGTCAACCCATCCTGGGAAAGAATTGTGACCGCAGACAGGTTAGTGAAAAGAGACATTAGGTGGCTTCATATCATCTCAGGTGTTCCGCATCACTACTCCGGGAACTTTACACCACTATTTATAAAGCTATTGGGATGTTCTTAAGGCCGCTGATAGGGTGGAACATCCATCTATTATGTATTATGCCCATTGGATCGGCAGAGGGGGTCAGGTTTAGCTTGGAAGTAGGATGAGTCCTGTACAGTGGAGAGTTCAGGCATCTCCCCCACAGCTGTCACAGAATCGTAAGGGAATGCAGCATGTCCACCTAACTCACTGGCTGTTACTGGAACATCAAGAATGGCCGGTAAATTAGGTGGACATGCTGCATTCCTTTGCAACCCTTCAGTGACAGCCAACTTTGTTGGTGGCTCAACTTTTGACGTAGGAGCACTGCCAATCAGACTTGCGCTGACCCCGCTCCTGCCTCTCTCCTGGGACTAACAGAGTGGAGCCGGCCAGAAATGTGAATGGGAACCGCCGAGCAGGGCTGCTGTTCGAAATCATGGGGCCTGCACAGCCTAGCTGACAGGAACAGTGAACCAAGTCTAACACTTGGCCCCACCCACATGAACAAACCACTACTTCATGCAGTGAGAATGTGCCCTTAATTATGTTTTTTATATTATTATTTATGTACAATTATTTTGTTTTTACATTATTTTTACGTTTTTTTTTAACAGGAGACTAAACAGAGTCTCACTTATGAGACAGAGAGAGAGATTGAGGACACAGATCCCTCAATCCTTTCTGTGCGGCCTTAGCTGCAGAACGAATGAACAGGAGGCGCTCTGTACAGAGGCTCCCTGTTCATTCACAAACTGAAGCATAGTAAACACCGGGGGGGTTGGTTCCATTAATTGTACCCCCCCGCTGATCTAGGCCCCCCATTGAACTTATTGAGCCTGAGCCCTGTACAGGAGGGCAGTTGCCGTGCTACCCCCATCGGCCCTGACGCCAAGTAGTGAGAGGGCCCTAGGCTTGGGTTTAGGTTATGTAGTGAGATCACCTCCTGGCCTCCCCAATCCATACCTAAATGGACGTGTGTTGTGCTGATGTTATTCCTCATATCTGGGGAGCAGTGATGTAATTCTGCATAATGAAGCAGGGAGGACATCCCTATATTTGGGGACCTGTGATATCCCTTATATTAGCAATATCATCTCTCATATTGTTCAGCAGTGAAGTCATATTGGGGGAGAAGCAATGTCATCCCTTATATGTACCTCCTGGCCTCCCTTGATGGGCTGTCCTGGATTTAACATGTATTGGGGGGGTCCCCTCTTGTTCTCTAAGCAGATGTTTGCAATGGAATGTAATGCCTCTTCATGCAATGGCATTATGGCAATGTATGTTATCTTGTTTTCTTGTTCCTCTCTTAGCCTGTGACTGGATAGTGAAGGGATAAGCAGCAGACCTCTTAGCTCGTCTCTCTGTCACTCTGCTCTCTCCTCCTATCACTATGTCCCTTGTTGTGAAGTGGAAGACTTTCTCCCAAAAATGGAGATGAAGTCAGTAGAGGCGTTCCATGGTGAAAAGGTAAGCTATTATTGGTCATGCAACAATTTAAAACACCATCAACACATTTTCGTGGCACTGTGATACTACAAATCTAAAATACAGTGTGAAAAGTATTTTCATACTTACATTTCTGATTTTATTTCCTACAGAGGATGAAATACAAAAAAAATAAAAAAAATAAATAGAATAATAGTAACTACATCACATTGCAAGAAAACCAACATGAAGGCCAACATGTCTACTAATATTTAACAGTTGCAATTTTACAATCTAACAGTTACAATTACTAACAGTTTAATCACTTGAGAATAATTAAACATTTTTAATCAATTGACATTTTTCTTTTGTCTTTTGTTGCACAATTAAATTTGTCGGATTATAGGCTCTCATATTTAACTAAAGGAACCATCATGTTCATCCTGAAGAAGCCATATGGCGAAACATGTCAGAAAATATGGACATGACCACAGTAAATCACTGTCATTTATAGGATGATTTGCACACCTTTGGCTATTATTATATTGTATGTACTGTTTTTGTTTTCAATCTCTTTTTATTATTTTCATTTCATAAAAATACAAATACAATAAAAGTACAAATACATATACACAGCTTCCTAGATTTATTCAGATTAATTTGACTCTATGTTCAAGTATGTACTGTTTTTATGACGTTGCTCATTGAATAAAAATTGTATATATTTTTTTATACATTTTTGACTCATATTTTGTCGTTTTGCACCTTCAAAGTCCCACATATCCCAAATGTTTCCAATTGATACAAAAGTTTGGACTGATCTTTGATCTAATACAGGGGTCTCAAACTGGCGGCCCTCCAGCTGTTGCTAAACTACAAGTCCCATGAGGCATTGCAAGGCTGACAGTTACAAGCATGACTCCCACAGGCAGAGGCATGATGGGACTTGTAGTTTTGCAACAGCTGGAGGGCCGCCAGTTCGAGACCCCTGATCTAATACATCTGCATTCTGCATATCTACACATTTAATGCTTTATTAAATACAGTAAATAGTTGCAGAGAACACAGTGGAGGGTTGATTTATTAAAATTGGAGAGTGCAAAATCTGGTGCAGCTCTGTACAGAAACCAATCAGCTTCTAGTTTCTATTGTCAAAACTGAACAAGCTGAAGTTAGAAGCTGATTGGCTCCCATGCACAGCTGTACCAGATTTGGAGGGCTCCAGTTTTAGTAATTCAACCCCCCACCATCTCATTATGACCAGATGTTATTGATGTCTATTTGAAAGCATCAAAGGAAAAAAGATGGGACTTTTAAGGCACAATAGTAATGGGACACACAACAGGCAGCAACCCAGCAGAGCGGTGCAGTCCTCAGAATCTTCTGTCATTTACTGTGGGAACTGCAGCTCATACAAGCTTTTCCCCTTACCTACAATCATTGATGTTACAATTACCTGGGACGCCCCGGTTCTCTGCTTGCTGCCAGTCTGACTTTTCTCAGAAACTCTTCTATCTGTGATCGCTTCCAGTGATCCATTGAACCAGTTCATCTATGTGAATATCTTTTTCTTGCTTTTTTTTTTTCATCTAACCGAACCTCTAGCTCCTGAAGAAGCGTTCTGTGTCAACGTGAAACATGTAGAGCAATTGGAGAATACACCATTTTGGAATACCAGACCTGCAGTGCCCCTTCAATTTCCAACTCTCTAGGGGAAGTTTATCCTTTTCTTCTACCTGGAATATATTGCACTGTTATAAGTATCAGAATCATTTAGGAGACTGCAGGATAGGACCCCCAATGGTGTTATCACAGATGTTGTATGTCCATATCTGATGTGTTTTTAAATGTCCTTGTCTACTCCCCATGTTTTTTGTATGTTATGAATAAAATTCAACCTTTTTTTATATATAAAAAAATTTTCTTTATATACTTTTTGTAGTTCATTACTATTGTGCCTTAAAAGTCCCATCTTTTTTCCTTTGATGCTTTCAAATACACTATTGGGGACGTTGGCACAAGTAACCGATAAGTACCTACAGAGTCACCCTGTATATTAGGTACTTTAGTACAAGGATCTCCCTTTTGTTATTGATGTCTAGATACAAAGGACAAGTTTAGCCATGTCATCATCAGTGTTAATTTCGTCAACTAAAATACGACTAAAACTGAAACAATTATGATGACTAAAATATGACAAAAACAAAAACAACTGAGATGACTAAAATAGGACTAAAACAATTGAGATGACTAAAATACAACAAAAACTAAAACAATTGAGATTACTAAAATACAACAAAAACAAAAACAATTGAGATGACTAAAATACGACTAAAACTAAAACAATTGAGATGACTAAATTACGACTGAAACTAAAACAGTTGAGATGACTAAAATACGACTGAAACTAAAATAATTGAGATGTCTAAAATACGAATAAAACTAAAACAATTGAGATGACTAAAATACGACTAAAACTAAAACAATTGAGATGACTAAAATACGACTAAAACTAAAACAATTTAGATTACTAAATTACGACTAAAACGAAAACAATTGAGATGACTAAGATATGACAAAAACGAAAACAATTAAGATGGCTAAAATACGACTAAAACAAAAACAATTAAGATGATTAAAATACGACTAAAACTAAAACAATTGAGATGACTAAATTACGACTGAAACTAAAACAGTTGAGATGACTAAAATACGACTAAAACAATTGAGATGACTAAAATATGACTAAAACTAAAATTGAGATGACTAAAATACGACTAAAACAAAAACAATTCAGATGGCTAAAATACGACTAAAACTAAAACAATTGAGATGACTTAGATACGACAAAAACTAAAACAATTGAGACGACTAAAATACGACTAAAACTAAAACAATTGAGATGACTAAATTACGACGGAAACTAAAACAGTTGAGATGACTAAAATACGACTGAAACTAAAATAATTGAGATGACTAAAATACGACTAAAACAAAAACAATTGAGATGACTAAAATACGACTAAAACTAAAACAATTGAGATGACTAAAATACGACTGAAACTAAAACAGTTGAGATGACTAAAATACGACTGAAACTAAAACAATCGAGATGACTAAAATACGAATAAAACTAAAACAATTGAGATGACTAAAATACGACTAAAACTAAAACAATTGAGATGACTAAAATACGACTAAAACTAAAACAATTGAGATGACTAAAATACGACTGAAACTAAAACAGTTGAGATGACTAAAATACGACTGAAACTAAAACAATCGAGATGACTAAAATACGACTAAACCTAAAACAGTTGAGATGACTAAAATACGACTGAAACTAAAACAATCGAGATGACTAAAATACAAATAAAACTAAAACAATTGAGATGACTAAAATACAAATAAAACTAAAACAATTGAGATGACTAAAATACGACTAAAACTAAAACAATTGAGATGACTAAAATACGACAAAAACAATTGAGATGACTAAAATACGACTAAAACTAGAACAATTGAGATGACTAAAATACGACTAAAACTAAAACAATTGAGATGGCTAAAATACGACTAAAACTAAAACAATTGAGATGACTAAGATACAACAAAAACTAAAACAATTGAGATTACTAAAATACAACAAAAACAAAAACAATTGAGATGACTAAAATACGACTAAAACTAAAACAATTGAGATGACTAAATTACGACTGAAACTAAAACAGTTGAGATGACTAAAATACGACTGAAACTAAAATAATTGAGATGTCTAAAATACGAATAAAACTAAAACAATTGAGATGACTAAAATACGACTAAAACTAAAACAATTGAGATGACTAAAATAGGACTAAAACTAAAACAATTTAGATGACTAAAATACGACTAAAACAAAAACAATTGAGATGGCTAAAATACGACTAAAACAAAAACAATTGAGATGACTAAGATATGACAAAAACGAAAACAATTAAGATGACTAAAATACGACTAAAACAAGAACAATTAAGATGATTAAAATACGACTAAAACTAAAACAATTGAGATGACTAAATTACGACTGAAACTAAAACAGTTGAGATGACTAAAATACGACTAAAACTAAAACAATTGAGATGACTAAAATACGACAAAAACAATTGAGATGACTAAAATATGACTAAAACTAAAACAATTGAGATGACTAAAATACGACTAAAACAAAAACAATTGAGATGGCTAAAATACGACTAAAACTAAAACAATTGAGATGACTTAGATACGACAAAAACTAAAACAATTGAGACGACTAAAATACGACTTAAACAAAAATAATTGAGATGACTAAAATACGACTAAAACTAAAACAATTGAGATGACTAAATTACGACGGAAACTAAAACAGTTGAGATGACTAAAATACGACTGAAACTAAAATAATTGAGATGACTAAAATACGACTAAAACAAAAACAATTGAGATGACTAAAATACGACTAAAACTAAAACAATTGACATGACTAAAATATGACTAAAACAATTGAGATGACTAAAATACAACAAAAACAAAAACAATTGAGATTACTAAAATACGACTAAAACTAAAACAACTGAGATGACTAAAATACGACTGAAGCTTAAATGGCATTTTAGTTAAAAGACTATAGCTAAAAGTAAATCAAAATGTGAAGTAAAAATGAACACTGGACATCATGCATCAGCTGCTATAAAGATGACGTGGCTTAGTGGTTAGCACTTCTGCCTTGTGACACTAGGGTCCTTGGTTTACTTCCCCAACCAATTGTGTAAATATATAAAAACAAAGGTGTTTTTTTTTCCTATTTTTTAAAATACATTTTGTATTTTTTTTAATGCTCTAATTGTATTCGACAATTATAGTACTAAAAAGATGTTCACCGTCACAACCAGGCTGCAGTAGCATCTGAAGGCTGAAAGCTATTTATGTCAGCAAAGCCTCCAGTCCTCATATGATCAATATGTCTGATAAGAGCTTACAGAACTGGAAACTAATCTGATTGGTTCCTGACCCTCAGTGGGGACTGAAGCTGTCAGTGGCATCAGGGATTGAGAGTCACCCCGTTCTGCCTCTCCGTCTCACGATTGGGGGCTGCCAGCGAACATTGAGTTTGCGGGTTCGCTCCCGCGGCATGCGCGCGCCTTCGGTGGCGCACGGGTACACAAGGCGGCAAATTCAAAGGGACGTACAAGTTTGCCCATTTGCCTGTACGAGCCATTCTGCCGACGTGTATGTGTGTGTGTGGCGGTCGGCAAGTGGTCAAATACGACAGAACTCTAACAGCCACACTAGGTCATTTGGGGTTATTCTTAGCAAAAACATGACTGCCACAAAATAATATACTTACCTTTAGGCAGGTGACTTAATTCTAGGTAGGTGTAGCACACATCTTGTGGATCTGGGTTTGTATCAGTTACTGGGGGGGGAGAAGGTCAAACAAAATATTTCAATCAGTAAATGTATGAAAAGACCACAAAGTTCTCAGATTAAAGCCCTCCTGAAGGGGTCAGTCCATCCAAAAGGGACATCTTAGCTTTAGATGGGCAGCACCTGACTTATTATATGTCTTGGATACTTCAAAATTTAGATCCCCCAGAGAACGCCTCACAATGTGCACAGCGGGTATTATATACTGTTTATATATAAAGATTTTATCTGGAAAATTTCAGCCACAGAAGACCCTTGGATGTTGTAATGGAAGGTTCTCCACCCCTTGTGTGACATTGCTTATAAGAAAGTCCTTTGTCTAAAAAAAAGAGGTCCTATATTATATGATACCCTGCTGGAGCAAATTGGATCGAGTTCCGTGGGGTATTATTTTTGCCCTCCTCTGGATCAACTGTGAGTGTGGGACTGGGTATATGGAGGTTTCCTTTTTTTTTTCTTTTTTTTTATATTGGTTGAACTAGATAGACTTGTGTCTTTTTTGTAATGCAACAAACCACAAAGTGCAGTAATTACGTCCAATCAATTACTATCAGTTCAGTAAGACATGCGCACTGCCGAAAAATGTATTTGTTTTCGTTCCATTCGCTTTTTTTACAGTCATTCGTTATGATCGCAATTCGTAAATTTGTAAATTCTAAAATTCAAAAATCCGATATAAAGAAAGAAAATCCGAAAATTCAAAAATTCAAAACAATGACTAACTAACAATAACTAACTAACTAATAAATTATAGGTATTGGAATTTCCTTTCAGATTTGGCTGTTAGTGAACGTAACAAATATGAATTTATCTGAAGTTACAAATTATCCAAAATAATGAATGCCGCATCTAAACAAATAGAACGTAACAAATAAATAATAATACATAATAATAAAAAGTTTTTCTTAATATTATTGTTATTTATTATTATTAATTTGTTACATTCCATTTGTTTAGATGCGGCATTCATTATTCTGGATAATTTGTTACTTCGGATAAATTTGTATTCATTATGTTCTGACTTTTCTGATTTTTCTTGTACGAAAATTATACGAAAACGGTACACGTTAAACGAAAATCGTTTGTGCTGTTCCCGTACAAGAAAAATTTTGGAGTTTGTTCCTTCGGGAATTTTCGTACGAAAATCTGTAATTGGTTGTCGAAAGTTGTGTACGCACTATACGAAAATCATACGATTGTGTACGATCGTATGAAATTCTTTGGACGAAAATGTTTGCCCTATTTTCTTATAGTGTGCCTTATGTTGGCCATACGCTATATGAAAAATTGGCCGAAATTCAGTCATTTAGACCGTTCGTTCGTTCGACCCCTGATGACGTCAGTTGTGATGAAACGGCCGTAGGGTCACAACGCAAGCACGCATCGCGCATGCACGGTCTCATTTTAAATCGGCAGTGGAGGTTTTTCTGTGTTGCCCCTGCCTATGTTTTATATTGTTCACATTATTTTATTTTAATAAACCTGCTGCAGCATATCTACACTATTGGAGTCTATTTTTTCTTTTTGGCACTATTGGTTTGCCCCTGCTGGAACCCATGGGAAGTTCATATTGTTTGCCATATAAGAAGCACCCCAGTGACCGCATCCTTCGTTTCATTCCTTGGTGTTGCTGACCAGCCGTTCAGATAGGAGGGTGGAGGAACGTCTACAGAGCTCCCTGCGGGATATCCCCTGTGGTCTTCACACTTCTACTGAGCCTGTTTTGACCCCCCTGAATATGGGTGGTCGCAGGATGTCCGGTAAGCCTCCATTTCTCTCTCACAAGGTGGTGGGCAGCACCAGCGGTGGAACATTGACCCAGAATATACATCTGATTACCAATGTTTATGGACTTTATTTTTCATTTTTTCACTTCATTATATTGATTGTTGTTCACTTATTTTTCACTTTATTATGCTAGGTTATGAGCACCTTATTGATTGATTAATATTTACACCGTTTACTACAATTTAATGATTGATATCCACCTGGGATTTTTCACTCATTTAATACACTTCACTCATGTGATATTTGTCCAGCGCTGCACCGTGCGTCTCCTCCCTCCTCTCCTCAATGCACCGTGCGTCTCCTACCTCCTCTCCTCCATGCACCGTGCATCTCCTCCCTCCTTTCCTCCATGCACCCTGCGTCTCCTCCCTCCTCTCCTCCATGCACTGTGCGTCTCCTCCTTCCTCTCCTCCATGCACCGTGCGTCTACTCCCTCCTCTCCTCCATGCACTGTGTGTCTCCCCCCCACTCCTCCATGCACCGTGCGTCTCCTTCCTTGTCTCCTCCATGCACCGTGCGTCTCCTCCCTCCTCACCTCCATGCACCGTACGTCTCCTCCCTCCTTTCCTCCATGCACTGTGCATCTCCTCCCTACTCTCCTCCATGCACCGTACATCTCCTCCATCCTCTCCTCTCTGCACCGTGCGTCTCATTTCTCGTCTCCTCCCTCCTCTCCTCCGTGCGTATCCTCCCTCCTCTCCTCCATGCACCGTACGTCTCCTCCCTCCATGCACCGTACGTCTCCTCCCCCCTCTCCTCCATGCACTGTACGTCTCCTCCCTCCTCTCCTCCATGCACCGTACATCTCCTCCCTCCTCTCCTCTCTGCACCATACGTCTCCTCCCTTCTCTCCTCCATGCACCGTGCGTCTCCTCCCTCCTCTCCTCCATGCACCGTGCATCTCCTCCCTCCTCTCCTCCATGCACCGTGCGTCTCCTCCTCCTCTTCTCCATGCACCCTACGTCTCCTCCCTCCTTTCCTCCATGCACTGTATGTCTCCTCCCTCCTCTCCTCCATGCACCGTACATCTCCTCCCTCCTCTCCTCCATGCACCGTGCGTCTCCTCCCTCCTCTCCTCCATGCACCGTGCGTCTCCTCCTTCCTCTCCTCCATGCACCGTGCGTCTCCTCCCTCCTCTCCTCCATGCACCGTGCGTCTCCTCCCCCTCTTCTCCATGCACCGTACGTCTCCTCCCTCCTTTCCTCCATGCACTGTACGTCTCCTCCCCCCTCTCCTCCATGCACTGTACGTCTCCTCCCTCCTCTCCTCTATGCACCGTACGTCTCCTCCCTTCTCTCCTCCATGCACCGTGCGTCTCCTCCCTCCTCTCCTCCATGCACCATGCGTCTCCTCCCTCCACTCCTCCATGCACCGTGCGTCTCCTCCCTCCTCTCCTCCATGCACCGTGCGTATCCTCCCTCCTCTCCTCCATGCACCGTACGTCTCCTCCCTCCATGCACCGTACGTCTCCTCCCCCCTCTCCTCCATGCACTGTACGTCTCCTCCCTCCTCTCCTCCATGCACGGTACATCACCTCCCTCCTCTCCTCTCTGCACCATACGTCTCCTCCCTTCTCTCCTCCATGCACCGTGCGTCTCCTCCCTCCTCTCCTCCATGCACCGTGCATCTCCTCCCTCCTCTTCTCCATGCACCGTGCGTCTCCTCCCCCTCTTCTCCATGCACCCTACGTCTCCTCCCTCCTTTCCTCCATGCACTGTATGTCTCCTCCCTCCTCTCCTCCATGCACCGTACATCTCCTCCCTCCTCTCCTCCATGCACCGTGCGTCTCCTCCCTCCTCTCCTCCATGCACCGTGCGTCTCCTCCTTCCTCTCCTCCATGCACCGTGCGTCTCCTCCCTCCTCTCCTCCATGCACCGTGCGTCTCCCCCCCCTCTCCTCCATGCACCGTACGTCTCCTCCCTCCTTTCCTCCATGCACTGTACGTCTCCTCCCTCCTCTCCTCCATGCACTGTACGTCTCCTCCCTCCTCTCCTCTATGCACTGTACATCTCCTCCCTTCTCTCCTCCATGCACCGTGTGTCTCCTCCCTCCTCTCCTCCATGCACCGTGCGTCTCCTCCCTCCACTCCTCCATGCACCGTGAGTCTCCTCCCTCCTCTCCTCCATGCACCGTGCATCTCCTCCCCCTCTCCTCCATGCACCGTACGTCTCCTCCCTCCTTTCCTCCATGCACTGTATGTCTCCTCCCTCCTCTCCTCCATGCACCGTACATCTCCCCCCTCTCCTCTATGCACCGTACGTGTCCTCCCTTCTCTCCTCCATGCACCGTGCGTCTCCTCCCTCCTCTCCTCCATGCACCGTGTGTCTCCTCCCTCTACTCCTCCATGCACCATACGTCTCCTCCCTCCTCTCCTCCATGCACCGTACATCTCCTCCCTCCTCTCCTCCATGCACCGTTCGTCTCCTTCCTCCTCTCCTAAATGAACCGTGCGTCTCCTCCCTCCTCTCCTCCATGCACCATGCGTCTCCTCCCTCCTCTCCTCCATGCACTGTGCGTCTCCTCCCTCCTCTCCTCCATGCACCATACGTCTCCTCCCTCCATGCACCGTAAGTCCCCTCCCCCTCTCCTCCATGCACTGTGTGTCTCCTTCCTCATCTCCTCCATGCACTGCATGTCTCCTCTCCCCACTCCTCCATGCACCGTACGTCTCCTCTCTCCATGCACCGTACGTCTCCTCCCCCCTCTCCTCCATGCACCGTGCGTCTCTTTCCTCATCTCCTCCATGCACCGTGCGTCTCCTCCACCTCTCCTCCATGCACCGTGCGTCTCCTTCCTCGTCTCCTCCATGCACCGTGCGTCTCCTCCTCTCCTCCATGCACCGTATGTTTCCTCCCTCCATGCACCATATGTCTCCTCCCACCTCTCCTCCATGCACCGTACGTCTCCTCCCTCCATGCACTGTACGTCTCCTCCCCCCTCTCCTCCATGCTCCGTACGTCTCCTCCCCCCTCTCCTCCATGCACCATGCGTCTCCTTCCTCATCTCCTCCATGCACCGTGTGTCTCCTCCACCTCTCCTCCATGCATCGTGCGTCTCCTTCCTCCTCGCCTCCATGCACAGTGCACCTCCTCCTCCTCTCCTCCATGCACTGTACGTCTCCTCCCTCCATGCAGCATATGTCTCCTCCCTCCATGCACCATATGTCTCCTCCCCCTCTCCTCCATGCACCATACGTCTCCTCCCTCCATGCACTGTATGTCTCCTCCCCTCTCTCCTCCATGCACCGTGCGTCTCCTCCCTCCTCTCCTCCATGCACCATGAGTCTCCTCCCTCCTCTCCTCCATGCATCGTGCATCTCCTCCCCCCTCTCCTCCATGCACCATGCGTCCCCTCCCTCCTCTCCTCCATGCACTGTGTGTCTTCTCCCCCCACTCCTCTATGCACCGTGCGTCTCATTCCTCGTCTCCTCCATGCACCGTGCGTCTCCTCCCTCCTCTCCTCCGTGCGTATTCTCCCTCCTCTCCTCCATGCACCGTACGTCTCCTCCCTCCATGCACCGTACGTCTCCTCCCCCCTCTCCTCCATGCACTGTGCGTCTCCTTCCTCATCTCCTCCATGCACCGTGCTTCGCCTCATCTTCTCCTCCAGTGAGTCCATTAGTCAATCGGATTTTCGTCCAGCTCCGATTTTCACACAACCGGTGCACGATCCAAAAAAGATGACGATCTCGGAGAGCCTCCAGAAACAGGCCAGAAATTTGAAATAATTAATTTATCTTCCATTCCTCTCAGCGCCGATCAAGTTTCTGTCTTGGAATTAGGGTTAACCTTCTGTCCAACACAGAAAATTGATCAGTTTGAATTGATAAAAGATCTTAACTTATTTGCCCGCAAACTAATGCTTCGCATTATGTTTGATAAACCTGCACAATCCAACCCTGTGCCATCTCACGCTCAAACCACAGTGGAAAATATTACAATAAATGAGATTAAAGCAATGGAAGAACTCATGGAACTCTGGGAGGAGGGACACATAGATGAAATAGATCTCCTTGAAGCTCATGCACTTGATCGGGATGGCTCTCCCGATCAGGGGTTATGTGCTCCTCGCCCACTAGTGCCCTTTACCCCCAGGGAATATAAACCCAAATCAAAAATTTTCCCCACACCACAAGGTAACCCCAATGTCTGGGCGTTTATCCACCAGGTCACAGAAGACATCTGTAAGACCAAATGGAAGGGCCTAACACAATCAAATCTTACAAACCAACAAAAAATGGCTCTTAAATCATTACAATCAGACCCTCGCCTGGTGGTGAAGCCCTCAGACAAGGGAGGCAATTTGGTAGTGATGACCACGGAACAATACGAATCTATGGTCTTACGCCTTTTACAAAATCGAGACTGGTATAAAAGAGTATCTGAGACGCATGTTACCAATATGACTATACTCTACAGAAAACTTATTGGAACAGCCTACCATCAAGGTTTGATTACCAAGCCAACATGGGAGTTTTTCAATGTGCCCTGTCCTCGGATTCCCACACTGTACGCCCTCCCCAAAGTGCACAAGGACTTATCAAATCCCCCTGGCCGACCGATAGTGTCTGGTAATGGATCTCTCACTGAAAATGCTAGTCAACTTATAGATGAATTCCTCAGGCCCCATGTGGAAAGCCTGACATCATACTTACAAGACACCAGTGAACTTCTTCGCACTCTGGATGGTATGGCCATCCCAGAGGAAGCATGGCTTGTGGCTCTTGATGTTGAGGCCCTCTACAACTCCATCCCCCATGATTTGGGGGTGGCAGTTGTAGAGGGCTTTATTTCCCATGATGGTGATGTCCCTCAGACCTACAGGGGGTTCATTTTGGACCTTCTGAGGTTTATCCTCACCAACAATATTTTTTTATTTGCACGCTCCCACTACCTCCAGGTGCAGGGGGTCGCTATGGGGACCAGGTGTGCCCCCTCATATGCGAACCTGTACCTGGGGGAGTGGGAGCAAAAACTTTTTTTCAGGGAAGACATGCAAGCCCTAGTGGAAAATATACCGATATGGAATCGGTATATTGATGATGTGTTCTTCATCTGGACGGGCAGCAGAGAGGATCTTTCCCGTTTTTTTGAGGGATTAACCGGTTCAATACAGGGCAATTTCACCCCCTTCCTTCCCAGGCCAAATTTTAGTTTTCAGCGCTGTCGCACTTTAAACGTCAATTGCGCGGTCGTGCGACGTTGTACCCAAAAAAAATTGACGTCCTTTTTTCACCACAAATAGAGCTTTCTTTTGGTGGTATTTGATCGCCTCTGCGGTTTTTTTTTTTGCGCTATAAACAAAAGAAGAGCGACAATTTTGAAAAAAACACAATATTTTTTACTTTTTGCTATAATAAATATCCCAATTTTTTTTTAAAAAAACAAATTTTTTCCTCAGTTTCGGCCGATACGTATTCTTCTACATATTTTTGGTAAAAAAAAATCGCAATAAGCGTATATTGATTGGTTTGCGCAAAAGTTATAGCGTCTACAAAATAGGGGTTAGATTTATGGCATTTAAAAAAAAAAAAATTATTTATTTTTTTAGCGGTGATCGCGATTTTTTTTTGTGACTGAGACATTATGGCGGACACATCGAACACTTTTGACACATTTTTGGGACCGTTCACATTTATACAGCGATCAATGCTATACAATTGCATTGATTACTGTGTAAATGTGACAGGCAGTGAAGGGGTTAACCACTAGGGGGCGGGGAGGGGTTAATATGTTTCCTAGGGAGTGATTACTAACTGAAGGGGGAGGGGACGCTCAAGGGGAGGAGACCGATCAGTGTTCCGCCGTTCTGGGAACACAGATCGCTCTCCTCAGAGCTGACAGGCTGTGGATCTGTGTGTTTACACACACAGATCCACATGCCGGCCCGGTTAACGGGCAATCGCGGGTGCCCGGCGGACATCGTGGCCGCCGGGCACACGCACCGGGTCCCGAGGAACGCGGCGGGCGCGCGCGCGCGCTCCCGGCGGCGCGCGCGCGCCCCCTAGGCGGCCGGGAATCCCAGGACGTCATATGACGCCCACCCAGGATGGGAGATCCCATCTGTGGACGTCATATGACTATGGGCGGGTAGGGAAGTGGTTAAAAACCAACCCTTATAACCTTACCTTCACCATGGAAGCGAATCAGTCCACCTTAACTTTCCTAGACATCACTCTGTTTATCAACCACGACAGAACCATCGGAACAACCCTTTTTCGTAAAACATCAGCTGGAAATTCACTCCTGCACGCTACTAGCTCACATCCCCAGCCACTTATTAACAATGTTCCTTACAGACAGTATTTAAGACTGAGGAGAAACTGCAGTGATAATGTCCATTTCGAATCCGAGGCCAGGGCACTGAGAGAACGTCTCTAAACACGAGGCTACAGTAACAAATGTTTAAAACGAGCCTACCTTAGGGCCAAAAAAAGTAACCGTAGCCAATTAATCCATGGGTATTCTAAACCAAAATCAGACCCAGGCCTAAGAGTAGTTACTACTTTCTCTGGACAACATCAGCAAATGCGTGATTTGCTACAAAAGCACTGGTATTTGCTGATGGGGGACCCGAAGGTGTCCAAACATCTAAAAAAAGTATCCGGAGATCACTTATCGACGATCCCGGTCAATCAGGGATTACATTGTTCACAGTCATCATGCTCCAGGGTCTACAATAAGCATTAAAAATAAGGGTACGAAACCATGCCACAAATGTGACTTTTGCAGGTACATTTATGCCTCTCGCAATATCATCCTTCCAAATGGACAGCTTTACAATCCTAATTTTATAGCCACATGTCAATCCATTGGCGTGGTTTATATAATGATATGCGAATGCGATGCATTCTACGTAGGGAAAACCAAACGTCTCTTTTTCCATCGGATTAGAGACCATGTCTCTCTAGTAAATAAGAAAAAGATGGAAACTCCCATAAGCCGACATATGGGTTTATGTCACCAATTTGATGATAGAAAAATGCACTTTTTTGCATTGGAGCATGTCCCCCCGAATGAAAGAGGCGGTGATAATGACAAGATCTTGTTACAACGCGAGACTAAGTGGATCTTTACCCTTAATGCTTTAAAACATCCTGGTATGAATGATGTTCTGAGTTACAAACCATTTCTTTAAATATGTGGTTTTTTTTTTTTTGTTTTTTTTTTTTTACATCACCACCTACTACTTCCCCATATAAATTTGACTTGCTATATATGACTCATTTAACAATCATTCAGCATTTTTGGATGTCATTTGTATCAATATTTATTATATTTATTTCTATTGTTATACTTTCAAAAATCCTTTCTTTGTGTGATGTGATTTTGTCCTGTTGTTTGCTTTTCAGTTTGTTTTCCTCTACTCTTTTGGCCTGCACGGACACCCGGGGCACTCAGCATCGCATTTCTTAATCAATGTCGGCTATGCTTTGTTGCCCTTCATTTGACAACTAGTGCTGCCTTTTTTTCCCTCCCGGTCCTTTTTCCCAAATGCCTCTAGCCTCACTGTTCTCGTAATGTCATATTCAGGGCAGAGGACTTTCAAAGATGGCCGAAGATCGGTCAGTTATGCCTGACGCTGATAACGTTCCTCTCTTTATGAGTTGCTTTGAGCTATAAGGCTTCCGTAGTGCACCGCTCATGGCATAGGATTTTCCAAAATGGCCGCCGGTCAGTCATGCGTACCTGATGCGCCTAACGTCTCTCTTTACATAGAAGCCGGGATACGTGCGCATGCGCAGTTGCCTTTTTTCGGTCCGCAGCGTGACAGCGAGTCAGACGCCGTCACGCTGGAGAGGTTTAAAAGCGGGGATTCCCCCGCCAGTCTCTGTCACCTCTTTGGATGATATGCTGGGCAGATGGACGCTACCTATCTGAGTGCCGCTAAGAACGGTTTTAACCACTAATAGTAAGTGTTTTTTTCTTCTGGTCATTTCTCTATTCTTTTCATATAAATCAAATTTAGGGATTTAAACTTAGCCAATCCCCTCTCTTTATTTATACCCCCAGGCTCTTTTGTGGCGGGCTGCAGGTGTACCTCCAGGTTCAGTTACCCACAGGCTATTTGCGGTGGTTCTGGCCCTGCTTGCTGCTCATTATTTCCTGCCGTCCTGCTGCATTATAAGAACCACCTGTTTATATACACAGCAACTTGGCGTCTCACCATCCCTCGGATGTAATGTTTGGATTACTTGTAAATTGATTCTATTCAAAGGTACATAATTTTACCTCCATCTTGGATGACTTCTTTATTCTAAAGCTTAGTGTTTTTTGCTAATCAACCTTATACATATATATATATATATATAGAAGCTTCTTTATGCTAATATTCTTGCTTTCAAATTTTCTCTCTTTTAGAGAATTTCATCTATTTTTAGAAACTTATTTTATCCCTCTCTGCATGCCTTTTCAATGAGGCTCAGACTGAAGAGCAAAACATCAGTCAAGCACAAATCTACTTCTCACTATATTTTCCTCTTTACGGGTAAGATCCAAAAGAAATCTGGGATGAGATGTATTATGTGGTGTTTGTAAATATTTTTTCCCTTTTTTTTTTTTTTTTTTTTTTTTTTTTAGTAATTGCCATACACCTATGTATATATAAAAAAATTTTTGATTTATCTGTATTAATATTTTTATGATTCATTTTTTTCCCCTTCATGATTAAACCTAAAACAATTTATGATTCGAAATATATCAGCAGACATGTAATTCTCACTTTTACATATATTTTTTTACTTTTATAGCTGATTATAATACCACAATATATCTCCTGAAGAAGCTTAGGAAAGCGAAACATGTTGAGAAAGTGGTATTAATCTCTGCATCCATGAAAGGAATTTTTTGTATTTACTTTGTAAATCTATTTCTAAATGTTTTGTCTTAAGTCAATGTCTGTTTTTTTAAAACATTGTTAAATAAAGGAATTGTTTTATCTTACATTCTCTACCTCATTGACCTCAGCACCGCTTAAAAGTCCCTGGGGCCATTCTATGGCCTCAAAGCCCATATCTTTCTGTTCTCCTCCATGCAATGTACGTCTCCTCCCTCCATGCACCATATGTCTCCTACCTCTCTCCTCCATGCACCGTACGTCTCCTCCCTCCATGCACTGTACGTCTCCTCCCCCCTCTCCTCCATGCAATGTACATCTCCTCCCTCCATGCACCATATGTCTCCTCCCTCTCTCCTCCATGCACCATGCGTCTCCTCCCTCCTCTCCTCCATCCACCGTGCGTCTCCTCCCTCCTCTCCTCCATTCACCGTGCGTCTCCTCCCTCCTCTCCTCCATCCACCGTGCGTCTCCTCTCTCCTCTCCTCCATCCACCGTGCGTCTCCTCCCTCCTCTCCTCCGTGCACCGAGAGTCTCCTGCCTCCTCTCCTCCATGCACTGTGCGTCTCCTCCCCCCTCTCCTCCATGCACCGTGCGTCTTCTCCCTCCTCTCCTCCATGCACTGTGCATCTCCTCCCCCCACTCCTCTATGCACCGTGCGTCTCCTTCCTCGTCTCCTCCATGCACCGTGCGCCTCCTCCCTCCTCTCCTCCATGCAACGTACGTCTCCTCCCTCCATGCACCGTACGTCTCCTCCCCCCTCTCCTCAATACACCGTGTGTCTCCTCCCTCCTCTCCTCCATGCACAGTGCGTTTCCTCCCTCC
Organism: Lithobates septentrionalis; assembly: GCA_037952835.1. Classification (NCBI taxonomy): domain Eukaryota; kingdom Metazoa; phylum Chordata; class Amphibia; order Anura; family Ranidae; genus Lithobates; species Lithobates septentrionalis. Next base: position 548,622 of record JBBDGP010001106.1, on the reverse strand, counting down.
TCTCTTTCATGCACAGTGCATTTCCTCCCTCCTCTCCTTTATGCACCGTGCGTCTCCTCCCTCCTCTCTTCCATGTACCGTATGTCTCCTCCCTCCTCCTCCTCCTCCTCCTCCTAGGTGGCCAATCGGATCGCCTCTCCTTTCAGTCAATCGGGTGACGGGTCTCATGACCTGCTTCCTGATTGGCCGGGAGGAGAATCCGTGTGATAATAGCGAATGTTCATTCGCTATTGTTACACAATTGGGTGGGCTTGGAGCACAGTGCTCTGTGCCCCAAGCCAACCCTTTTTTGAAGCCTATTAGAGCCATTGGTTCTAATCATGTGCTTCAAAAAACAAAACAAAACATTGGAATCCATGTGTCTGGTGCCCTGCATGTAGATTAGGGGTCCAGTTGCTTAAATAGAGGGGACTAAGCTGATCTGCTGATTTGGACTACAAACACACCTCCATCTCTTCATCTCCATCACATGGGTATGGGGGGGGGGGGATTTGTATTTGAAAAATATTGTTTGAAACGCTGATAACCTTGCGTGTGATTTTAGTGCAGCTCTCTGGAAACATCAAGAACACTGTATTTGTGGACAAAATCAACTATATTTTCTGTAACAGCTGAAAATGTTTTTAGCCTGAACAATGAAAACAAATGCAGACGCCACATCTACGGACCAAAAAGCTGCAATATAATCATTTTTTGTTGTGGGTTGAGTCATCCCAGCACACGTGTGATAAAATTATTACCCATTCTGGCCGCCTCTTGAGGTGATGCTTGAGTTGAAGCAGAAGATTCTTTTCTATGTTTACATCTCCAGATAAGAACAGCAGAAAGGACAATGATCACAAGAACCCCAACTATGGACACAGCAAGGACTGTCACAAAGACTTTTCCGCCTGTGGGAAAAAAAATAGAGACCATAAATATCGTTGTGGACAGGGCTGGCCCTACCATGGATCCCAGTGGGTCCATTGGACTTAGGCTACACTTTGAGAGGGGTGGCAAACTGTACCACAGCCGCCTCTCTTTCTCTTCTATTTACCCAGCAAATTGACGACCAAGATTTTTTTTCCAGCAGTTTTGTGTGTTATGAGGACAACTGCCTGCCCCTATACTACCCTAGCCCACTCCTATACTGCCCTAGCCTTTCTATATACTATCCTAGCCTGTCCATATACTATCCTAGCCTGTCTATATACTACCCTAGCCTTCCCCTATACTGCCCTAGCCTGTCCATATACTGCCCTAACCTCTCCATATACTACTCTAGCCTGTCCATATACTACCCTAGCCTTCCCCTATACTGCCCTAGCCTGTCAATATACTGCCCTAGCCTGTCCATATATTACCCTAGCCTGTCCATATACTACCCTAGCCTTCCCCTATACTGCCCTAGCCTGTCTATATACTACCCTAGCCTGTCTATATACTACCCTGGCCTTCCCCTATACTGTCCTAGCCTGTCCATATACTAAACTAGCCTGTCTATATACTACCCTAGCCTTCCCTTTTACTGCCCTAGCCTTCCCCTATACTGCTCTAGCCTGTCCATATACTCCCCCAGCCTGTCTATATACTACCCTAGCCTTCCCCTATACTGCCCTAGCCTGTACATATACTGCCCTAGCCTGTCTATATACTACCCTAGCCTTCCCCTATACTGCCCTAGCCTTGGCCGTTCGTTTGCCTAAGCTGACGCTTGCAGTACTCAGTTACTACAGGAGCCACAGTCTGATCTGAATAATGTGTCTGGGTTTCAGGTGATCTGAAACCTGGACACATGATTCAAAACCCAGACTATCTGGGTGAATCCTGGACAGGTGGCAACCCTAACAGTCACCCTCTATCAGGAAGTCAGGTAAGACTTGGAGGAAGCTGAGAGCAATAGTAAGGACTTTTCTGAGTTAAGAATATAATTTAATGGGTGTAACTGAGCATCCATGGCATTTGCTGAGGCTGTGTGATCTGCTCAGCACAAGAGTGTGAGTAAGTCAGAGCAGACTATGAGACTGCCACAGGTAGTGGTTGCATTGGACAAACAAATTTGGGTGAAATTAATGTTATTTGTGGAATGGGAATGTATTTTCCTCTGAATGCATCTGGTGTTTGTATCACTAGAGGAACTGCATTTGAGATGCAGATTAGAGAGATGGGGACCATTGATGATTTTGTTAACTATGCAGTATCACCATAAAGCATAACTACAGCCATGGCTCGGCATAAATGAACTTCGATCTCAAACATATTTACCACTTGACTGTCAAGGCATTTCAAAGCCATGAGAGATGGTGGTTACTAAACGCTACTCTTCCCACTGTTTTTGGTGTTATCATAAAGACTTCGGTTAGGGGTCTTTGTTGGTCTCCGGTCCTAGGAAAGTTTTAGTGAAGGGCTAAAGTTGTGATTTAAAGGATCAATCCACGCAAAAGTTTGTACATTTTTATGAGAGACCTTCCCAGCTATGATCAACCAATGCTTCCTTGGTTGGTCACAGGTCTTCCTCTATTGTCCATTATATAAAACAAAAGAATGAGACCAGTTATGAAGGGCCATTGCAAGTAGACGTGTCTGTGCCCTCAGATGTGCCAAAATTAAAATGTGATGTTTTTTTGAGGGGAGTACTGTTTTTTTAAAAGCACTATGAAGACAGGATTTGTATTTAAGTACTTACTGTATACTCTAATATTGATCTCATCACTCATCTTCCTCACAGTGTCAGACCTCGTCCTTACTTCACAGGTATATTTCCCAGAATCCTCCAGCTGAGATGACCGCACTCTGTATGTATCAGATACATTGTATCCCCGCACAGTCCATCCATCTCTGTAGAAGGCAAAGTGCAGCTCTGTGCCGCCTCTGGGAGGATCCAGTCTGGTGTCACATCTCACCGTCATCTCATCTCCTTCTATTACCCAATCAGAAGTTATATTTATTTTCGGAGGAGAGAAGAGCTCTGGAAGAAAAAATTAGTGACAATGACAAATTTCTGGAGTCGGTTTTCTTTTCCCTTGCTAAAAGTTTTTTTATAAACGGTTTGATTCACATCCTGCACTTACATTATCAAATAAATAGAAGTAAATAGAATCTGTGACATTAGTCCCCAAAAGGAGATTCTGTATAGCCACCATGTCCATAGAGTTGGCCAGAACCCAGCTATTTGTATGGATCATGGAAGGAAACTGGAGAACCCACATAAACAAGTACAAGATAGGCAAGTTCAATGGAGGAGGTGTTTCTGGTGGGAATTCAGTTTGAAACTCCAGTGCTGCAAACCAAGAATGTCACCCATTTACTCATGGTGTTGAACAAGGGTGTGTCTAAAGAAGCTAAGCTTCACCAAGATAGAATGCAAATCCAGAGCATGAAGGGATATCTGTTCACTAACCAACTTTATGAGGGGGGTCCCACCATCCCTGTGCTGAGTTACAGAATACCTGCAACAAAATGGCTTCTCTTGCTTCACAAACCCCCCCCCCCAACCCCCACCTGCTATTGGGTACTATATTGGCCATATCTTCAAGGAACTGTTTCTCTTAGAGACCAGTGTATTATAGTTTACAAATATTCTGCTAAACATTACTAAACAGTTGTGCTTATCCTAGGTTGTGGCACCAACCAGTGTTTGAACCCAGGGTGTCAGAGGGGTCGGGAGACTTTCAAGGTCAGGGCAACCACTGGGGACAAACTTTTTCAAGCAGCCCTTACGGTATAGCGCTACACATAGCTACATAGTAGATTAGCCTGTATAAAGACATATGTTCATCTATTCCAACTTACAGTATTTGTGTGTACACAGGGTCGGAATTTCTGACAACAAGCTCCGATCGCACACATTCCGTTGGAAAGTCCGACCGCATGTACAGGGCATTAGAGTTGGAACATTGTTTAACTCTGCATATTTGTTGGTTGGTCAATCCCTGGAGAGATGATCTTCAAGAGAATGGACCCAAAATTAACAAATATACAGAGCAAGTTCTGGAAGGGTCTTTTGCCTGCAGGTTGTGGTCTTAGTTAAAGATCCTGAGTGTGAGTCCAGGCCATGATGGCTCACCCCTCTAGGGCTGAGAGTAAGAACTCCCGAATCTTGTTGAGGACCTAACCCATGCTGTTTCTAATGAGAAAGATAGAGCTGGGGATGGCAATGAAGCCATGCTAGACCGTCCACTGGTCTGATTAATGCAGTTATCTAATTGATACAGAGACAACACCAGAACCTCTGCTTTGTTAAAGATACTTTAATATGATATGAGGGTGAACCAGCAATTGGAAGCCTGAGCATTCATCCGGGGACTATCACCCAGAGAATTATGTGCTTACTTTTTGAGTATGCCACCTGAACCCATTCCCCAAAATGTAACAATCAGGGCCCAACAGGGTAGAGGTTCTGCTGGTTTGTACAGTGAAGTCCCATTATAGCCCCCTCTTAGCAGAGGCTCAGTCTTTAGTTATATACATGTGCAGGAAATATTAGTAGCCTTAAAAAAAAGAAAATACCTAACAGTGTTAACAATAGGGTTACATAAAACCATGGAAAATATAACTGGTGAAGTAGGAACACACTAATGGAACACCCAGAATTCCATACCTCCCAACTTTTTGAGATGGGAATGAGGGACACCTATCAGCAAAAGTAGGCAGGCATAGGACACACCCCTTGCCACACCCCCTTAAAGGTGAATTGTACAAAAAAAGCAAGAATGGTTAAGCCCACAAGTGCTTTTTTACCACTACTATTCCTTTATATTGGCTTTTGGAATTTACAAATGCAGCAATTTAGAAATCAGATAAAGGGTTTAGTGCTGAAAAACACTTTTTGATAGATGAAAAGTGCATTTTAAAAACATCTATATAGATCAGAACAAAATGAGGGACAAATGAGGAGGAGATTGAGGGACAGAGGAACATTGCTCCAAATCAGGGACAGTCCCTCGAAATCAGGGACAGTTGGGAGCTATGAGAATTCCCAGGTGGGCAGAAACATACCTGGAAAGTATGACAGAAAGATCTCACTGTTGGAGCATCCAAGAAACTAGTCTCAGCCCACCAGACAAACCAAAAAAACAAACACCAGTGCTCCACCTTGCCAAGCAAAAGACTAATATGCAGATATAAGAGATATTAGGGATGAGTGTGCAATGAAGCTCAGACAGTAAAGTAGCCAAAACTGTCAGGGAAAACCCACCGAGACAATAAAAAACTAACAACAAAAAACGAATACATGCAAAGCAAAACAAAAAAAACAAATATAATGAAACATAGATACCAATCATAAACCTATCACAGGTTTGTCAGGCCACCTTACTCCACCTTGATATTGTACTACAAGATCTACATACAGTATACAGCATATCTTGAATTATACAATCAGATCAGGGTCTGAGCAACCAGAATTCCCTTACTTGGTTATGCTGGGTTATATGTAATACATTTATGTAATTTATAACATAATAAACATATATTTTGTGAGGGGCATTGTTGCTAAACCTCAGACATGAAATGTGAACAAATCATATCCCTCTATAGTGTGTACTTGTCTCAGTCCAGGGCACTAAGTGTCATTCCTGTCTGCTGTCTCCTTCCTCTGCTATCAGCATAAGTCACTTCTGACAAGTTTTCCTGACACCAAGAGAAAAAGGTGACAGGGGAGTGCTCTCCAGCTGATTGAAAGCCTCAGCTCTGTTCCTGTGTGCTGTGTGGAGGGGGGTGTGTCCCTTCCCTCCAATCAGCTCTCAGAGCTCCCCTCGCTGAGCTCTGCAGAGTGTAACATCAGCTCTCCACACCCGTTTTTCTGAATGCTTAGACAAGCTTTAAAAAATTCTGCACTTTGAACAGATGTAGAGAAGACTGCAGATAAACTGGTGCAACTTATATAGGAGGATTTGTCTCATCTCTGTGTATCACCTGAGGCCACTCACTTTACTGGGTTTACATCCATTTAAAAAAAAAATAGTTTGTGGCTTAAAGCTATACCCCAGTCTAAGGCTAAGCATTAAATTTGAGTTGAAGTGCTCGTGATACATTAAAAGCTCTTTAAACGAAACCCTCAAAATGTATTTGTATATAAATGTCTCGCCAAGTCGCCATCCTCAGCTACTTACCTCTGTGTCTTTATCTGGAGCTGAAATGCAGCCAACAGCTGTTTGTTTCTTGCTGACAGCAGAAAATGTTGTCTCCGCCCCCATCCATCCAATAATAACATTGATCCCCATACTGAGCCCTTCATCCATCCCCAGATCCCCGTACTATCCCCAGGATGTGCCGTGTTATAGGGACTCACCTTTCACAGAGACCGAGACTTCATCTGAGAACTCATACGAACCAGGACTATCAGGAAATACTATTTGTTTAGAACATTTATAATGTCCGGCTGTGTTTAGATCCACTTTCTGAATACGGAACTCAGAGTCCGGGAATTCTGATTTTATCTCTTCATTATTCTTGTAAAATCTTGTTTGAAAGCCAATAAAATCCTTATTATGATGACATCTCAGGGGGTCTCCTTCATAGATGGCAGATGGAGGTCTCTGCAGGAGGACATAACCTGGAAAAAGAAACAAAAAACGTGAGTAAAGTACGCAGTGCAAAATATAAGGAAAATCGCAATATCCGAATAACAGCAGCCTGACTGATATAGAGAAATCCTCCAGATATCCCAATTATGCCAAAAATACAAATAATAGACCAGCTGGAGCTTCCTCCTATAGACTAAGAAAAGGGGTAATGATCCTGGTAGCCACGCTGGCACTACTAGTCCTTCTCACAATGGGGCAAACAGGACCGTGCAAGTATTCTCAACATTCTATGAAAAGGAAAGATAGGATTCCTTTGTGACATATTGTAGTACGGGTCTATATTCAGAATTAATTTTAGTTATTGATTTACAAGAAACTTAGTAATAGTTTTATGTTGGTATATAAGTAGTCACTTCTATCTATATACAACATGCGTAATGCATGAGACTTCTGTTTCATTATGCTATGGGAAGTTGGGAACCTTTGACCTTTTCTTTTCACCAGTTGTAGATATTGTTTTCCCTCCCATGTATACAGTGCCTTGCAAAAGTATTAACCCCCTTGGCATTTTTCGTGTTTTATTGCCTCACAACCTGGAATTAACATGAATTGTTTGAGGATTTGCATCATTTAATTTACAGAACATGCCCACAACTTTGAAGATGTTTTTTTTTTATTGTGAAGCAAACAACAAATAGGACAAAATAACAGAAAAAGTCAATGTGCATAACTATTCACCCCCCTAAAGTAAATACTTTGTAGAGCCACCTTTTGCGGCTATCACAGCTCTGCAGAACTCTGCAGCTCCTCCAGGGTTACCTTAGGTCTCTGTGCTGCCTCTCTGAATAATGCCCTCCTTTCCCGGTCCGTGAGTTTTGGTGTGCAGCCGTGTCTTGGCAGGTTTGCTGTTGTGCCATGTTCTTTCCATTTGGTTATGATAGATTTGATGGTGCTCCTCGGTACTATCAAAGATTTGGATTTTTTTTATAACCTAACCCTGACTTGTACTTCTCAACAACATTGTCCCTTACTTGTTTGGAGAGTTCCTTGATCTTCATGGCAGTGTTTGGTTAGTGGTGCCTCTTGCTTAGGTGTTGCAGCCTCTGGGGCCTTTCAAAAAGGTGTGTATATGTAATGACAGACCATGTGACACTTAGATTGCACACAGGTGGACATCATTTCACTAATTATGTGACTTCTGAAGGTAATTGGTTGCATCAGAGCTTTTTATGGGCTTCATAACAAAGGGGGTGAATACATACAGTGGGGCAAAAAAGTATTTAGTCAGCCACCAATTGTGCAAGTTCTCCCACTTAAAAAGATGAGAGAGGCCTGTAATTGTCATCATAGGTATACCTCAACTACGAGAGACAAAATGTGGAAACAAATCCAGACAATCACATTGTCTGATTTTTGAAAGAATTGCAAATTATGGTGGAAATTAAGTATTTGGTCACCTATAAACAAGCAAGATTTCTGGCTCTCAAAACCTGTATCTTCTTCTTTAAGAGGCTCCTCTGTCCTCCACTCATTATCTGTATTAATGGCACCTGTTTGAACTTGTTATCGGTATAAAAGACACCTGTCCACAACCTCAAACAGTCACACTCCAAACTCCACTATTGTCAGGAAAGGATTCATCCGCTGGTAAGATATATCGTTTGGCATGCAGTACTGGGGTTCACCAGCAGGTGTCTCCTGGCAGTGTTGAACTGTCAGGAGAATATTTCCCTGCTGGTGTCATTTCATCTTTTGGCCGCAGTACTGACGTCCACCAGCGGATGGATCCTGGCAGTATGGAGCAGACAACACTCCCTGCGCTCAGGTGTGACTTGAAGTCAATCACAGTCGGTTCTATAAATACCCGGCAAAGCCCTCATATGCTTGCCTTGGTATCTCTCTCCTTGAGCCCTGACCTTGTTCGCCTGTTACCCGATCCTGAGCCTGCATCTGACCTTGTGCCCGAGCTTATCCTGACCCGATCCCTTCTGTGTTCCTGTGCCCTTCAGCCCGATCCATCCCCTCTCTGTCCTGTTGGTTCCCTGTGCCTCATTTACTGATCTTCCTGTGTATGACCTTGGCTTGGCTAAACGTTTATGGCTCTGGTATATCCCTTGTTCTTGCTGACCTGCTGTGTATGACCCTGGCTTGCCTGACATCTGTGATTCCGGTATTGCCCCTTGCTGTAGATATTGTTGTTTTTGTAGTGGGTTTGTTGGGTTGGTTGTTCACTGTTTGTATTTTCTAATTATCACCTATTTTAATAAATATCACTATTCACTTACATGTGTTTTGGGTTATCTCTGTGCAGTCCACACAGTCTGGTCTACTAGTCTCCTGACAGTATACCAAGGCCATCCCTGATCAGACGTGGCTGCATTGAGAAACCATCCTGGTTTGTTAGGTCTGCTAATATGGATTGCAATGAAATAATCTATTATTCTCTGCTAGCGGAAGAGGATGGTGAATATTGTGGCCAGATTTTAAAAGGGTGGACTAGTGACCAGCTGGTGGAAACTATCCAATTAGCTCATTCCCTAGTGGATCAGGGGTATATGTCATTTGAAGATGCTCAGCCCCTGATCCAGTTATGTGCTAAACCAGCCCTGTCATGCATTCCTGAGGGAAGTGATGATTTTTCTCCCCCCTTCAATTATGGCCAAGTTGAATCCCTGGTTTGGTTGTTAGAGGATGATCCAGCCTATTTCATGGAACACTATTCCTCCTGTTCACAGCAGGTGTTGTCTAGTTGCATCCAGTCGGTGCAATCCCTGATTAGTCAGGCTGTGTGTGAATCAGCATTTGTTCAACCTGTGCTGCAGGCATGGTCAGATCTCCTGTCTTTAGCTAAGCCACAATATTCCAGCCCTACCATTAATCACCTGCCTTCCCAAAAATCTATCTCCCCGTCGCCTATGGTAACCTCAGCTACAGCCCAGTTAACTCAACCCCCTACCAAATACTACTACCCAGTCTCCAAGTGTAGCACCTATCCCGCCTTCAATCCACCTGTCTCTTCTCCTCCACCTGTACCAGTCCCACAAAACCCCTCTCTAGCTACAGTTCCTTGGTCTTCCTTCGATCCAGCTACTTTCTTTTCTTACAGCCCTGCACCTACATACAAAACTGCACGGGCTAAACCAAAAAAGAAACAAACATTCTTTCCTACCCACACGATCCTGCCAGTAACCCAACTTGCTTCCACACCAACTAACCCACCTGATTCTGCCAAACCTCTGCCTGCTACCCAGTCTGACGTTCCAGTGCCGGCTACCCAGTCTAACGTTCCAGTGCCTGCTACCCAGTCTGACGTTCCAGTGCCTGCTACCCAGTCTGATGTTCCAGTGCCTGCTACCCAGTCTGACGTTCCAGTGCCTGCTACCCAGTCTGACGTTCCAGTGCCTGCTACCCAGTCTGACGTTCCAGTGCCTGCTACCCAGTCTGACGTTCCAGTGCCTGCTACCCAGTATGACGTTCCAGTGCCTGCTACCCACCCTGACGTTCCAGTGCCTGCTACCCAGCCTGACGTTCCAGTGCCTGCTACCCAGCCTGACGGTCCAGTGCCTGCTACCCAGCCTGACGGTCCAGTGCCTGCTACCCAGCCTGACGGTCCAGTGCCTGCTACCCAGCCTGACGGTCCAGTGCCTGCTGACCGGTCTGATGACCTTGTGTCCATGTTCCAGCCTAAAGTTTTGCTACCAGTGTTCCAGTCTGACGCTTCAGTGACTACTGTCCAGTCTGATGTACCTGCTGTTCTGCCCGATGTGCCAGCGCCTGTGTCTGCTGCCCAGTCTAAAGTTCCAGTACCCGCTGCCTGGTCTGATGTCTCGGTGCCGGCTTTCCAGTCCGCTTTCCAGCCTGATGTGCCAGTGTCTGCTACTCAGCCAGTTGTGCCAATGCCTGTGTCCGCTGCCCAGTTTGAGGTCCCAGTGCCTGCTGCTCAGCCCGAAATCCCAGTGTCCATGTTCCAGTCTGACGCCCCAGCGACTACTGACCAGTCCGATGTACCTGTTCAGCCTGTTGTGCCAGTACCTGCTGTTCTGCCTGATGTGCCAGCGCCTGTCTTTGCTGTCCAGCCTGAAGTTCCAGCATCTGCTGCCCGGTCTGATGTCTCGGTACCCACTTTCCAGCCTGATGTGCCCACTGTTCAGCCTGATGAGCCTGCTTTCCGGTCTGATGTGTCCATCCTCCAGCCTGATATCCTGGTACCTGTCTTCCAGCCTGATGTCGTGATGTTGGTATCTCAGCCCGAGGTTTCGGTGCCCGTGTCTCAACCTGAAGTTTCAGTGCCCGTGTTTCAGCCTGGAGTTTTGGTGCCCGTGTCTCAGCCTGCTGAATCGGTGCCCGTTACCCAGCCTGTTGAATCGGTGCCCGTTACCCGGTCTGCTGAACTGGTGCCCATTACCCAGTCTGCTAAACCGAAGTCCGTCACTTTGCCTGTCAAGCCAGTATCCGTTATCCGGCTTGCCGCACCAGTGCCCGGTGTCCAGCTTGCTGAGTCGGGGCCTGTTACCCAGCCCACTGGGCCGGGGTCCGTTACCCAGCTTGCTGAGCCGGTGCCTGTAATCTGGCGTGCCCTTACGGTGCTCGCTGTTCAGCCTAATGTTCCAGAGCCTGCTGTCCATCTCGATGACCCAGAGCCTGCTGTCCAGCTCAATGACCCGGAGCCTGCTGCCCAGCTCGATGACCCGAAGCCTGCTGCCCAGCTCGATGACCCGGAGCCTGCTGCCCAGCTCGATGACCCGGAGCCTGCTGCCCAGCTCGATGACCCGGAGCCTGCTGCCCAGCTCGATGACCCGGAGCCTGCTGCCCAGCTCGATGACCCGGAGCCTGCTGCCCAGCTCGATGACCCGGAGCCGGCTGCCCAGCTCGATGACCCGGAGCCGGCTGCCCAGCTCGGTTTGTTCCTGTCTGCTGCCCAGCTTGGTTTGTTCCTGTCTGCTGCCCAGCTCGGTTTGTTCCTGTCTGCTGCCCAGCTCGGTTTGTTCCTGTCTGCTGCCCAGCTTGGTTTGTTCCTGTCTGCTGCCCAGCTTGGTTTGTTCCTGTCCGCTGCCCAGTTCAATGACTCTGATGTGCCAGCTGTCTGCCTGGATGGGCCTGATGACCAGCCTTCTTCCACCATTCTGCCTGATGCCATAGACTATGGACAATTAAGACTAGTTGGAGCGTCCGGAGGCCGCTCCTTTAGAGGGGGTACTGTCAGGAAAGAATTCATCCGCTGGTAAGATATATCGTTTGGCATGCAGTACTGGGGTTCACCAGCAGGTGTCTCCTGGCAGTGTTGAACTGTCAGGAGAATATTTCCCTGCTGGTGTCATTTCATCTTTTGGCCACAGTACTGACGTCCACCAGCGGATGGATCCTGGCAGTATGGAGCAGACAACACTCCCTGCGCTCAGGTGTGACTTGAAGTCAATCACAGTCAGTCCTATAAATACCCGGCAAAGCCCTCATATGCTTGCCTTGGTATCTCTCTCCTTGAGCCCTGACCTTGTTCGCCTGTTACCCGATCCTGAGCCTGCATCTGACCTTGTGCCCGAGCTTATCCTGACCCGATCCCTTCTGTGTTCCTGCGCCCTTCAGCCCGATCCATCCCCTCTCTGTCCTGTTGGTTCCCTGTGCCTCATATACTGATCTTCCTGTGTATGACCTTGGCTTGGCTAAACGTTTATGGCTCTGGTATATCCCTTGTTCTTGCTGACCTGCTGTGTATGACCCTGGCCTGGCTGACATCTGTGATTCCGGTATTGCCCCTTGCTGTAGATATTGTTGTTTTTGTAGTGGGTTTGTTGGGTTGGTTGTTCACTGTTTGTATTTTCTAATTATCACCTATTTTAATAAATATCACTATTCACTTACATGTGTTTTGGGTTATCTCTCTGCAGTCCACACAGTCTGGTCTACTAGTCTCCTGACAATTATGGTGAAGACCAAAGAGCTGTCAAAGGCCACGGGAAACAAAATTGTAGACCTGCACCAGGCTGGAAAGACTGAATCTGCAATAGGCAAGCAGCTTGGTGTGAGGAAATCAACTGTGGGAGCAATAATTAGAAAATGGAAGACATACAAGACCACTGATAATCTCCCTCGATCTGGGGCTCTACACAAGATCTCACCCCGTGGGGTCAAAATAATCACAAGAACGGTGAGCAAAAATCCCAGAACCACACGGGGAGACCTAGTGAATGACCTGCAGAGAGCTGGGATCAACGTAACAAAGGCTACCATCAGTAATACACTACGCTGCCATTAGGGATGAGCCGAACACCCCCCTGTTCAGTTTGCACCAAAACATGCGAACAGGCAAAAAATTTGTTCGAACACGCAAACACCGTTAATGTTTATGGGACACGAACATGATGCCGGACGAGAACACCGGAGGAAGAACCAGAAGAACCAGAAGAAGATGGAGGAAGAAACCGAAGGAAGATAGAAGATAGAAGGTAGAAGAAAGAAGATAGAAGAAAGAAGAAGCATTTAAATAAAGGAATTGTCAAAAACTGTCTCTTGTCATTTTTAACATTTTTGACAGTTTTTTTGTGAAATGGTAGGGGTACTTTTGTACCCCCTTACCATTTCACACAGGGGGGAGGGCTGGGATCTGGGGGTCCCCTTATTAAAGGGGGCTTCCAGATTCTGATAATCCCCCTGCCCGCAGACCCCCACAACCACCGGGCAAGGGTTGTCGGGATGAGTCCCTTCTCCCCATCAACATGGGGACAAGGTGTTTTGGGGGGGCTACCCCAAAGCACCCTCCCAATGTTGAGGACATGTGACCTGGTATGGTTCAGGAGGGGGGGGGCCCTCTCTCGTCCCGCAATTTTTTTTTTAAATTTTGGCGTGGGGTTCCCCTTAAAATTAATACCAGACCTAAAGGGTCTGGTATAGATTTTGAGTGGGACCCCATGCCATTTTTTTTTTTTATTTTGGCCGGGGTTCCCCTTAATATCCATACCAGACCTGAAGGGCCTGGTATGGAATTTAAGGGGACCCCCACGTCATTTCTTTTTAAATTTTGGTTCGGGGTTCCCCTGTGGGGAATTCCCATGCCATTTTTATCAATGAACTTTTATGTGTATTGTCGGACCGGCAATTCATTAATAGCTGCAAGTAGTTTTAAATGACTTTTTTTCCTTTGAAATGTCATTTTGCTGTCAGACTGTTCTAAACACTGGAAACATGCACCCCTTTACAGGCATACTATAGACACCCCCCAGGTACGAAATTTAAAGGAATATTACACTTTTGTTTCACTTTAAGCATTATTAAAATCACTGCTCCCGAAAAAACGTTCGTTTTTAAAACTTATTTTGCATTGATCCATGTCCCCTGGGGCAGGACCCAGGTCCCCGAACATGTCCGGTGCCTGTCTGAGGTTTGCTAGAGAGCATTTGGATGATCCAGAAGAGGATTGGGAGAATGTCATATGGTCAGATGAAACCAAAGTAGAACTGTTTGGTAGAAACACAACTCGTCTTGTTTGGAGAGAGAGAGAATGCTGAGTTGAACCCAAAGAACACCATACCTACTGTGAAGCATGGGGGTGGCAACATCATGCTTTGGGGCTGTTTCTCTGCAAAGAGAACAGGATGACTGATCCGTTTACATGAAAGAAAGAATGGGGCCCATGTATAGTGAGATTTTGAGTGCAAACCTCCCATCAGCAAGGGCATTGAAAATGAAACGTGGCTGGGTCTTTTAGCATGACAATGATCCCAAACACACTGCCTGGGCAACGAAGGAGTGGCTTCGTAAGAAGCATTTCAAGATCCTGGAGTGGCCTAGCCAGTCTCCAGATCTCAACCCCATAGAAAACCTTTGGAGGGAGTTGAAATTCCGTGTTGCCCAACGACAGCCCCAAAACATCACTGCTCTAGAGGATATCTGCATGGAGGAATGGGCCAACATACCAGCAGCAGTGTGTGACAACCTTGTGAAGACTTACAGAAAACGTTTGACCTCTGTCATTGCCAACAAAGGATATATAACAAAGTATTGAGATGAACTTTTGATATTGACAAAATACTTATTTTCCACCATAATTTGCAAATAAATTCTTTCAAAAATCAGACAATGTGATTGTCTGGATTTGTTTCCACATTTTGTCTCTCATAGTTGAGGTATACCTATGATGACAATTACAGGCCTCTCTCATCTTTTTAAGTGGGAGAACTTGCACAATTGGCGGCTGACTAAATATTTTTTTGCCCCACACAGATCCACGTCCTGTCAGGTGAGAGGAGACCAATCCGTGTGTTCCCATTAACCCTTTGATTATCATTTATACAGTAATCAATGCATTTTATAGCACTGATCGCTGTATAAATATCACTAATCCCAAAATAGTGTCAAAAGTGTCCGATATGTCCGTCATAATATCGTAGTCCCGATAAAAATCGCAGATCACCGCCATTACTAGTAAAAAGAAAATAAAAAATAAAAATGCCATAATTTTATCCCCTATTTTGTAGACACTATAACTTTTGTGCAATCCAATCAATATACACTCTTTGCGATTTTTTTTTACCAAAAATACGTAGAACAATACATATCGCCCTAAACTGAGGAAAAAAAATGTTTTTTTTCAAAAAATTAGGATGTTTAATAAAGCAAAAATAATAAATATTGTGGGTTTTATTCAAAATTGTCGCTCTTTTTTTGTTTATAGCAAAAAAATAAAAACCGCAGAGGTGATCAAATACCACCAAAAGAAAGCTCTATCTGTGGGAAAAAAAAATTATCACAATTAATTTGCATACAATGTCGCATGACCGCACAATTCTCATTCAAATTGTGACAGCACTGAAAGCTGAAAGTTGGCCTGGGCAGGAAGGGGGTGAAAATACCCTGTATGGAAGTGGTTAAGGCAGCGGTCCTCAACCTTTTTGGCACTGCATTGGTGGCAGCACTGGTCCATTTAACACAGAAGCAGGCCTCTGTGCAGTGGTGGGTTCCGAATGAAGGTGATGAAGAGTGGGCGGTGAGAGATGATGTCATCTCTCTGCTCCCCGCCGCACCTCCGACACTGATGCTGACAGAACACCGGCTGTGAGGGCGGAAGAGTGGTGATGCGGGGGGCGGAGAGAGATGATGTCATCTGTGCTTGCCCGCCCACTCACATCTTTCATCCACACAGCTCCCAGGTATCTCATGCCGGCCACCCGCACCCGATGCCCGGCTGCAGAAAGGCCACAGCCCGGTAGTGGGCCAGGGCCCGGGGGTTAATGACCCCTGCTTTAAGGCATAGCTCCTAACTGTCCCTGATTTGGAAGGACTGTCCCTGATTTGGAGGGATTGTCCCTGATTTGGAGGGACTGTCCCTGATTTGGAGGGATTATCCCTGATTTGGAAAGAATGTCCCTAATTTGGAGGGACTGTCCCTGATTTGGAAGGACTGTCTGTGATTTACAGGGATTGTCCCTGATTTGGAAGGATTGTCCCTGATTTGCAGGGATTGTCCCTGATTTGGAGGGATTGTCCCTGATCTGGAAAGAATGTCCCAAATTTGGAGGGACTATCCCTGATTTGGAAGGACTGTCCTTGATTTAGAGGGATTGTCCCTGATTTGAAGAGAATGTCCCTGATTTGGAGGGACTGTTCCTCATTTGGAGGGATTGTCCCTGATTTTGAATGACTGTCCCTGATTTGGAGGGACTGTCCCTAAATGTGGGGGATTGTCTCTGATTTGGAAGGATTGTCCCTGACTTGGAGGGACTCTCCCTAAATTTGGGAGATTGTCTCTGATTTGGAGGGACTTTCCTGATTTGGAGGGACTGTCCCTGATTTGGAAGGACTGTCCCTGATTTGGAGGGGCTGTCCCTGATTTGGAAGGACTGGCCCTGATTTGGAGGGACTGTCCCTGATTTGGAGGGATTGTCCCTGATTTTGAGGAGCTATCCCTGATTTGGAGGGGCTGTCCCTGATTTGGAGAGGCTGTCCCTGATTTGGAGAGGCTGTCCCTGATTTGGAGGGAATGTCCCTGATTTGGAAGGGCTGTTCCTGATTTGGAGGGAATGTCCCTGATTTGGAAGGACTGTTCCTGATTTGGAGGGATTGTCCCTGATTTGGAAATAATGTCTCTAATTTGGAGGGACTGTCCCTGATTTGGAAGGACTGTCCGTGATTTTGAGGGATTGTCCCTGATTTGGAGGGAATGCTCCTCATTTGGAGGGATTGTCCCTGATTTTGAATGACTGTCCCTGATTTTAAGGGAGTGTCCCTGATTTTGAGGGATTGTCCCTGATTTAGAAGGACTGTCCCTGTATTGGAGGGACTGTCCCAGATTTGGAGGGATTGTTCCTGATTTGGAAGGACTCTCCCTGATTTGGAGGGACTGTCCCTAAATTTGGGGGAATGTCCCTGATTTTGAGGGATTATCCCTGATTTGGAGGGATTGTCCCAGATTTGGAAGGACTGTCCGTGATTTACAGGTATTGTTCCTGATTTGGAAGCACTCTCCCTAAATGTGGGGGATTGTCTCTGATTTGGAGGGACTGTCCCTGATTTGGAGGGGCTGTCCCTGATTTGGAGGGGATGTCCCTGATTTGGAAGGATTGTCCGTGATTTAGAGGGATTGTCCCTGATTTGGAGGGAGTGTCCCTGATTTGGAAGGACTGTCCCTGATTTGGAGGGGCTGTCCCTGATTTGGAGAGGCTGTCCCTGATTTGAAAGGACTGTCCTTGATTTAGAGGGACTGTCCCCGATTTGAAAGGACTGTCCCTGATTTGGAGGGATTGTCCCTGATTTGGAGGGGCTGTCCCTGATTTGGAGGGACTGTCCCTGATTTGAAAGGACTGTCCCTGATTTAGAGGGACTGTTCCTGATTTGAAAGGACTGTCCCTGATTTGGAGGGACTGTCCCTGATTTGGAGGTATTGTCCCTGATTTGGAGGGGCTGTCCCTGATTTGGAGGGATGTCCCTGATTTGAAAGGATTGTCCCTGATTTGGAAGGAGTGTCCCTAATTTGGAGGGATTGTCCCTGATTTGGAGGGGCTGTCCCTGATTTGGAGGGACTGTCCCTGATTTGGAAGGACTGTCCCTGATTTGGAAGGACTGTCCGTGATTTAGAGGGATTGTCCCTGATTTGGAGGGAATGTCCCTGATTTGGAAGGACTGTCCGTGATTTAGAGGAACTGTCCCTGATTTGGAAGGACTGTCCCTGATTTGGAGGGACTGTCCCTGATTTGGAACGACTGTCCCTGATTTTGAGGGACTGTCCCTGATTTAGAGGGCTTGTCCCTGATTTGGAGGGAATGTCCCTGATTTGGAGGGACTATTCCTCATTTGGAGGGATTGTTCCTGATTTTGAATGATTGTCCCTGATTTGAAGGGAGTGTCCCTGATTTGGAGGGACTGTCACTGATTTGGAGGGGCTGTCCCTGATTTGAAAGCACTGTCCCTGATTTAGAGGGACTGTTCCTGATTTGAAAGGACTGTCCCTGATTTGGAGGGATTTTCCCTGATTTGGAGGGGCTGTCCCTGATTTGGAGGGATTGTCCCTGATTTGAAGGGACTGTCCTTGATTTGGAGGGATTGTCCCTGATTTGGATGGACTGTCCCTGATTTGGAAGGACTGTCCCTGATTTGGAGGGGCTGTGCCTGATTTGAAAGGACTGTCCCTGATTTAGAGGGACTGTTCCTGATTTGAAAGGACTGTCCCTGATTTAGAGGGACTGTTCCTGATTTGAAAGGACTGTCCCTGATTTGGAGGGGCTGTCCCTGATTTGGAGGGAGTGTCCCTGATTTGGAAGGACTGTCCCTGATTTGGAGGGGCTGTCCCTGATTTGGAAGGACTGTCCCTGATTTGGAGAGGCTATCCCTGATTTGGAGGGGCTGTCCCTGATTTGGAGGGACTGTCCCTGATTTGGAGGGAATGTCCCTGATTTGGAGGGACTGTCGCTGATTTGGAGCAATGTCCCTCTGTCTAACCCTTATGCTGCCTGCATTAGTAAATAGATAGGAAGGACCTGTATATCATTTTTGCCTGTTTAAAACTTTTTTATTTTACATTTCTTCAGTGTCTTCCTGGTTTCTGGCCTGGGCAAATGATGTCATACATCCCAGGAGTCTTCAGGAGGGGAGGGGCTTTCTCAACCAAGAACACCCTCCTGCCTGCATGCCTGAGCTAAGGGCAGATGGATTCCAGGAAGTAAATGAATCATCTGTCCTTACTCAAGATGGCCGCGGCCAGAAAGGATAGGGGGGATTTTCAAGGGGGTAGAAGTGATTTCTCAACAAAATAAAGCTTGGAGACGTGAGTGGATGGGGGGAGATTGCTTTGAATATTAAAAACGAATTAAATAGCGTTTGTGGTGCTCAAATGAAGTGTAGTTCTACTCCTTTGCTATATACTAGCAGGCTGCACTAAATAAAATAAAGCCGGGCATAGAGGGATCGAAATTCAGCTGTTTCAGGAGGAACCAGCCAAGTTTCAATCTGTGTGTCGCCCTTCTCATTCAACAAAAGCTGTGAGAATAGAATGTCCCTACAAAGTCCTTACAATGTCCCTACAAAGTCCCTACAAAGTCCCTACAGGGGATGGAGGAATCTGTTGTTTGACTAACAGTCAATACCCAGCTTAATAGATTCCTCCATCCACACAGTGAAGATAGATTGAGGAATTCCTCCAAGATAATACAGATATCATATAATGGAATTATGGAGATGAGGAGATAACTCACGGTTTGTAACATTTAGAGTGACGGGATCACTGATATCACCGGTATTGATCCGGCACTGGTAATCTCCACTGTCCTGCTCTGCTGAAGATTCGATCTGAAGGATCTGTTCATCTCCTGGTATTGTTCTCCCATCTTTGTACCAGTGATAGGTCCGGGGTTCCATGGTACAGTAGACGACACATCACATCTTAGAGTCACATCATCACCTTGTAGTACATTCCCCCAGTTGGGTGTGAAGGTCACCTCCGGTCTGATGGCCCCTCCTATAGAAGAGAGAGGAGATCACACATAACCACATTGATTGTACCAGGACTTTATTTCTCAGAATATAGGTGCAGGAACAACCTCCCCCTTCCAAGTTACCCCCTGTCCTCACCCCCTACCCACCTCCAAGCAACATCCCTTGGTTCTGCCCCCAACCCACCTCCGAGCTCCCAGTACCACCCCTTTTAGAGAATACAGAACCACATATCATTTTGTGGTGCTAACTAATATGGAATATGGAATTTGTTAATAAAAACAAGAAAAGCAGTAAAATAGATTTCCCATAGTCAGCAACAATAGACCCTTCAGTAACAATAGATCCACCCCAGCAACAATAGACTCCCAATAGTCAGCAACAATAGACCCCCCCACCACACAAAAATAGACCCCCCCACCAAGCAACAATAAACCCCCCCCCTCACCACTCAACAATACACCCCCCACAAAGCAACAATAGACCCCCCACCAAGCAACAATAGACCCCACGGGAACTATAGATCCACCCCAGCAGCAATAGACTCCCAAAGGGCAGCAACAATAGATCCCCCACCAAGCAACTTTGTTAATGAAAACAGGAAAAGCAGTAAAATAGATTTCCCGTAGTCAGCAACAATAGATCCTTCTGCAACAATAGATCCACCCCAGCAACAATAGACTCCCTAATTTATTATTCTGCATAAAAAGCATAGACCTGTTCTCATAATTGTATGTATATACTTTTCGTTTTGTAACTTGCTGCATGTATATGCTTAGAAGTTGTGTGGTCAATTTAAATGACATAGAACGATATCATTTTCATTGTGATATATAGTATGGTAATATATTTCCATCATCTTTATAGATTGGATTCGCATCAATTTTCCAGGTGCCTACCTGCGTATTGATATATTATTAATTTTCTACTTACTGGACGCATCATCATCTGGATCATGTATTAGTGTGCTCACAGTTTCTGTACATTTTAATGTGAATTACTAGATGGTCAGCTGTTTAGTGGTCCGGCATCTGCTGACATGTATTGCTAAATATAATCTTTTACATGAGACACAATTAACACAACATTCAGCATATTGTTATTTGTTGTGGCTCAATATTTACTCCCTTTTTTTGCAACATCTTTATCCTCTATAGCCACCTTACATACCACATACACAACTGCCGTTCCTATTGAAACTTTGTATCACACTGCTATACTCACTGATACATTTCTATTTAAACATCCATGCCCACTCTTTATTCTCAATTTTGTCCTTATTTGCTGAATAGCTTGATGCGCTCCCAGTCCACAGAGACATCGTTGCTCTATCATATGCAGTTTTACATCACATCGCAGGGCACTTCATATGTTTCTATTGCTCCAGCTATACCATACTTACATCTATGTTTATTCATTACTTTGACAACCCCCTTTTTTACACACTTGGTCTGTGGTGGGACCGCCACCCACTGCTTATAAACCTTGTGTTATATACAAGGCATCTCAATTTTATATGTGATTGCTTAGACAGGTTTTGATATACCCACACACAAACCGATCCCTATTCAGGACCAACTACTTAAACGAATTGCTATACATAAGGCATTCTACCTTTAGATGCGTGCACTTTGACAGGCTTTAATACATACCCACACAAACCGATTCCTGTTCACAACTAATTATTTAGATTGACAGCACCATAATATGGTTTCTGTGATCGCATCGATGGGTTTTGATATACCCACACACAAGCAGATCTCTATTCATGATCAATCGCTCAGATTGATTGCTACACACAAGACACTTCACTTTTAGTTGCGATCGCTCTGATAGGCTTTTGACACATTCATACACAAGCCGATTTACATGCACAATTTATCACTCAAACTGATAGCACCATAACATAGTTCTTGTTTAGTTATTTGACATTTTCTTTTATTCATCTTTTTACTTATATTTCATACACTATCTTGGAATCAAAACCACGTTCATGTATATACACTGGTTTGACCAAATAATTTGGCTATTTATTTCATTATGCATCCCATACTTTGACATTTAAACGGCTTGTATACATATACAATTACAATTTGGATTTTATATTTCAAATTCAATCTTATTAATTTCTTTCACTATATCCTATTCTATTTTCATCTTCACTTTTTATTATTATTATTAATATTTTTTCATTATTGTCCTTTTTTAATGCATATGGCTACATTGCATTACCTATTGGTGCACATATTCAATTTTCACTATCAATTATTAATGCACATATTTATTTATTTTCATTTTTACTTATTTATGTATTTATTATATTTTTTACTAGTAGTGCACATACACTGCTGTAGTCATGCGTTTTACATATAAATTCAGGTCCACACACTTTTACACCTTTTTTACATATATACAGTTTTTTTCATTCACTAATATTTCACTCATTTGTTGCTGTGCTTTTTTGCATTTTGTTTTAACACAATTAACCACTTGACAACTGGGCACTTAAACCCCCCTCGTGACCAGACCAATTTTCAGCTTTCAGCGCTCTCACACTTTGAATGACAATTACTCAGTCATGCAATACTGTACCCAAATGAATTTTTTGTCCTTTTTTTTCATACAAATAGAGCTTTCTTTTGGTGGTATTTGATCACCTCTGGGTTTTTTATTTTTTGCGCTATAAATGAAAAAAGACCGAAAATTTTGAAAAAAAACGCATTTTTCTTAGTTTCTGTGATAAAATTTTGCAAATTAGTAATTTTTCTTCATAAATTTTGGCCACAATTTATAATGCTACATATCTTTGGTAAAAATAACCCAAATTAGTGGATATTATTTGGTCTTTGTGAAAGTTAGAGAGTCTACAAGTTATGGTGCAAATCATAAAAAATTGATCACACCTGAAGTACTGGTGGCCTATCTCATTTCTTGTGACCCGAACAAGTCAGGAAAGTACAAATACCCCCCAAATGACCCCTTTTTTGAAAGTAGACAATCCAAGGTATTTAGTAAGATGCATGGTGAGGTTTTTGATGTTGTCATTTTTTCCCACAATTCTTTGCAAAATGAAGATTTTTTTTTTTTCCCCACAAAATTGTCATTGTAATAGGTTATTTCTCTCACATGGCATGTATATACCACAAATAACGCCCCAAAATACATTCTGCTACTCCTCCTGAGTATGGGGATACCACATGTGTGGGACTTTTTCACAGCCTGGCCACATACAGAGACCCAACATGCAGGGAGCGCTGTCACGTGTTCTAGGAGCATAAATTACACATCTAATTTGTTGACTACCTATTACACTTTTGAAGGCCCTGGAGCACCAGGACAATGACACGTGACACTGACGTGGCACTGATGACAAATGGCACTGATACGTGGCACTGATGTGGCACTGATGACAGATGGCACTGATACGTGGCACTGACGTGGCACTGATGACAGATGGCACTAATACATGGCACTGATGACAGATGGCACTAATACGTGGCACTGACAGATGGCACTAATACGTGGCACTGACAGATGGCACTAATATGTGGCACTGATGACACATGGCACTAATATGTGGCACTGATGACATGTGGCGCTGATGACAAATGGCACTGATATGTGGCACTGATGACACGTGGCACTGATGAAAGATGGCACTAATACATGGCACTGATGACAGATGGCACTAATACGTGGCGATGACAGATGGCACTAATACGTGGCACTGATGACAGATGGCACTAATATGTGGCACTGATGACACTGATGACAGGTGGCACTGATACGTGGCACTGATGACACTGATGACAGGTGGCACTAATACGTGGCACTGATGACACGTGACACTGATGACAGATGGCACGTGACACTGACAGGTGGCACTGATGACAGATGGCACTGATGACAGATGGCACTATGTGGCACTGATGACAGATGGCACTATGTGGCACTGATGACAGATGGCACTTATACGTGGCAGTGGGGACAGATGGCAGGGACAGATGGCAGGGGCAGATGGCAGGGGCAGATGACAAGGCAGATGGCAGGGGCAGATGGCAGGGGCAGATGACAGGGGCAGATGACAGGGGCAGATGACAGGGGCAGATGACAGGGGCAGATGGCAGGGGCAGATGACAGGGGCAGATGACAGGGCAGATGGCAGGGACTGTTAACAGCGGGACACCTTTTTTTTTTTTCTTTTACACTCACCGCCGCAGCAGTTCCGCTCTCCCTCCTCACACGCTGTCTCTGTGTGAGGAGGGAGAGCCGGCGATGAGAGATGATCTCATATGTTTACATATGAGATCCTCTCTCATTGGCACCGCCGATCGCACCGTAAACGGCCGCTGTCATTGGCCGTTTACGGTGATCTGTGACTGGCTGTGTCCGAGGGACACGGCCAGCACAAAACTTCCGCGATGCGCGCTCGCGGGAGCGCGCAATGCGGAAGTAAACAGGAGGCCGTCCAGGGACGCCCTCCCGGCAATTGGAGTCCGCGCTGTAGCTGTCTTTCGGCTATAGCGCGGACGCCTAGTGGTTAAGTTGCATCACACTCCCCCTTTGTTCATACATATTGTGTGTTTATCTCACTTCACTCACATATTCAAACACATACATATATATATATATGTGTACGTGTGTGTATATGTATACATATATGTGTGTATATTTTCCTATGTATTCGTTGTTGTTTTAAAAAGTCATATCCATAAGAGTTTTTCTTATTGGGTAGCACATGTCTTTGATAGCAGATGCCGAGACTTTGCACAATCAGCTTTCAGCTGATATCCATTAGATGAGTGACCATGAAGTCATGTGGTATCTCTTATTAAGATATATAAGACAGTCATCCCAATATTTGTCAGCTATGAGTAAGCGCTTGAACTAGAGTGCGAAACGCGTCAGCTGTGTCTGTACCACCTGCCTGATTGTCCTGTTTTTTATGATCCAAGTTTTACAATAAAGAAGATGTTTTCAACTTTATCCGGTGTGCGGCATCCAGATTTTCCTGTTTCAAACCTTGCAACAATAGACTCCCAACAGTCAGAAACAAAAGACCCCCCACCATGCAACAGTAGACTCCCCTTACAAAGCAACAATAGACCTCCCACCAAGCAACAATAGACATCACAGGCAACTATAGATTCAACCCAGCAACAATAGACTCCCAACAGTCAGAAACAAAAGACCCCCCACCATGCAACAGTAGACTCCCCTTACAAAGCAACAATAGACCTCCCACCAAGCAACAATAGACATCACGGGCAACTATAGATTCAACCCAGCAACAATAGACTCCCAAAGGGCAGCAACAATAGATCCCCCACCAAGCAACAATAGATCCCCCCACCAAGCAAAAATAGACCCCCCCCACCACGCAATGATATACCCCCCAGTAACAATAGATCCAACCCAGCAACAATAGACTTCCAACAGTCAGCAACAATAGACCCCCCCACTAAGAAATAATAGACCCCCCCACCAAGCAACGATAGACCCCCCCCCAGCAACAATATATCCAACCCAGCAACAATAGACTCCCAACAGTCAGCAACAATAGACCCCCACCAAGCAACAATAGACCTCCCCCCAGCCATAATAGATCCCTGAACAGCCAGCATCAATACCCTCTAGAACCCCTTGCCATTTCATACTGTATATTCAGTGCTGGAAGTGCGTTCCCCTGTGTTCCCCTGCGTTCCCGCTGAAAAAAATCCCTGAATAGCACAATGTTTAACAATGCATCCTACAGAGAATTTATGTTCAAAGATCTAAGACATTCACTTTACAATCCAGAAAGACAAAGAAAGTAATTAACATTCTATAAAAATAACAAGAACTCAGTAGTGACGTAGGGCCTGGAGGGTGGAACCACCACACACATTGGAGGACCCGGTATCCAACACACCCGGCAGCAAGATTGATTTACTAAATTATCAGAACATGTTCACTCTCAAAGTGGATTTTCTCCGTGCAAAATGAATTTTCACTTTGTTTAGTAAATGAAGGGAGGTTGTGCTGACTTCAATCATCTAATCATGCTTTTTACATTCTTCTTGCACATGATTGGGTATTCCTTGCAAAGTGAATTTTTACATTGTTTCATCTCATTGACTAAAGCCAGCCATGCAGGGATCAAAATTTGGCAGGTTCAGCAGAGACTGGCCTGAATTTAAACCCCTGTATGGACAGGCACTCTGTACAGAAATTCATCTACTGATCAGCTTCTGTACAACTAGCCTGTTGGACTTTCCCTACTTCATCAGAGCTGCCAGCTGATCAATGTATTTGTCAGAAACCATGAAATCAGACCGAGACAGACGTACAGTTAAATCACGCTTATTTAATAAAAAAAGTAAAAAGAACAAACATAGTCAAAACATAGCCAAAGTTCAGTAACCGGAACGGATAGTCAGCCAAGCCAGAAGTCAGGGATCAATGTAGTGGAACAGCAAGCAGGATCTGGAGCCAGAAGGGATGTCAGCAAAGCCAGTCTTTAAACAGGAATTCAGGAGAATGTCTCTGTGATGTTGACCAAGGCAAAGGCAGAGATCATCTGGGCTGGATGGCTTAAGTAGGCAGGACTGACGAGCAGGATCATCAACAGCTGAGTAACTGTGGAGAGATAGGAGCTGGCAATTAGCCGACATGTGAGTGGCCAGCCCAGTGAAGGAAGGGCTGAGCCCAGCTCTGACAGTATTCTGATGACCGTGGAGCCTTCCCCCCTGTCAGAATACAATGGCTCAGCGTGGAGGATTCCCCCATCCACACTAGATTTGTGGATGGGAGAATTGAGTCTTTTTTTTTTCAACCCACTGGTAGGGTTGCCACCTGTCTGGGGTTCACTCAGACAGTCCGGGTTGTGAATCATGTGTCCGGGTTTCAGTCCATCTGAAACCCAGACACATTATTCAGAAATGAATTTAGCTCAAAACAGGGCCTGACAGAAGGGGGCACTATGCGCGCTGCATTACTTTTCTCTTTGGCATGCCCAAAGGTGCCCCAGGTCTGTTATCCTCTAGTACATACTAAAAAAATAATAATTTGCCGTGTGCCATTAAAGTGTCCGGGTTTGGCTTAAAGAAAAAGTGGCAACCCTACCCGGGCTGCTTAGTATAAGTGAAAATTCAATGCTTAAGCTGTTGTAGCTCCCAAGAGAGCAAAGATTGCCTACTTACCACCATATCAGTCTCAGTCCCCGGGCCACTGTCACTGCTGCCCATTGCCAACACTTGACACACCCACTTTCTGGGCAGTCACACCCGGGCAATGCCCACTTTCTGGTTATGACTAAGGCCTTATAGGCTCAAACGCGTCAACTGTTCTTATTTGCGTTTGGTCACTGTGGCTTGTCTATAAATATTATACTTCTTAAGAGCAATCACCGGAGTGCGGATCATCTTTTCCTCACTTTCTGGTGTGGTCCCGCCCCCTAAATATGCAGGAACCGCCCACTAGCAACTACAATCCTCTCTATAATACCCTTGCTCAGCCAATATACATGCTTAGCAACTCAAATAAGGGTGGTGGTGTAATCCTGGAGCACAGACTTGGGCACAGCATTATTGGAAAGACGGTCCAAGATGCAATCAACATTAAAAATTATATATTCAATACATTGCTGCAATATATCAACACTCACCAAACTTCTACTAACACGAAATTAGCAGAAGGAGCCCAAAGGGTGGCGCTAAAGAGCTGAAAAACCATGTAGTACGTCACTACGTTCGTAATTGTTGGCCAACATTTGTGTGACCGTGTGTATACAAGACAAGTTTGGGCCAACGCTCTTCGGAGAAAATTCCATCATTTTGTTGTCGGAAGGTCCGTTCGTGTTTACAAGGCTTTAGTCTTTTGACTAAAATTATATTTTAGTTTTAGTCCTCTTTTAGTCATCTGCAATTGTTTTAGTTTTAGTCGTATTTAGTAGATTAATCTCCGGTACATTTTAGTCGTCTAAAATCGAATGGGTGTACTTAAATTGTAATCCTTTATTTAAGCATCTCTCTACAATCTCCAAACTCATTATATACTGCTGGAGCGAAAAATCCAATATGTTATTATTTATGGTATTGAGGTTTGCAGTTTGATGTCAAATTTCAATTTAGTTTTAGTCTAAAGCCTCGTACACACGATTGGATTTTCCGACGGGTAATGTTCGATGACAGGCTGTTGGTGGAAAATCCGACCGTTTGTACTCTCCATCGGACAATTGTTGTCGGATTGTCCGCGGACAAATGTTGGATAGCAGGTTTTCAAATGTTTCGCGGATAAATGTGTGTTGTCGGATTTTCCGAGCGTGTGTACACAAGTCCGTCGGACAAAAGTCCAAAGTACAAACACGCATGCTCAGAAGCAAGGAGGAGCCAGAAGCGGTCGGTCTTGTAAACTCGCGTTCGTAATGGAGAATTAACATTCGTGACGTGGCAAATTATGAAATCTCCAAATGCAGCGCACAATTCTCTTCTTCTTTAATGGGATAATAATGAAGCTGCTTTGCTGGTGATACTGATGGAGTTATTGCAAATTAATTTTCAAAGGCTTTTTTTTCTAGTGATATCAAGTGAACACTCTCCTCTCTCCTCGCTCCTCACTCCTCGCTCCTCTCTCCTCACTCCTCGCTCCCCTCTCCTCACTCCTCTCTCCTGTCTCCTCTCTCCTCGCTCCTCTCTCCTCACTCCTCTCTCCTCACTCCTCGCTCCTCTCTCCTCACTCCTCTCTCCTGTCTCCTCTCTCCTCTCTCCTCACTCCTCTCTCCTGTCTCCTCTCTCCTGTCTCCTCTCTCCTCGCTCCTCACTCCTCGCTCCTCGCTCCTCTCTCCTCACTCCTCTCTCCTGTCTCCTCTCTCCTCTCTCCTCACTCCTCTCTCCTCTCTCCTCTCTCCTCTCTCCTCTCTCCTCACTCCTCGCTCCTCTCTCCTCACTCCTCTCTCCTCACTCCTCACTCCTCTCTCCTCTCTCCTCGCTCCTCTCTCCTCACTCCTCTCTCCTCGCTCCTCTCTCCTCGCTCCTCTCTCCTCGCTCCTCTCTCCTCACTCCTCTCTCCTCGCTCCTCACTCCTCTCTCCTCGCTCATTTCTCCTCCCTCCACTCTCCTCACTCCTCTCTCCTCGCGCTTGTCTCCTCTCTCCTCGCTCCTCTCTCCTTGATCCTCTCTCCTCTCTCCTTGCTCCTCGCTCCTCTCTCATCTCTCCTCGCTCCTCGCTCCTCTCTCCTTGCTCCCCTCTCCCCACTCCTCTCTCCTTGCTCCTCTCTCCTCGCTCCTCCCTCCCCGCTCCTCGCTCATTTCTCCTCTCTCCTCGCTGCTCTCTCCTCGCTCCTCACTCTTCTCTCCTCTCTCCTCACTCCTCTCTACTCTCTCCTCTCTCCTTGCTCCTCTCTCCTCGCTCCTCTCTCATTGCTCCTCTCTCCTCGCTCCTTTCTCTTCTCTCCTCGCTCCTCTCTCCTCGCGCCTCTCTCCTCTCTCCTCGCTCCTCTCTCCTTGCTCCTCCCTCCTCTCTCCTTGATCCTCTCTCCTCTCTCCTTGCTCCTCTCTCCTCGCTCCTCTCTCCTCTCTATTCGCTCCTCTCTCCTCGCTCCTTACTCCTTTCTTCTCTCTCCTCGCTCCTCCCTCCTCACTCTTCTCTCCTCTCTCCTCACTCCTCTCTACTCTCTACTCGCTCCTCTCTCCTCGCTCCTCTCTCCTCGCTCCTCTCTCTGCTCACTGAAGCAGTGGGAGCCATTGGTGCCTGCTGCTATCAATCAAATTCTAGGAGCAGAGTTTGAGGGGCACGGGGTTGAGACGTACTGCGCATGCCAAGAGACGCACACAGCCCAGCTCAGGAGGGAGCCCACAGCTACACCTCAATAGGAAGCTGCTTCCTATGAGGGCGCAAAGCGAAGAGAAAGATCCAGGAGCGCCAGTTGGGGACCCCAGAAGAGGAGGATCGGGCCTGCTCTGTACAAAATCATTACAGAGGAGGTAAGTATGACATGTTTTCTATGTAAAAAAAAAATAGGCTTTACAATCACTTTAATTATGTTAAACTTTCTCCAGCCCCCTTCTTAACATTTCATACAGAGGGAAGCTAAGTATCAAGTAAAGCAATAAAATGTAAGTAGAGATGGATTTGTGGCTATTTTATGTGATTGGGAACTTGTAAGATTAATATATTGGGTGTTATTATCTCACTTTGGCTGCAAAAGTGAAAATGTACTTTACACCTCTTCTTGTGCAGGGAGCTTTATTTCATTCGTTTTTTGGAACTGTGTTAATTAATTGCAAAGTTAAAACAAATTCAAGTAATCAAATTAAACAATTTATCTATCAATTCCACATATTAATAATAATATTACCAACTCATTCATTTTAACTATTATTTTTTATTGTATATTCCCAATCCCAGTTTTGCACTTACCAGATTTTCCCATCATGAGTGCTGAAAAGAGAAAATACAAAATGTAAAATTTCCTATATCTAATCTATCTTCTATAATATCACCTACAGTATATCTCAGTGGTCCCCTCTTGTCTATGTAGAGCGCTGAGACCAAACCCCTCCTGCCTGCCTAGAGCCCCTGCAATATTTTAGTGTTCCCCTCCCTCCTGTCTGGAATCCTCTGTCAGCTGTAGATCTATTTTCTAAATAAACTGAACTGGGAAAAACTGAGGTGACGTAACAAATTCAATCTAACTGATTTAAACTCTTATATTGTGGACCAGATATTTATGTTTTATTACTGATTGATACAAAGGTTGTGTTTGCTGTGTGTGTATTCTATGTGTTATGTATTGTGTTGTGTTCTGTTTGCTCTGTGTTATGTATTGTGTTGTATGTTCTGCTTGCTGCGTGTTATGTTTTGTATTGTATTTTCTGTTTGCTGTGTGTTATGTATTGTGTTGTATGTTCTGTTTGCCGTGTGTTATGTATTGTGTTGTATGTTCTGTTTGCTCTGTGTTATGTATTGTGTTGTATGTTTTGTTTGCTACATGTTATGTATTGTGTTGTATGTTCTGTTTGCTGAGTGTTATGTATTGTGTTGTATGTTCTGTTTGCTTAGTGTTATGTATTGTGTTGTATGTTCTGTTGGCTGCGTGTTATGTATTGTGTTGTATGTTCTGTTTGCTGTGTGTTATGTATTGTGTTGTATGTTCTGTTTGCTCTGTGTTATGTATTGTGTTCTATGTTATGTTTTCTCTGTGTTATGTATTGTGTTGTATGTTCTGTTTGCTGTGTGTTATGTATTGTGTTGTATGTTCTGTTTGCTGCGGGTTATGTATTGTGTTGTATGTTATGTTTGCTCTGTGTTATGTATTGTGTTGTATGTTCTGTTGTTCTGTGTTATGTATTGTGTTGTATGTTCTGTTTGCTGTGTGTTATGTATTGTGTTGTATGTTCTGCTTGCTGCGTGTTATGTTTTGTATTGTATTTTCTGTTTGCTGTGTGTTATGTATTGTGTTGTATGTTCTGCTTACTCTGTGTTATGTATTGTGTTGTATGTTCTGTTTGCTGCATGTTATGTATTGTGTTGTATGTTCTGTTTGCTGTGTGTTATTTATTGTGTTGTATGTTCTGTTTGCTACATGTTATGTATTGTGTTGTATGTTCTGTTTGCTGCGTGTTATGTATTTTGTTGTATGTTCTGTTTGCTCTGTGTTATGTATTGTGTTGTATGTTATGTTTTCTCTGTGTTATGTATTGTGTTGTATGTTCTGTTTGCTTAGTGTTATGTATTGTGTTGTATGTTCTGTTGGCTGCGTGTTATGTATTGTGTTGTATGTTCTGTTTGCTGTGTGTTATGTATTGTGTTGTATGTTCTGTTTGCTCTGTGTTATGTATTGTGTTGTATGTTATGTTTTCTCTGTGTTATGTATTGTGTAGTATGTTCTGTTTGCTGCGGGTTATGTATTGTGTTGTATGTTATGTTTGCTCTGTGTTATGTATTGTGTTGTATGTTCTGTTGTTCTATGTTATGTATTGTGTTGTATGTTGTAAAGCACTGCGTAAACTGTCGGCGCTATATAAATCCTGTATAATAATAAATAATAATGTTCTGTTTTCTGTGTGTTATGTATTGTGTTGTATGTTCTGCTTGCTGCGTGCTATGTTTTGTATTGTATTTTCTGTTTGCTGTGTGTTGTGTATTGTGTTGTATGTTCTGTTTGCTCTGTGTTATGTATTGTGTTGTATGTTCTGTTTGCTGGGTGTTATGTATTGTGTTGTATGTTCTGTTTGCTGCATGTTATGTATTGAGCTGTATGCTATGTTTGCTGTGTGTTATTTATTGTGTTGTATGTTCTGTTTGCTGCGTTTTATGTATTGTGTTGTATGTTCTGTTTGCTGTGTGTTATGTATTGTGTTGTATGTTCTGTTTGCTCTGTGTTATGTATTGTGTTGTATGTTCTGTTTGCTCTGTGTTATGTATTGTGTTGTATGTTATGTTTGCTCTGTGTTATGTATTGTGTTGTATGTTATGTTTTCTCTGTGTTATGTATTTTGTTGTATATACTGTTTGCTGTGTGTTATGTATTGTGTTGTATGTTCTGTTTGCTTCGTGTTATGTATTGTGTTGTATGTTCTGTTGGCTGCGTGTTATGTATTGTGTTGTATGTTCTGTTTGCTCTGTGTTATGTATTGTGTTGTATGTTCTTTTTGCTGTGTGTTATGTATTGTGTTGTATGTTCTGTTTGCTCTGTGTAATGTTGGGTGTTTTGCACTTTGTGTTGTGTCTATGTGGGTTATACTGTATGTGTGTCATGTGTTGTATGTGTGTTATGTGTTTTATGTGTGTTATAGTTCATGTGTCTTTTTGTTGGTGTAACACACAAAAGTCTCTCAGCTGAAACACAGATAAGATAAAGAAGAAATGTCTTTGTACTTACACAGGAATATGATGATGATGAAGGTAGACATGGTGGATGTGTCCAGCAAGCTCTGAGCTTCTGTCAGTAAAGCAGAAGTTCTGACTCTTCTAACTTCCTGAGGTAATACATAGGAAATGTCATAACTGGTAAAACTGAGGCAGAGGATAAAATTCAAGAGAAACCCGGGGGGAGGGGGGGCTTAAAGGTGAGTTTAGCGTTCAGGATTACATCGAGCACCCCGGCATACGGAGATGGGCTTCAAGTTGTGCCATCGATTTTGACAGAGAAATCGGAAGGGGCATTTGGGGGAGGAAATATCATGAGCTCAGTTTTGGATAGATTGAGTTTGAGGAAGTGGCGTGACATCCAGACTGATATATCTGATAGTAAATTAGAGATATGTGATGAGATGGAGGGAGTGGGCTGAGGGGTAGAGAAATAGATTTGGGTGTCGTCGGCGGCGTCTCCCCCAGAGAATTGTAGAGATTACCGTTTTTTATTTTTTTTATTTTGCCTAGGCTTACAATTTAAAGCCCATTTTAAAATGTAATAAACCAAGGAACACATGTGTGTTATATATCAGTTCACAAGTCTTTTAATGCGGTGTCCACATCCATTGTCTGACAAGACTGGTACACTGCCATTTATTGGGATTGGGGGTGATTTACTAAAACGGAAGGGTGCAAAATCTGGTGCAGCTCTGCATAGAAACCAATCAGCTTCCAGGTTTTGTTGTCAAAGCTTTACTGAATAAGCTGAAGTTAGAAGTTGATTGGCTACCGTGCACAGCTGCACCAGATTCTGAGTCAGTGGCGGCCCATCCATAGAGGGGTTACAGGCGCTGCCTCCTCCCTATCCATGCCTCTGGCCCCCTGATCTACATACAGGGACGCCGGACCATGGATCCCAATGGGGGGTGTTTGTTTTTAAGCATGTGATGAGCCAGAGGCTTTTATTGGCTTCAAAAAAGGGTGGGCTTGGGGCGCAGAGCACTGCGCTCAGAGCCCACCCAGTTGTGTGACAATTGCAAATGAATATCTGCTATTTTCACACTAATCCTCCTCCCGGCCAATCAGGGAGCGGGTTATGAGACCCATTTCCCGATTGGCCAAAATGCCAGCCGATCCTATTGGATGACTAGGAGGAAGGAGGAGAGAGGAGAGTGGAGAGCACAGCCACTGGGGAAGACCCGCTGACCCGCCAGCCACCACTGATTTATTGGCTCACCCGCAGCGGCACTCCCCGGCTCGGACAGTCTCGGAGGTGAAGAGGTAAGGAGGCCGTCCGTCTCATGGGGGGGGCGCAGTCTCTGCATTCATTTCCCTGGGGACGGGAGGGGGGGTGGACTGACTCGTCTCCTTCCAGGGGGGGTGGAGGTTGGTGCCCCCCTCCCCCAAATCATCAAGCACCAGCCACCACTGTTCTGAGTGCTCCAGTTTTAGTAAATCTCCCCCGTTACATTTCATTCTTGGGTTTGGGTGCCTTTTAACTCCGTCACCCTGCATTGGCGGCTCCTGTACAGCTCATAGAGCGTGCTCCCGGGAGCCCGGTGGTCTGTATGTCAGCCGGGCATAGCGGATCACATTACCAATGTGTCTGGGTGATAGGAAGTTGTTATACTTTGTGATTATTATGTCTATTCACAGCAATCACGTAGTAAATAATAGAAAGCAAAAGTAAAGATCGGTTCTTTCTGCTCTCTTTGTGAAAGCAGAAAGAACTGATGCTGCAGCCTGTCAGGCAGTTTGTACACTCATAAAACTGCAGTGCCAGCCTGCCCCAGTGTCCCTATTCACTGCCCCCCAGTATCATAATTACTGCCCCCCATTGTCCCTGATCACTGCCCCCCAGTGTCCCTGATCACTGGCCCCCAGTGTCCCTATTCACTAACCCCCATATCCCTAATCACTGCCCCTCAGTGTCCCTGATCACTGCCCCCCCAGTGTCCCTGATCACTGCCCACAGTGTCCCTGATCATTGTCTCCAGTGTCCCCAATCACTGCCCCCAGTCTCCCTATTCACTGCCCACAGTGTCCCTGATCACTGCCCCCCAGTGTCCTGATCACTGCCCCCAGTGTCCCTGATCACTGGCCCCCAGTGTCCCTGATCACTGCCCCCAGTGTCCCTGATCATTGCCCCCAATGTCCCCGATCACTGCCCCCCCAGTGTCCCCGATCACTGCCCGCCCAGTGTCCCCAATCACTGCGCGCCCAGTGTCCCCGATCACTGCCCCCAGTGTCTCTGATCACTGCTCCCAGTGTCCCTGATCACTGGACCTCAGTGTCCCTGATCACTGGCCCCCAGTGTCCCTGATCACTGGCCCCCACTGTCCCTGATCACTGGCCCCCACTGTCCCTGATCACTGGCCCACAGTGTCCCTGATCACTGGCCCCCAGTGTCCCTGATCATTGGCCCCCAGTGTCCCTGATCACTGGCCCCCAGTGTCCCTGATCATTGGCCCCCAGTGTCCCTGATCATTGGCCCCCAGTGTCCCTGATCACTGCCCCCAGTGTCCTTGACCACTGCCCCCAGTGTCCCTGATCACTGCCCCCAGTGAAATGTAATAATAAATGCAGACAGCCCTGTCACCTGTCCCAATGCTCACAAAAACACCACCATACACCATATCAATGTCCTGATCACCACCATACACCATATTAGCACCCTGATCACCACCATACCCCATACCAATATCCTGATCACCACCATACCAACATCCTGATCACCACCATACCCCATACCAACATTCTGATCGCCACCATACCCCATACCAACATCATGATCACCACCATACCCCATACCAACATTCTGATCACCACCATACCCCATACCAACACCCTGATCACCACCATACCCCATACCCACATGCTGATCACCACCACACCCCATACCAACATCCTGATCACCACCATACCGCATATCAGTGTTCTGATCACCCCATATACCATACCAGCATCCTGATCACCGACATACCCTGTGCTAGCGTTCTGATCATCCCCTATGCCATATCAGTGTCCTGATCACCACCATACCCCATACCACTGTCCTGATCACCGCCATACCAGCATCCTGATCACTGCCAAACCCCATACCAGCATCCCGATCACCGCCATACCCCATACCAGCGTCCCGATCACCACCATACCCCATACAAGCATCCTGATCACCGCCATACCCCACACCAGCATCCTGATCATCGCCATACCCCATACCAGCATCCTGATCACCGTCATACCCCATACCAGCATCCTGATCACCGACATACCCCATACCAGCATCCTGATCACCGACATACCCCATACCAGCATCCTGATCACAGCCATACCATATATCAGTGTTCTGATCACCCCATATACCAGTGGTTCTCAACTCCGGTCCTCAGGACCCACTAACAGGCCAGGTTTGCAAGATAACTGAAATACATCACAGGTGATATCATTTGCTGCTGAGTGATTACAGTATTCTAGTCTGCATCTCCCCAAGGTAATACTTAAAATCTGGCCTGTTGGTGGGTCCTGAGGACTGGAGTTGAGAACCACTGCCATATACCATACCAGCATCCTGATCACCGCCATACCTTATACCAACGTTCTGATCATACCCTATGCTATGTCAGTGTCCTGATCACTGCCATAACCCATACCACTGTCCTGATCACCGCCATACCCCATACCACTGTCCTGATCACCGCCATACCCCATACCAGCATCCTGATCCCCGCCATACCCCATATCACTGTCCTGATCACCGCCATACCCCATACCAGCATCCTGATCCCCGCCATACCCCATATCACTGTCCTGATCACCGCCATACCCCATACCAGCATCCTGATCCCCGCCATACCCCATATCACTGTCCTGATCACCGCCATACCCCATACCAGCATCCTGATCCCCACCATACCCCATACCACTGTCCTGATCACCGCCATACCCCATACCAGCATCCTGATCCCCACCATACCCCATATCACTGTCCTGATCACCGCCATACCCCATACCAGCATCCCGATCACCGCCATACTCCATACCATCATCCTGGTCACTTCCATACCCTATACTAGTGTCCTGCTCACTGCCATACATCATACCAGCGTCCAGCATTTATGGTCTCAGCTGATCAATTTTCAGATATATATCCCATAGTTTGTAGACTCTATAACTTTTACACAGACTAAAAATATACACTGATTTGTTTTTTTTTTATGAAACAGAATACATTTTGGCCTAAATTTATGAAAAAAAAATTATTTATTTGCAAAGTTTTTTTTAACAAAAACTAAGCAAATTTTATTTTTATATATAGCAAAAAATCCCAGTGGTGATCAAGTACCACCAAAAGAAAGCTCTATTTATGTGAAAAGAAATGATACAAATGTCATATGGATACAGTGTAGCATGACCGCACAATTGTCATTCAAAATGTGACAGCGCTGAAATCTGAAAATTGGTCTGGACTGAAAGGAGGTGAAGGTGTCTGGACTTGAAGTGGTTAAAAACATCTAAAGCTTACTATCCTTTTGCAGTATTTAGCATTTCCCTCCTCCTCAAACATCATTGGCTGGGGTCTATATAACTCAAAGTCTGTCTGAAGCTCATCCCTTTCCCATCATGCTCCACTGTATACATTGGCTGGGTTTTCATGGAAGATCCCAATGACTGAACCATACAGATGGTTGTATGAACATTGACTATGGATATTCCATTGAAGAAAAAACACTCAACCCCGACCTCTTTATTATACATATCTATCTATATCTGTATGTAGCTCGCCTAACTCTATTATATTGCACAGTCACAATGCATACAATAAGGACATTACCAGTATACATATTTTTCAAAAACATACAAAGTCTCTAATACAAAATCATAAGCGGCAAAGCCTGAAAATATGTGTGATGCCATCTTCATTTCTACATCAGAACGTCTCTGTATGTTTGTTATTGTTATTATTATATTATATTTGTTATAAAGTATCTGTGTGTATATTTATTCGCATAAACCAAATGAAATATCATAAAAAATTGTTCTTTCAGTCAAACTAAAACCGTTTCTGTTTTCCTATAGTAAATTTCCCTGATGTTGGAAGCCTCCTGGAAGTTCTTCCTCTTCTCTACCACTTGTTGTGGAAGTAGATGAAGCATAGAGCAGCAGCTAATACAAATCCAGAGATCACCAGTCGTATTATATACTGCATGGTGTAATCTGTGGAGATAATCAGAGGATACATAGTCAAAATAAAACATGAATCTTGTATAGAAATGATCTTCACTCTTTGATGTTGATCCACTAATGGAGAAAAGGCTGTTGACCTTGCAAGTCAATCTTCACTTTAAAAAGTAATTTAATGTTCACGTATTTAATAAAGTGAAGCTGTGCTTATTTTAAGGCCCAACCTTAGGATAAACCTCTCCCCCTCCTCCATTCGCTTTTTAGAAAAATAAATAAGAATAAAATAAAGACTTTTTATTCTCACCAAACTCTACCATTTATGTCCCTCGCCACCCCTAGCTCCTGGAGAGACAACTAGCGGATTCAGAGGTGTAGTCTGAGCCCACACTGATTGGTCACCTAGTCATCACTTAGGTCTTCTGAATCCTGAAAAGGAGTAGAGGCCATTGACCTTGCAGAGTCAATCTTCAGTTTGAAAAGTAAGGTTCACTTAGATTAGTCAATAAAGTGAAGCTGTGTTTGCTTACCATCTTCATGAAAGACATCCCCCATCCCTTCCTTCTACCCACCTATCACCCATTCAGCACTTATTTAAAAAATATAATGCCTTACAAAGGTTTTTCATACTCACCCAACTCTGCCATTCACATGATCTTCACCAAGCCCACTTCCTGGACTGACAATCGGTGGATCAGAGCTGCAATCTGAGCCCAAACTGAACAGTTTACCTTATCATCCCACCACTAAAGTCTTCAGGATCCTGGGAGGACCCATAATGAAGGGCCTAGGTCCCCCAGCCAGTGGCATGGACACCAGAATAATAATCCTCCTTCTCTGCAGGGAAGACAATAGAAGACCTTGAATCTAGGTTCAGGGAAAATAGCTCCTTTTTAACTATTTTCTGGACCAGTTCTTGTGGCACAAATTGCCCCTCAGTAGCTGAGAAGATGACATTAGAGTCTAAGAAACCGAGGAACGCTAACCCCAACCTTTCATACAAATGGACAAGAAAGTGATAAACAAAATTGCAATTGTTTTATTTTTCTGAAATAGTTTTAAATGCATTACAGTGGTACCTTGAATTACGAGCATAATTAGATTCAAAAGAATACTTGTAACCCAAAGCACTCGTATATGAAAGCGAGTTTATTCATAGGAGTCAATGGAAACTCAGGTAATTTGTTCCACAGTGACTGCCATTGTATGCAGTACCGCGTGTGGCCAGAGGTGGGGGGGTGCCAGAGACACTCAGAAACACTTGGAGACCACTCGGAGACACTCGGGAACAGAGTGTTTCCATGTGCTTCCAGGTGTCTCCAAGAGGCTCCGAGTGTCACCGACACCCCCCGCACCTCTGGCCAGATGCGGTACTGCAAACCCCAGAGGCTTGAATCCTGCTTGTCTTACGAGACAACGCTCGCAAACCGAGTCAGGAAAATAATAGCTCGTATTGCGAAACGCTCGTAAACCGCATTACTCGCAATCCAAAGTATTACTATATTAGTATTAGTAGTAGTAGTTGTGTAACTAGTTTACATTTTTTCTTATATTTTCTAAAATGTATTAATAATATATTTATTCTATCTGAAATGAAATGTTGTCAGTGACTTGGCTTTCTTTATAAACAATTTCAGCAAAATTTTGACTAAAAACAGCAAAAGTCAACTCCAGCCTCGTAAATAAATTTCAATTAAATTGGTAATTTTACAGCAAAATTATTTTCATCTAAATCCCTCCACTCATCCCTACACATGATTTAATATTCAAAGTAAACACAAGATCACCTTACTCTTTAATACAAGGTACTCTTTACTCCTTTAGTAAATCAGTTTCTTTGCTTGCAAAGCATACAGGCAGAGCAGGATTTATAAGGGGGCAAAAAGGACAATTGCCTCTGCCCCCACCCCCCCTGCCAGAGGGGGCCCTAAACTTTCTTTATAAAAAATTTACTAGTTATAAAATTTGTTTTATTATTAAAAAATTAACAAAGTGTGTGGGTGTCAGGATACAGAGCAGTTAAGGCTGACTTCAGAGGCAAAGAAAGGGATGTGGGCTTCTGGCAGACGTTTTACATTTCAACTTCTCATACTATTTTACTTTTTTAAGATGTTCCTTCTGACATGACTGCATTGTGGAATTCATTGCCCTGTTTATGAGAGACAAGCGCGTTAAAAAGGAAGAAGTTTGAAAAATGTTGGAAAATGCCAAGCAACAGCCCCGACCCCATTGTGTCGGAATGAAGGTAATGACCAGCAGTGAGAAAGAAGTGAGAGAAGATCAAGGGGCAAATTCAACACTCTGCAATGTTGAATAGAGTTAAACTTTGTTAGCAATTTTCACCCAAAATTTTGAGATTCCCTGGACCTCCTGAGATCTAAATCCGGCACTTCATATAGGACTTTACATTTAAAAGCCTTACACTGTCTGCCTGCTTTGAAACACTATGAATGAATGTGTAACATTTACCTCAAAAGTTTCCCAATCCACATCAGTTCAGCAGGGGGGCAGGGGCGGAGAGGGGACTATTTAAACATTTTGGGGCATAGGTGGAATAAACCTCCAGGCCATGGTACCTGAAAATAAATTAAAGTTCCGGTCTCTTTTTATGTATCAATTAGCTGGTAAAGACCAAGATTTTAATGTAAATGTTTGCATGTTAGCAGCTGAGGATTACTTCACCTGCTTCCAAGAGTAATTAAAGAGTTCCTTCCCGGCCCCCAGCCCTCTGCTGAACTGACTGGCCCAGGGGACAGAGGGGGGGACTATTTAATAAAGAGGATTACACAGTAATCACACTAACCCCTGTACATTACATACTCCTGACCCCTGTACATTACATACTCCTCCTGACCCCTGTACATTACATACTCCTGACCCCTGTACATTACATTCTCCTGACCCCTGTACATTACATTCTCCTGACCCCTGTACATTACATACTCCCGAGCCCTGTACATTACATACTCCTGAACCCCTGAAATCTGTGCATTACCCACTGCTGACACCTGTACATTACATACATACACCTGACTTCTGCACTCTGTACATTACATACTCCTGTACTGTATATACTCCTGACCCTGTACATTACATACATTTGAGCCTTGTGCATTACATTAGGGATGAGCCGAACACCTTCCTGTTGGGTTTCAGCAGAACATGCGAACAGGCAAAAAATTTGTCAGAACACACGAACACCGTTAAAGTCTATGGGACACGAACATGAATAATCAAATGTGCTCATTATAAAGGCTTATATGCAAGTTATTGTCATAAAAAGTGTTTGGGGACCCGGGTTCTGCCCCAATGCAAACATTTTTTTTAAAAACGCCTGTTTTTTCGGGAGCAGTGTTCTAAAGGAAAAATTGTCATTTAAAACTGATCGCGGCTGTAATGAATTGTCGGGTCTCGGCAATATAGATAAAACTCATTGAAAAAAAAAGAGCATGGGATCCCCCCCAGTCCATTACCAGGCCCTTTGGGTCTGGTATGAATATTAAGGGGAACCCCGAACCAAAATTAAAAAAAAAAATTGTGGGGGTCCCCCTAAAATCCATACCAGGCCCTTCGGGGCTGATATGGAGATTAAGTGGAACCCTGCGCCAAATGTAAAAAAAAAAGGGCATAGGGGTCCCCCCCAAAATCCAGACCAGACCCTTCAGGTCTGGTCTGGATTTTAAGGGAAACCCTGCACCAAAATGTTTTAGAAAATGGCGTAGGAGTCCCCCCCAAAATCCATACCAGACTCTTATTCGAGCATGCAACCTGGCAGGCCATAGGAAAAGAGGGGGACGAGAGAGCGCCCCCTCCCCCCCTCCTGAACCGTACCAGGCCACATGCCCTCAACATGGGGAGGGTGCTTTGGGGTA
The DNA here is from genome assembly GCA_037952835.1 of Lithobates septentrionalis. Taxonomy (NCBI): domain Eukaryota; kingdom Metazoa; phylum Chordata; class Amphibia; order Anura; family Ranidae; genus Lithobates; species Lithobates septentrionalis. The sequence goes on along the minus strand of JBBDGP010001106.1, from coordinate 507,311 downwards.
GCCCCCCAAAGCACCTTGTCCCCATGTTGATGGAAACAAGGGCCTCATCCCCACAACTCTTGCCCGGTGGTTGTGGGGGTCTGTGGGCAGGGGGGCATATAGGAATCTGGAAGCCCCCTTTAACAAAGGGACCCCCAGATCCCAACCTCCCCCCCTGTGTGAAATGGTAACGAGGTACAAATGTACCCCTACCATTTCACAAAAAACTGTCAAAATGTTAAAAATGACAAAACACAGCTTGGGACAAGTCCTTTGATAAAAAATAAATAAATAAAAATGTCCATTCATCTTCTTCTATCACGCTGCAATGGACTGAAAAAGAAAAAAAATCTGTGACCGATCCGACACATGGGAGGCTCCCGCCGTCTGACGCTTCTTCGCTTGTGACAGTTCTTATATACCTGAGGGCAGGACCACCCGGTGAGGTAACCGGGTGACCCTGCCACCTCTGACGCCACGGGGACTTCCACATGGCTTCCCCGTGGCATCAGGGGGCGGGGTCATCCATTTACGTAAATGGGTGGCCCCGCCCCCCTCTGATGCCACGGGGAAGCCATGGGGAAGTCCCTGTGGCGTCAGAGGGGACAGGGTCACCCGGGTACGTCATGGGTGGCCCCACCCTCAGGTATATAAGAACTGTCACAAGCGTCAGACAGCGGGAGCCTCCCATGAAGGTGGATTGGTCGCAGATGAATGGACATCGTGGGACATTTTTATTTTTTTATTTTTTAATTAAGGACTTGACCCAAGCTGCGTTTTGTCGTTTTTAACATTTTGACACTTTTTTTGTGAAATGATAGGGGTACATTTGTACCCCTCTACCATTTCACACAGGGAGGATATGGGGGTCCCCTTGTTTTTAGGGGGCTTCCAGATTCCGATAAGCCCCCCACTCGCAGACCCCCACAACCACTGGGCAAGGGTTGTGGGGATGAGTCCCTTGTCCCCATCAACATGGGGACAAGGTGCTTTGGGGGGCTACCCCAAAGCACCCTCCCCAAGTTGAGGGCATGTGGCCTGGTACAGTTCAGGAGGGGGGGCTCTCTCGTTCCCCCTCATTTCCTGGGGCCTGCCAGGTTGCATGCTCGGATAAGGGTCTGGTTTGGATTTGGGGGGACCCCACGCCATTTTTTTAAAAATGTTGGCACAGGTTCTGCCTTAAAATCCATACCAGACCTGAAGGATCTGGTATGCATTTTGGGGGACCCCTACACCATTTTTTTTTTAAATTTGGTGCAGGGTTCCCCTTAATTTCCATATCAGCCCCGAAGGGCCTGGTATGGATTTTAGGGGAACCCCCACGCTATTTTTTTTAAATTTTGGTTCGGGGTTCCCCTTAATATTCATACCAGACCTAAAGGGCCTGGTAATGGACTGGGGGGGGATCCCATGCTCTTTTTTTCAATGAGTTTTATCTATATTGCAGAGACCTGACAATTCATTACAGCCGCAATCAGTTTTAAATGACAATTTTCCCTTTAGAAATGTCACTTTGCTGTGGTATTGTTCTAAACACGGGAAAAATGCGCCACTTTACAGGCATACTATAGACACCCCCCAGGCACAATATTTAAAGGAATATTTCATTTTTAATGTTTCACTTTAAGCATTGAAAAAATCACTGCTCCCGAAAAAACAGCCATTTTTAAAAAAACTTTGCATTGATACATGTCCCCTGGGGCAGGACCCGGGTCCCCAAACACTTTTTATGACAAAAACTAGTATATAAGCCTTTAAAATTAGCACTTTTGATTTTTCATGTTAGTGTCCCATAGACTTTAACGGTATTCTGGCAGCTTTTGAATTTGCTGCGAAACACCGCATATTGTTCGCTGTTCGGTGAACAGACGAACGCCCAAGCACCCGATGTTCGACCCGAACATCGGGCTCATTCCTACATTACATACTCCTGACCCCTATACATTACATACTCCTGATCCTTGTACATTATATACTCATGACCCCTGTACATTACATACTTCTCCTGACCCCTGTACATTACATACTCCACTGGACCCCTGTACATTACATACTCCTGACCCCTGAACATTACATACTCCTAACCCCTGTACATTACATACATCTGACCCTTGTACATTACATACTCTTGATCCCTGTACATTACATACTCCTGACCTCTGTACATTACATACTCCTCTTGACCCCTGTACATTACATACTCCTGACACCTGTACACTACATACTCCTGAACTTTGTTCGTTACCCACTGCTGACACCTGTACCTCTGTACATTACATACATACACCTGACTTCTGCACTCTGTACATTACATACTCCTGACCCCTGCACCTTATATACTCCTGACCCTGTACATTACATACATTTGACCCTTGTACATTACATACTCCTGACTAGGGATGAGCTTCGAGTTCGAGTCGAACTCATGTTCTACTCGAACATTGGCTGTTCGCAAGTTCGCCGAACAGCGAACAATTTGGGGTGTTCGCGGCAAATTTGAATGCCGCGGAACACCCTTTAAAAGTCTATGGGAGAAATCAAAAGTGCTAATTTTAGAGGCTTATATGCAAGTTATTGTCATAAAAAGTGTTTGGGGACCCGGGTCCTGCCCCAGGGGACATGGATCAATGCAAAAAAAAGTTTTAAAAACGGACGTTTTTTCAGGAGCAGTGATTTTATTAATGCTTAAAGTCAAACAATAAAAGTGTAATATCCCTTTAAATTTCGTACCTGGGGGGTGTCTATAGTATGCCTGTAAAGGGGCGCATGTTTCCTGTGTTTAGAACAGCCTGACAGCAAAATGACATTTGGAAGGAAAAAACTCATTTAAAACTACCCGCGGCTATTGCATTGCCGACAATACACATAGAAGTTCATTGATAAAAACGGCATGGGAATTCCCCACAGGGGAACCCCGAACCAAAATAAAAAAAAAAAAAAATGATGTGGGGGTCCCCCTAAATTCCATACAAGGCCCTTCAGGTCTGGTATGGATATTAAGGGGAACCCCAGCCAAAATTTTAAAAAAAAATTGACGTGGGGTTCCCCCTAAATTCCATACCAGACCCTTCAGGTCTGGTATGGATTTTAAGGGGAGCCCCGCGCCAAAAAAAAAAAAAAAAACGGCGTGGGGTCCCCCTAAAAATCCATACCAGACCCTTATCCGAGCACGCAACCTGGCAGGCCGCAGGAAAAGAGGGGGGGACGAGAGTGCGGCCCCCCCCCCTCCTGAACCGTACCAGGCCACATGCCCTCAACATTGGGAGGGTGCTTTGGGGTAGCCCCCCAAAACACCTTGTCCCCATGTTGATGAGGACAAGGGCCTCATCCTCACAACCGTGGCCGGTGGTTGTGGGGGTCTGCGGGCGGGGGGCTTATCGGAATCTGGAAGCCCCCTTTAACAAGGGGACCCCCAGATCCCGGCCCCCCCCTGTGTGAAATGGTAAGGGGGTACTTACCCCTACCATTTCACTAAAAAACTGTCAAAAATGTTAAAAATGACAAGAGACCGTTTTTGACAATTCCTTTATTTAAATGCTTCTTCTTTCTTCCTTCATCTTCTTCTTCTTCTGGTTCTTCTGGCTCTTCTGGTTCTTCCTCCGGCGTTCTCGTCCAGCATCTTCTCCGCGGCGTCTTCTATCTTCTTCTCCTCGGGCCGCTCCGCACCCATGGCATGAGGGGAGGCTCCCGCTCTTCTCTTCATCTTCTTCTCTTCTTCATCTTCTTCTTCATCTCTTCTTCCTTCTTCTCTTCTTCATGTCTTCTGCGGGCCGCTCCGCAGCCATGCTGGCATGGAGGGAGGCTCCCGCTGTGTGACAGCGTCTCTTCGTCTGACGGTTCTTAAATAACGGGGGGCGGGGCCACCCGGTGACCCCGCCCCCCTCTGACGCACGGTGACATGACGGGACTTGCCTGTGACGTCACGGGGAATGCCACAGGGAAGTCCCGTCATGTCACCGTACGTCAGAGGGGGGCGGGGTCACCGGGTGGCCCCGCCCCCCGTTATTTAAGAACCGTCAGACGAAGAGACGCCGTCACACAGCGGGAGCCTCCCTCCATGCCAGCATGGCTGCGGAGCGGTCCGCAGAAGACATGAAGAAGAGAAGAAGGAAGAAGAGATGAAGAAGAAGATGAAGAAGAAGATGAAGAAGAGAAGAAGATGAAGAGAAGAGCGGGAGCCTCCCCTCATGCCATGGGTGCGGAGCGGCCCGAGGAGAAGAAGATAGAAGACGCCGCGGAGAAGATGCTGGACGAGAACGCCGGAGGAAGAACCAGAAGAGCCAGAAGAACCAGAAGAAGAAGAAGATGAAGGAAGAAAGAAGAAGCATTTAAATAAAGGAATTGTCAAAAACTGTCTCTTGTCATTTTTAACATTTTTGACAGTTTTTTAGTGAAATGGTAGGGGTAAGTACCCCCTTACCATTTCACACAGGGGGGGGCCGGGATCTGGGGGTCCCCTTGTTAAAGGGGGCTTCCAGATTCCGATAAGCCCCCCGCCCGCAGACCCCCACAACCACCGGCCACGGTTGTGAGGATGAGGCCCTTGTCCTCATCAACATGGGGACAAGGTGTTTTGGGGGGCTACCCCAAAGCACCCTCCCAATGTTGAGGGCATGTGGCCTGGTACGGTTCAGGAGGGGGGGGGCCGCACTCTCGTCCCCCCTCTTTTCCTGCGGCCTGCCAGGTTGCGTGCTCGGATAAGGGTCTGGTATGGATTTTTAGGGGGACCCCACGCCGTTTTTTTTTTTTTTTTTGGCGCGGGGTTCCCCTTAAAATCCATACCAGACCTGAAGGGTCTGGTATGGAATTTAGGGGGAACCCCACGTCAATTTTTTTTTTTAATTTTGGCTGGGGTTCCCCTTAATATCCATACCAGACCTGAAGGTCTTTTTTTTTTTTTATTTTGGTTCGGGGTTCCCCTGTGGGGAATTCCCATGCCGTTTTTATCAATGAACTTCTATGTGTATTGTCGGCAATGCAATAGCCGCGGTAGTTTTAAATGTGTTTTTTCCTTCAAAATGTCATTTTGCTGTCAGACTGTTCTAAACACGGGAAACATGCGCCCCTTTACAGGCATACTATAGACACCCCCCAGATATGAAATTTAAAGGGATATTACACTTTTATTGTTTGACTTTAAGCATTATTAAAATCACTGCTCCTGAAAAAACGGCCGTTTTTAAAACTTTTTTTTGCATTGATTCATGTCCCCTGGGGCAGGACCCGGGTCCCCAAACACTTTTTATGACAATAACTTGCATATTAGCCTTTAAAATTAGCACTTTTGATTATTCATGTTCGTGTCCCATAGACTTTAACGGTGTTCGCGTGTTCGAACGAATTTTTTTCCTGTTCGCATGTTCTGGTGCGAACCGAACAGGGGGGTGTTCGGCTCATCCCTACTCCTGACCCCTATACATTACATACTCCTCCTGACCCCTGTATATTACATACTCCTGAACCCCTGAACTCTGTGCATTACTCACTGCTGGCACCTGTGTATGTTACATACTCCTGGTGCCACTCTGTACATTACATATTTGTGACTCTTGTACACTGTAAGAAGGCTCAGATTTTAAGGCCCCCCCACTGTTAGCACAATTTTGTGAAATTCACAATTCACCACCAAAGGGGGGCCTGCCAGATAGACTGTTTGCAGGCCCAATGATTTCCAATGGCAGCCCTCATTATATATAGGTAATATGTGATGGAACAAGATGATGGCTGATTGTTATGCGCTCACCGTATATCTGAATATAGAGCCCATCACTCATTTTCCTCATTGTGTCATTCGTCATCCTCACTTCCATCCTCACTTCACAGGTATAATTCCCAGAATCCTCCTGCTGAGCTGACAGCACTCTGTATGTATCAGATACATTGTATTCCTGCACAGTCCATCCATCTCTGTAGAAGGCAAAGTTCAGCTCTGTGCCGCCTCTGAGCAGATCCAGTCTGGTGTCACATCTCACCGTCATCTTATCTCCTTCTATTACCCTGGACGGGGTCACTTTTATTTCTGGAGGAGAGAAGATCTCTGGAAGACGAAATCAAGACATTGGCAATTTGTCCTGGAGTCAGGTCTCTATTTTCTTGATGTAAGGGGGGGCTTTGGTGTCATATCTGATGTAAGGGGGGCTCTGGTGTCATATCTGATGTAAGGGGGGGCTTTGGTGTCATATCTGATGTTAGGGGGCTCTGGTGTCATATCTGATGTAAGGGGGCTCTGATGTCATATCTGATGTAAGGGGGCTCTGGTGTCATATCTGATGTAAGGTGGGCTCTGGTGTCATATCTGATGTAAGGGAGGCTCTGGTGTCATATCTGATGTAAGGGGGGCTCTGGTGTCATATCTGATGTAAGGGGGGCTCTGATGTCATATCTGATGTAAGGGGGGCTCTGGTGTCACATCCAATGTAAGGGGGGCTCTGATGTCACATCTGATGTAAGGGGGCTCTGGTGTCATATCTGATGTAAGGGGGCTCTGATGTCACATCTGATGTAAGGGGGCTCTGGTGTCATATCTGATGTAAGGGGGCTCTGGTGTCATATCTGATGTAAGTGGGTTCTGGTGTCATATCTGATGTAAGGGGGTTCTGGTGTCATATCTGATGTAAGGGGGGCTCTGGTGTCATATCTGATGTAAGGGGGGCTCTGGTGTCATATCTGATGTAAGGGGGCTCTGATGTCATATCTAATGTAAGGGGGTTCTGGTTTCATATCTGATGTAAGGGGGTAAATTCTTCTGGGGCTGAAGTGATTAAAGTGGTCGGGTTTGACTTGATGAAAAGGTGGCAACCCTGCTCTTCTGGAATTTTCTGCAAAGTTCCAGCAAGTAGGGATAGGTATCATATATGTAAGTCACCTTGACCCAGATTTAAAACACTGCATTTACGTACTTTACATACAAAAATATGCACATTTCTCAATCTAGCACACTAGAGGGTGCTACATATGTTTATTATGTTATAAACCACATAAGTGTATGACATATAACCCAGCATAACCAAGTAAGGGAATTGTGGTTGCTCAGACCCTGATCTGATTGTATAATTTAAGATATGCTGTATATGTAGATTTTGCAGTAAAATTACAAGGTGGAGACTGGTGGGCTGACATACCTGTGACAGGTTTATCATTGGTATTTATGTTTCATTATGTTTATTTATTTTTTTGTTGTCTTGCTTTGCATTTATTAGCTTTGTGTTGTTAGTTCTTATTGTCTCAGTCGGTTTTACCTGACATGGTATTGGCTACTTAACTGTATGAGCTACATAGCACACTCATCCCTAAACCCTAGTACACACAGGCCAAATGTCGGGCAACATTGGCCGGTTCAATAAAAACCATCTGACATTCGGCCTGTGTGTATTGCACCCAGTCTGACAGAACCCCGTCCATTTTTGCCGTCTTCTATCGAACGAGGATGCTGGAAAACCAGCAGCTGACTGGGTCCCGATCAGCATTCCCCCCTTACATCAGATATGACACCAGTGCCCCCCTACATCAGATATGACACCAGTGCCCCCCTTACATCAGATATGACAGCAGAGCCCCCCCTTACATCAGATATGACACCAGAGCCCCCCCTTACATCAGATATGACAGCAGAGCCCCCCCTTACATCAGATATGACACCAGAGCCCCCCCTTACATCAGATATGACAGCAGAGCCCCCCTAACATCAGATATGACACCAGAGCCCCCCTTACATCAGATATGACAGCAGAGCCCCCCCTTACATCAGATATGACAGCAGAGCCCCCCTTACATCAGACATGACACCAGAGCCCCCCCTTACATCAGATATGACAACCGAGCCCCCCCCCCTTACATCATATGTAACACTAGAGCCCCCTTTTACATCAGATATGACACCAGAGCCCCCCTTTCCCCCTGTACTCACTGATCACTAACTGCAAAGAAGTTCCTCATTTCTCTTTCCAGGCTCCACATACTCGGTGTTCGTTCCTCGGAAGTACTGAGACTTTTCAGTCAATGCCGCTCTCTATTGCCACCTGCAGGCTGGAGGGAGAACACCTAATCCTCTCTCCAGCTATGAGCCACGATCCTATCTGAATGTGTCCGGTTTTCAGGGGGCTCAAAACCGGGCACAAGATTTAAATCCCGGTTGTAGAGTCAGTCTGGGAGGACTGTGGGAGATTTGCCAGGTGGGTTAGTGAAAGGGACAGCTGCAGCCAGGTGGGCTGGCAGTGCCTGAAAAGGTGGTGCTGGGATTAGTAGCCACAGGAAGATAGCTGGGCACTGGGTCTTTTCTACATTACAAAGGGGCCCACAGTCCCTGCCTGTTATGGGCCTTCACTGGAGCCGACAGCATGCCCTTTCAGATCCCAGCCAACAGTATTCTAGCTGGGTCTGCAATTTGTTCTGCAAGCAAGTCTGTGCAGCAGGCAGAGGAGGAGTGTATATAAAGACTGTACATGGTTAAAGTGTCCCTGAAGAATCGTTCTTCCAGTCAAGTGGACATCCCATAATATCCCTATTCCTATCCAAGTTTTATCCTCTCAATAAAACATAAAAATCAAGCACTGGACTGTTTCCTGACTCAAGTGTGCTGTGAAAATGTGATGTGCCTGGCTGTGCAGTGTGGGGGATACCTTTTTACTTGCGGCTTCTTAGGGGGTGCGCTACACATATATTTTGTGAGGGGAATTGTTGCTAAACCTCAGAAGTGAAATATGAACAAATCATAACCCTGTATAGTGTGTACTTGTCTCAGTCCAGAGCACTAAGTGTCATCTCTGTCTGCTGCTTCGTTCCTCTGCTATCAGCATGAATCACTTCTGACAAGTTTTCCTGACACCAAGAGAAAAATGGTGACAGGGGAGGGACCTTCAGCAGATTGACAGCCTCAGCGCTGTTTCTGTGAGCTATGTGAAATAGGGTGTGTCTCTTACTTCCAATCAGCTCTCAGAGACCCCACTGACCTCTGCAGAGTATAACATCAGCTCTCCGCCCCCTTTTTTCTGAATGCTTGGACAAGCTTTATACATTCTGGACTTTGAATGGATGTAGAGAGGAGAAGACTGCAGATAAACAGGTACAACTTATGAAGGAGGATTTGTCTCATCTCTGTGTATCACCTGAGACCAGTCCCTTCACTGGGAATATAGAAGGGTTTACCACTTAACCACTTAAAAAAAAAGAGTTTGGGGCTTAAAGCTGAACCCTGGTCTAAGGCTAAGCATTACATTTGAGTTGAAGTGCTCATTATACAGTAAAATCCCTTTACACATAACCCTCAAAATGTATTTGTATATAAATGTCTCGCCAAGTCGCCATCCTCAGCTACTTACCTCTGTGTCTTTATCTGTAGCTGAAATGCAGCCAACAGCTGTTTGTTTAGCCTCATACACACGATTGGATTGTTGGACAACAAAAACGTGGACTTTTGTCCGAAGGGCGTTGGCCCATACTTGTCTTGCAAGGAATTGTCAGCCAACAAATATGAACGTAGTGACGTATTACGTGGTTTTTCAGCTCTCTAGCACCACCCTTTGGGCTCCTTCTGCTAATTTCCTGTTAGTAGAAGTTTGGTGAGTGTTGATTTGTGCTTTTCATTTTGCACTTTTCATTTCGCGTTTTTCATTTTGTGCTTTTCGGTTCATTTCTGAAAGGTCGTTCGTCAACCAGCCATGTTGCAGAATCGGAGGAGATAACGTGTTAATTATTATTGGCCTTGGAGTTATTGCTTTAACATTATTTTTTGGTTGAATAATAATGATTTGATTTGGTATATTTTCTATATTTTTGGATTCATAGAATGCACTTTTTTGTTGAGTTCTATTGGCAGATATCATGTCTAATTTTATTTGTTTTCTTTCTTTATTGCACAATAAAAAAATGATGGAGAATAATACTTGGCTATGTGTTTTACTTCAAATGACAGTCTGGGAGTCGGCAGTTACATTTAAAAAATACAATGTAAAATTGACAAGGGACACCAACATAGTTGTATCTTTGATCTTAAAAACTACGGGATAATGGTGTTGTGGTAACTTGCCCAAATAAAAAAAAGAAAGCATAATAATATTATTCTTGATATCACTAGAAAAAAAAAAGCCTTTGAAAATTAATTTGCAATAACTCCATCAGTATCACCAGCAAAGCAGCTTCATTATTATCCCATTAAAGAAGAAGAGAATTGTGCGCTGCATTTGGAGATTTCATAATTTGCCACGTCACGAATGTTATTCTCCATTACGAATGCTAGTTTACAAGAGCGACCAATTCCGGCTCGTCCTTGCTTCCGAGCATGCGTGTTTGTACTTTGGACTTTTGTCCGACGGACTTGTGTACACACGATCTGGAAAATCCAACCACAGACATTTGTCTGTGAAAATTTTAAAACCTGCCATCCAACATTTGTCCACGGAAAATCCAACAACAATTATCCGATGAAGCGTAGAAATGGTTGGATTTTCCACCAACAGCCTGTCATCGAACATTTCCAGTCGGAAAATCTGATCGGGCGTACGAGGCTTTTCTTGCTGACAGCAGAAAATATTGTCTCCGCCCCCATCCATCCAATAATAACATTGATCCCCATACTGAGCCCTTCACCCATCCCCAGATCCCCGTACTATCCCCAGGATGTGCCGTGTTATAGGGACTCACCTTTCACAGAGAGCGAGACTTCATCTGAGAACTCACGGTAATCAGAACTAGTACGAGATGATATTTGTTTAGAACATTTATAATGTCCGGCTGTGTTTAGATCCACTTTCTGAATACTGAACTCAGAGTCCGGGAATTGTGATTTTATCTCTTCATTATTCTTGTAAAATCTTGTTTGAAAGCCACTAAAACCTTTTAAATGATGACATCTCAGAGTCAGGGGGTCTCCTTCATAGATGGCAGATGGAGATCTCTGCAGGATGACATAATCTGAAAAAAATGTAAAAAAAAAAACGGGAGTAAAGTACGCAGTGCAAAATACAGGCATACCCCACTTTTAAGTACACAATGGGGTTTTTTTTACTAAAGCTGGAAAGTGCAAAATCAGGCTCACTTCTGCATAGAAACCAATGAGCTTCTAACCCCAGATTGTTCAATTAGGATTTGGTAATAAAACCTGGAAGCTCATTGGTTTCTATGCAGAAGTGAGCCTGATTTTGCAAGTGAAGTACCAATGCGCCGCTAAAACGTGTCAACAGAATATATAGTAAAGTGCTTATGTGCAAAAGATAAATATAAAGCAGCTGACGTCTGTAGTGTTGCCAGCACCAAGATATAAAGTGATAAATGGTGAAGCAGCACTAAATATCACTTCAAAAATTATAAAAATAAAGTGCTAATACTATTCCTGAGTACCTCTGAATAAATCGTAGCAATATAAAGTGCTAATATTAAAGTGCTAATAGCAATATATAATAATTAATGTGCAAACTGATGCAATAATAGTAACATCAAATAAAATCATTCACAAAAATGACTGATGTAGCTCCAACAGGCTAAATGTGCAAAATGATGCAATGATAATGACATCAAAATAGTAAAGTTCACAAAATTGACAAGATGGATCTTCAGATGCTAAGCAAGTAGTCTCTATATGGGTAAATACGTCAAAGAAAAGTTCTAATGCAGATAATAACTTATAAGAATCTTTTCTCCAATCCACACCCTGTAAGTGCTAGCCTCTCACCTCAAGGGAAGACCCCAAATGGGTCTAGTTGTGCATCAACAGATCAAGGGATGTCCTTTTCCTCCTCCTTGGGTAGATCTTAAATGGATGGTCACATCTCCAGGCTATTTCTCCACAGACATCGAGTTCCACGACCAGCTCCATTTTAAAAAGATGTTGCTCACCGACTCACTATCTCTGCTGGAATTGTATTCCAAGCATCAACATGCGTGGACTTTTGTCCGACAGACTTGTGTACACACGATCGGCAAGTCCGACAACAAACACTTGTTGGTGGAAAATTTGAGAACCTGCTAGCCAACATTTGTTGGTGGAAAGTCCGGCAACAAATGTTTGATGGAGCATACACACACGGTCGGACTTTCCGCCAACAAGCTCACATCCAACATTTGTTGTCAGAAAATCTGATTGTGTGTACGGGGCATAAGAAAAGGGGTAATGATCCTGGTAGTCACGCTGGCACTACTAGTCCTTCTCACAATGGGGCAAACAGGACTGCGCAAGTATTCTGAACATTCTATGAAAAGGAAAGATAGGATTCCTTTGTAACATATTGTAGTACGGGTCTATATTCAGAATTCATTATAGTTATTGATTTACAAGAAACTTAGTAATAGTTTTATGTTGGTATAAAAGTAGTCACTTTTGTCTATATACAACATGCTTAATGCATGAGATATCTGTTTCATTATGCTATGGGAAGTTAGGAACCTTTGACCTTTTCTTTTCACCACTTGTAGTATTGTTTTCCCTGCCATATATAACTGGGAGGCCGGGGATTGAATTTGAGTTTTGATTCAGGACTGAAGAAGAGAAAGTCTGAATCAAGTTGACCGTCGCCTCCAGGTATTTCATTTCTAATGAGATTGTGACTCCCCTGGATTGAAGGCTGTATTTATCTGTATTTTATCATCTGTAATACATCTTTATTCGAAGCTAAGTACATCTCTTTTATTACTATACTACTTGTGTGTTGTTTGAATCATTGTACTTCATACACAAATCTGAAGGGTAAATATAAACGAATAAATGTAACATGGAATTTAACCCCTTGTTACATATATCAGAAGTGAGGCCGAGTGAACAGGCATGATGCCACAAACTGCTGCTCAAGTTTTTTCATCTCATGTGAAAAGTTTCTTTTCAGAAAAGAAGCCACCAGCATAGTTACAGTACATAGTAAGTCTGGTTGAAAAAAGACACAAGTCCATCTAGTTCAACCAACAAAAAAAAAACAATAAAATTATACAATTCCATATACACAATCCTATACCCACATTTAATCCAGAGGATAAGATTTTCCCTGGAAAACCTTTACCTATAAATGTCAGTACCCAGTTATATTATGTACATTTAGGAAAGGATCCAGGCATTTTTTAAAGCAATCTACTGAGCTGGTCAGCTCTTACTGTGAAGAAACCTTTCCATATTTGGAGATGAAATCTTTTTTCCTCCAAATGTAAAGAGTGCCCCCTTGTCCTCTGTAATGACCTTAAAGTGAATAACTCAACACCAAGTTCACTACATGGACCCCTTATATAATTATACATGGTGATCATACCCCCCCCCCCTATTTATTTATACATGGAGATCATATCCCCCTTATGTATTTAAACATGGTGATGATATCCCCCCCATGTATTTATACATGGTGATCATATCCCCCCTTATGTATTTATACATGGAGACCATGTCCCCCCTTATGTATTTATACATGGAGATCATATCCCCCCTTATGTATTTATACATGGTGATCATATCCCCCTTATGTATTTATACATGGAAACCATGTCCCCCCTTATGTATTTATACATGGTGATAATATTCACCCTATGTATTTATACATGGAGACCATGTCCCCCCTTATGTATTTATACATGGTGATCATATCTCCCCTTATGTATTTATACATGGAGATCATATCCCCCTTCATGTATTTATACATGGTGATCATATCCCCCTTATGTATTTATACATGGAAACCATGTCCCCCCTTATGTATTTATACATGGTGATAATATTCACCCTATGTATTTATACATGGAGACCATGTCCCCCCTTATGTATTTATACATGGTGATCATATCTCCCCTTATGTATTTATACATGGTGATCATATCTCCCCTTATGTATTTATACATGGTGATCATATCTCCCTTATGTATTTATACATGGTGATCATATCCCCCTTATGTATTTATACATGGAGACCATGTCCCCCCTTATGTATTTATACATGGTGATAATATTCACCCTATGTATTTATACATGGTGATCATATCCAAACTGCGAATGTCGTGTTTGGTGAGCATTGATTCTGAGCATGCGTGTTTGTAATTTCAACTTTTGTGTGACGGACTTGTGTACACACGATAGGAAAATCTGACAACAGACCGTTGTCCGCCGAAAATTTACTAGTCTGCACTCCAACATTGGAAAGTTGGACAACAATTGTCTGATGGAGCGTACTAACAATCGAATTTTAGGCAAACGGTCTGTCATCACACAATCCCCTGCCGAAAATCCGATCGTGTGTACGAGGCTTTACAGTCAATACCCAGGTTAATAGATTCCTCCATTAACCACTTGCCGACCGCCGCACACAGATGTACGTCGACAGGGCGGCACGGGCAGGCAAAAGGGCTTACCTGTACGTCCCTGCCTGCCCGCGGGTGGGGGGTCCGATCGGACCCCCCCCCGGTGCCTGCGACGGTCGGCAAATGTCCCCCGGCGATCGGTGGTGAGGGGGAGGCCATCCATTCGTGGCCCCCCCCTCGCGATCGCTCCCAGCCAATGGGATCATTTCCCTGCCTCTGTATTGTACACAGAGGCAGAGGAAATGATGTCATCTCTCCTCGGCTCGGTATTTTCCGTTCCGGGCCGAGGAGAGAAGACTGGAATGTGAGTGCACAACACACACACACACAGTAGAACATGCCAGGCACACAAAACACCCCGATCCCCCCCCCGATCGCCCCCCGATCCCCCCCCAATCACCCCCCCCCCTGTCACAAACTGACACAAAGCAGGTTTTTTTTTTTTTTTTTTTTTTTTCTGATTACTGTATTGGTGTCAGTTTGTGACAGTTAGTGTGTTAGGGCAGTGAATGTTAGGCCCCCTTTAGGTCTAGGGTACCCTCCTAACCCCCCCTAATAAAGTTTTAACCCCTTGATCACCCTCCGTCACCAGTGTCACTAAGCGATCATTTTTCTGATCGCTGTATTAGTGTCGCTGGTGACGCTAGTTAGGGACATAAATATTTAGGTTCGCCGTCAGCGTTTTATAGCGACAGGGACCCCCATATACTATCTAATAAATGTTTTAACCCCTTGATTGCCCCCTAGTTAACCCTTTCACCACTGATCACCGTATAACTGTTACGGGTGACGCTGGTTATTTCTATTATTTTTTATAGTGTCAGGGCACCCGCCGTTTATTACCGAATAAAGGTTTAGCCCCCTGATCGCCCGGCGGTGATATGCGTCGCCCCAGGCAGCGTCAGATTAGCGCCAGTACCGCTAACACCCACGCACGCAGCATACACCTCCCTTAGTGGTATAGTATCTGAACGCATCAATATCTGATCCAATCAGATCTATACTAGCGTCCCCAGCAGTTTAGGGTTCCCGAAAACGCAGTGTTAGCGGGATCAGCCCAGATACCTGCTAGCACCTGCGTTTTGCCCCTCCGCCCGGCCCAGCCCAGCCCAGCCCACCCAAGTGCAGTATCGATCGATCACTGTCACTTACAAAACACTAAGCGCATAACTGCAGCGTACGCAGAGTCAGGCCTGATCCCTGCGATCGCTAACAGTTTTTTTGGTAGCGTTTTGGTGAACTGGCAAGCACCAGCCCCAGGCAGCGTCAGGTTAGCGCCAGTAGCGCTAACACCTACGCACGCACCGTACACCTCCCTTAGTGGTATAGTATCTGAACGGATCAATATCTGATCCGATCAGATCTATACTAGTGTCCCCAGCAGTTTAGGGTTCCCAAACACGCAGTGTTAGCGGGATCAGCCCAGATACCTGCTAGCACCTGCGTTTTTCCCGTCCGCCCGGCCCAGCCCACCCAAGTGCAGTATCAATCGATCACTGTCACTTACAAAACACTAAACGCATAACTGCAGCGTTCGCAGAGTCACGCCTGATCCCTGCGATCACTAACAGTTTTTTTGGTAGCGTTTTGGTGAACTGGCAAGCACCAGCCCCAGGCAGCGTCAGATTAGCGCCAGTACCGCTAACACCCACGCACGCAGCATACGCCTCCCTTAGTGGTATAGTATCTGAACGGATCAATATCTGATCCGATCAGATCTATACTAGCGTCCCCAGCAGTTTAGGGTTCCCACAAACGCAGTGTTAGCGGGATCAGCCCAGATACCTGCTAGCACCTGCGTTTTGCCCCTCCGCCCGGCCCAGCCCAGCCCAGCCCACCCAAGTGCAGTATCGATCGATCACTGTCACTTACAGAACACTAAACGCATAACTGCAGCGTTCGCAGAGTCAGGCCTGATCCCTGCGATCGCTAACAGATTTTTTGGTAGCGTTTTGGTGAACTGGCAAGCGCCAGCGGCCTAGTACACCCCGGTCGTAGTCAAACCAGCACTGCAGTAACACTTGGTGACGTGGCGAGTCCCATAAGTGCAGTTCAAGCTGGTGAGGTGGCAAGCACAAGTAGTGTCCCGCTGCCACCAAAAAGACAAACACAGGCCCGTCGTGCCCATAGTGCCCTTCCTGCTGCATTCGCCAATCCTAATTGGGAACCCACCGCTTCTGCAGCGCCCGTACTTCCCCCATTCACATCCCCAACCAAATGCAGTCGGCTGCATGAGAGGCATTTTCTTTATGTCCTCCCGAGTACCCCTACCCAACGAACCCCCCCAAAAAAGATGTTGTGTCTGCAGCAAGCGCGGATATAGGCGTGACACCCGCTATTATTGTCCCTCCTGTCCTGACAATCCTGGTCTTTGCATTGGTGAATGTTTTGAACGCTACCATTCACTAGTTGACTATTAGCGTAGGGTACAGCATTCCACAGACTAGGCACACTTTCACAGGGTCTCCCAAGATGCCATCGCATTTTGAGAGACCCGAACCTGGAACCGGGTACAGTTATAAAAGTTAGTTACAAAAAAAGAAAAAAAAAAAAACACATACAAAAATATAAAATAAAAAAAAAATAGTTGTCGTTTTATTGTTCTTTCTCTCTCTATTCTCTCTCTCTATTGTTCTGCTCTTTTTTACTGTATTCTATTCTGCAATGTTTTATTGTTATTATGTTTTATCATGTTTGTTTTTCAGGTATGCAATTTTTTATACTTTACCGTTTACTGTGCTTTATTGTTAACCATTTTTTTGTCTTCAGGTACGCCATTCACGACTTTGAATGGTTATACCAGAATGATGCCTGCAGGTTTAGGTATCATCTTGGTATCATTCTTTTCAGCCAGCGGTCGGCTTTCATGTAAAAGCAATCCTAGCGGCTAATTAGCCTCTAGACTGCTTTTACAAGCAGTGGGAGGGAATGCCCCCCCCCCCCACCGTCTTCTGTGTTTTTCTCTGGCTCTCCTGTCTCAACAGGGAACCTGAAAATGCAGCCGGTGATTCAGCCAGCTGACCATAGAGCTGATCAGAGACCAGAGTGGCTCCAAACATCTCTATGGCCTAAGAAACCGGAAGCTACGAGCATTTTATGACTTAGATTTCGCCGGATGTAAATAGCGCCATTGGGAAATTGGGAAAGCATTTTATCACACCGATCTTGGTGTGGTCAGATGCTTTGAGGGCAGAGGAGAAATCTAGGGTCTAATAGACCCCAATTTTTGCAAAAAAGAGTACCTGTCACTACCTATTGCTATGATAGGGGATATTTACATTCCCTGAGATAACAATAAAAATGATTTAAAAAAAAAATGAAAGGAACAGTTTAAAAATAAGATAAAAAAATAATAATAATAAAGAAAAAAAAAAAAAAAAAAAAAAAAAAAAGCACCCCTGTCCCCCCTGCTCTCGCGCTAAGGCGAACGCAAGTGTCGGTCTGGCGTCAAATGTAAACAGCAATTGCACCATGCATGTGAGGTATCGCCGCGAAGGTCAGATCGAGGGCAGTAAGTTTAGCAGTAGACCTCCTCTGTAAATCTAAAGTGGTAACCTGTAAAGGCTTTTAAAGGCTTTTAAAAATGTATTTAGTTTGTCGCCACTGCACGTTTGTGCGCAATTTTAAAGCATGTCATGTTTGGTATCCATGTACTCGGCCTAAGATCATCTTTTTTATTTCATCAAACATTTGGGCAATATAGTGTGTTTTAGTGCATTAAAATGTAAAAAAGTGTGTTTTTTCCCCAAAAAATGCGTTTGAAAAATTGCGGCGCAAATACTGTGTGAAAAAAAAAAATGAAACACCCACCATTTTAATCTGTAGGGCATTTGCTTTAAAAAAAATATATAATGTTTGGGGGTTCAAAGTAATTTTCTTGCAAAAAAAAATTATTTTTTTATGTAAACAATAAGTGTCAGAAAGGGCTTTGTCTTCAAGTGGTTAGAAGAGTGGGTGATGTGTGACATAAGCTTCTAGATGTTGTGCATAAAATGCCAGGACAGTTCAAAACCCCCCCAAATGACCCCATTTTGGAAAGTAGACACCCCAAGCTATTTGCTGAGAGTCATGTTGAGTCCATGGAATAATTTATATTGTGACACAAGTTGCGGGAAAGAGACAATTTTTTATTTTTTTTATTTTTTTTTGCGCAAAGTTGTCACTAAATGATATATTGCTCAAACATGCCATGGGAATATGTGAAATTACACCCCAAAATACATTCTGTTGCTTCTCCTGAGTACGGGGATACCACATGTGTGAGACTTTTTGGGAGCCTAGCCGCGTACGGGACCCCGAAAACCAAGCACCGCCTTCAGGCTTTCTAAGGCCGTAAATTTTTGATTTCACTCTTCACTGCCTATCACAGTTTCGGAGGCCATGGAATGCCCAGGTGGCAAAAAAAACCCCCAAATGACCCCATTTTGGAAAGTAGACACCCCAAGCTATTTGATGAGAGGTATAGTGAGTATTTTGCAGACCTCACTTTTTGTCACAAAGTTTTGAAAATTGAAAAAAGAAAAAAAAAATTTTTTTTTCTCGTCTTTCTTTATTTTCAAAAACAAATGAGAGCTGCAAAATACTCACCATGCCTCTCAGCAAATAGCTTGGGGTGTCTACTTTCCAAAATGGGGTCATTTGGGGGGGGGTTTGTGCCACCTGGGCATTCCATGGCCTCCGAAACTGTGATAGGCAGTGAGGAGTAAAATCAAAAATGTACGCCCTTAGAATTCCTGAAGGCAGTGATTGGTTTTCGGGGTCCCGTACGCGGCTAGGCTCCCAAAAAGTCCCACACATGTGGTATCCCCATACTCAGGAGAAGCAGCTAAATGTATTTTGGGGTGCAATTCCACATATGCCCATGGCCTGTGTGAGCAATATATCATTTAGTGACAACTTTGTGCAAAAAAAAAAAAAAAAAAAAAAAAAATTCTCACTTTCCCGCAACTTGTGTCAAAATATAAAACATTCCATGGACTCAACATGCCTCAAAGCAAATAGCTTGGGGTGTCTACTTTCCAAAATGGGGTAATTTGGGGGGGTTTTATGTCATCTGGGCATTTTATGGCCTTCAAAACTGTGATAGGTAGTGAGGAGTAAAATCAAAAATGTACGCCCTTAGAAATCCTGAAGGCAGTGATTGGTTTTCGGGGCCCCGTACGCGGCTAGGCTCCCAAAAAGTCCCACACATGTGGTATCCCCGTACTCAGGAGAAGCAGCTAAATGTATTTTGGGGTGCAATTCCACATATGCCCATGGCCTGTGTGAGAAATATATCATTTAGTGACAACTTTTTGTAATTTTTTTTTTTTTTTTTTTTTTTGTCATTATTCAATCACTTGGGACAAAAAAAATGAATATTCAATGGGCTCAACATGCCTCTCAGCAAATTCCTTGGGGTGTCTACTTTCCAAAATGGGGTCATTTGTGGGGGTTTTGTACTGCCCTGCCATTTTAGCACCTCAAGAAACGACATAGGCAGTCATAAATTAAAGGCTGTGTAAATTCCAGAAAATGTACCCTAGTTTGTAGACGCTATAACTTTTGCGCAAACCAATAAATATACGCTTATTGACATTTTTTTT
This sequence comes from Lithobates septentrionalis, assembly GCA_037952835.1. NCBI lineage: Eukaryota > Metazoa > Chordata > Amphibia > Anura > Ranidae > Lithobates > Lithobates septentrionalis. Next base: position 487,485 of record JBBDGP010001106.1, on the reverse strand, counting down.
ACCAAAGACATGTGGCCGAATACATTTTGGCCTAAATGTATGACTAAAATTGAGTTTATTGGATTTTTTTTAGAACAAAAAGTAGAAAATATCATTTTTTTTCAAAATTTTCGGTCTTTTTCCGTGTATAGCGCAAAAAATAAAAACGGCAGAGGTGATCAAATACCATCAAAAGAAAGCTCTATTTGTGGGAAGAAAAGGACGCAAATTCCGTTTGGGTACACCATTGCATGACCGCGCAATTAGCAGTTAAAGCGACGCAGTGCCGAATTGTAAAAAGTGCTCTGGTCAGGAAGGGGGTAAATCCTTCCGGGGCTGAAGTGGTTAACACAATCAAGATAGATTGAGGAATTCCTCCAAGATCATACAGACATCATATAATGGAATTATGGAGATGAGGAGATAACTCACGGATTGTAACATTTAGAGTGACTGGATCGCTGATATCACTGTTATTGATCCGGCACCGGTAATCTCCTCTGTCCCGCTCTGCTGAAGATTTGATCTGAAGGATCTGTTCATCTCTGTGTATTGTTCTCCCATCTTTGTACCAGTGATAGGTCCGGGGTTCCTCTGGTACAGTAGACGTCACATTACATGTTAGAGTCGCTTCATCACCTTGTAGTACATTCCCCCAGTTGGGTGTGAAGGTCACCTCCGGTCTGATGGCACCTCCTATAGAAGAGGAGATCACACATAACCACATTAATAGCACAATGTTCAATAATGACATTTTGAAGATGAGAGATTCTGTTTGAAAAGCATTAACATTCTATAAATAGAAGAAAAAATAACTCAGCGGTGAAGGAAATTCTGGAGGATGATAAACACCACACTCACACATTGGGTGAGCAGGCATCCAACACAACCAGCAATAAGTTTTGTTTACTAAAGAAGTAGAGTATGTTCACTTTTAACCACTTCAGCTCTGGAAAGTTTTACCCCCTTCATGACCAGGCCATTTTCTGCTATTCGGCACTGCGATACTTTAACTGGCAATTGCGTGTTCATGCAACACTGTGCGCACATTACATTTTTTATCATTTTTTTCACACAAATGGAGCTATCTTTTGATGGTATTTGATCACCGTTGTTTGTTTGTTTTTTGCAAAAGTTTTGAAAAAAGATTTTGAAAAAAAAATATTTTTCTACTTTTTGTCATAATAAATATAAATAAAAATCAAATTTCATCACACGTTTAGGCCAAAATGTATTCTGAACATGTCTTTGATAAAGAAAAAAATCCCAATAAGTGTATATTGATTGGTTTGTGTGAAAGTTATAGAGTCCACAAACGATGAGATATATATTTGAAAATTGATCAGTCCTGATATACTGATGGCTGATCTCATTTCTTGAGATCCTAAAATGTCAGGACAGTACAGATCACCCTCCAAATGACCCCTTTTGGAAAGTAGATAGTCTGAGGCATTTAGTAGGAGGCATGGTATGAGCTTTAGGAAGTTATAATGTTTTGTTACAATTTTTATTAAAATGAAGAAACGGAATATGCTATATATACAGTGGTACCTTGGATTACGGGAATAATTCATTCCAGAAGAATGCTTGTAATCCAAAGCACTCGTATATCAAAGCGAGTTTCTCCATAGGAAATAATGGAAACTCAGATAATCTATTCCAGTGGCACTACTAGTGTATGCAGTACCACATGTAACCAGAGGTGCGGGGGTGCCGGAAACATTCAGAAACACTCATAGAGCACTCAGAGTCGCTCATATGCACTCAGAGAGGCTCGGAGACACTCTGGAATGAAGTGTTTCCAAATATTTCCGAGCGGCTCCGAACGGCTTTGAACAGCTCACCGGCGCCCCCAAACCTCTGGCCAAATGTGGTATTTGAAGAATAGTATAAATATCTAATGTTCTTGTATCTCAAGGGCATTTCTAGATGACTAGCATTGATAGTCAGACTGACTTAAAAACAAAGTGTGAGTTTATTGTCACACAGTTGGCATCATAAATACAATGAAAAAAAACTATAACAGTTTGGTTCAGTGTAGGTAAAAATATATGAAATAGAATAATAGTTATAAAGCTGTAATAAGCTTATAAAAAAGAAAGCTCTAGGCTCATAGGGAAGATTAGATTTCGCTCGCGCATGCGCACTAGCAATATGTGCGCTCGAGGCGAATGCGGAAGTCCGGCGTGGGGGATTCTAAGGTGAGGCCTATTACCATTTGTTATTTAAGGGAGGTGATGCGATGAGCAGCTCGTGCCCCTGGAAGACGCATTTTTTTGCGAAACGCAGCGTAGGGCTGAGCGGTATCATCGCGCCACCTCCCACTGTCGCTGTACATTTAACAGGACGAGCTATCTGTGGTCATCCGGGCGGTGCCACAGTCTGTTCTTCCATTGATGATGCTGATTGTCTTACTTACATGTGAGTGTTTACACATTTTTTTACAATAAATCGTTATCTGATTTACACTATGGGAGCCCTCCCTTTCTTTTCTCCTATGATGACATCACTTTGCTGAGGGCTGAGCCCCCTTCCTGTGGACCCATCCATCTCCACTCCAGCATTTGATGCCCTTTTCCAGTTTCCATTTCCATCTTCGCTCCTGGGAAATCCGGACCACTAGGATCTCATAAGCCCTTTTGGACCCTCTGTAACGGGGGGTCATGGGTTTCTGGTAAGCGGCCAGGCTCTTATTATTATTATTGGTGGCGGTCCCACACATCTGAGGCTCCATGTGGTTGAAAGACCCGTGAATGCTATTTTACTCCTTTCCTTTTTGGTGCTTTTTCATGGACACTTTCTTATCATTCACAATGATTTTTTAACACATTTATTTTGCTTGGACTTTATTTTTATATATTTGTTTGCACTGATTGTGATATATTATTGCACTTTTGGTTTATGCATTCACTGTCGGTGTGACCATTTGGCCACACATTCACTATTCATATAGCGCGAATCATCCTATTTTTTCTTCTTCATGGCTGCTGCCTTCTGTCTCCATGCTGTCTTATGTAACCAAAAAGAAGCAGGAAATGTTGTTCTGACTTAAAAACAAAGTGTGAGTTTATTGTCACACAGTTGGCATCATAAAAACAATGAAAAAAGTATAACAGTTCAGTGAAGTGTAGGTAAAAATATATGAAATAGAATAAATAGTTATAAAGCTGTAATAAGCTTATGAAAGCATGTGTGCTTCATGGCTGCTGCCTTCTGTCTCCATGCTGTCTTGTGTAACCAAAAAGAAGCAGGAAATGCTGTTCTTAGACTTCTGGGAGAATTCAGCTGTTCCAACTTGTCAAAGTGTCTTCGTGTGAATATGTCTGTGTCATCTCTCTTAGTGGGTGTGCGTGTGTCTGTCTGACCTTCAATATCGAAGGGTTGGCTTTATATGTTACATGTGAACGTCATAACCTCACAAAAACTTAGAACCTTGTATGGCACACATTCATTTCTGCTAACTTCAGCAATATGCAATACAAATAGAGATACTAACTCAGAGAGTCATATATAGAGTTTGATTGACAATCCCACATGTAACACTCTGTAGTAATGTGCTGATCATGTAATGTCATATAACCAATCTACTAATATGAACACATATTACCAACTTTAACTACATTAAGTAACTATATACTAATACTTATTAATATGACTGAGATTACACTAAACTAATTTAATGGGATATAAACAAATATGTATTATTCCTCTACATAAATACTGGTCTATTCTGGACCACCCTTGACATTCTATACCAGATACCTTATATGTCATTCTAAAACTAACTACATACACCAGATACTTCTAGCAATACTCAGCTTTAGATGAGGATCTATTTTACTGAACATTTGCTCAAGGTGATTCACACATACTATATTTATTATGACTAATCATAAAACCAAATATGTTTTGCAAGCTTGCCATGAATATAATATAACACCTATAAGTGAATTATGAATTTGGAACAATATTCTAACAATCCCCCCTGAATTATGATTAATCATTTTACATTATTATTAATACATTCAAATATCATTCATATCACATATACACATCCTTGTATCAAATGATCGGACAAAATATTCCTCAGAACTGAAGCAGCTAGAAATAACTCTCCTTCTAAATGCTTTTGTCTTTACTTTTAACTCCTCTTAGATCTATCTATTCAAATTCTTAAAATAATGGTATAGATTTTAAAAATGTATAACATAATGACTAATATCAATAATTAATAATAGTAATAATTAAAGTAATAAGTAAAGGATTTGAATTTGTTAAACTATATGTGAAATAATACTATCTTATATTTTCCTTCAAAGAGAACTTCTGTATGATAATGTACTGTCCTTATCTTGTCTAAGATTGCCTAAACTATAAAACATATGTACTGTGAAGTTTAGGTATGACAGGACACAACACCTCCTTTTGGTCGTGATACAAATCCTTGTTTTCACAAACAAAGAAAGGTTTTGTATCACCCCAGAGATGACAATGAACTATGCCTTTGTTCTCATCTCTAAAAGATTAGAAATATGTGTAACTGTATTCTGTGTTGAAGCTCTTATTCTAGTGTTATACTGTTCTACAGTAACAAGTAACAAGTACTGTAAAGAGAGATATGCACTATAAGTGCATTTGGGTCGCCCTTAATGGATATTTTTACTGGCCAAAAATGAGTATTTAATCTCATAGATTGTTTTGTATAAAAGTGCACTAGAGTGCCATCTTTATTAAACACATTCAATATATAAAAGGTAACAGTAGAAAATACAATTGTATAAAGTGCAAATACAGACACTGTACATTAAATTGCTTATAGAGGATATAGCACCCATGTGCCTACAGCCCGCAGCCTGTATGTGGAGGATCAGGCGGATGAGGTGTATGGCAGGTAACCCGACATGTTTCGGAAATAGGTGTGTATTACTCCTTCATCAAGGGATTTATAATTAGGTGCTCAAATCTATCTGTAAATATCAAAAGACAATAAAAAAGTAGTAGAAGATATCTATATCGTCATAAATTGTATGCGACTGCATTTTTGCAATATATGCGATTTTGGTAATTATTGAAAAAGTAGTATAAGAAAAGTCTAGTATGGACTAAATATACTTACATCAATTTGATTTATAAAAACAGGCAGAAAATGACAAAGAACGACGGTTAAACCAGTACAGCTGGAAGCAGGCTGGCTTTTAGTTCACATAGCACAAGGTGGGCAACCAGGAGTGCAATGCAGAGCGTTGCAGCACTTTCACAAGGGATGGCCGATGGAGATCTGTGTGTTTAAAGAGTAATGTTGTAAATGTACAGGGCATATGGTTAAGCCAATGCTTTACTGAAAGACAAAATAGTCGTTCAGGTATGTTAAAAGGGGAGAGTAAACATGTAGGGTAAGTATTCAAATGTATAAAGCAAAGTATCTAATCAAGTTACCTTGTGGCTGTTTAGTGATCTCTCAAGACTCAGACCTCCAGGCAGCAGTTCAAAAGACTGACAAATGCCAAAGGAGTGTCTGTGTCTTAAATAGGACAGCTGATTGGACATCAGCCAATCAGTGTCCACTCCACGTAATCAGCTGCATAGCAAGCAGCCATGTGTGGAGATCAGGCATCCCCCAGACGACGAGGCGCGCGGCGTAGCCACGCCCCTAAGGGCGTGATGACGTCACGCGTCTCGACGTCACCGGCGGGTATGCGGTCCCGGCGCGAGTAATGAAGCTCACACAGGGAACCGTACAAGAGCTCGTCCACATGCAGAAGGCCTATGGGGCACGCAGCCAAGTGCTGCCCCATGGCCATGCATGCGTGGAGCTTACCCGCCGGGTGTCCGTGCGCACGCACACATCCCACACCAAGGAAAAACTGCGCCATCATGTGGATGGATTTGAGAAGTGAACAAAGGTGAATCGCAAAAAGCCAGCCTGCTGTACATAATTACATGAATAAAATTAAAATGAATAAATGAAAAAACAAAAAAACAGAAACATACTATACAATTGACCAGAGATTACATATGGACAATTTTTGAAATAACAGTCAATTTCAAACAGTATTGATGGAGTAAACAGAGTCTTAAAATGTTCATTAATTTAGAACAATTCATACTTCAACGGTATAGAGAACCCAGAAATACATATTTTTCAGACATATAGTATAACGATGATTTTTAATCAGGGACAGTCTAAATATGTATAGACACAATGTCTTGTATCTATGCCTGTATCTGTCTGGAAATGTTCTATTACACCGATGAATACTATTTAATACATAAAGTATAGAAACTGACGGAGAAAAATAAAAATAAAAATTAGTAAAATAAGATTGTTGTTGGATTGAGAAGTGAAAAGAAAAGAAACAGTAAGTTATATTGGAAAGTTCCTACAAATCCAGTTCACAGACCCCTGATGTAAAGCCGGGAAGAAACGGTTTAAAGTTGAAGGCCCCGTTGAGGCCAGGTGGATGGTTTGCCCGTAGATTATGTATCCATCTCAGTTCGCATTGGAGAAGACGCTTGTTAAAATCTCCTCCCCTTGGACTGAAGTGGATGCGGTCGAGGGCTAAAAAGTATACTTTGGGAGTTGATGAGGGATGAGCCATTGCCATATGACGACCAATAGGGAGGTCTGGATCGCGTTTGCGTATGGTGCCAAGATGTTGGTAGATACGTTTCCAGAACTCGTTTATGGTCTTACCAACATAGTAGCACCCGCATTCGCAAGTAAGTAAATATACTATTGCTGGGGTTTTGCAGTTAACATAGTGCTTGGGGGTAAACATTTGGCCATTGGGCAGAATAATATTTTTTCGTTTGTCCATATATTGGCAGTAGTTACAGCCCCCACACATATATGTTCCCAATGCTTTACATGGATCGCCTCTGCAGGTTTTGTACTCACTATTGACTATTTTGTCTCCTATTGAAGGTGGCCTCCTATAGGTGACTATTGGAGCACTGGGGACGAAGGGGGCCAAAGTTTGGTCCATAGTTAATAAGTGCCAGTATTTGTTTAGAATGCGCTTTATCTGCCTGTGTTCTGATGAATATGTCGTGATAATTCTGGTTGTTTCATCTTTACTGGGTTGTTTTTGTGCATTAAGTAAGTCGCGACGAGATTGATTGAGTGCTCGTTTATACGCTTTTTTTAAGCAGGTGTTTGAGTATCCTCTTTCGAGGAGTCTCTTTTTTAGAATATTAGCTTCCGTTTTAAATCCAGCATCATCGGAGCAATTGCGACGTGCTCTTAAATATTGGCTATATGGTATGGAGGTTAAAAGGGGCTTGGGATGGAAACTACTTGCATGCAGCAAGGAATTGCCAGCTGTGGGTTTTCGGTATAATTCACTGGAGAGATTGCCATCTGGTAATCTTTTGATTAGTACATCCAAAAATGTAATTTCATTTGGGCTGTGGGTCATTGTAAATTTTAGATTAAAGTCGTTCCTGTTAATACAGTTAAGAAATTCATGTAGTAATTCAGTTGGTCCATCCCATATCAGGAAAATATCGTCTATGTAACGTCGCCATGTAATAACATGACGCATATACATAGACAACGACTCCTGGACAAGCAGTGAATGTTCCCACTCCCCCAGGTACAGGTTAGCGTACGATGGGGCACAACATGTCCCCATCGCCACGCCCTGTACCTGGAGGTAGTGGGAACCATCAAAGCAAAAGAAATTATGGTGGAGTATGAACTCAAGAGAAGTCAAGATGAATTCAATGTATTTGGGTTCAGAGTCGCTATATTGTTGCAAAATGTGTTGTATGGCCGATAGCCCTTTAGCATGGGGGATAGTGCAATACAGGGATTCCACATCGATGGCTACCAATTGGGTGCCCTCTTCTATGTGTATGTCCTGAATAATCTGTAAAAAATGAATTGTATCGCGTACGTACGATGATAGGCAAGTAACTAGAGGCTTTAGATGGTTATCGACTACACGACTGAGGTTTTCTGTTAAGCTTCCGCAGCCTGAAATAATAGGTCTGCCCGGTGGTTTTTTCTTTTGTTTATGCAGCTTCGGTAGCGCATAGAAAGTTGCCTCTTTAGGATGGCTAGTCCTAATAAACTCCCAAAGTTGTTTGGATATTGCATTGTGTTGAAATGCAGTGTCAACAAGTGTATAGAAGTCATGAGTGAATTTATCCAATAAGGATTTAGAGATAGGACGATACCACTCAAGATTTTGTAATATGTCCATGCACATCTCAGTGTATTGTGCGCTGTCCATAACCACGACGTTGCCACCCTTGTCAGAGGGTTTGATGACAACGCCGTGGTTACGTGACAGCGCCTCCAGTGCCAACCGTTCATCACGGCTGAAATTGGAGTGTGGATGTGGAAAGTTTTTCATTTTGTTGATATCTGTTGATACCAATTTGAGAAAAGCTGCAGCGTTGGGGTTAGAGCTGGGCGAGGGATATAGGGTAGATTTATTTTTCAATGTACATACTTGCGTGTGTGAGGTAGGTGTAACATCCATGTTCCTATCAGGGTCATGGGTGTTTTCTTGGGTCGAAGGATTTTCAATTTCGTTTTCGTCTAGCAAGGCAACAAGATTATCTAGTGCTTGAATCTCTTGATTTGTAAGCTTCTGTTCCGTCATAGGTTTTTTTGCATATAGGCTTTTAAGTAGAACCTTACGGATGAATAGATGTATATCTTTAATGGCTCCAAATCTGTCCAAACGGGTGTCTGGGCAGAAAGTCAGGCCACGTCCTAGAACAGCCAATTCGTGTTCATTAAGTGGGTGTGATGATAAGTTGACTACATTTAACGTAGTTGATGTTGATTGGTCTTGTTGGCCTTGGATGACTGTGTTTTTGTTTGTTTTTGATGCGTTTGCATGCGACCTCGCATTTGATCTAAAAAAGTTCCAGGGGGCATAGATTGTGATTGTGGTGTGGTGGGCATAATGGATGATGTATTCAGAGACGATCCGGAACAGCTAGCCGGAGTCTGTACATCTGATATGTCGCTGTTAAGGTGGTGATTTAAATGGGAGCCATTACTTGCCTGTGAAGGGGAGCTCTCCATATGTAAAGACTCATCATATGATTCATTGCCCTGGCGACGCCGTTTAAATTGTCGACGACCCTTGTTATGAGTGGGGGGCTGTAGGGAAGAAGAGACAGATGAGTGCGCAGAGAATTCAGATGCGTTTTTCTGTTTATTTTTTTGTGGTTTTTTGGAAAACTTATTGTTTGTATTGGTTTGCCATTTGTAAGCTCTACCGTCTTCAAAGGCCTTCCTATCACGTTGTAGTTTTTTGTCCTTTTGAATTAGTATATCTTTATTAAACTCTTCTAGATGTCGTTTTAGTCTTTCTTCTGACTCAGAGAAGGACACATGAGTTCTTAGTGGTGACATTTGATTATGTAATTTTTCCAATTTGCCATCTATATCAGCTATACGTTTGGTATATTCGTCAATGAGCAACAGCATCATTTTCCTTGAGCATTCCTTTAAGTTCTCCTCCCACACCACCTTAAAGCTGGGGTCTATATGCTCAAATGTAGGGAAAATTTGTACCCTAAGTCCAAAGGGATTTAAATTGGCCGCAATGTAATCTTTGAAAGATTTAATATGCCAATGCAAGAGAGATTTTTTCTCTAACAGTTGACTTAGGGTGGAAAAAGTTGTAGACAGTTCAAAATCAAGAGATTCTTTCCTTTCAAATTCATTGTGTACTTTGGACATGAAGTCCGTCCAATGACTTCCTTGGTATAAGGCCATGTGGACAGAGAGCAGGAAAACAGAAAGTAAGGAAGACAAAATCAAATAATGCAATCTAAACTAGTCCATTATACATACGTTGCTTCTCATAGAAAGGGGACTTACACCGGTATTTACTACCTATCATAAAAGATAAAAAAGGTAATGAGAGCAAGGTGTGTACAGGGGGGAGGGGGCCAATATCCTAGGAAATGTAACTATAAAGAGAGATATGCACTATAAGTGCATTTGGGTCGCCCTTAATGGATATTTTTACTGGCCAAAAATGAGTATTTAATCTCATAGATTGTTTTGTATAAAAGTGCACTAGAGTGCCATCTTTATTAAACACATTCAATATATAAAAGGTAACAGTAGAAAATACAATTGTATAAAGTGCAAATACAGACACTGTACATTAAATTGCTTATAGAGGATATAGCACCCATGTGCCTACAGCCCGCAGCCTGTATGTGGAGGATCAGGCGGATGAGGTGTATGGCAGGTAACCCGACATGTTTCGGAAATAGGTGTGTATTACTCCTTCATCAAGGGATTTATAATTAGGTGCTCAAATCTATCTGTAAATATCAAAAGACAATAAAAAAGTAGTAGAAGATATCTATATCGTCATAAATTGTATGCGACTGCATTTTTGCAATATATGCGATTTTGGTAATTATTGAAAAAGTAGTATAAGAAAAGTCTAGTATGGACTAAATATACTTACATCAATTTGATTTATAAAAACAGGCAGAAAATGACAAAGAACGACGGTTAAACCAGTACAGCTGGAAGCAGGCTGGCTTTTAGTTCACATAGCACAAGGTGGGCAACCAGGAGTGCAATGCAGAGCGTTGCAGCACTTTCACAGGGGATGGCCGATGGAGATCTGTGTGTTTAAAGAGTAATGTTGTAAATGTACAGGGCATATGGTTAAGCCAATGCTTTACGGAAAGACAAAATAGTCGTTCAGGTATGTTAAAAGGGGAGAGTAAACATGTAGGGTAAGTATTCAAATGTATAAAGCAAAGTATCTAATCAAGTTACCTTGTGGCTGTTTAGTGATCTCTCAAGACTCAGACCTCCAGGCAGCAGTTCAAAAGACTGACAAATGCCAAAGGAGTGTCTGTGTCTTAAATAGGACAGCTGATTGGACATCAGCCAATCAGTGTCCACTCCACGTAATCAGCTGCATAGCAAGCAGCCATGTGTGGAGATCAGGCATCCCCCAGACGACGAGGCGCGCGGCGTAGCCACGCCCCTAAGGGCGTGATGACGTCACGCGTCTCGACGTCACCGGCGGGTATGCGGTCCCGGCGCGAGTAATGAAGCTCACACAGGGAACCGTACAAGAGCTCGTCCACATGCAGAAGGCCTATGGGGCACGCAGCCAAGTGCTGCCCCATGGCCATGCATGCGTGGAGCTTACCCGCCGGGTGTCCGTGCGCACGCACACATCCCACACCAAGGAAAAACTGCGCCATCATGTGGATGGATTTGAGAAGTGAACAAAGGTGAATCGCAAAAAGCCAGCCTGCTGTACATAATTACATGAATAAAATTAAAATGAATAAATGAAAAAAACAAAAAAACAGAAACATACTATACAATTGACCAGAGATTACATATGGACAATTTTTGAAATAACAGTCAATTTCAAACAGTATTGATGGAGTAAACAGAGTCCTAAAATGTTCATTAATTTAGAACAATTCATACTTCAACGGTATAGAGAACCCAGAAATACATATTTTTCAGACATATAGTATAACGATGATTTTAAATCAGGGACAGTCTAAATATGTATAGACACAATGTCTTGTATCTATGCCTGTATCTGTCTGGAAATGTTCTATTACACCGATGAATACTATTTAATACATAAAGTATAGAAACTGACGGAGAAAAATAAAAATAAAAATTAGTAAAATAAGATTGTTGTTGGATTGAGAAGTGAAAAGAAAAGAAACAGTAAGTTATATTGGAAAGTTCCTACAAATCCAGTTCACAGACCCCTGATGTAAAGCCGGGAAGAAACGGTTTAAAGTTGAAGGCCCCGTTGAGGCCAGGTGGATGGTTTGCCCGTAGATTATGTATCCATCTCAGTTCGCATTGGAGAAGACGCTTGTTAAAATCTCCTCCCCTTGGACTGAAGTGGATGCGGTCCAGGGCTAAAAAGTATGAGCATATAGACCCCAGCTTTAAGGTGGTGTGGGAGGAGAACTTAAAGGAATGCTCAAGGAAAATGATGCTGTTGCTCATTGACGAATATACCAAACGTATAGCTGATATAGATGGCAAATTGGAAAAATTACATAATCAAATGTCACCACTAAGAACTCATGTGTCCTTCTCTGAGTCAGAAGAAAGACTAAAACGACATCTAGAAGAGTTTAATAAAGATATACTAATTAAAAAGGACAAAAAACTACAACGTGATAGGAAGGCCTTTGAAGACGGTAGAGCTTACAAATGGCAAACCAATACAAACAATAAGTTTTCCAAAAAACCACAAAAAAATAAACAGAAAAACGCATCTGAATTCTCTGCGCACTCATCTGTCTCTTCTTCCCTACAGCCCCCCACTCATAACAAGGGTCGTCGACAATTTAAACGGCGTCGCCAGGGCAATGAATCATATGATGAGTCTTTACATATGGAGAGCTCCCCTTCACAGGCAAGTAATGGCTCCCATTTAAATCACCACCTTAACAGCGACATATCAGATGTACAGACTCCGGCTAGCTGTTCCGGATCGTCTCTGAATACATCATCCATTATGCCCACCACACCACAATCACAATCTATGCCCCCTGGAACTTTTTTAGATCAAATGCGAGGTCGCATGCAAACGCATCAAAAACAAACAAAAACACAGTCATCCAAGGCCAACAAGACCAATCAACATCAACTACGTTAAATGTAGTCAACTTATCATCACACCCACTTAATGAACACGAATTGGCTGTTCTAGGACGTGGCCTGACTTTCTGCCCAGACACCCGTTTGGACAGATTTGGAGCCATTAAAGATATACATCTATTCATCCGTAAGGTTCTACTTAAAAGCCTATATGCAAAAAAACCTATGACGGAACAGAAGCTTACAAATCAAGAGATTCAAGCACTAGATAATCTTGTTGCCTTGCTAGACGAAAACGAAATTGAAAATCCTTCGACCCAAGAAAACACCCATGACCCTGATAGGAACATGGATGTTACACCTACCTCACACACGCAAGTATGTACATTGAAAAATAAATCTACCCTATATCCCTCGCCCAGCTCTAACCCCAACGCTGCAGCTTTTCTCAAATTGGTATCAACAGATATCAACAAAATGAAAAACTTTCCACATCCACACTCCAATTTCAGCCGTGATGAACGGTTGGCACTGGAGGCGCTGTCACGTAACCACGGCGTTGTCATCAAACCCTCTGACAAGGGTGGCAACGTCGTGGTTATGGACAGCGCACAATACACTGAGATGTGCATGGACATATTACAAAATCTTGAGTGGTATCGTCCTATCTCTAAATCCTTATTGGATAAATTCACTCATGACTTCTATACACTTGTTGACACTGCATTTCAACACAATGCAATATCCAAACAACTTTGGGAGTTTATTAGGACTAGCCATCCTAAAGAGGCAACTTTCTATGCGCTACCGAAGCTGCATAAACAAAAGAAAAAACCACCGGGCAGACCTATTATTTCAGGCTGCGGAAGCTTAACAGAAAACCTCAGTCGTGTAGTCGATAACCATCTAAAGCCTCTAGTTACTTGCCTATCATCGTACGTACGCGATACAATTCATTTTTTACAGATTATTCAGGACATACACATAGAAGAGGGCACCCAATTGGTAGCCATCGATGTGGAATCCCTGTATTGCACTATCCCCCATGCTAAAGGGCTATCGGCCATACAACACATTTTGCAACAATATAGCGACTCTGAACCCAAATACATTGAATTCATCTTGACTTCTCTTGAGTTCATACTCCACCATAATTTCTTTTGCTTTGATGGTTCCCACTACCTCCAGGTACAGGGCGTGGCGATGGGGACATGTTGTGCCCCATCGTACGCTAACCTGTACCTGGGGGAGTGGGAACATTCACTGCTTGTCCAGGAGTCGTTGTCTATGTATATGCGTCATGTTATTACATGGCGACGTTACATAGACGATATTTTCCTGATATGGGATGGACCAACTGAATTACTACATGAATTTCTTAACTGTATTAACAGGAACGACTTTAATCTAAAATTTACAATGACCCACAGCCCAAATGAAATTACATTTTTGGATGTACTAATCAAAAGATTACCAGATGGCAATCTCTCCAGTGAATTATACCGAAAACCCACAGCTGGCAATTCCTTGCTGCATGCAAGTAGTTTCCATCCCAAGCCCCTTTTAACCTCCATACCATATAGCCAATATTTAAGAGCACGTCGCAATTGCTCCGATGATGCTGGATTTAAAACGGAAGCTAATATTCTAAAAAAGAGACTCCTCGAAAGAGGATACTCAAACACCTGCTTAAAAAAAGCGTATAAACGAGCACTCAATCAATCTCGTCGCGACTTACTTAATGCACAAAAACAACCCAGTAAAGATGAAACAACCAGAATTATCACGACATATTCATCAGAACACAGGCAGATAAAGCGCATTCTAAACAAATACTGGCACTTATTAACTATGGACCAAACTTTGGCCCCCTTCGTCCCCAGTGCTCCAATAGTCACCTATAGGAGGCCACCTTCAATAGGAGACAAAATAGTCAATAGTGAGTACAAAACCTGCAGAGGCGATCCATGTAAAGCATTGGGAACATATATGTGTGGGGGCTGTAACTACTGCCAATATATGGACAAACGAAAAAATATTATTCTGCCCAATGGCCAAATGTTTACCCCCAAGCACTATGTTAACTGCAAAACCCCAGCAATAGTATATTTACTTACTTGCGAATGCGGGTGCTACTATGTTGGTAAGACCATAAACGAGTTCTGGAAACGTATCTACCAACATCTTGGCACCATACGCAAACGCGATCCAGACCTCCCTATTGGTCGTCATATGGCAATGGCTCATCCCTCATCAACTCCCAAAGTATACTTTTTAGCCCTCGACCGCATCCACTTCAGTCCAAGGGGAGGAGATTTTAACAAGCGTCTTCTCCAATGCGAACTGAGATGGATACATAATCTACGGGCAAACCATCCACCTGGCCTCAACGGGGCCTTCAACTTTAAACCGTTTCTTCCCGGCTTTACATCAGGGGTCTGTGAACTGGATTTGTAGGAACTTTCCAATATAACTTACTGTTTCTTTTCTTTTCACTTCTCAATCCAACAACAATCTTATTTTACTAATTTTTATTTTTATTTTTCTCCGTCAGTTTCTATACTTTATGTATTAAATAGTATTCATCGGTGTAATAGAACATTTCCAGACAGATACAGGCATAGATACAAGACATTGTGTCTATACATATTTAGACTGTCCCTGATTAAAAATCATCGTTATACTATATGTCTGAAAAATATGTATTTCTGGGTTCTCTATACCGTTGAAGTATGAATTGTTCTAAATTAATGAACATTTTAGGACTCTGTTTACTCCATCAATACTGTTTGAAATTGACTGTTATTTCAAAAATTGTCCATATGTAATCTCTGGTCAATTGTATAGTATGTTTCTGTTTTTTTGTTTTTTCATTTATTCATTTTAATTTTATTCATGTAATTATGTACAGCAGGCTGGCTTTTTGCGATTCACCTTTGTTCACTTCTCAAATCCATCCACATGATGGCGCAGTTTTTCCTTGGTGTGGGATGTGTGCGTGCGCACGGACACCCGGCGGGTAAGCTCCACGCATGCATGGCCATGGGGCAGCACTTGGCTGCGTGCCCCATAGGCCTTCTGCATGTGGACGAGCTCTTGTACGGTTCCCTGTGTGAGCTTCGTTACTCGCGCCGGGACCGCATACCCGCCGGTGACGTCGAGACGCGTGACGTCATCACGCCCTTAGGGGCGTGGCTACGCCGCGCGCCTCGTCGTCTGGGGGATGCCTGATCTCCACACATGGCTGCTTGCTATGCAGCTGATTACGTGGAGTGGACACTGATTGGCTGATGTCCAATCAGCTGTCCTATTTAAGACACAGACACTCCTTTGGCATTTGTCAGTCTTTTGAACTGCTGCCTGGAGGTCTGAGTCTTGAGAGATCACTAAACAGCCACAAGGTAACTTGATTAGATACTTTGCTTTATACATTTGAATACTTACCCTACATGTTTACTCTCCCCTTTTAACATACCTGAACGACTATTTTGTCTTTCAGTAAAGCATTGGCTTAACCATATGCCCTGTACATTTACAACATTACTCTTTAAACACACAGATCTCCATCGGCCATCCCTTGTGAAAGTGCTGCAACGCTCTGCATTGCACTCCTGGTTGCCCACCTTGTGCTATGTGAACTAAAAGCCAGCCTGCTTCCAGCTGTACTGGTTTAACCGTCGTTCTTTGTCATTTTCTGCCTGTTTTTATAAATCAAATTGATGTAAGTATATTTAGTCCATACTAGACTTTTCTTATACTACTTTTTCAATAATTACCAAAATCGCATATATTGCAAAAATGCAGTCGCATACAATTTATGACGATATAGATATCTTCTACTACTTTTTTATTGTCTTTTGATATTTACAGATAGATTTGAGCACCTAATTATAAATCCCTTGATGAAGGAGTAATACACACCTATTTCCGAAACATGTCGGGTTACCTGCCATACACCTCATCCGCCTGATCCTCCACATACAGGCTGCGGGCTGTAGGCACATGGGTGCTATATCCTCTATAAGCAATTTAATGTACAGTGTCTGTATTTGCACTTTATACAATTGTATTTTCTACTGTTACCTTTTATATATTGAATGTGTTTAATAAAGATGGCACTCTAGTGCACTTTTATACAAAACAATCTATGAGATTAAATACTCATTTTTGGCCAGTAAAAATATCCATTAAGGGCGACCCAAATGCACTTATAGTGCATATCTCTCTTTATAGTTACATTTCCTAGGATATTGGCCCCCTCCCCCCTGTACACACCTTGCTCTCATTACCTTTTTTATCCAAAGTAACAAGTACTGGTTCAATGTCCTTTTCTGTTCTTATGCTGGAAACCTGAGATAAAGACTTCTCAGATACAGCTGTATAAACATGTGCTGGTGTACTTTCCTGAAGATGTCTTCCTTTTACCTCTATCTGAATGTCTTTGGATCATAAAGCTCTGAACCATAGAGGATATGTTTTCCAACATTCTCTAAAATTATCTTTCTCAAAAATACCTTTTAGTGAGCAGTCAGGTGTTTGCACAATGATTTTGTTTGATTTCACTATCCTCTCTGTAGCTTTAATTGCATAGTAAACACTTAGCAGTTGATTTACACCTGACTTAAAAGTTCTTTCCAAAAATGATAAAACTCTGGAGAAATAGCAATTATTTTCTCCTTACCTTTTTGTAATTGAGACGTTACTGAGATGGCCTTCTTAGATACATGAGTTTTCAAAACAAAAGATGCTTCAGAACAAACATCTATTGTATTAAATGCTGGAGCATTCTGCAAATCTTTTTTCAACACTGCAAAGGCATTTTTCTAATTTGGACCCCATTGGTCAACTATATTACCTTTTTTCCTCAAAAGAATAAAGAGGATTAAATAATTCTGCAAAAAAGTGTACAAACTCTTTGCAATGCTTTATTTTATGCAAAAATTGATGCAATGCCTTATGAGTTGTTGGAGTTGGGATTGCAGAGATATCTCTAATGCCGCGTACACACGAGCAAAATGTCCGTCAGAAAAAGTCTGATGGGAGCTTTTCATCGTATTTTTCGACCGTTTGTATGCCCCATTGGACTTTTTCCGTCGAAAATTCAGACAGACTTAGATAGTGAACATGTTCTAAATTTTTCAGATGGAACTAATTACTATCGGGAAACCAGCTCGCCTGTATGCTGTTCCGACATACCAAAAATGACGCATGCTCAGAAGCAAGTAAGAGACGTAAGCTATTGGCTAATGGCTATTGAACTTCCTTTTTCTAGTCCTATCATACGTGTTGTACGTCACCGCGTTCTGGACGGTTGGACTTGTGACCATGTGTAGGCAAGACCGCTTGAGTGGAATTCCATTGGAGTTCTGTCGGAGAAACCTTTGGTGTTTATTCCGAAGGAAAAAACGGTCGTGTGTACATGACATAACTGTTTCTTGCAACAATTGTCTCTTTCCTTGACTAATTTGCATGTGAAGGTATTTCACTTGTCTTTTCATCAGCTGAACTTTCACTGTGTTTAATTTTAGACCTTAAGCTTGTAACATCATAAACAACTCAGACAAAAGAGCCATGTGTTCATCGATATTCTGAGTATTCAGCAAAATCGTATCCACATGCTGACAAATACAGTCTGGCCTAGAAAATTTTGAAAGTATTTTTGCTATAGTTTCATGAACTACACCATCACCAATACCTAGGCCAGGTATTAATCGAGTGAACATATAAGTCTCTTCTCTGAAAG
Organism: Lithobates septentrionalis; assembly: GCA_037952835.1. Taxonomy (NCBI): domain Eukaryota; kingdom Metazoa; phylum Chordata; class Amphibia; order Anura; family Ranidae; genus Lithobates; species Lithobates septentrionalis. The sequence goes on along the minus strand of JBBDGP010001106.1, from coordinate 469,177 downwards.
TGAATTTGTATTGACAACTTTTAGTTAAAGGGATGGACAAATGACTATTAGAGATTTCTAGTACAGAGGACACTTTATACTCAGCATTCAGATTTAACTTTGTGTTAGTTTTATCAGGAAGAACTGGGTTATTTGTGATATGTTTATTCAATGCCCTTAAAGCAGAGTTCCACACAAAAATGGAACTTCCGCTTTTCGGAACCCTCTCCCCCTCCGGTGTCACATTTGGCACCTTTCAGGGGGGAGGGGGGTGCAGATACCTGTCTAAGACAGGTATTTGCACCCACTTCCGGCATAGACTCCCATGGGTGTCTATGCCTCTTCCTGTCCCTCCGCGCTGTCTGCTGGGAAACACAAAGGTCCCAGGAGATAGCGGGGACCAGTTACGATGCGCAGCGCGACTCGCACATGCGCAGTAGGGAACCGGGAAGTGAAGCCGCAATGCTTCACTTCCTGATTCCCTCACCTAGGATGGCGGCGGCAGCTGCCGAGAACTGAGCGGGTTCTCGGCGTCGGCTGCCGACATCGCTGGACCCTGGGACAGATAAGTGGCCATTTATTAAAAGTCAGCAGCTGCAGTATTTGTAGCTGCTGGCTTTTAATAATTTTTTTTTTTAGGCGGTTTAGGTGGACTCCCTCTTTAAGTCAACTAATAAAGAATATGAATTATCAGATTTTTTGACAGGCCAAATACAGTTATTTACCACTGATTTACCTTTCTTTACAATTCCAAGTTATACAAACTCTTGAATAATGGCAGAAAGTGGACCAATTGATTCTAGTGGTAACTCATACTGATTAAGGGGTTCTGGATCTTTTCCCTCAATATTTAATTCAGTATCTTTCAAAGTTCCAAAGTCATTTTTGAACTTTGACCACAAACTTGGAAAACATTGTACCACTTCCTTTAAAGCACAATTACCATCAATATCAGGCCACTTTTGTTCTGTAGACATATTGGTAATGGAACCAACATTACTGTATACAGAGGGATCAATAAGCACTGATTTGGGCCTAGATGGATCTTTACAAATACTTTTATTAGCCAAATCAATCACCCACTTTTGTTTATTGATTACATCAATGCCAAGTATATTCTCTGCATCGTATTAAAATCCACTATATTACACATAGGAGAATTAGGTTTCAGAGGTATGTTTTCTCTGGTGAGGCTAATCTCAGATCCACTGTCAATGAGACAATTAATATTTTTACCATTCAGCAAACCTTGTATATATGGTCTACCATTCTCATCCAATATTATTGGTGCTACATATTGTAATGGCAGAGAAATTGAATCTCGGGGTGATTCTATTTTTGGCAATGGCAATAAACCCTCTCTTTCAGTGACAGCTCCTTTCGCCATGTTGTCTGAACTGCTGTTAACAGTCAAATTACTGATTGCGTCACTTGTCTGCATTCTTGCTAAGAACTGTAGTTTCCGAAATGTCTGTAGCCTGACTATTTTTCTCACATTGAATGATATCTACCTCGTGTGTGAGATTGGTTTGATTCAATTGTCTCCTAATTTTATCAATGAAGCTTACTATATCATTTACATTTTGACATTCCTGTGCTATGGCTACTGAGGTTGGGTCAAGGTATTCACATTTTTTTATGAAAGCCATTTTCAAACCTGGATCATAGTCATTATCTACTCCAAATATCATTTCATAAACCTTGCAAAATTTTACTTTAAACTCAAATGGATCTTCTTCTGCAGTAGTCTGTAATAGATCTAACATTTCTATGGTGGGTATTTGCTCACCGGTCATACATAGCAATAATTGTCGCAGTCTACCTGTCGCGTCATTTTGTTTTTCCTGACCTTTGTCATCAATAACAGGTGAATTCATTCGTTTAGCAAAATTAACAGGTACCCACAACTGAAATATTTAATTGCGTTGATCATTTGACAGATTAACAGCAAACATTTCAAATAAATCCCAAATACAGTTGCCTCAAAGCCATAAATAGAAAAGTCTTTTAAAACTTTCATAAGTTGGTTATGTATTTGCAACTTTAGTTTTGCAGTTCTACATAATACGTTATGTTCTATTTCTATTTCATCAGTAGCATCAACATTCTCCATTTCCGAACTTTCCGGAATATAAGACGGTCGTGGCTTAAATTTGGATTCTGTCTTTTTGACATCTGTTGAAATTACAGATATCTGTCTGTCATTTTGTAACTCTGGCAAAATATTCTTTTTAGATTCTAATTGTTCTTCAAGATTCTCTATGTAATTACAAAATATCTCACAGTTTGGACAACTAAGAGAATCTTGGGACACATTTTCATGTATTCCTGTGTTCTGTACATTGTTAGTCTCTGTCTGATTTAGTGTACACACATTTTTGGCAGGTAAAATAATAATCATCTTATTAAATATTCTTACTAATTTTGACACATTATTTATCTTTTTCTGTAATTTGTGCACAGTAAATCTGGCTTTGTCAATCTGTGTATTAGCCTGTAAACATTTATTGTACATATATACCCATAGGTGACTGTCGTTTGGATAAAAGACACTTCTTTAAACTCCAGCTTGCTTTCTCTAGCTATTTCATCAGTAAATCCCATAACTTTTACTCATCGTATTTAGAAGAATTTCTCGTCTTCATGCGCCTGTTACTGGACTGTTGTCCACATCTGACTCAACACAAACGCCTCTTGGTTGATAGGTTCGGGATCGTCTTTTTCTCTAGACTTGAATGTTTGCAAAACTGCGCTAATCTCTCCCCCCCTCAGCAAGGACTGAGATTTCCATAAAAATGGAGAAATGACGGCAGTGTCTGACTCACCGAATGAAGAATAAAGAATAAAAGAAGAATAAAAACAATATCTAATATTCTTGTATCTCAAGGGCGTTTCTAGATGAATAGCATTGATAGTCAGACTGACTTAAAAACAAAGTGTGAGTTTATTGTCACACAGTTGGCATCATAAAAACAATGAAAAAAGTATAACAGTTCAGTGAAGTGTAGGTAAATATATATGAAATAGAATAAATAGTTATAAAGCTGTAATAAGCTTATGAAAGCATGTGTGCTTCATGGCTGCTGCCTTCTGTCTCCATGCTGTCTTGTGTAACCAAAAAGAAGCAGGAAATGTTGTTCTTAGACTTCTGGGATAATTCAGCTGTTCCAACTTGTCAAAGTGTCTTCATGTGAATAGGTCTGTGTCATCTCTCCTAGTGGGTGTGTGTGTGTGTGTCTGTCTGACCTTCAATATCGAAGCGTTGGCTTTACATGTTACATGTGAACGTCATAACCTCACAAAAACTTAGAACCTTGTATGGCACACATTCATTTCTGCTAACTTCAGCAATAGGCTATACAAAAGGAGATACTAACTCAGAGGGGTTGATTTACTAAAGACAAAAAGACTATGCACTTTGCAAAGTGCAGTTGCACTCTGCAAGTGCACTTGCTCCAAAGCTTAGTAAATGAGCAGAAGCTCTGCTGACGTCCATCATCCAATCATGTTCAAGCAAAAATGCAGGTTTTTTATTTTCCTTGCATGTGACTGGGTACTCTTTGCAAAGTGAAGCCTTACCTCATTTACTAAGCTCTGGAGCAACTGCACTTGCAGAGGGCAACTGCACTTTGCAAAGTGCACAGTCTATTTGCCTTTAGTAAATCAACCCCAGAGAGTGTTGTATAGAGTTTGATTGACAATGCCACATGTAACACTTGTAGTAAAGTGCTGATCATGTAATGTCCTATAACCAAACATCTACTAATATCAACACATATTACCAACTTTAACTACATCAAGTAACTATATACTAATACTTATTATTATTATATTATTATTATTATTATTACTATACTTTTTTTTTACATTTTTTCATTTTATTTTACATTTATCCTTTCACTGTTTACAATTTTTTATAAAATACTCTTATCAGAGTAGTTCAGTGACACCATAGTAACACTGTACTACTCTGGGGGGGTGATCAGGGATTTTTTTTCTTTTACATTTTGTTTGCTGCTACAATGAAGAAATTTTTGTAACAGCAAAGTCATGGATGAGTTAACCTTTCATGACAGCTGTGATCACTAGTGATCTGTGATTGGCCACAGCTAAATACATGCTACAGGGTGCTGTGATTGGCCCAGGTACCATGTGATAGCCATGGGCCAATCACAGCATAGGCAGCACAGCTGTTATGAATGCATTTCAAAACAGCTTTGTTGACATTGTGATCATGTGATCACATAGCAATCACATGATCACCGGGATCCGCAATCCGTTGTGTCTGTAACAGGGGGAGCGCTCTGCATGACTCAGAAGGCACACAGCACCCCCCTTCACTCAAGCAGGTAAAATGATGTACAAATATGTGATTTCGCCTGCATGTGCCGACCTACCGCAGTATATGTACTGTGGCTGGTCGGCAAGTGGTTTAAAGTGAGTTTTCTCAGTGCAAAATGGATGTTCTTAGCTCAGTAAATGAGGTGACATTATGCTGACTTCAATCACCCAATCATGTGCTTTTTCAACATTTCCTTGTCTGTGATTGGGTATTCTTTGCAAAGCGCAAATTCTATTTGTTTCATCTCATTCACTAAGAGAAAATACATTGGGAAAGTACAAATGTTCTTCTACTTTAGCGAATCAGGATCACTGCAGTGCTGAAGATTCTTCAGCTGTTATAGCTCTCAAGAGAACAATCAATGCCTTCACGCCGACCGTAAACAAATATGCGTCTCTTGCTCTACCGATTGCGGCGATACCTAACATGTGTGGTTTGAACACTGTTTTCATATGGGGCGCTACTCACGTATGAGTTCGCTTCTGTACACGAGCTCAGCGGGACAGGGCGCGCTTAAAAAATTTTATTTATTTTTTCTTATTTATTTTACCTTTTATTTTTTATTTTTACTCTGTTTTCTTTAAAAAAAATGCCCATGCCCACATTATGGTGTAGCCCTTCCCCTAAATAGTCACACCCAGGCCTTGCCCACTTTCTGGTGTAGCCCTTCCCCTAAATAGTCACACCCAGGCCATGCCCACTTTCTGGTGTAGCCCTTCCCCTAAATATGCAGGACCCACCCACTAGAAAGCACAATTTTATCTTTTATTTTTACTCTGTTCTTTAAAAAAATGCCCATGCCCACTTTCTGGTGTAGCTCTTTCCCTAAATAGTCACACCCAGATCATGCCCACTTTCTGGTGTAGCCCTTCCCCTAAATAGTCACACTCAGGCCATGCCCACTTTCTGGTGTAGCCCTTCCCCTAAATAATCATACCCAGGCCATGCCCACTTTCTGGTGTAGCCCTTCCCCTAAATATGCAGGACTCACCCACTAGAAAGCACAATTTTATCTTTTATTTTTTATTTTTACTCTGTTCTTTAAAAAAAATGCCCATGCCCACTTTATGGTGTAGCCCTTCCCCTAAATAGTCACACCCAGGCCATGCCCACTTTCTGGTGTAGCCCTTCCTCTAAATAGTCACACCCAGGCCATGCCCACTTTCTGGTGTAGCCCTTCCCCTAAATAGTCACACCCAGGCTATGGCTACTTTCTGGTGTAGCCCTTCTAAATAGTCACACTCAGGCCATGCCCACTTTCTGGTGTAGCCCTTCCCCTAAATATGCAGGACCCACCCACTAGAAAGCACAATTTTATCTTTTAATACCCTTTCTCAGCTAATATGCATGTGCAGAAACTCAAATAGAGAGGATACCTGAGACATCCAAGGACACAGCATTATTGGGAAAAAGTCTGAAATGTGGGATTGTCTGAGGAACATTCCGAAAAAATATATTTCTTACCTTCCTAGTTGTTTATTTGGAGCAGAATTATACATAGGACTCTATAGGCAGCTTTTTTATTGTTCACAATAGATAGAGTCAGGGACAGTGTTTTAGAAATGTAGAATTTACCACCAAAGCCTTGATACCCTTAACTTTTTTTAGGACAGAGTGTGCAAATCTAGTTTACAACTGATAATGAGATCAGCCAGCACAGTACAGACAGGGTTAATTATGATAAACTCTCCACCCATCTCCTTAAAGCGGAGTTCCACACAAAAATGGAACTTCCGCTTTTCGGAACCCTCCCCCCCTCCGGTGTCACATTTGGCACCTTTCAGGGGGGTGCAGATACCTGTCTAAGACAGGTATTTGCACCCACTTCCGGCATAGACTCCCATGGGAGTCTATGCCTCTTCCCGTCCCCACCGCACTGTCTGCTGGGACACACACGGGTCCCACAGACAGCGGGGACCAGTTAGGAAGCCCTACACAGTCCCCTCCCCCCTTCAGTTAGAACACACACTAGGGAACACAATTAACCCCTTGACATTTTTTCTATAATCAATGCATTTTTATAGCACTGATCGCTGTATAAATGCCAATGGTCCCAAAAATCTGTCAAAATTGTCCGACGTGTCTGCCATAATGTTGCAGTCCTGATAAAAATCTCAGATCGCCGCCATTACTACTAAAAAAAAAAATTAATAATAAAAATGCTATAAATCTATCCCCTATTTGGTAGACACTATAACTTTTGCACAACCCAATCAATATATGCTTATTGCAATTTTTTTTTACCAAAAATATGTAGAAGAATACGTATCGGCCTAAACTGAGGAAAAAAATATTTTTTAAAATATTTTTTGGGGGATATTTTTTAAAGCAAAAAGTAAAAAATAATTGCGGTTTTTTCAAACTTGTCGCCCTTTTTTTTGTTTATAGCACAAAAAATAAAAACCGCAGATGTGATCAAATACCACCAAAAGTAATCTCTATTTATGGGAAAAAAAGGACGTCAATTTTGTTTGGGTGCAACATCGCACGACTGCGCAATTGTCAGTTAAAGCGACGCAGTGCCGAATCGCAAAAAGTGCTCTGGTCTGGAAGAGGATAAAATCTTCCGGGGCTGAAGCGGTTAAAACAACTACCAGTAATCAAAATAAACAAATAATGATAATAAAAAAGTGGTGTGCTAATTCAAGGAGCTAAGCAGGGAAAAAAAAAGACAGGAATGCAGTAATATGTGATAATGTGTGATAATGATGTGAAACAACGATAAAGTGCGCTAATTCTAGAAGCTATGCAGCAAAAATAAACAAATATGCATAATTGACTATCCCTAATATTTAAAAAAAATTAAATAATTCAGTAATATGCGATAATATGCGATATTAAGAGAAAAAAAAAATCAAAGTAAACAGTTTATCTACACAATTATCTACATCAATTACAGAGGTTAATACTAATACTAATTGCTTATTAATTATTAAAATCAAAGTAAACAGTTTATCTACACACACAATTACACACATTAATACTAATATTACTTGAATATTAATTTTAACTATTATTTTTTATGGTATATTCCCAATCCCAGTTTTGCACTTACCAGATTTTCCCATCATGAGTGCTGTGAAAAGAAAACACAAAATGTAAAGTTTCCTATATATCTTCTACATATCACCTATATCTAAGGAGTCCCCTCTTGCCTATGTAGACTGCTGAGCAAGGTCCATAAAGACATGGATTAGCGAGTTTGGGGTGGAGGAACTTGACTGGCCTGCACAGAGTCCTGACCTCAACCCGATAGAACACCTTTGGGATGAATTAGTGCCTGACCTCACAAATGCTCTTCTGGAAGAATGGTCAAACATTCCCATAGACACACTCCTAAACCTTGTGGACGGCCTTCCCAGGAGAGATGAAGCTGTTATAGCTGCAAAGGGTGGGCCAACTCAATATTGAACCTACAGACTAAGACTGGGATGCCATTAAAGTTCATGTCTGTGTAAAGGCAGGCGTCCCAATACTTTTGGTAATATAGTGTGAGAGGAGCTTTACAACCCCCTTTTGCCTGCCTGGAGCCCCTGACATACTTTTGCGTTCCTCTCCCTTCTATCTGGAATCCCCAGTCATGTCAGCTGTATATATATTTTAGAAATAAGCTGAACTGGGAAAAAAGTGAGGTGAAGTAACAATCTAACTCAACCTTTGTCAACCAGGGTGCCCCAGGGTTTCCTTAGGATGCCTTGGCAAAATGCTCAAAAATTGCCCAAAAATTGTATACAAGCCAGCGTGTGGATGAAGCCTTTTAGTTACACAAAGCCACAGGTTTTCATGGTGCACCATTACAACCTTCTAACCGCCGGTGTCCTAACAACCAATGACATCATCCGTTAATATGGAGTATGTCAGTCCCCTGCACAGCATCCTATTTTGACCCTCCCCTGCCACTCTCTATCAGCTTTGGGGTCACATTAGCTGAGTGATGGAGAACAAATGATGGAGAAGAGAAACATTGGAATACTAGTCACTACCAGTGTGCAAATATATATATTTGGAAAAATAAATCACCTCTAACGTTGGGTGTTCTGCGTGTGAATGTTACTGCATTATGTAAAACTATTAGAATAGTTTTTACATTTTAGAATGGGGTGTCTTGAAATTGTCAAGGGGCACAGTGAGTCTGCAAGGGGCATGGTGAGGCTGCAATGGGGGCACAGTGAGTCTGCAAGGTGCACGGTGAGGCTGCAATGGGGGCACAGTGAGGCTGCAATCAGGGCACAGTGAGTCTGCAAGGGGCACAGTGAGTCTGCAAGGGGCACAGTGAGTCTGCAATGGGGGCACAGTGAGTCTGCAAGGGGCATGGTGAGTCTGCAATGGGGGCACAGTGAGTCTGCAATGGCGGCACAGTGAGTCTGCAAGGGGCACAGTGAGTCTGCAATGGCGGCACAGTGAGTCTGCAATGGAGGCACAGTAAGGCTGCAATGGGGGCACGGTGAGTCTGCAATGGGGACACAGTGAGGCTGCAATATTGGGCATGGTGAGGCTGCAATGGGGGCACAGTGAGGCTGCAATGTTGGGCACGGTGAGGCTGCAATGGGGGCACAGTGAGGCTGCAATGGGGGCACAGTGAGGAATTATACTTTAATTCTTGAGAGTAGGTGCAAAAAAAGGGACAGGCTTTTAGGGGCCCCAGTGCATTACTTTCCCCAGGGGCCCATGATGTTGTTAAGATGGCCCTGAGTATATCTATGATGGGCAGTCTGCAAGTTTTTACTTACTGATTGATCCAAGTTTGTGTTTGTTCTGTGTGTTTTGTATTGTGTTGTATGTTCTGTTTGCTGTGTGTTATGTATTGTGTTGTATGTTCTGTTTGCTCTGTGTTATGTATTGTGTTGTATGTTCTGTTTGTTCTGTGTTATGTATTGTGTTGTATGTTCTGTTTGCTCTGTGTTATGTATTGTGTTGTATGTTCTGCTTGCTGTGTGTTATGTATTGTGTTGTATGTTCTGTTTGCTCTGTGTTATGTATTGTGTTGTATATACTATGTTTGCTGTATGTTATGCATTGTGTTGTATGTTCTGTTTGCTGCATGTTTTGTATTGTGTTGTATGTTCTGCTTCCTGTGTGTTATGTATTGTGTTGTATGTTCTGCTTGCTGTGTGTTATGTATTGTGTTGTATGTTCTGTTTGCTCTGTGTTATGTATTGTGTTGTATATAGTATGTTTGCTGTATGTTATGCATTGTGTTGTATGTTCTGTTTGCTGCGTGTTTTGTATTGTGTTGTATGTTCTGCTTCCTGTGTGTTATGTATTGTGTTGTATGTTCTGTTTGCTGTATGTTCTGCATTGTGTTGTATATACTATGTTTGCTGTATGTTATGCATTGTGTTTTATGTTCTGCTTCCTGTGTGTTATGTATTGTGTTGTATGTTCTGTTTGCTGTGTGTTATGTGTTGTATATTCTGTTTGCTGTGTGTTATGTGTTGTATATTCTGTTTGCTGTGTGTTATGTATTGTTTTGTATGTTCTGTTTGCTGTGTGTTATATATTGTGTTGTATGAACAGTTTTGCTGTGTGTTATGCATTGTTTTATATGTTCTGTGTTTGCTGTGTGTTTTGAATTGTGTTGTATGTTCTGTTTGCTGTGTGTTATGCATTGTATTGTATGTAATGTGTTGGCTGTGTGTTATGTATTGTGTTGTATATTTTGTTTACTGTGTGTTATGTATAGTGTTTTTGTTATTATGTTTGCTGTGTGTTATGTATTGTGTGGTGTTTGTTGTGTGATGTGAGTGTTTTGCAATTTGTGTTGTGTATGTTTTATATTGTATGTGTGTTATGTGTTCTATGTGTGTTATAGTTCATGGGTCTCTTTGTTGGTGTAACACACAAAATTCTCTCAGCTGAAACACAGATAAGATATAGAAGAAATGTCTTTGTACTTACACAGGAATATGATGATGATGAAGGTAGACATGGTGGCCGTGTCCATCAAGCTCTGAGCTTCTGTCAGTAAAGCAGAAGTTATGACTCTTCTAACTTCCTGAGGTTTATATATAGGGAATATCATGATTTCTAAAACCAAGGCAGAGGACAAAATTCAAGAGGGGGGGGGGGGGGGCACAGACACATGACAGAGTCACACACATCCTCTCTTCCAGGGCCCAACTGAATCAGGGCAGAAAAAAATTTAAATTAAAAAAATTAAAATAGTAACACTTTAAATATAAAATTTAAATATGTACTATACAAGAATGTTTTTTTTGTGTGTATTTTATTGTGTTATACAAAATAATAAAATGCATAACGAATAAGGTAAAAACACAAATATATCCTTTTGTGCTTTATTTCCACATTTTGTCATTTATTTTTAAATTAAAAAAAACAAATATTAGGAATAAGGAAATACAATATTTTTGTATTTCATATTTAGTTTTTTTGCCTCTATTAAAAAAAAAAAAAGAAAGAAAAGAGTACATAAAAACAATTAAGAGCCATTTAAAGTCTATGTAAACTCCTAACAATGAGCTTTTCTAATTCACTCCCTTTTGTTCTGTTAAATATACCATTAGAAGTGTTTTGTTATATCTGTGAGATCAGGTCAGAAAAATACCTGTTGGATCTTTCCTTTGCCTTGTGTGCACTCAGCGGTATTATCTCAAAATGTTTTATCAGCCCTCCCAGTTTTTATCTTGTATTACAAACCAATTCTGCTCTATGTTGTAGACATGAAGAAAGGGGGGTGTTTTTTAGTTTAGCAAAAGATAACTAGGCAGGGCTGACACCATTGTGTATGAGTTCAGGCCAGAAAAATGTCAGCCCATGACAGTAAACAAAGAACTGAGAGCTTTTCTGGCCGATCACCTGGTATTATTTAGTGCTTGCAGCGTATTTAAAGGAGCAAAACACAGGGGGATTGTGCAGGCTTTGCAGAGATTACCGTATTTTTTGGGTTTTATTTTGCCCAGACATACAATTTAAAACCAATTTTAAAGTATACTAAACCAAGGAACACACATAATATATATTGCATTAACCACTTCAGCCCCGGACCATTTGGCTGGCCAAAGACCAGAGCGCTTTTTGCGATTCGGCACTGCGCCGCTTTAACTGACAATTGCGAGGTCGTGCGACGTTGCTCCCAAATAAAATTGACGTCCTTTTTTTCCCACAAATAGAGCTTTCTTTTGGCGGTATTTGATAACCTCTGCGTTTTTTATTTTTTGCGCTATAAACGAAAAAATAGCAACAATTTTGAAAAAAAACACATTTTTTTTTTTACTTTTTGCTATAATAAATATCCCCCAAAAATATATAAAAAAACATTTTTGTTCCCTCAGTTTAGGCCGATACGTATTCTTCTACACATTTTTGGTAAAAAAAAAGACGCAATAAGCGTTTATTGATTGGTTTGCGCAAAAGTTATAGCGTCTACAAAATAGGGGATAGTTTTATGGCATTTTTATTAATAATTTTTTTTTTTTACTAGTAATGGCGGCGATCATCGATTTTTATCGTGACTGCGACATTATGGCGGACACATCGGACACTTTTGGCGCTATTTTGGGACCATTCACATTTATACAGCGATCGGTGTGATTAAAAATGCATTGATTACCGTGTAAATGTGACTGGCAGTGAAGGGGTTAACCACTAGGTGGCGCTGTAGGGATAAAGTGTGTCCTAGGGAGTGATTCTAACTGTGGGGGGGAGGGGCTATGTGTGACACGACACTGATCACCGCTCCCGATTACAGGGAACTGTGATCAGTGTCCTGTCACTAGGCAGAACGGGGAAATGCTTGTTTACATTAGCATTTCCCCGTTCTTCCTCTCTGTGAGATGATCGCGGCTATCCCCACGGACATCGAGTCCACGGGACCCGCGATCACGCTCATGGAGCTCCCGGCGGGTGTTCTTTTGGGCTAAGAACATTTTCAGCAAGTAATTAAAATACCTGTTGATCCTGCAAGTAAGTGACCTTGTCACTTCCTGTGAACTGTACTGGAATCACAAATAATGTTATCTTCATATCTTCTGTTAAAAAAAAAAAAAAAATCTCCCCTCCCATTTACTGAAGATGAAGAAGGGAAGACATCGTTTTAGTCCAAATCAAAAGCACGTCCTGGGGTGACAATGCCGCTCCTCCTATAAATACCAGTGAGTGATTGTTGTCACCCTAATACAGGAAGTGTGTTACTGGCAGGACCACCAGGTGAAATTAAAATTAAAGGGAAAAAAATGAAAAAGGTAAACTAAGGCTGGGTTCACACCTACAGTATGCGAATTGAATGCAGGTTTCCTCCCATCCAATTCGCATAGCAGCAGAATGTGACCGTCTCTCTAGGGAGCCAGGTCACATATCTCCGGGGGGTGGCTGCGGAGCGCACCGCACTGCACAGTAACGTCTGTGCGTCTCCGTTTCAGGGCCAAATTCAGGCAAATTCGTCCCTGAAACTGAGAACGGGGACGCACAGCGTTCCTGTCTGATTCGCGGCCGGTTTAGGTGTGAACCGAGTCTAATGCAGTCACCACATGTCAAGACTGGTACACTGCAATATATTGGGGGAGACTTACGAAAACTGGAGAGTGCAAAATCTGGTGTAGCTCTAGATAGAACCCAATCAACTTCCAGGTTTTATGGTCAAAGCTTAACTGAAAAAGATGAAGTTGGAAGCTGATTGGTTCCTATGCACAGCTGCACCAGATTCTTCAGTTTTAGTAAATCTCCCCCATTACGTTTTATTCTTGTGTTTGGGTGTCTTTTAAAAACACCTGAAGACGGAATTAAACCCTTCTAACCTTTTGCAGTATTCTGAATTTCCCTCCTCCTCAGACACCATTGGCTGGGGTCTATATAGCTCAATGTCTGTCTGAAAGCTCCTCCCTTTCCCATCATGCTCCACTTTATACATAACATTTTCTGAGTTTTCATGGAAGAGACCAATAATTGATCTATGATCAGATGATTATATGAAAATTGACTATGGAGAACCCACTGAAGAAAAAAACACTCAGCCCCGACCTCTTTATTATCCATTGGCAATTTATGAACATTCTTATATATGGCGTGCCCAACCCATTATATTGTACTGTCAATGCATACAATGAGGACATAACCAGTATAGATATTTTTTCAAAAGCATACAAAGTCTCTAATACAAGATCATAAGCGGCAAAGCCTGAAAATATCTGTGATGCCATCTTCATTTCTACATCAGAGCGTCTCTGTATTTCCTTCCATGAACTCTCCTGATGGTGAGGGATCGGAGTGACCACTTCTGTATTCCCCAGGACTCAGGAAATTGTGAGCTGTGTGAGCTCCATAGAGATCTCTCTGCCTATTTACCGTATTATGGTTATAGAATATCTGTATCATATTTTAAAAAACAGAAAATATAAAAATTGTTCTTTCATTTAACCAAGACAATTTTTTCATCTTCATATTAAATGTAACCGATGTCGGCAGCTTCTTGGAAGTTCTTCCTGTTCTCTACCACTTGTTGTGGAAGTAGGTGAAGCATAGAGCAGCAGCTAATACAAATCCAGAGATCACCAGTCGTATTATATTCTGCACCGTGTAATCTGAGGAGATAATTAGATGACACATAGTCAAAATAAACCATAAATGCTGTAGAGAAATGATCTTCACTTTTTGACGTTGATAAAGGAGAAGAGGCTGCTGACCTTGCAGAGTCAATGTTCAATTTGAAAGTTAATGTTTACTGAGTTTAGTGAATAAGGTGATGTTTAAGTTACTTATAATCTTTAAGAAAGACCCCCACATTTTCCTTCTACCCATTATCAACTATTCAGCTCTTATTTAAAAAGATGAATGCCTTATGAAGGTTTTCGTACTCATCCAACGCTGCCATTCACATGGTCTTCACCAAGGCCACTTCCTGGTGGATTCAGATCTGCAGTCTGAGCCCACGCCAAATGGTCACCTCATCATCCCACCACTGAAGTCTTCTGGATCCTGGGAGAACCCAATAGGAAGTATCTATGTCACCCAGTCAGTGACATGGACACCTGAAGATGGACCTTCCTCCTCTACAGATTTACTTTTTATCCAGTTTTTGGTGAAATGGCTCCTTTCAACTATTCTGGACCTGTTCTTGCGGCTAAATAATTTCCCCCTCTAGGAGCTGGAAATATTACATTAGATCAGGGGTCTCCAAACTTTCTAAACAAATACCCAGTTTACTGTCCTTCAGATTTAAGGGGGGCCAGGCTGTGACCATCAGTAGTAGTAAAGGTCCCGATGTCAGTGCGAATAAACAATGCCCCATCTTTGGTGTCATTGGAAGTAATTGTGCCCTAACATTGGTGCCATTGGGCCCCATTGTTGGTGTCATTGGGAGGAATTCTGCCCCATAGTTAATGTCTTTGGGAGGAATTCTGCCCCTTCATTGGTGTCACTGGGGGGAATTATGCCCCATTGTTGGTATCAGTGGGTGAAAATTGTGCCCCAAGGGCTGGATAAAAGCACACAAAGGGCCACAGTTTGGAGACCACTGCATTAGAGTCTGAGAAACTAAGGAATGCTAACCCCAACCTTTCATACAAATGGACAAGAAAATGATACACAAAATTGCAATTAGTTTGATTTTTTGGAATACTTTTAAGATGTACAGTGCATCCGAAAAGTATTCACAGTGCTTCACTTTTTCCACATTTTGTTATGTTACAGCCTTATTCTAAAATAGATTAAATTCATTCGTTTCCTCAAAATTCTACAAACAATACCCCATAATGACAATGTGAAAGAAGTTTATTTGAAATCTTTGCAAATTTATTAAAAATAAAAAACGATAAAATCCCATGTACATAAGTATTCACAGCCTTTGCCATGACACTCAAAATTGAGCTCAGTTGCATCCTGTTTCCACTGCTCATCCTTGAGATATTTCTACAACTGGGATGGAGTCCACCTGTGGTAAATTCAGTAGATTGGACCAGATTTGGAAATGCAGACACCTGTCTATATAAGGTCCCACAGTTAACAGTGCATGTAGGCCACAAACCAAGCCATTAAGTCCAAGGAATTGTCTGTAGACCTCCGAGACAGGATTGTATGGAGGCACAGATCTGGGGAAGGATACAGAAACATTTCAGCAGCATTGAAGGTCCCAATGAGCACAGTGGCCTCCATCATCCGTAAATGGAAGAAGTTTGGAACCACCAGGACTTTTCCTAGAGCGGGCCGCCCAGCCAAACGGAGCGATTGGGGGAGAAGGGTCTTTGTCAGGGAGGTGACCATGAACACAAAGGTCCCTCTGACAGAGCTCCAGCTTTTCTCTGTGGAGAGAGGAGAACCTTCCAGAAGAACAACCATCTCTGCAGGCATCCCACCTGGAGTTTGCCAAAAGGCACCTGAAGGACTCTCAGACCATGAGAAACAAAATTCTCTGGTCTGATGAAACAACGATTGAACTCTTTGGCCTGAATGGCAAGCGTCATGTGTGGAGGAAACCAGACACCGCTCATCATCTGGCCAATACCATCCCTACAGTGAAGCATGGTGGTGGCAGCATCATGCTGTGGGGGATGTATTTTAGTGGCAGGAACTGGGAGACTAGTCAGGACTGAGGGAAAGATGAATGCAGCAATGTACAGAGACATCCTTGACATAAACCTTCTCTAGAGTGCTTAAGGGCCTCAGACTGGGGCGAAGGTTCATCTTCCAACAGGACAATGACCCTAAGCACACAGCCAAGATAATAAAGGAGTGGCTACGGGACAACTCTGTGAATGTCCTTGAGTGGCCCAGCCAGAGCCCAGACTTGAACCCAATTGAACATCTCTGGAGAGATCTGAAAATGGCTGTCCACCGACGCTCTCCATCCAACCTGATGGAGCTTAAGAGGTTCTGCAAAGAAGAATGGGAGAAACTGCCCAAAAAAAGGTGTGCCAAGCTTGTAGCATAATACTCAAAAAGACTTGAGGCTGTAATTGGTGCCAAAGGTGCTTCACCAAAGTATTGAGCAAAGGCTGTGATACTTACAGTATGTACAGTACATGGGATTTTTCTCATTTTTTTATAATTTTTAAAATTTGCCAAGATTTCAAACAAACTTCTTTCACGTTGTCATCATGGGGTATTGTTTGTAGAATTTTGAGAAAAATAATTAATTTAATCCATTTTGGAATAAGGCTGTGACATAAAAAAATTTCATATACTCACCATACATCTGCATTATCTGGATATAGATCTCATCACTCATCTTCCTCACAGTGTCAGACCTTGTTCTCACTTCACAGGTATAATTCCCAGAATCCTCCAGCTGAGATGACCGCACTCTGTATGTATCAGATACATTGTATCCCCGCACAGTCCGTCCATCTCTGTAGAAGGCAAAGTGCAGCTCTGTGCCGCCTCTGAACGGATCCATTCTGGTGTCACATCTCACCGTCATCTCATCTCCTTTTATTACACTGGACGGGGTCACTTTTATTTTCGGAGGAGAGAAGAGCACTGGAAGAGGAAAGGATGACAATGATAAATTGATGGATTTCATATCTAATTGTTGGAGTATCCAGGAGTTGGCTCGTCCCACCATATTCCATCTATGACTCAAATATCACTTTCAGGTAGACTGATCTTTAACCACTTGCCCTCCGGAAGATTTTACCCCCTTCATGACCAGACCGTTTTTTGATATTCTACACTGCACTACTTAAATTGACATTTGCACGGTCATCGCACTGCAACTGCACATCTCACTTGCGTTGCCATTCATTCACATCTGCTCGTTTCCGAACATGCAGTAACCCGCACAGAAAAAGCATGCTTTGCTGCGTGTTTTGGGAACACTCTGCAAACGTGCATTGCACTTTGGTCGCCATAATGGCACGCTAACCGCGTTTGCGGGATCTTTAACAATTAGGCTGCATTCATAGTTACATAGTTTCATAGTAGGTAAGTAAGGTTGAATAAAGACAATAGTCCATCCAGTTCAACCTGTGTAGGTGTACCTGTGTCAGTGTCTATAATTATTTCCCTGTATGTTGTGTTCATTAAGATGCACATCCAAGAGTCTTTTAAAAATATCCATACTCCCCGCTGCCACCACCTATTTTGGAAGAGAGCTACACATTCTTATCTCCCTGACAGTGAAAAACCCCTACGCCACTTAAAGAGGAGGTCCAGCCCCCCCCCAAAAAATGAAAAGTCAGCAGCTACAAATACTGCAGCTGCTGAATTTTAGGCTACTTTCACACTGAGGCATTTTACAGGCGCCTGCAAAACACGTGTAAAGCGCCTCTCCTGTCACTCCAGTGTGAAAGCCCGAGTGCTTCCACACTGGGGCTGTGCGCTGGCAGGACGTTAAAAAACATCCTGCAAGCCGCATCTGTATACACCGCTCCTCCACCACCCCTGCCCATTGGAATGCATGCAGCGCTGTCGAAGTGCCTGCAAAGCGCTTTGGCAGCAGTGCTTTGCGGGTGCTATTAACCCCTTCTTCTGCCGCTAGCGGGAGTTAACAGTGCCCCGCAATCGGCCGATTAGCTCTGTTAAATCGACGGTAAAGTGCCGCTACAAATAGCGGCATTTTACCACCGATGCCCTCACCGCCTTAGTGTGAAAGTGGCCTTATGGACACTATCTTTTCCAGGGAGTCTGTAATTTTGGCATCCCAGCTGATCTTCGGATCAGCTGTCGGGTGCAGCCGCCACCATTTCTCTTAAGGGAACCCAACAGTGAAATTGTCAGAAACCATGAATAGACTGAGACAGAAGTATAGTTAAATCACCACTTGTTTAATAGTAATAATAATAAAAAAAGGTAAACAGAGTAAACGTATTCAAAACATAGCCAGAGTTCAGGAACCAGAACTGATAGTCAGACAAGCCAAAACGTCAGGGAGCCAGAGATGAGCATAGTAGAACAGCAAGCAGAATCTGGAGCCCGAAGGAATGTCAGCCAAGCAAGCCTTTAACAGGAACACAGGAGAGCGTCTCTAGAGATGTGGCCAAGGTGAAGGCAGAGATCCTCTGGACTGGACGGCTTAAGTAAGCAGGACTGACGAGCAGGATATCATCAACAAGTGAGTCACTGTGGAGAGATAGGAGGCCACCAGACAAACCAAAAAACAAACACCAGTGCTCCACCTTGCCAAACAAAAAACCAATATGCAGATATAAGGGATATTAGGGATGAGTTTGCTGTGAAGCTCAAACAGTAAAGTAGCCAAAACTGTTTCAGGGAAAACCCACTGAGACAATAAGAAGAATTAACAACAGAAAATGAATAAATGCAAAACAAAACAAAAAAACAAACATAATGAAACGCATATACCAATGATAAACCTATCACAGATTTGTCAGCCCACCTGGCTCCACCTTGATATTGTACTGCAAGATGATCTACATACAGTATACAGCATATCTTGAATTATACAATCAGATCAGGGTCTGGGGGCGGGATGGAAATACGACGTGTGGTAAATCTGCCCTGCGGGGGACCCTAACAACCTACGCGGAATTGACTACAACTCTAGGGAATTTACCCACATCAGGATGGAGATACTATCAAATGACAGGCTTCTTTAATAAGATGAAACCCTTATTAAGATCATTAAACTCAATTATGGTGTTTGAGGGCCAGTGTGTGCGCCTGAGGGATGCCAGACATCTGTTGTCTCAGATGTACAGACTGATACTCGGCGCCCAAAAGAGTCCATTTCCATACTTTATTAGGGAATGGGAAAGAGAATTAAATAAGGACCTGTCAGACGCACAAATTAAAAAAATCATTAAATCAGCTTACTCAACATCCATAAATTCGTATGTTCAGGAAATGGCCTATAAATTCATGACAAGGTGGTATAGGACACCAGTAAGATTAAATCAGATGTACCCAGCGGCAGATGCCCGGTGTTGGAGAGGGTGTGAGCAAAGGGGTACATATCTCCATCTGTGGTGGGAATGCCCCAGGATTAAAACATTTTGGGTAGCAATTGCACCATGGATTAAAAAAATTGACCCCTAGACCCAGGGCCGGATTTCCCACAAGGCCACTGAGGCCAGGCCTCGGGGCGGCAGTGGTGCAGGGGCGGGGCTAACATCATTCGGAGCTCTGTATGAGCAGGGCGGGGATGAGGATAAACAAGCGCCGGTGTTCTGACTAGAAAGGGGAGCAGGGGGTGGAGTCTGTGTGGGCAGCTGCGGGAGGAGCCTCTTCTCCCCCAGGCAGGAAGACTTGTACAGTGTGGAGAGGAGATCTAGAATAGCTCTTCCCCTCTAGCTCCGGCTCTCCACAGCCTCCGGCATCCTGTCACAGTGATATAGTGAAGGCGTGGAAAGCCAGCTTGTGCAGGATTCAGGCTGTGTTCTGTCTCCACTGTCCTCCTAACCCCTCCCTCACTGCACTGCTTGTCCAATCCAATACTCCGCCTTCCATTTGTGCCCGCCCACAATCCAGCCACATGCATGCAATCAGTGGAAGATTAAGGTGCTCATGGGCCCCTAGGCTACTTTTTGTGTGGCCCCCTCCTAAGCATGCTTTACCAGAAAATAAATTATTTAGTGCCATGTGTAAAAGGGTGGACCTATATTACACGCCTATAGTACACAGACCCCTTTCCCTGCACAGTACACAGACATCTGCATAGTACACAGACCCCTTTGCCTGCATATCACACAGGCCTCTGGGAAAGAATACTCTAAAGTTGAGAAAACATCACTGCCAGCCCTTTCTCATACACCGCTCCTCCTGTGTCACTCATTGCAAATCAAAGCTTCTAAATACCTCAATTAACGCCGTTCTTCGTGACATGGTCATGTGACTGCTCTCCTCTGCTGTTTCATTGATGGTCACATGACTTCTCTCCTCCTGCAATCAAAGGTTACACTCAGGAAGGAGGTGGAGCGGGAGGAGGAGAGCGGCCAGACAGAGCGGCTTTAATTGAGGTATTAAGAGACTTCCATTTACATTGAGAGTGACACACGAGGAGCTGTGCATGAGATAGGGCTGGCAGTAATGTTTTCTCAACTTTAACCCCTTCCCGCCGACTGTACGCAGATGTATGTACTCGGCTTCCGGGGGTACCATTGTTTCAAGCGGGCGATCGGCTATCCATATATAACAACCGATGCGACTAAAAGCCGCTCGGCTGTTATACCGAAGGAGCGGGAGGGGACGCCCCCCTATCCCGCCGCCTCCCGCCGCTCTTACCGGGCCTCCCGTGCGATCAGGAGGCCCGGTGTCCAATCGGCTGCCTCCGGCGGCTGGGGGCGGGCTGGAATGAAGCCGTGAATAGCTTCTTTCCAGCCTTCCAATTGTAAACGCGGAAGCGACGTCATGACGTCACTTCCCGTTTACTTGGCTGCTAATGGCGCCGAATTTAAAAAAATACACAGTATTCAGAATCGCAGTTTTCCGCGATCTGAATACTTTGAAGTGCAAAGGAGGGATCGGGGGTCTTTTAGACCCCCGATCTCTCCATAAAGAGTACCTGTCACCACCTACTACTGTCACAAGGGATGTTTACATTCCTTGTGACAGCAATAAAAGTAAAAAAAAAACATTTTTTTAAAAACACAATTTATAAGTATAAAAATAAATAAAATAAATAAAAAAATTTTTAAAGCGCCCCCATCCCCGCGAGCTTAGGTTGATGGACTGAGGGAGGAGCCGGATGTGGGCAGCTCACCTGACGCGATGCTGAGCCTGGGAGGCTTGGGATCCCCTCCCTGAGACGCCGACCTATGCATAGCTAGGGCCGGTGCGTCCCTTCTTCCGTCCGCTCTGCTGCTCGTCTCCCCCCTCGTCTCCCCCCTCCCCTGCCCCGCTGTATCTCCCTATGGGGGAGCTGATCTCCTGGCCGTCTGCCTGCATCGTCTGTACCGCCGAAGACTGGCGGTTTACAGTCTCCCCGTAGCCTGCTCCAGCCTCCGCTGCCTCCGCTGCCTCTTCGTTCTCCCCCTGTCTACACAGGAACGCCGTTGCTATGGAGACGCCGCGCGGCTGATCGAAGGAACCGAAGCGGCAGGGAGCTGTGTGCACCCGTCCCCTGGCTGTCTCTCTTAAACCCGCCTGAGAAATCCGTTGCTCCCAGTGTGGGGGGCTCTGGGCTAAGGTAAAAAGGATTGGACTTTAAAAAAAAAAAGGAAAAGGAAAAAGGAAAAAAAAAAAAAAAAACAAAACAGGAAAAAAAAATAAAAATAAAAAATAAATACTAGAGGAGAGAGCCTGGAAATCGCAGGAAGGGGTAAGTGCTGCTAACCCCAGTTTTATTCCAGTAAGGGGGAAAATTGAAGGTAATAAAGGAAAAATAAAAGCCTCCAGAACAGAACGGAGAAAGAGGAAGACGGGCAAGTAATATAAGTTTATGCTTTATCTTGGTTTGACTACTCTGTCTTATATTGTGGATTGCATATGGCCTGGCGAAGATGATGTATTTTATAATACAGTTAAACACTGTATAATTACGGTCTAAAGGTTGCGTTTAAGAGGGTCTGCCCCCAGAGGAAATAGATAATAATTAAAAAAAAAAAAAAAAGAAAAAAAAACAGGGACGTTTTGGTAAATTATATCTAAACCTACACCTCATGACCACATATAATATAACATCTTTGGACCAGGAGGAAAGGGGACTAGCTCTATCCATATAAAAGGAAAAAAGAGGACTGTTGTAACTCAAGTTGTGTATAGAGGAAAATCTGTCTGACCACACACCAAGGAACACCTGTGATACATATCTACGCATAGAGTATAATTGTGGATTTGGTTGTATAAACATTCATTCTGAGTAAAAAGGCTGTTTCGGGTTATCAACATATCTTTCATCCCTCACTGCTTATATATAGCCCAGGGGAGGAGGTCATCGCTCTTGTGTGAGCAGAGGACTGAATGTTTGGGAGGGGGTACCCTGCTGGGGGGACAGGATTTACCACCCTGTCTTAGCCGGACCAGTGCTACAGTGGGAAAAAAAAAAAAAAAAAAGGAGACAGTTACAAAAATTATCTGTCAGGGCGTTGAACCACTTGGATAAGGCGGCCCTAATTATACAGAGGGGAGGTGGTGGGCTGTTTAGTCGCTAAGCAGCAGTAATTGAGCCGAATAAATTATTTTGGTGGCCAATTTAGTCGGGGGTTTGCGGTATCAACACATAGAGATCGAATAAGGGCCCTCAGCAAAAGGATCCTCTGGGGCCGCACTCTTTAACCGTTTCCAGAACAAGGATTGGTGGAGATGTTTGTCTAGAGACTCAGGAGCCCTCTTTTGACAGATATCTTAAGCCTGGGTCAGACCTGTTAAAGGAAGCAGGAGCTCCCTGGGACCTAGAAGTGAGCCCTCGGAACACGGTAGGCGGCCGGAGCAAAAAAGCCTGATTCAAGAGCAGTTCTAGGAAAGAAATGAAAGGTAAAACCACGAAAGGAGCGTCTGCTAACACTGCTAACCCATCCAGGACAAGTGCAAGCCCGGGAACCATTAGAAAGTACATGGTGCAGGACTCCGGCAAGAATAGTCCAGGCAAACAAAAAGAGACCAAAATCAAAACACCTGAGTGCACCCCTAGGATAGGGACAAGAAGACAGACAGTAGAGGCAGATATCCACATAGGAAGCAGTGAAATAACTGAAGAGGCAACAATGGAACCCCAGCAAAAAAAACTACTCCCCACTAAAAGTGAAATGGCGGAAATGTTTGCCAAACTGGAAGTAACTATAAAGGGGGAAATAGGCTCTCTCCGAGAAGAGATGAATCATATGTTGCAAAGAGTAGAAGAAGCAGAAACAAAGATGGATAAACAAAATGAAGAGATAAAGGAACTTAAATCCCAGAAGGAAGAGCTACAAAGAGAACAGAGGAATCTACGTTACAGAGCAGAAGACCAGGAAAATAGAAGTAGAAGGAAGAATTTACGGATCAGGGGCCTGCCGGAACCACAAGGGGGAACCGAAGACCTACAAGAAGTAATGGACGAAATATTTGGGAGAATGGTGTACACTCCGGAGAATGCGAAAAAAATAAAGTTCGAGAGAATACACAGGATAAGAAAACCGGCAGAAATAATGGGTGAGGTCCCAAGAGATGTCATTGCAAGATTTCACAAGTACAGCGACAAAGAGAAAGTTAAGGAAAACCTGAAAAAGAACTACCCAGTGAAGTACGGCGAGACAAAGTTGCAGATATTTCCGGACCTGGCAGCAGAAACACTAGCTAGGAGAAGAATACTAAAACCACTCCTTGAACAGTTAAAAGTTCACGATGTCCATTATTCATGGGGGTTCCCAGCCTGCCTTACTGGACGTAAAGATGGCAGATCGGCCACTTTAAGATTCCCAGAAGAAACAGCTAAATTCTGCGACCGATTAGAGGTTCCTCTGGTGGAAATACCGGGTTGGTGGGTTAAAACTGGGGACGCAGAAGTTCATGGGATGCAGCAGGCTTGGAGGCCAATATTTAAAATGAGAAAACCGTAATGGATCAGTCAGAAGACCTAGCCAAACAAGGTTAAACTAAGATCTGGGGGTGTGTAGGGGACGGGGGGGAGTGGGGTGGTGGGGTGGAGGGGGGGGATTAACCAGGCTTGGGCACCCCTCAATATCAGGGGGAGCATTGGGAAAGGGGCGGCCTAGTCCTATCTCAACCTCAGGGGGAGAACCGAAGGGGCGGGTGGAGATGGAGGAGCCACTGTTTTTTTCTTGGGCCATGAGAGGGCCTAATATCCCCATGGGGGAAGGGGAGGGAAGGGGGAGTGGGGTGGGTATTGGGAGAGGTTGGAGGGAGGGGGAGGGAACGGGTTGGGGGAATAGGAAGAGTGGAGGGTCGGTAGGAAAGTACAGCGATTAATTTTGAATTTTGAATCCCCCGGACATCACTCTGCTGCAGGGACTAGGAAAGAACTTCTGTAGGATAGATGAGCAATATTAAAATAATCTCATATAATGTACGAGGTTTGAACGCAAGGGTGAAGCGTATTAATATTTTGCAGGAACTGAAATTCAGGGGGGCTGATGTGGTGTTTCTTCAGGAGACTAATTTTCTCCTGGAGAGGAACCAAAAAATCTTCTCCAAGGACTTTCCAGTTTGGTTTTATGGTGACTCATCCACACCACGCGCAAAAGGGGTAGCCATTGGGTTTGCCAATGGAGTAAGGTTCGAACTACATGAGAGAAGGACTGACCCAGAGGGTCGGTTTTTGTTCCTAAAAGGGAAACTCAATGGTGTTGAATGTTCACTGGCAAACATTTATGGCCCAAACAAAAACCCACATAATTTTATGATCAGGAGGTTGGCAGAATTTACCGAATTCAAGGAAGGCCTAGCTATAATGGCTGGGGATTTCAATCTGTGTTTAGAGCCAGAGAAGGATAAATCGTCCCATGTGCGGGGGCAAGTTCGGTCTGGGTCAGTAGAGTTAGAAAGAAATTGCACCAGTGCCAAATGGTGGACGTGTGGAGGACGCAACATGTTGATAGTAGGGATTATACGTTCTACTCCCCCGTACATGGGACTTATTCTAGACTGGACTTCTTTTTGATTGAGCATTGCTGGTTGGAGGAGATCGCTAGCTCAGAGATTGGGGTGGTGACTTTCTCTGACCATGCGCCTGTAGGTTTGACGGTGAACATGAGACAGACCCATAATAAGAGCTTTAGTTGGAAGTTAAATGAAGAATTAATAAATGATAAAGAGATACGGGACTTGGTGTTGAGGGAACAAGAGTTCTATTTTAAAACTAATGAAACAGCTGAAGTTTTAGAGTCAATAATATGGGAGGCCCACAAAGCCTATATTAGGGGGATCCTGATTAAGGCAGGTGCGGAAAAGAAGAGAAAGAGAAGGGAAGATAAACTTGTAATCATGAGTGAAATAGAGGAACTCGAACAGATCCATAAAAAGGAGGGGGGGAAGGAGGTGCTCCTTAGACTTCACAACAAAAGAGAGGCCATGAGAACCCTAATCGAACAAGACACGCGAGAAACGTACAATTTATTAAAGAAAGAGAGATATGTGGGAGGTAATAAACCGGGGAAGTTCCTAGCAAAGATCCTAAAAAAAAGGAAGTCCAACAATTATATTGAGAAAATCAAGACTTTAGAAGGGGAGGTAAAATATAAAACAGGAGAAATTGCCAAAGTTTTCCAAAAGTACTATGAGGGACTGTATTCGATCAATAGCACTACCTCAAAAAGAGAGACAGAAAAAAAAAGGGAAAGAACTAAAGCTTTCTTTCAGGAACTCGGTTTAAAGAAAATAGAAGAAGATACATATAATTTACTTGAGGGTCCCATTACGGAAGAGGAAATTAAAAAAACTTTGAGGGAGACGTCAGTAGGGAAAAGTCCCGGGCCTGATGGTTTCTCAGTAATATATTACAAAAGGTTCCAAGATCTCCTAGTTCCTAAACTCTGTACATATATTAAACGGGATAGGCACGAAGTGGGAGATGGGAAAAGAAGCGTCAGAAGCAATTATTGCAATCATTTTGAAGGAGGGCAAGGACAGTACTCTCTGTTCTAGCTATAGACCAATAGCGCTCCTAAACGCAGACACGAAACTGTTCGCGAAAATAATGGCAGGGAGAGTGAAGCACATCCTAAATAATATGATACACCCAGACCAGGCGGGATTCATTCCGGGTAGGGAGGGACAGGACAATGGGATCAGAACCCTTATGGTAATTCAAAAAATGAGAGACAGCGGAGCCCCAGGTCTACTCCTGTCAATAGATGCTAAAAAAGCTTTTGACAGGGTAGACTGGGGCTTCATGTTCAGTGCGCTGGAGGAAATAGGATTCAGACCAATTATGATCAGAAGGATAAAGGCACTGTATACATGTCCTTCAGCAAAGGTCAAGGTCAATGGAACGCTGTCAGAACCGTTTCAAATGACAAACGGAACAAGACAGGGCTGCCCATTGTCCCCCCTTTTGTTTGTGCTGACGCTTGAGCCCTTGCTCGAACGGATAAGGCTCAACCCGGATATTTCGGGGGTTTCGGACGGTGAGGAAGAACACAAACTGGCTGCTTTTGCAGATGACATTTTGTTGTATATCACTAGACCTAGAATAACTCTTCCTAACCTGCTAAAAACTTTGAAAGAATACGGAGAAATATCAAACTTCAAGATTAATCCAATTAAATCTGAAATATTAGAAATTAAGACTGACAAAAAAGATCATATGGTCCACAAAGAATTCCCATTTTCATGGGGAAAAAAGGAGATAAACTACCTTGGGGTAAAAATAACTGGGAATAGAGAGTTACTGTTTCAGGCTAACTTCATCCCCCTCCTAAATGAGATCAAGAGGGAGTTGAATAGAATCACAAGAGGACAGCTGTCATGGGGGGGAAGAATTAATATTATTAAAATGGCAATTCTACCAAAGATTCTATTTAAAATGCAGATGTTACCAATCCCGCTTCCACAAGTATATCTTAAAAAACTGCATTCTCTTATTATTAAATTTATTTGGAGGGGAAAAAAGTTACGTATAAGTTACGACACTTTGGCAAGGGATAAAGAGAAAGGGGGGTGGGGAGCACCAGACATTAGATTATATCACGAAGCAATCACTTTATCTAGAATTATAGACTGGGCTAAAGGAAATAAAGAGAAGAGGTGGGTAAAAATGGAAAATACAATTAGTAAAGTAGAGTTAAGTAAAGTTATCTGGATACCTTCACATTTTAGGAAACTTTCTTCTGAGGCACATAGTATCACTAGACATACTCTGAAAATATGGGATAATTTGCACAGGAGGGAAAAATGGGAGTATAACTCCCCTTTGATCCCTCTGAGGGACACCAAGTTTTTTGCACCAGGAATGGAGAATCTAAGTGGGAGATGGATACTGCAAGGAGGAGCTCAGCTAAAGGATGTTATGCAGAAAGGTAAACTATGTTCATTTCAGGACCTGAAAAGTAAAAGTGACCTTATGACCCTTAACAGGTGGCGATACAGTCAGTTAAAAAATTTTGTTGAAACACTCCCCCAACCAATTAGAATGATGGATAACCTCAAACCGTTTGAGAAGCTCTGTGTTGGTCAAGATGGGAAGAAGGGGATTTCAAAAACCTATAGGATACTAGTGGATCTGAAGGGAACAGACATCCCAGCATACATCAAAAAATGGGAATTAGAACTAAAATCGAAACTTAAAGAAGATGAGGTTACAACCCTACTGAAACGAGTTCACAGTACTTCGGTAAACTATAAAATGTCTGAGCTAAATTACAAATGCTTGTCAAGATGGTATATTACCCCAGATAGAGCTTCTAAATACCAGAATGAAA
Organism: Lithobates septentrionalis; assembly: GCA_037952835.1. Taxonomy (NCBI): domain Eukaryota; kingdom Metazoa; phylum Chordata; class Amphibia; order Anura; family Ranidae; genus Lithobates; species Lithobates septentrionalis. Next base: position 441,652 of record JBBDGP010001106.1, on the reverse strand, counting down.
TTTCACAACTATGCTGGAGGGGATGTATGGAATTGGGCACAATGGCACACATTTGGTGGCACTGCACAAAAAAAAGGGAATTCTGGGATGATATTGGGAAAATCATTGGCGAGATAACCCAAATAGCAGTGCCGGATGATCCATGGGCATGTCTGTTCCACGGTTTTAGAATGCCAACTGAATTATATCTGAGAACACTAGTCCCCCAAATGTTGAACGCAGCTAAGAGTCTGCTTGTAAGCCATTGGCAGGAAAAACATGGTCCAACAATACAAGAATGGTATGACAAAATAAACGAAACCCAGAACTTAGAGTATTTGAGGTGTACTGAGGAAGCGGAATTGGAAGAGTTCGAGGAAAAATGGATGAAGTGGCAAAAATTTAAAAGCTCACCAATGGTGTTAGAGGTCTTGAGAACTCAATAGAGCTTGCTGGGGGGAACCCAGCAAGAAGGATAGATGAACAGGCAGCAGAAGTGGTGTCCATTGTGGGAGGGGGATTCAGTTAACATGAAGGAGTACGGAGGAAGAAATATAGGATCTTGAGAAGGAGTAGGCTGGGGTAGGGGGAGGGAGGGGAAGGGTAGGGGGTTTGATTAGTGGGGGTTTAAACGGGGTTTAAGTTTAGATCTACGATTAAAAATTAGATAGATTAGTTTGATGTTACAAATAAGTAGATAAATACAAAAAAAAAAAAAAACATTTTTTTAAAAACACAATTTATAAGTATAAAAATAAATAAAATAAATAAAAAAATTTTTAAAGCGCCCCCATCCCCGCGAGCTCGCGCAGCAAAGAAAACGCATATGGAAGTCGCGCCCGCATATGTAAACGGTGTTAAAATCACACATGTGAGGTATCGCCGCGATTGTCAGAGCGAGAGCAATAATTCTAGCACTAGACCTCCTCTGTAACTCTAACCTGGTAACCGTAAAAAAAAAAATTTAAAGCGTCGCCTATGGAAATTCATAGCTACCATAGTTTGTCGCCATTCCACGAGTGCGTGCAATTATAAAGCGTGACATGTTTGGTATCTATTTACTCGGCGTAACATCATCTTTCACATTATACAAAAAAATTGGGGTAACTTTACTGTTTGGATTTTTTTAAATTCATGAAAGTGTCCCTTTTCCAAAAATTTGCGTTTAAAACACCGCTGCACAAATACCATGTGATATAAAATATTGCAACAATCTCCATTTTATTCTCTAGATTCTCTGCTAAAAAAATATATATAATGTTTGGGGGCTCTAAGTAATTTTTATAGCAAAAAATATGGATTTTAACTTGTAAACACCAAATTTAAAAAATAGGCTTAGTCATGAAAGGGTTAAAGTATGCTGGCTGCGCTGTCCCAGGGCCAGGAGAGGCGGTACAGCTGGTCTGATACCCCCCCAATAGGTGGCACCCAGGGCGAACCACCCGATCCCCACCCCCTGTTGGTAAAAAAACATTTATCGGCGTATTTGTATAACACGCAGGCATGGTTTTCATTCTACAAATACATAAATATATAAAAATTAATAAAAATATCATGGCCAATCGGGGGCCCTTGCACACGTGGGGCCCTAGGCTGCAGCCTAGACCAGCCTGTGCATTAATCCGCCCCTGCATGCAATGCACTGTACTGTGCTGTGAGGGGAGCTCTGTTTTCAAACAATAGCTGCCACAGCCCCGGGGAAGACCAGCCTGAGAGGGAGAACATAATTGGTGAGTGAGACCCCCAGAATAACCCCCCTCTCTGTTCCCACCCCTTTGTGCTATGCACCTTCCTCCTCCCCCCTCTCTTCCCCATGATCATCGCCTTCTCTCTCTCTCTCCCCCCTAGGCTAGAGCCTAGCCTGCCTGTATACCTGTATATAGAGGGGGGTGTATATAGAGGGTGGTGTATACAGAGGGGGGTGTATATAGAGATGATAGAGGGATGTATATAAAGGGGTGTATATAGAGATGATAGAGGGGTGTATATAAAGGGATGTATATAGAGATGATAGAAGGATGTATATAGAGATGATAGACGGATGTATATAGAGATGATAGACGGATGTATATAGAGATGATAGATGGATGTATATAGAGATGATAGAGGGGTGTATATAGAAATTATAGAGGGGTGTATATAGAGATGATAGAGGGGTATATATAGAGATGATAGACAGATGTATATAGAGATGATAGAGGGGGGTGTATATAGAGGGGGGTGTATATAGAGAGGGGTGTATATAGAGGGGGTGTATATAGAGGGGGTGTATATAGAGGGGGTGTATATAGAGGGATGTATATAGAGATGATAGAGGGATGTATATAAAGGAATGTATATAGAGATGATAGAAGGATGTATATAGAGATGATAGAAGGATGTATATAGAGATGATAGAAGGATGTATATAGATATGATAGACGGATGTATATAGAGATGATAGAGGGGTGTATATAGAGATAATAGAGGGGTGTATATAGAGATGATAGGGGGGTGTATATAGAGATGATAGAGGGGTGTATATAGAGATGATAGAGGGGTGTATATAGAGATGATAGAGGGGTGTATATAGAGATGATAGAGGGGTGTATATAGAGATGATAGAGGGGTGTATATAGAGATGATAGAGGGATGTAAATAGAGGGATGTATATAGAGATGAGAGAGGGGAGTATATAGAAATTATAGAGGGATTTATATAGAGATGATAGAGGGGGAAGTATATAGAAATTATAGAGGGGAGTATATAGAGATGATAGAGGGGTGTATATAGAGATGATAGAGGGGTGTATATAGAAATTATAGAGGGGTGTATATAGAGATGATAGAGGGGGAAGTATATAGAGATGATAGAGGGGTGTATATAGAGATGATAGAGGGGTGTATATAGAGATGATAGACAGATTTATATTGAGATGATAGAGGGGGGAGTATATAGAAATTATAGAGAGGTGTATATAGAGATGATAGAGGGGGGAGTATATAGAGATGATAGAGGGGGAGTATATAGAAATTATAGAGGGGTGTATATAGAGATGATAGAGGGGTGTATATAGAGATGATAGACGGATGTATATAGAGATGATAGAGGGGGAGTATATAGAAATTATAGAGGGGTGTATATAGTGATGATAGAGGGGGGAGTATATAGAAATTATAGAGGGGTGTATATAGAGGGATGTATATAGAGGGGTGTATATAGTGATGATAGAGGGGGAGTATATAGGAATTATAGAGGGGTGTGTATAGAGGGATGTATATAGAGGGCTGTATATAGTGATGATAGAGGGGGGAGTATATAGAAATTATAGAGGGGTGTATATAGAGATGATAGAGGGGGGAGAATATAGAAATTATAGAGGGGTGTATATAGAGATGATAGAGGGGGGAGTATATAGAAATTATAGAGGGGTGTATATAGAGATTATAGAGGGGGGAGTATATAGAAATTATAGAGGGGTGTATATAGAGGGATGTATATAGAGGGGTGTATATAGTGATGATAGAGGGGGGAGTATATAGAAATTATAAAGGGGTGTATATAGTGATGATAGAGGGGGGAGTATATAGAAATTATAGAGGGGTGTATATAGAGGGATGTATATAGAGGGGTGTATATAGTGATGATAGAGGGGGGAGTATATAGAAATTATAAAGGAGTGTATATAGTGATGATAGAGGGGGGAGTATATAGAAATTATAGAGGGGTGTATATAGTGATGATAGAGGGGGGAGTATATAGGAATTATAGAGGGGTGTATATAGTGATGATAGAGGGGGGAGTATATAGGAATTATAGAGGGGTGTATATAGTGATGATAGAGGGGGGAGTATATAGGAATTATAGAGGGGTGTATATAGAGGGATGTATATAGAGGGGTGTATATAGTGATGATAGAGGGGGGAGTATATAGAAATTATAGAGGGGTGTATATAGAGATTATAGAGGGGGGAGTATATAGAAATTATAGAGGGGTGTATATAGAGGGATGTATATAGAGGGGTGTATATAGTGATGATAGAGGGGGGAGTATATAGGAATTATAGAGGGGTGTGTATAGAGGGATGTATATAGAGGGCTGTATATAGTGATGATAGAGGGGGGAGTATATAGAAATTATAGAGGGGTGTATATAGTGATGATAGAGGGGGGAGTATATAGGAATTATAGAGGGGTGTATATAGAGGGATGTATATAGAGGGGTGTATATAGTGATGATAGAGGGGGGAGTATATAGAAATTATAAAGGGGTGTATATAGTTATGATAGAGGGGGAGTATATAGGAATTATAGAGGGGTGTATATAGAGGGGTGTATATAGAGATTATAGGAGGGGGGAGTATATAGAAATTATAGAGGGGTGTATATAGTGATGATAGAGGGGGGAGTATATAGAAATTATAGAGGGGTGTATATAGTGATGATAGAGGGGGGAGTATATAGAGGGATGTATATAGAGGGGTGTATATAGTGATGATAGAGGGGGGAGTATATAGTGGAGATATGTTTTTTATTGATCTATTGTAGCAGTCATCGATAAAGGAGAAGATTATAAGTTGGGAGATCACAAGAGAGGAGGGATTATAAATGTAAAGTGGAAATCGAATAGAGACTGTATATGTCACCACAAGGAGACCACCATTTTTTTTCCTTTTTCTTTTTTGTGCAGTTATGAGTTTGTCACTTATAGTGGGGGGAGGAGTAGGTCAGGAGGGTTGTTTACATGTAAATACGGTTGATAACATTTTAACACATGATATAATTATTTTATTTTGGACAAAATGGCCGTTAGTGGCCCCTTATATTATATGAGGTTTTGGTAAAGAGGGAATCTAAAAACACGTAGAAGTAGGAGAGGAGATCACCCCTACCTCCTTTTTTAATTTTTTTTTTTTGGACTGTTATTTAAAGAGTTGGGGAAACAGGCCAGGTAGGTCATTACACGTAAGTCACTCAATCATGTGATGCCAACACCACTTTTTTTTTTGTGACACAGAAGGGCACAATAGGAGGGAACATGACTCAAAGTAGAAGGAATTTTTTTCTTTTTTTTTTTTTTCCTTGGGGGGGGGGTGGGGGGTGGGGGGGGTGTATAGTTGGTAAATTTTCGACAAGATAATTTAGTATTTAGTTTTTTCTTGGAAGGTTTATTTGGGTGTTCTTAATGTAAAAACATGGAATACAAGAATGTATAATATTGAATGAAAATGTTGAAGTTTATAATAAAAAATAAAATTTGATTATAAAAAAAAAAAAAGATCAGGGTCTGAGCAACCAGAATTCCCTTACTTGGTTATGCTGGGTTATATGTAATACATTTATGTAATTTATAACATAATAAACATATATTTTGTGAGGGGCAATGTTGCTAAACCTCAGACATGAAATGTGAAGAAATCATATCCCTCTATAGTGTGTGCTTGTCTCAGTTCAGAGCACACAGCGTCAGTCCTGTCTGCTGTCTCCTTCCTCTGCTATCAGCATAAGTCACTTCTGACAAGTTTTCCTGACACCAAGAGAAAAAGGTGACAGGGGAGGAGCTCCAGCTGATTGACAGCCTCAGCTCTGTTCCTGCGTGCTGTGTAGAGGGGGAGGGGTGTCCCTTCCCTCCAATCAGCTCTTAGAGCTCCCCTCACTGAGCTCTGCAGAGTGTAACATCAGCTCTCCACACCCGTTTTTCTGAGCGCTTAGACAAGCTTTAAAAATTTCTGCACTTTGAACAGATGTAGAGAAGAGAACACTGCAGATAAACCGGTACAACTTATATAGGGGGATTTGGTTAATCTCTGTGTATCACCTGAGGCCAGTCCCTTCACTGGGGATATGGAAGGGTTTACATCCATTTAAAAAAAAAAGATTTTGTGGCTTAAATCTATACCCTGGTCTAAGGCTAAGCATTACATTTGAGTTGAAGTGCTCGTTATACATTAAAGGCCCTTTAAACAAAATCCTCATTATACATATATAAATGGCTGGCAAAGTCGCCATCCTCAGCTACTTACCTCTGTATTTTTATCTGGAGCTGAAATGCAGCCAACAGCTGTTTGTTTCTTGCTGACAGCAGAAAATGTTGTCTCCGCCCCCATCCATCCAATAATAACATTGATCCCCATACTGAGCCCTTCATCCATCCCCAGATCCCCGTACTATCCCCAGGATGTGCCGTGTTATAGGGACTCACCTTTCACAGAGAGCGAGAATTCATCTGAGAGCTCATACGAACCAGGTCTATCAGAAAATACTATTTGTTTAGAACATTTATAACGTCCGGATTTGTTTAGATCCACTTTCTGAATACGGAACTCAGAGTCCGGGAATTCTGATTTTATCTCTTCATTATTCTTGTAAAATCTTGCTTCAAAGCCACTAAAACCTTTATTATGATGACATCTCAGAGTCAGGGGGTCTCCTTCATAGATGGCAGATGGAGGTCTCTGCAGGAGGACATAACCTGGAAAAAATGTAAAAGAAAAAAAACAGGAGTAAAGTACACAGTGCAAAATATAAGGAAAATCGCAATATGCGAATAACAGCAGCCTGACTGATATAGAGAAATCCTCCAGATATCCCAATTATGACAAAAATACAAATAATAGACCAGCTGGAGCTTCCTCCTATAGACTAAGAAAAGGGGTAATGATCCTGTAAGACTCTTTTACACTGGAGGCGTTTTTCATGCACTTTTGGGCTAAAAATAGAGCCTATAAAGCGCCTGAAAAACATTACACCCCCCATACACACAGATTACACATAGATACATTACACATTACACCCCATACACCCAGATACATTACACCCCCATACACCTAGATACATTACACCCCCATACACCTAGATACATATACCCAGATAAATTATACTCCCATACACACAGACACATTATACCCCGATATACACAGATACATTACACCCCGATATACACAGATACATTACACCCTAATAGACACATTATACACCCATACACTAATTTGACCACATTTCAAAACTGCCATTCAGTTTTCTCCCCCCCCCCCCCCCCCCCGCACCCGCACCCCCCAAAAAAATCAACGGGGCAGCGCTGCTATACTGCCGGCAAAATGCCCCTGCGGCGGCATTTTGCAGGCGGATTTAACCTCTTTTCGGCCGCTAGTGGGGGGTTAAAAAATAGCGCTGCTTTACCGCTTATGCCCTTGGCGGCACAGTGTGAAAGGGGTCTAATACCAAGGTGGTCACCCTATTTGGAATGAGATAGCCAGACTTTCCGCCACACAGAAATACATATGTGAAAAAAAAAAAAAGAAATTTTATTGTTACGAACATACAGTATCAGATTCTAGAAGGAACATTGTTAAAAGCAACACATGATTCATTGCAAGCATGCATGTTCTCATAGAATAGTTTTAGTGAGTGAGTAGTGTACAAACGTGGAAGTTTGGTTGGCGGCTCGGGTCACAGCCCTCGTGGGCAGGAGGAGGTTCAGGAGGAGAGAGTTGGGCTGCTGGCCTGTCAATGAGCTGCAGGCAGCAGGAGTAGTCGGCCCCTGGACTGGCACTGGGCACAGGCAGCCGTGGTGGATCCTGGCTTACCAGCAGTGCCAGTGGGATGGACAGGGGGACCGTAGGATGGACAGGGGGACAGTGAGATGGACAGGGGGACAGTGAGATGGACAGGGGACAGTGGGATGGACAGGGGGACCGTAGGATGGACAGGGGGACAGTGAGATGGACAGGGGGACAGTGAGATGGACAGGGGACAGGGGGATGGAAAGGGGGAAAGTGAGATTGACAGGGGGAAAGTGAGATGGCCAGGGGGACAGTGAGATGTACAGAGGGACAGTGAGATGGACAGGGGGACAGTGGGATTGACAGGGGGTGCGTGGGATGGACAGGGGGACAGTGAGATGGACAGGGGGACAGTGGGATGGACAGGGGCACAGTGAGATGGACAGGGGGACAGTGAGATGGACAGGGGGATAGTGGGATGGACAGGGGGACAGTGGGATGGACAGGGGGAAAGTGAGATGGACAGGGGGACAGTGAGATGGACAGGGGGACAGTGAGATGGACAGGGGGCCAGTGAGATGGACAGGGGGCCAGTGAGATGGACAGGGGGACAGTGGGATGGACAGGGGGAAAGTGAGATGGACAGGGGGACAGTGAGATGGACAGGGGGACAGTGAGATGGACAGGGGGACAGTGAGATGGACAGGGGGACAGTGAGATGGACAGGGGGACAGTGGGATGGACAGGGGGACCGTGGGATGGACAGGGGGACCGTGGGATGGACAGGGGGACCGTGGGATGGACAGGGGGACAGTGGGATGGACAGGGGACAGTGGAATGGACAAGGGGACAGTGAGATGGACAGGGGGACAGTGAGATGGACAGGGGGACAGTGAGATGGACAGGGGGACCATGGGATGGACAGGGGGACCGTGGGATGGACAGGGGGACCGTGGGATGGACAGGGGGACCGTGAGATGGACAGGGGGACAGTGAGATGGACAGGGGGACAGTGAGATGGACAGGGGGACCGTGGGATGGACAGGGGGACCGTGGGATGGACAGGGGGACCGTGGGATGGACAGGAGGACCGTGAGATGGACAGGGGGACAGTGAGATGGACAGGGGGACAGTGGGACCGTGGGATGGACAGGGAGACAGTGGGATGGAAAGGGGGACCTTGGGATGGACAGGAGGACCGTGGGATGGACAGGGGGACCGTGAGATGGACAGGAGGACAGTGAGATGGACAGGGGGACAGTGGGACCATGGGATGGACAGGGGGACCGTGGGATGTAACAAAAAAACAGGAGAGAAAGTGAATTCATACATGGGGAACATGCAAGAGTCAAATTAAATTAATTAAATACTGTTTATTGAAAAAGCTCACAATAGACACCAATCCAAAAATATCCTGAAAACACAGGTACCATCACCATTAAAAAAGACAAGACAGTCATGTGCAGACACAGATGGCCACCTATCACAACCAGCCGCTCATAATAAACATAAGAAGTCATTCAGAACAAATAAACATGAATGGTTTCAAAGTAAAAGATACAAAGCATTGCTGGAAGTCCTAATAGCATGAAGGAAGGACAGCAAATGATGAACAGTAGAGACTGAATAAATGTTGGGTGGTTGTGGCAGCAGAACTTGATCAACACTGTGTAGTAATGTGGAGGGCAGGACTAACCACGGAGGGGGGGGGAGAAGTGTTAAAGGGCCGTGGTGGAAAGGCCCTAGATGGAGGGATGCATGGATGACTCGACAGCAGCCTCGAGGCACAGGTGTATGTAGGCTGGGGGATCAGAGTCTCTCTAGGCCGGGGACGGCTCACGAGGCTGGAGACCGGGAGGTATGGATGGAAGATGCTGGCAGCTGAAGCAGGAGGAGCGGGGCTAGACTGTATGGCTGACGCTGTGGGACGGATGCCAAATAACAAACACAGTGAATAACTGGAGATAACTGTCCCAAATCAGGGATGCAAAGAGGTAGGATCTCACCCAGTGTAGATTGCCTTCCACGTCAGGGGAAGAAGTTGAAGCTGTCACCGTCTCCTGCTTATAAAGTGCCTTTTTGCAAGTGGTTCGATCCTGGGATGGACAGGGGGACAGTGGGATGGACAGGGGGACAGTGGGATGGACAGGGGGACAGTGGGATGGACAGGGGGACAGTGAGATGGACAGGGGGACAGTGAGATGGACAGGGGGACAGTGGGATGGACAGGAGGACAGTGAGATAGACAGGGGGACAGTGGGACCGTTGGATGGACAGGGGGACAGTGAGATGGACAGGGGGACAGTGAGATGGACAGGGGGACAGTGAGATGGACAGGGGGACAGTGGGATGGACAGGGGGACAGTGGGACAGTGGGATGGACAGGGGGACAGTGGGATGGACAGGGGGACCGTGGGATGGACAGGGGGACCGTGGGATGGACAGGGGGACAGTGGGATGGACAAGGGGACAGTGGGATGGACAGAGGGACAGTGGGGTGGACAGAGGGACAGTGGGGTGGACAGAGGGACAGTGGGATGGACAGGGGGACAGTGGGATGGACAGGGGGACAGTGGAATGGACAGAGGGACAGTGGAATGTACAGGGGGACAGTGGGATGGACAGAGGGACAGTGGGATGGACAGGGGGACAGTGGGATGGACAGGGGGACTGTGGGATGGACAGGGGGACAGTGGAATGGACAGAGGGACAATGGGATGGACAGGGGGACAGTAATGGACTGTACATACCTCTTTCCTGCTGTCCCGTTCTGTAAGCTGTGGGTTGCACTTGCTCCCTGTACACTGGCTGCTCCTTCTACTGGGCTCCTGCAAGAGCGCTGCATTGACAGGGGCAACAGGGTCAGGCCGGCCGCTGCTTTGCTCTGCATGCAGAGGGAGGGAATGAGGGAGCCGGAATTAGGGGGCGGAGCTAAGATGGACCGAGGAGTGTGGTGGACACGGAGGCGCGCTGCTCAGCGCAGGGCAGCACTGGGTAAGCCTCGCTCAGCCAACGCCACTGGTTGCTAGATGCGATGCGGGGCGGCCCTAGCAACCAGTTAGTTCGGCTGAGCAATGCAATGTTTATCAGGGTGGCGGGCTGGCGGTATGTTTTTATTTTCATTCCGGACACTGTATTGTCCCGGAATGAAGGTGCCCGGGACCCGGGACACAAATATGCATTAAGGGACAATCCTGGGCAATCCGGGACACGTGGGCACCCTACCATACACACAGATACATTACACCCCGATACACACAGATACATTACACCCCAATACACACAGACACATTATACACCCATACACACAGATACATTACACCCAGATACACACAGATACATTACACCCGAATACACACAGATACATTATACCCCCCCATACACACAGACACATTACACCCCGATACACACAGATACATTACACCCCAATACACACAGACACATTATACACCCATACACACAGATACATTGCACCCCAATACACACAGACACATTATACACCCATACACACAGATACATTACACCCCGATACACACAGATACATTACACCCCAATACACACAGATACATTATACCCCCCCATAAACACAGACACATTACACCCCCATACACACAGATACATTACACCCCCATACACACAGTAACATTACACCCCCATACACACAGATACATTATACCCCAATACACACAGACACATTACACCCCCATACACACAGACACATTACACCCCCATACACACAGATACATTACACCCGATACACCCAGATACATTACACCCCGATACTCACAGATACATTACACCCCGATACACCCAGATACATTACACCCCGATACATACAGACACATTACACCCCAATATACACAGATACATTACACCCCGATACAGCCAGATACATTACACCCCAATACACACAGACACATTACACCCCCATACACACAGACACATTACACCCCCATACACACAGATACATTACACCCCCATACACCCAGATACATTACACCCCCATACACACAGATACATTACACCCCCATATACCCAGATACATTACACCCCCATACACACAGACACATTACCTCCCCATACACACAGACACATTACACCCCCATACACACAGATACATTACACCCCGATACACACAGATACAATACACCCCCATACAGCCAGATACATTACACCCCGATACACACAGACACATTACACCCCAATACACACAGACACATTACACCCCAATACACACAGATACATTACACCCCCATACACACAGATACATTACACCCCCATACACACAGATACATTACACCCCCATACACACAGACACATTATACACCCATACACACAGATACATTACACCCCGATACACACAGATACATTATACCCCCCCATACACACAGACACATTACACCCCGATACACACAGATACATTACACCCCAATACACACAGACACATTATACACCCATACACACAGATACATTACACCCCGATACACACAGATACATTACACCCGAATACACACAGATACATTATACCCCCCCATACACACAGACACATTACACCCCGATACACACAGATACATTACACCCCAATACACACAGACACATTATACACCCATACACACAGATACATTGCACCCCAATACACACAGACACATTATACACCCATACACACAGATACATTACACCCCGATACACACAGATACATTACACCCCAATACACACAGATACATTATACCCCCCCATAAACACAGACACATTACACCCCCATACACACAGATACATTACACCCCCATACACACAGTAACATTACACCCCCATACACACAGATACATTATACCCCAATACACACAGACACATTACACCCCCATACACACAGACACATTACACCCCCATACACACAGATACATTACACCCGATACACCCAGATACATTACACCCCGATACTCACAGATACATTACACCCCGATACAGCCAGATACATTACACCCCAATACACACAGACACATTACACCCCCATACACACAGACACATTACACCCCCATACACACAGATACATTACACCCCCATACACCCAGATACATTACACCCCCATACACACAGATACATTACACCCCCATATACCCAGATACATTACACCCCCATACACACAGACACATTACCTCCCCATACACACAGACACATTACACCCCCATACACACAGATACATTACACCCCGATACACACAGATACAATACACCCCCATACAGCCAGATACATTACACCCCGATACACACAGACACATTACACCCCAATACACACAGACACATTACACCCCAATACACACAGATACATTACACCCCCATACACACAGATACATTACACCCCCATACACACAGATACATTACACCCCCATACACACAGACACATTATACACCCATACACACAGATACATTACACCCCGATACACACAGATACATTATACCCCCCCATACACACAGACACATTACACCCCGATACACACAGATACATTACACCCCCATACACACAGACACATTATACACCTATACACACAGATACATTACACCCCAATACACACAGACACATTACACCCCCATACACACAGATACATTACACCCCGATACACACAGATACATTACACCCCAATACACACAGATACATTATACCCTACCATAAACACAGACACATTACACCCCCATACACACAGATACATTACACCCCCATACACACAGATACATTACACCCCCATACACACAGACACATTATACACCCATACACACAGATACATTACACCCCGATACACACAGATACATTATACCCCCCCATACACACAGACACATTACACCCCGATACACACAGATACATTACACCCCCATACACACAGACACATTATACACCTATACACACAGATACATTACACCCCAATACACACAGACACATTACACCCCCATACACACAGATACATTACACCCCGATACACACAGATACATTACACCCCAATACACACAGATACATTATACCCTACCATAAACACAGACACATTACACCCCCATACACACAGATACATTACACCCCCCTACACACAGTAACATTACACCCCCATACACACAGATACATTACACCCCAATACACACAGACACATTACACCCCCATACACACAGACACATTACACCCCCATACACACAGATACATTACACCCGATACACCCAGATACATTACACCCCGATACTCACAGATACATTACACCCCGATACATCCAGATACATTACACCCCGATACACACAGACACATTACACCCCAATACACACAGATACATTACACCCCGATACGCACAGACACATTACACCCCCATACACACAGACACATTACACCCCCATACACCCAGATACATTACACCCCCATACACACAGATACATTACACCCCCATACACCCAGATACATTACACCCCCATACACACAGACACATTACCTCCCCATACACACAGACACATTACACCCCCATACACACAGATACATTACACCCCGATACACACAGATACAATACACCCCCATACAGCCAGATACATTACACCCCGATACACACAGATACATTACACCCCAATACACACAGACACATTACACCCCAATACACACAGATACATTACACCCCCATACACACAGATACATTACACCCCCATACACACAGATACATTATACCCCCATACACACAGATACATTATACCCCCATACACACAGATACATTATACCCCCATACACACAGATACATTACACCCCGATACACACAGACACATTACACCCCCATACACACAGACACATTACACCCCCATACATACAGATACATTACACCCCCATACACCCAGATACATTACACCCCCATACACACAGATACATTACACCCCCATACACACAGACACATTACACCCCCATACACCCAGATACATTACACCCCCATACACACAGTAACATTACACCCCCATACACACAGATACATTATACCCCAATACACACAGACACATTACACCCCCATACACACAGACACATTACACCCCCATACACACAGATACATTACACCCGATACACCCAGATACATTACACCCCGATACTCACAGATAAATTACACCCCGATACACCCAGATACATTACACCCCGATACATACAGACACATTACACCCCAATATACACAGATACATTACACCCCGATACAGCCAGATACATTACACCCCAATACACACAGACACATTACACCCCCATACACACAGACACATTACACCCCCATACACACAGATACATTACACCCCCATACACCCAGATACATTACACCCCCATACACACAGATACATTACACCCCCATATACCCAGATACATTACACCCCCATACACACAGACACATTACCTCCCCATACACACAGACACATTACACCCCCATACACACAGATACATTACACCCCGATACACACAGATACAATACACCCCCATACAGCCAGATACATTACACCCCGATACACACAGACACATTACACCCCAATACACACAGACACATTACACCCCAATACACACAGATACATTACACCCCCATACACACAGATACATTACACCCCCATACACACAGATACATTACACCCCCATACACACAGACACATTATACACCCATACACACAGATACATTACACCCCGATACACACAGATACATTATACCCCCCCATACACACAGACACATTACACCCCGATACACACAGATACATTACACCCCCATACACACAGACACATTATACACCTATACACACAGATACATTACACCCCAATACACACAGACACATTACACCCCCATACACACAGATACATTACACCCCGATACACACAGATACATTACACCCCAATACACACAGATACATTATACCCTACCATAAACACAGACACATTACACCCCCATACACACAGATACATTACACCCCCCTACACACAGTAACATTACACCCCCATACACACAGATACATTACACCCCAATACACACAGACACATTACACCCCCATACACACAGACACATTACACCCCCATACACACAGATACATTACACCCGATACACCCAGATACATTACACCCCGATACTCACAGATACATTACATTACACCCCGATACACACAGACACATTACACCCCAATACACACAGATACATTACACCCCGATACGCACAGACACATTACACCCCCATACACACAGACACATTACACCCCCATACACCCAGATACATTACACCCCCATACACACAGATACATTACACCCCCATACACCCAGATACATTACACCCCCATACACACAGACACATTACCTCCCCATACACACAGACACATTACACCCCCATACACACAGATACATTACACCCCGATACACACAGATACAATACACCCCCATACAGCCAGATACATTACACCCCGATACACACAGATACATTACACCCCAATACACACAGACACATTACACCCCAATACACACAGATACATTACACCCCCATACACACAGATACATTACACCCCCATACACCCAGATACATTACACCCCGATACACACAGACACATTACACCCCCATACACACAGATACATTATACCCCCATACACACAGATACATTATACCCCCATACACACAGATACATTATACCCCCATACACACAGATACATTACACCCCGATACACACAGACACATTACACCCCCATACACACAGACACATTACACCCCCATACATACAGATACATTACACCCCCATACACCCAGATACATTACACCCCCATACACACAGATACATTACACCCCCATACACACAGACACATTACACCCCCATACACCCAGATACATTACACCCCCATACACACAGATACATTACACCCCCATACACCCAGATACATTACACCCCCATACACACAGACACATAACCTCCCCATACACACAGACACATTACACCCCCATACACACAGATACATTACACCCGATACACACAGATACATTACACCCCGATATACACAGATACAATACACCCCCATACAGCCAGATACATTACACCCCGATACACACAGACACATTACACCCCCATACACACAGACACATTACACCCCAATACACACAGATACATCACACCCCAATACACACAGACACATTACACCCCAATACACACAGATACATTACACCCCAATACACACAGACACATTACACCCCAATACACACAGATACATTACACCCCAATACACACAGACACATTACACCCCAATACACACAGACACATTACACCCCCATACACACAGATACATTACACCCCCATAGACACAGATACATTATACCCCCATACACACAGATACATTATACCCCCATACACACAGATACATTATACCCCCCCATACACACAGATACATTATACCCCCATACACACAGATACATTATACCCCCCCATACACACAGATACATTACACCCCTATACACACAGATACATTATACCCCCCCATACACACAGATACATTATACCCCGATACACACAGATACATTACACCCCGATACACACAGATACATTACACCCCCGATACACACAGATACATTACACCCCCATACACACAGATACATTACACCCCCATACACACAGATACATTACACCCCCATACACACAGATACATTACACCCCCATACACACAGATACACCCCCATACATTACACTTACAATCATTAGTTTGGAGAACTCCCCTCCAATCAATTTCTATATTGCAAGCTTCAGATGACATTAGAGAGAATTAAATGGATTACTAACCCCAGAAAAGGCAGAAGAAAAGCTCCAACAACAGCTGCACATGCCAAGAAACTCAAATGAGGCTGGGGCCCCATGCGGTGGGTGTTTTTGGGGCCCCTATCTAAAAGGGAGCACTGGGCCTCTCACACATGTTCAGGCAGAGCACACAACAGCCGGCAGTCCGAGCCGAGGAGGAGGAGAGGAGGGGAGATAAATCATCAGTGATCTGGTTGGGCTGAGCATTAGCAGACGCTGTCCAGGCAGCACGTGAAAGGTAATAGGCAAGCTGCGGGAGAGCTTTGTATTCCCTGCCTCTGGCTGCGCTGCCTCGCCTCAGCTCAGGGGCTGCAAACACCATCACTCCCTGACACTCCATGTTGTGTATGTGACTCCCGGCCCTGGGACATGCAGCTCGGCGCCCTCGACTGATTATGCACACTTGCCTATAGGTAGCACCAGGCCTGCCAGGGGGGGCACTTGACCCCCCTTGCCCCTACCTGCGGATGCCCATGTCTGTAATACATCTTTAATCGAAGCTAAGTAAATCTCTTTTATTACTATACTACTTATGTGTTGTTTTAATCATTGTACTTAATACACAAATCTGAAGGGTAAATATAAATGAATAAATGTAACACAGAGTCTAACCCCTTGTTACACATATCAGAAGTGAGGCCGAGTGAACAGGAATGATGACACAATCTGTTGCTCATGTTTTCTCATGCAGACTGTGAAAAGTTTATTTTCAGAGAAGAAGCCACCAGAATAGTTACAGTACATAGTTAGTCTGGTTGAAAAAAGACACAAGTCCATCTAGTTCAACCAACAAAAAAAACAAAAAAAAAATATAAAATCCTATATACACAATCCTATACCCACAGTTGATCCAGAGGAAGGCAAAAAACCCCAGCAAAGCATGATCCAATTTGCTACAGCAAGGGAAAAATTCCTTCCTGATCCCCGAGAGGCAATCAGATTTTCCCTGAATCAACTTCACCTTTCACCTATAAATGTCAGTACCCAGACATGAGTTGGCTGTTCGCCCGTTCGCCGAATAGCGAGCAATTTGGGGTGTTCGCAGCAAATTCGAAAGCCGAGGAACACCCTTTATAAGTCTATGGGAGCAATAAAAAGTGCTAATTTTAGAGGCTAATATGTAAGTTATTGTCATAAAAAGTGTTTGGGGACCTGGGTCCTGCCCCAGGGGACATGGATCAGTGCAAAAAAAAGTTTTAAAATTGTCTGTTTTTTCGGGAGCAGTGATTTTAATAGTGCTTAAAGTAAAACAATAAAAGTGAAATATTCCTTTAATTTTCGTACCTTGGGGGTGTCTATAGTATGCCTGTTCAGTAGCGCATGTTTCCCATGTTTAAAACAGAGCAAAATGACATTTCTAAAGGAAAAAAAAGTCATTTAATAGTACTAGCGCTAGTGCCGGCTATTAATGAATTGTCGGTTCCGACAATACACATAAAAGTCATTGAAAGTCATAAAAATAAAAAATAAATGCGTGGGGGTCCCCCAAAATTCCATTACCAGGCCCTTCAGGTCTGGTATGGATATAAAGGGGAACTTTATTTATATTTTTTTTAAAAAAATGGCGTGGGGTTCCCCCAAAAAAATCTACACTAGACCCTGCAGGTCTTGTATGGATTTTAAGAGGAACTCTGCACCAAAATGTAAAAATAAAAATGGCGTGGGGTTCCCCCAAAAATCCACACCAGACCCTTATCCGGGCACGCAACCTAGCATGCCGCAGGAAAAGAGGGGGGATGAGAGAGCGCCCCCCCTCCTGAACCCTACCAGGCTACATGCCCCCAACATGAGGAGGGTGCTTTGAGGTAGCCCCCCAAAGCACCTTGTCACCATGTTGATGGGGAGAAGGGCCTCATCCCCGCGGTGGTTGTGTGGGTCTGCGGGCGGGGGGCTTATCGGAATCTGGAAGCCCCCTTTAACAAAGGGGACTCCCAGATCCCGCCCCCCATGTGAAATGGTAATGGGGTACATTGTACTCCTACCAGTTCACCCAAAAAAGGTAAAAAAAAAACGCACACAGCTTGGCACAAGTCCTTTAATAAAAAAATTAAAAATAAAAAATTCCAGCGATGTAATCCTTCTACGATCCACGAACGATACAGCCTCCTCCATAGGAGGCATCCAGCAGAATGACGTGCGACTCGGTTGACAGTTCTTAAATAACCAAGGGTGGGGCCACCCGTGATGTGGACGGGTGACCCCGCCCCCCTCTGATGCAAGGGGTAATGCCGGGGTTACCCAGTGATATGTATGGGTGACCCCGCCCCCTCTGACATAACAGGGGTTTCTCGTGACGCGTCAGAGGGGCGGGGTCACTCGTACATATCACTGGGTAACCCCGGCATTTCCCCTTGCGTCAGAGGGGGCGGGATCACCCGTCCACGTCACGGGTGGCCCCGCCCTCGGTTATTTGAGAAATGTCATCTGAGTCATGCGTCTTTCTGCTGGACGCCTCCTATGGAGGAGGCTTTAACTGTCACCTACCTGGTGGGTGAGCCTGACATGTAGAGGAAGGCCTCTCGTACAGCTCCGGCTCGAGAGCCCCTGATAGTGGGACAGCAGGCTCAGGAGCACGGCGGGGTAAGAGTGCCAGTCCAGAGGTCTGTATCAGCAGTAGCCAGGAACTCACAACAGGAAGAAGGAACACAGCAGGCAGCAGGCAAGCAAGATGGCAGATGGCTGGCAGACTTGGCAGGAGATAGGCAGAGATGCACCACAGGAAGCAGGAGCTAGAAGCAGGCTGGACGGCCAGAAGCAGGGTCAGACAAGCCGGGTAGACAACAGACATGCAGGGCAGGTAGAAGCGTAGTCGGGTCACAGGCAACCTTGGCAACAGACGGGCAATTTAGGCATAGACAGCAGGCAGAGGCATAGTCGGGTCACAGGCAGGTTCGGCAACAGATGCTAGGTAACAGGAACTGGAGACAGAGATCGGTCCGTGGAAAGCCAGGGGTCAGGGCAGGAAGCAGGCGGCGGTAGTCGGGGGCAAGCTGGATCGGTAGCAGAAGTCAAACAAACAGGAATCAGGATTCAGGTAACGCTGTAGACCAAGCAGCAACCAGCCAGCGTTGAAGCTCCGTTTAAATAGACCGACTGGCGCAGTTCTGGTAACAAGTGCGCGCACGCATGCGCTAACGCGCGGTCGCGTACGTGCACGCGCATGAGCATCTGCAGAAGCACCCGTGGTCGTTCTGGACATTCTTGGTTGGCGCCTGCACACAGGTATGCACCTGGAAACAACAGCTGTACTCTGCAGACGTCTTCCCTGACAGTATTGTTCGTGGATCGTAGAATTACAGGATTATTATAGGATTATATCACTGGAATTTTTTTTATTATTATTAAACGACTTGTGTCAAGCTGTGTGGGTATTTTTTTTACCTTTTTTGTCACTTTTTTGGGTGAAATGGTAGGAGTGCAATGTACCCCATTACAATTTCACACGGGGGGCCGGGATCTTGGAGTCCCCTTTGTTAAAGGGGGCTTCCAGATTCCGATAAGACCCCCGCACGCAGACCTACACAACCACCGGGCAAAGGGTTGTGGGGATGAGGCCCTTCTCCTCATCAACATGGGGACAAGGTGCTTTGGGGGGGCTACCCCAAAGCACCCTCCCAATGTTGAGGGCATGTGGCCTGGTACGGTTCAGGAGGGGGGGCGCTCTCTCGGCCCCCCTCTTTTCCTGCAGCCTGCAAGGTTGCATGCTCAGATAAGGGTCTGGTGTGGATTTTTGGGGGAACCCCATGCCATTTTTTTTTAAAATTTTGGCGCAGAGTTCCCCTTAAAACCCATACCAGACTTGAAAGGCCTGGTAATGGAATTTTGGGGGACCCCCATGCATTTTTTTTTTAATGACTTTCAATGACTTTTATGTGTATTGTCGGGACCGACAATTTATTAATAGCCGGCACTAGCGCTAGCACTTTTAAATGACTTTTTTTTCTTTAGAAATGTAATTTTGCTCTCGGACTGTTATAAACAGGGGAAACATGCGCTACTTTACAGGCATACTATAGAGACCCCCCAGGTACGAATTTTAAAGGAATATTTCACTTTTATTGTTTCACTTTAAGCATTATTAAAATCACTGCTCCCGAAAAAACTACCATTTTTAAAACTTTTTTTTCGCATTGATACATGTCTCCTGGGGCAGGACCCGGGTCCCTAAACCCTTTTTATGACAATAACTTGCATATTAGCCTTTAAAATTAGCACTTTTGATTTTTCACATTCGAGTCCCATAGACTTTAACGGTGTTCGCGTGTTCAAGCTAATTTTTTGCCTGTTCGCATGTTCAGGATGCTAACCGAACAGGGGGGTGTTCAGCCCATCCCTACATGTTGATCGTATCCCCCCTTAATCTCCTCTTCTCAAGAGTGAATACATTCAGTTCCTCTAATCTTTCCTCATAGCTGAGCTCCTCCATGCCTCTTATCAGTTTGGTTGCCCTTCTTTACAATTTCTCCAGTTCCCTGATATCCTTTTTGAGTACTGATGCCCAAAACTGAACTGCATATTCCAGATGAGGTCTTACTAATGATTTGTACAGGGGCAAAATGATATCTCTCTCTCTGGAGTCCATACCTCTCCTAATACAAGAAATTACTTTGCTCGACTTGGAAAGCGCAGTTTGGCATTGCATGCTATTATTGAGCTTACCAAAACCAGGGGCTCCTTCCATAGCAAACCTAACATTTTATCCACATTTGTATTTTGCCTATTAGAGCTATTCATGTGTGGCTGAGGACAGAGGGAGGTAGCTGTCATTAGAGCTGGAGATTCCTATGACAGGATTGCAACTTAACCACTTCAGCCCCGGAAGATTTTACCCCCTTCCTGACCAGAGCACTTTTTACAATTCGGCACTGCGTCGCTTTAACTGCTAATTGCGCGGTCATGCAATGCTGTACCCAAACGAAATTTGCGTCCTTTTCTTCCCACAAATAGAGCTTTCTTTTGATGGTATTTGATCACCTCTGCCGTTTTTATTTTTTGCGCTATACACGGAAAAAGACCGAACATTTTGAAAAAAAATGATATTTTCTACTTTTTGTTCTAAAAAAAATCCAATAAACTCAATTTTAGTCATACATTTAGGCCAAAATGTATTCGGCCACATGTCTTTGGTAAAAAAAATGTCAATAAGTGTATATTTATTGGTTTGCGCAAAAGTTATAGCGCCTACAAACTAGGGTACATTTTCTGGAATTTACACAGCCTTTAATTTATGACTGCCTATGTCGTTTCTTGAGGTGCTAAAATGGCAGGGCAGTACAAAACCCCCACAAATGACCCCATTTTGGAAAGTAGACACCCCAAGGAAATTGCTCAGAGGCATGTTGAGCCCATTGAATATTCATTTTTTTTGTCCCAAGTGATTGAATAATGACAAAAAAAAAAAATTACAAAAAGTTGTCACTAAATGATATATTGCTCACACAGGCCATGGGCATATGTGGAATTGCACCCCAAAATACATTTAGCTGCTTCTCCTGAGTATGGGGATACCACGTGTGTGGGACTTTTTGGGAGCCTAGCCGCGTACGGGGCCCCGAAAACCAATCACTGCCTTCAGGATTTCTAAGGGCGTACATTTTTGATTTTACTCCTCACTACCTATCACAGTTTTGAAGGCCATAAAATGCCCAGATGGCATAAAACCCCCCCAAATGACCCCATTTTGGAAAGTAGACACCCCAAGCTATTTGCTTTGAGACAAGTTGAGTCCATGGAATGTTTTATATTTTGACACAAGTTGCGGGAAAGTGACAATTTTTTTTTTTTTTTTTGCACAAAGTTGTCACTAAATGATATATTACTCACACAGGCCATGGGCATATGTGGAATTGCACCCCAAAATACATTTAGCTACTTCTCCTGAGTACGGGGATACCACATGTGTGGTACTTTTTGGGAGCCTAGCCGCGTATGGGGCCCCGAAAACCAATCACCGCCTTCAGGATTTCTAAGGGTGTAAATTTTTGATTTCACTCTTCACTGCCTATCACAGTTTCGGAGGCCATGGAATGCCCAGGTGGCACAAACCCCCCCAAATGACCCCATTTTGGAAAGTAGACACCCCAAGCTATTTGCTGAGAGGCATGGTGAGTATTTTGCAGCTCTCATTGGTTTTTGAAAATAAAGAAAGACGAGAAAAAAAATTTTTTTTTTTCTTTTTTCAATTTTCAAAACTTTGTGACAAAAAGTGAGGTCTGCAAAATACTCACTATACCTCTCATCAAATAGCTTGGGGTGTCTTCTTTCCAAAATGGGGTCGTTTGGGGGGGTTTTTTGCCACCTGGGCATTCCATGGCCTCCGAAACTGTGATAGGCAGTGAAGAGTGAAATCAAAAATTTACGGCCTTAGAAAGCCTGAAGGCGGTGCTTGGTTTTCGGGGTCCCGTACGCGGCTAGGCTCCCAAAAAGTCTCACACATGTGGTATCCCCGTACTCAGGAGAAGCAACAGAATGTATTTTGGGGTGTAATTTCACATATTCCCATGGCATGTTTGAGCAATATATCATTTAGTGACAACTTTGCGCAAAAAAAAATAAAAAAAATAAAAAATTGTCTCTTTCCCGCAACTTGTGTCACAATATAAAATATTCCATGGACTCGACATGCCTCTCAGCAAATAGCTTGGGGTGTCTACTTTCCAAAATGGGGTCATTTGGGGGGGTTTTGAACTGTCCTGGCATTTTATGCACAACATTTAGAAGCTTATGTCACACATCACCCACTCTTCTAACCACTTGAAGACAAAGCCCCTTCTGACACTTTTTGATTACATAAAAAAATAATTTTTTTTTGCAAGAAAATTACTTTGAACCCCCAAACATTATATATTTTTTTAAAGCAAATGCCATACAGATTAAAATGGTGGGTGTTTCATTTTTTTTTTCACACAGTATTTGCGCAGCGATTTTTCAAACGCATTTTTTGGGGAAAAAACACACTTTTTTAAATTTTAATGCACTAAAACACACTATATTGCCCAAATGTTTGATGAAATAAAAAAGATGATCTTAGGCCGAGTACATGGATACCAAACATGACATGCTTTAAAATTGCGCACAAACGTGCAGTGGCGACAAACTAAATACATTTTTAAAAGCCTTTAAAAGCCTTTACAGGTTACCACTTTAGATTTACAGAGGAGGTCTACTGCTAAAATTACTGCCCTTGATCTGACCTTCGCGGTGATACCTCACATGCATGGTGCAATTGCTGTTTACATTTGACGCCAGACCCCGAAGCTTGCGTTCGCCTTAGCGCGAGAGCAGGGGGGACAGGGGTGCTTTTTTTTTTTTTTTTTTCTTTATTATTATTATTTTTTTTATCTTATTTTTAAACTGTTCCTTTCTTTTTTTTTTTTTTTAAATCATTTTTATTGTTATCTCAGGGAATGTAAATATCCCCTATCATAGGAATAGGTAGTGACAGGTACTCTTTTTTGAAAAAATTGGGGTCTATTAGACCCTAGATTTCTCCTCTGCCCTCAAAGCATCTGACCACACCAAGATCGGTGTGATAAAATGCTTTCCCAATTTCCCAATGGCGCTATTTACATCCGGCGAAATCTAAGTCATAAAATGCTCATAGCTTCCGGTTTCTTAGGCCATAGAGATGTTTGGAGCCACTCTGGTCTCTGATCAGCTCTATGGTCAGCTGGCTGAATCACCAGCTGCATTTTCAGGTTCCCTGTTGAGACAGGAGAGCCAGAGAAAAACACGGAAGACGTTGGGGGGGGGGCATTCCCTCCCACTGCTTGTAAAAGCAGTCTAGAGGCTAATTAGCCGCTAGGATTGCTTTTACATGAAAGCCGACCGCTGGCTGAAAAGAATGATACCAAGATGATACCTAAACCTGCAGGCATCATTCTGGTATAACCACTCAAAGTCGTGAATGGCGTACCTGAAGACAAAAAAATGGTTAACAATAAAGCACAGTAAACGGTAAAGTATAAAAAATTGCATACCTGAAAAGCAAACGTGATAAAACATAATAACAATAAAACATTGCAGAATAGAATACAGTAAAAAAGAGCAGAACAATAGAGAGAATAGAGAGAGAGAGAACAATAAAACGACAACTATTTTTTTTTATTTTATATTTTTGTATGTGTTTTTTTTTTTTTTTTTTTACACTTTTTTTTGTAGCTAACTTTTATAACTGTAACCGGTTCCATGTTCGGGTCTCTCAAAATGCAATGGCATCTTGGGGGACCCTGTGAAAGTGTGTCCTAGTCTGTGCAATGCTGTACCCTACGCTAATACTCAACTAGTGAATGGTAGCGTTCAAAACATTCACCAATGCAAAGACCAGGATTGTCAGGACAGGAGGGAAAATAATAGCGGGTGTCACGCCTATATCCGCGCTTGCTGCAGACACGACATCTTTTTTGGGGGGGTTCGTTGGGTAGGGGTACTCGGGAGGACATAAAGAAAATGCCTCTCATGCAGCCGACTGCATTTGGTTGGGGATGTGAATGGGGGAAGTACGGGCGCTGCAGAAGCGGTGGGTTCCCAATTAGGATTGGCGAATGCAGCAGGAAGGGCACTATGGGCACGACGGGCCTGTGTTTGTCTTCTTCTTGGTGGCAGCGGGACACTACTTGTGCTTGCCATCTCACCAGCTTGAACTGCACTTATGGGATTCGCCACGTCACCAAGTGTTACTGCAGTGCTGGTTTGACTATGACCGGGGTGTACTAGGCCGCTGGTGCTTGCCAGTTCACCAAAACGCTACCAAAAAAACTGTTAGCGATCGCAGGGATCAGGCCTGACTCTGCGAACGCTGCAGTTATGCGTTTAGTGTTTTGTAAGTGACAGTGATCGATCGATACTGCACTTGGGTGGGCTGGGCCGGGCGGAGGGGCAAAACGCAGGTGCTAGCAGGTATCTGGGCTGATCCCGCTAACACTGCGTTTTTGGGAACCCTAAACTGCTGGGGACACTAGTATAGATCTGATCAGATCAGATATTGATCCGATCAGATACTATACCACTAAGGGAGGTGTACGGTGCGTGCGTGGGTGTTAGCGGTACTGGCGCTAACCTGACGCTGCCTGGGGCTGGTGCTTGCCAGTTCACCAAAACGCTACCAAAAAAACTGTTAGCGATCGCAGGGATCAGGCCTGACTCTGCGAACGCTGCAGTTATGCGTTTAGTGTTTTGTAAGTGACAGTGATCGATTGATACTGCACTTGGATGGGCTCGGCTGGGCGGAGGGGCAAAACGCAGGTGCTAGCAGATATCTGGGCTGATCCCGCTAACGCTGCGTTTTTGGGAACCCTAAACTGCTGGGGACGCTAGTATAGATCTGATCGGATCAGATATTGATGCGATCAGATACTATACCACTAAGGGAGGTGTACGGTGCGTGCGTGGGTGTTAGCGGTACTAGCGCTAATCTGACGCTGCCTGGGGCGACGCATATCACTGCCGGGCGATCAGGGGGCTAAACCTTTATTCGGTAATAAACGGCGGGTGCCCTGACACTATAAAAAATAAACAAACTAACCAGCGTCACCCGTAACGGTTATACGGTCATCAGTGGTGAAAGGGTTAACTAGGGGGCAATCAAGGGGTTAAAACATTTATTAGGTAGTATATGGGGGTCCCTGTCGCTATAAAACGCTGACGGCGAACCTAAATATTTACCTCACTAACTAGCGTCACCAGCGACACTAATACAGCGATCAGAAAAATGATCGCTTAGTGACACTGGTGACGGGGGGTGATCAAGGGGTTAAAACTTTATTAGGGGGGGTTAGGGGGGTACCCTAGACCTACAGGGGGTAACACTCACTGCCCTACCACTTCTAACTGTCACAAACTGACTCCATGCAGTAATCAGAAAAAAAAAAAATACTGCTTGGTGTCGGTTTGTGACGGGGGGGGGGGGGGGTGATTGGGGGTGTTTTATGTGCCTGGCATGTTCTACTGTGTGTGTGTGTGTGTGTTGTGCACTCACATGTCTTCTCTCCTCGGCGCTGGAACGGAAACTGCCAAGCCGAGGAGAGATGACATCACATCCTCTGCCTGTGTGAAACTACACACAGGCAGGGGAGGATTCCGATTGGCTGGGAGCGGTCGCGAGGGGGGGGGCCACGATCGGATGGTCTCCCCCTCGCCTCCCAATGCTCCCAGTGAAATGCCGACCGCCGCTGGCACCAGGGGGGGGGGGTCCGATCGGACCCCCCGCCCGCGGGAGGCAGATCACGTATGGGAACGTGATTCTGCCTGCCCGTGCCATTCTGCCGCAGTATATCTGCGTTAGGCGGTCGGCAAGTGGTTAAAGTGACATTAAGGCTCAGTTCACATATATGCGAATCAGATGCGTTTTGAACGATTTTTAAAAAGAGTCCTATGCGATTTTGGGTCCAGTTCAAGTTCAATTTCAGGTAAAAACTTGCACCTGAATTGTTGAACAGAACCCCACCGGACTCCCACACTGAAGCCACACCCCCATATGTGTGAACCCCACCTTATTAAGCTTTAATTTTTTTTAATTCCAATGACAAACATGTTATACTTATTTGCTCTGTGTAATGCTTTTGCCCAGAGCGACCCCGATCCTCCTCTTCTGGGGTCCCCTGCCATCGCTCCAGGATCCTTCTCTTTAGAAAGTAACCCCCAAGAAAAGTGACTTTCCCTGGGGGAGCACTTTCTAAAGAGGAGGAGCCTGGAGCGCTGGCAGGGGGCTTGCTTCCAAGCTGCCCTATCTGCATCTATTGACACAGAGCAGGCAGCTCGGCCCCGCCCCCTGCTCGCTTGGCACAGGATTCGATTGACAGTAGCGGGAGCCAATGGCCCCTCCTACTATCAATCTGCCCAGGGAGGAGGGAGACAACGGCGAGAGCCTCTGCTCTTGTGCACAGCTCTGGATCGTATGGGGCTCAGGTAAGAATAAGGTGGAGGCTGGGGGGGGGAATGTGCAGTACAGAAGTTTTTCAGTTTTTTCACCTTAATGCATTAAAGTGAAAAACCTTAAAGTAGAACTATAGGCAAAACGTTTCTTTTCATTTTGGATAGAGCAAGGGAGGGTTATAACCCCTGTAAGATTTTTTTCAGCCATTTGCATCCCATTGCGGAGATTTCCCTTCACTTCCTGTCCCATAGCCAAACAGGAAGGGGACAACAATTTGTCCAGCTGCAGAAAGGCCACGGCCCGGTAGTGGGCTGCAGCAGAGGGGTTGACGACCCCTGCTTTAAGGCATAGCTCCTAACTGTCCCTGATTTGGAGGGAATGTCCCTGATTTGGAGGGAATGTCCCTGATTTGGAAGCACTGTCCCTGGTTTGGAGGGACTGTCCCTCATTCCAATCTCGGAAAGTTGGGAGCTATGCTTAAGGCTTATGCTGCCTCCATTAGTAAATAGATAGGAAGGTCCTGTGTATCACATTTGCCTGTTTTAAACTTTTTGGTTTTACATTTCTTCAGTGTTTTCCTGGTTTCTGGTCTGGGCAAATGATGTCATACATCCCAGGAGTCTTCAAGAGGGGAGGGTCTCAACTAAGAACACCCTCCTGCCTGCATGCCTGAGCTAAGGGCAGATGGATTCCATGATAAATGAATTATCTGTCCTTAATCAAGATGGCCACGGCCAGATAGGATAGGGGATATTTTCCAGGGGGTAGAAGTGATTTCTCAACAAAATAAAGCATGGAGACATGAGTGGATGGGGGGAGATTGCTTTGAATATTAGAAACGAATTAAATAGCGTTTGTGGTGCTCAGATGAAGTGTAGTTCTATTGCTGGCTATATACTATTTATTTTTTTTATTCGGCCAGCAGGCTGCACTAAATAAAATAAAGCTGGGCATAGAGGGATCGAAATTCAGCTGTTTCAGCAGGAACCAGCCAAGTTTCAATCTGTGTGTGGCCCTCCTCATTCAACAAAATCTGTGAGAATACAATGTCCCTACAAAGTCCTTACAATGTCCCTACAATGTCCCTACAAAGTCCCTACAATGTCCCTACAGTGTCCCTACAAATTCCCTACAATGTCCCTACAAAGTCCCTACAATGTCCCTACAAAGTCCCTACAAAGTCTCTTCAATGTCCCTACAGGGGATGGAGGAATCTGTTGTTTGACTAACAGTCAATACCCAGCTTAATAGATTCCTCCATCCAAACAATGAAGATAGATTGAGGAATTCCTCCAAGATCCTACAGATATCATATAATGGAATTATGGAGATGAGGAGATAACTCACGGTTTGTAACATTTAGAGTGACGGGAGCACTGATATCACCGGTATTGATCCGGCACTGGTAATCTCCACTGTCCTGCTCTGCTGAAGATTCAATCTGAAGAGTCTGTTCATCTCTGTGTGTTGTTCTTCCATCTTTGTACCAGTGATAGGTCCGGGGTTCCTCTGGTACAGAAAACGGCACATCACATGTTAGAGTCACAGAGTCACCTAGTAGTATATTCCCCCAGTTGGGTGTGAAGGTCACCACCGGTCTGATGGCACCTCCTATAGAAGAGAGAGGAGATCACACATAACCACTTTGATTGTACCAAGGCTTTTTTTCTCAGAATATAGGTGCAGGAACAACCCCCCCTCCAAGTTACCCCCTGTCCCCGCCCCTTACCCACCTCCAAGCAACATCCCTTGGTTCCGCCCCCTACCCACCTCCGAGCTCCCAGTACCACCCCTTTTAGAGAATACAGAACCACATATCATTTTGTGGTGCTAACTAATTTATATGGAATTTGTTCATGAAAACAGGAAAATAAGTAAAATAGATTTCCTGTAGTGAGCAACAATAGACCCTTCAACAACAATAGATCCACCCCAGCAACAATAGACTCCCAACGGTCAGCAACAATAGACCCCCCACCAAGCAACAATAGACCCCCACCAAGCAACAATATACCCCCCAGAAACAATAGATCCACCCCAACAACAATAGACTCCCAATGGTCAGCAACAATAGACCCCCCCACCAAGCAACAATAGACCCCCCCACCAAGCCACAATAGACCCCCCAGAAACAATAGATCCACCCCAGCAACACTAGACTCCCAATGATGAGCAACAATAGACCCCCCCCCCACCAAGCAACAATAGTCCCCCCAGCAACAATAGATCCAACCCAGCAACAATAGACTCCCAACGGTCAGCAACAATAGACCCCTACCCATTAAGAAATAACAGACCTCCCCACCAAGCAACGATAGACCTCCCCAGCAACAATAGATCCAATCCAGCAACAATAGACTCCCAACAGTCAGCAACAATAGACCCCCCCACCAAGCAACAATAGACCCCCCCCCCCCACCAAGCCACAATAGACCCCCCAGCAACAATATATCCAACCCAGCAACAGTAGACTCCCAACAGTCAGCAACAATAGACCCTCCAGCAACAATAAATCAAACCCAGCAATAACAGATTCTCAACAGCCAGCAAGAATAGACCCCACCCAGATATAATAATATAATAGATCCCTCAACAGCCAGCATCAATACCCTCCAGAAC
This sequence comes from Lithobates septentrionalis, assembly GCA_037952835.1. Lineage (NCBI taxonomy): Eukaryota > Metazoa > Chordata > Amphibia > Anura > Ranidae > Lithobates > Lithobates septentrionalis. The sequence continues at coordinate 410,909 of JBBDGP010001106.1, read as the reverse complement.
CCCTTGCCATTTGATACTGTATATTCAGTGCTGGAAGTGCATTCCCCTGTGTTCCCCCGTGTTCCCCCCGCTTTCCCGCTGAAAAAAATCCCTGCATAGCACAATGTTTACCAATGCATCCTACAGAGAATTTATGTTCAAAGATCTAAGACATTCACTTTACAATCCAGAAAGACAAAGAAAGTAATTAACATTCTATAAAAATAACAAGAACTCAGTAGTGACGTAGGGCCTGGAGGATGGAACCACCACACACATTGGAGGACCCGGTATCCAACACACCCGGCAGCAAGATTGATTTACTAAATTATCAGAACATGTTCTCTCTCAAAGTTGATTTTCTCTGTGCAAAATCAATTTTCACTTAGTTTAGTAAATGAAGGGAGGTTGTGCTGACTTCAATCATCTAATCATGCTTTTTACATTCTTCTTGTATATGATTGGGTATTCCTTGCAAAGTGAATTATTACATTGTTTCATCTCATTGACTAAAGCCAGCCATGCAGGGATCAAAATTTGGCAGGTTCAGCAGAGACTGGCCTGAATTTAAACCCCTGTATGGACAGGCACTCTGTACAGAAATTCATCTACTGATCAGCTACTGTACAACTAGCCTGTTGGACTTTCCCTACTCCATCAGCTCTGCCAGCTGATCAATGTATTTGTCAGAAACCATGAAATCAGACCGAGACAGAAGTACAGTTAAATCACACTTATTTAATAATAAAAGTAAAAAGAACAAAAGTAGTCAAAACATAGCCAAAGTTGAGTAACCGGAACGTATAGTCAGCCAAGCCAGAAGTCAGGGATCAATGTAGGTGGAACAGCAAGCAGAATTTGGAGCCAGAAGGGATGTCAGCAAAGCCAGTCTTTAAACAGGAACTCAAGAGATAGGCTCTGTGATGTTGACCAAGGCGAAGGCAGAGATCCTTTGGGCTGGATGGCGTAAGTAGGCAGGACTGACGAGCAGGATATCATCAACAGCTGAGTAACTGTGGAGGAGCTGGCAATTAGCCAACAACTGAGCGGCCAGCTCTGAGAAAGAAGGGCTGAGCCCAGCCCTGACAGTATTCTGATGACCGTGGAGCCTCCCCCCCTGTCAGAATACAATGGCTCAGCGTGGAGGATTCCCCCATCCACACTAGATTTGTGAATGGGAGAATTGAATCTTTTTTTTTTCAACCCACTGGTAGGGTTGCCACCTGTCCGGGGTTCACTTGGACAGCCCGGGTTGTGAATCATGTGTCCGGGTTTCAGTCCATCTGAAACCCAGACACATTATTCAGAAATGAATGTAGCTCAAAACAGGGCCTGACAGAAGGGGGCACTCTGCGCGCTGCATTACTTTTCTCTTTGGCATGCCCAAAGGTGTCCCAGGTCTGTTATCCTCTAGTACATACTAAAAAAATAATAATTTGCTGTGCCGTTAAAGTGTTCGAGTTTGGCTTAAAGAAAAAGTGGCAACCCTACCCGGGCTGCTTAATATAAGTGAAAATTCAATGCTTAAGCTGGGGGAAGATGGTAGTTGCGCTGTGATGAAGGGGGGGGGAGGGGGAGCTACAAAGATGACTAAAGTGGCAAAGTGAACTAGAAAAGCAGAAACGGGCCAATGCATGAATGGATCCTACATGCTAAAAAAACATGGTGGGGATGCAGTGCAGTGCAACGTAGCTGATCAACATGACTATAATGTTGCGGGCAGACAAAACCTAATATATAAAGGTAATTGTGAAACAGTGACTGCTTGAATATAGCAAAGCAAAAATGCATATACTAACACAAATAGGATGAATAATGACACAATGCAAAAAAAAATATATAATGCAAGAAAAATATATGTGGGCTAGTGCCCCATTAGCAAAAACGTGCCAGATCCTGGTGAACTACAAGTGACAAATCCCTAGGACAAACATGGATATTAGTTCTATCATCCAGTCCAAAAAAACAAAAAACTCGTTATGAGAAACACAAAACAAGTCCAATCGTGTAAGGTGTACAGCCTGTGTTGCAAATGACCCACAGGTGTAGACGTTCCGTGTATACAGGCAGTGACAATGATGAACATGCCAAGCGAAATATAAAAAAATAAAAAGTATACAGCATGTAAAATAACTCTGCAATGACCACAGTGGAGGGGGGGCAAGACACACATGGGGGGAGGTTGCACTCACTTTCATGAAGTGAGTGTGGGCATCAATCCACGAGCGCCGAGCTCGTATGCCTCCAGGGGTGTCACCAATCTGGAATCTGTCCCCGTACCTCTCTCCTCAGTGTTCGTCAGGTAGAGTAGTGATGTACAGTGTGAGGGGGAAAGAGACGCACATAGCGTGATCCCATATAAAAGGTATATTTATTTCATAAAACAAGTCCAATCAACTTACATTTAAAACAATGCTGCAGTGTGTAGTAACTACGAGCGCCGAGCTCGTCTCCTGTTGTTTGTCTGTGGCAGCGTCCCGTGCTCCAATCCTAATGCATATCGTCATTGTCATGTGTACGAGGCTTTAGTTTTTTGACTAAAATAAAATTTTAGTTTTAGTCCTCTTTTAGTCATCTGCAATTGTTTTAGTTTTAGTCGTATTTAGTAGACTAAATCTCCGGTACATTTTAGTCGTCTAAAATCGAATGGGTGTACTTAAATTGTAATGCTTTATTTAAGCATCTCTCTACAATTTCCAAACTGATTATATACTGCTGGGGCGAAAAATCCAATATGTTATTATTTATGGTACTGAGGTTTGCACTACAGACCAGTGTTCAGTTTGACGTCAAATTTCAATTTAGTTTTAGTCTAAAGCCTCGTACACACAATCGGATTTTCCAACGGGAAATGTTCGATGAAAGGCTGTTGGTGGAAAATCCGACCGTATGTATGCTCCATCGGACAATTGCTGTCGGATTTTCCGCAGACAAATGTTGGATGGCAGGTTTTCAAATGTTCCGCAGACAAATGTCTGTTGTCGGATTTTCCGAGCGTGTGTACACAAGTCCGTCAGACAAAAGTCCAAACTACAAACACGCATGCTCGGAAGCAAGGACGAGCCTGAAGCGGTCGGTCTTGTAAACGAGCATTCATAATGGAGAATTAACATTCGTGACGCGGCAAATTATGAAATTTGGAAATGCAGCGCACAATTCTCTTCTTCTTTAAGAGCCCTTGCACACTGGGGCGGTTTGCAGGCACTATTGCGCTAATAATAGCGCCTGCAAACCGCCCCGAAAGTGCCGCTCCTTGCATTCCAGTGTGAAAGCCCCGAGGGCTTGCACACTGGAGCGATGCGCTGGCAGGACGGTAAAAAAAGTCCTGCTAGCCACATCTTCGGAGCGGTGAAGGAGCGGTGTGTATACCGCTCCTTTACCGCTCCTGCCCATTGAAATCAATGGGACGGCGCGGCTATACCGCCGGCAATGCGCCTCTGCAGAGGCGCTTTGCGGTGGTATTTAACCCCTTCTCGGCCGCTAGCGGGGAGAAAAACCGCCCCGCTAGCGGCCGCATACCGGCGGTAAAACGCCGCTAATAATAGCGGCGTTTTACCGCCGACGCCGCCCCCCGCCCCAGTGTGCAAGGGCTCTAATGGGATAATAATGAAGCTGCTTTGCTGGTGATACTGATGGCGTTATTGCAAACGAGTTTTCAAAGGCTTTTTTTTCTAGTGATATCAAATGGACACTCTCTCCTCACTCCTCTCTCCTCACTCCTCTCTCCTTGCTCCTCTCTCCTCTCTCCTCGCTCCTCTCTCCTCTCTCCTTGCTCCTCTCTCCTCTCTCCTTGCTTCTCTCTCCTCTCTCCTTGCTCCTCTCTCCTCACTCCTCTCTCCTCTCTCCTTGCTCCTCTCTCCTCGCTCCTCTCTCCTCTCTCCTTGCTCCTCTCTCCTCGCTCCTCTCTCCTCGCTCCTCTCTCCTCTCTCCTTGCTCCTCTCTCCTCGCTCCTCTCTCCTTGCTCCTCTCTCCTCTCTCCTCGCTCCTCTCACTTCGCTTCTCGCTCCTCTCTCCTTGCTCCTCTCTCCTTGCTCCTCTCTCCTTGCTCCTCTCTCCTCGCTCCTCTCTCCTCGCTCCTCTCCTCGCTCCTCTCACCTCTCTCCTTGCTCCTCTCTCCTCGCTCCTCTCTCCTCACTCTTCGCTCCTCTCTCCTGGCTCCTCTCTCCTCACTCCTCTCTCCTCTCTTCTTGCTCCTTGCTTCTCTCTCCTCACTCCTCTCTCCTCGCTCCTCTCTCCTCACTCTTCTCTCCTCTCTCCTGGATCCTCTCTCCTGGCTCCTCTCTCCTCGCTCCTCTCTCCTCTCTTCTTGCTCCTCTCTCCTCTCTACTCTCTCCTCTCTCCTTGCTCCTCTCTCCTCGCTCCTCTCTCCTCGCTCCTCTCTCCTCGCTCTTCTCTCCTTTCTCCTCGCTCCTCTCTCCTCTCTTCTTGCTCCTCGCTCCTCTCTCCTCTCTACTCTCTCCTTGCTCCTCGCTGCTCACTCCTCACTCCTCTCTCCTCTCTACTCTCTCCTCGCTCCTCTCTCCTCACTCTTCTCTCCTCTCTCCTGGCTCCTCTCTCCTCGCTCCTCGCTCTTCTCTCCTCTCTTCTTGCTCCTCGCTCCTCTCTCCTCTCTACTCTCTCCTTTCTCCTCTCTCCTCTCTACTCTCTCCTTTCTCCTCGCTCCTCTCTCCTCGCTTCTCTCTCCTCACTCTTCTCTCCTCTCTCCTGGCTCCTCTCTCCTCGCTCCTCTCTCCTCTCTCCTTGCTCCTCTCTATTCGCTCCTCTCTCTCTCCCTCGCTCCTTTCTCCTCTCTCCTTACTCATCTCCTCGCTCCTCTCTCCTCACTCTTCTCTCCTCTCTCCTCGCTCCTCTCTCCTCGCTCCTCTCTCTTCGCTCCTCTCTCCTTCCCCACTCTCTTCTCTCTGCTTGCTCCTCGCTCCTCTCTCCTCGCTCCTCTCACCTCTCTCCTCGCTCCTCTCTCCTCGCTCCTCTCTCCTCACTCCTTTCTCCTCTCTCCTTGCTCCTCTCTCCTCGCTCCTCTCTTCTTGCTCCTCTCTCCTCTCTCCTCGCTCCTCGCTCCTCTCACCTCTCTCCTCGCTCCTCGCTCCTCTCTCCTCGCTCCTCTCTCCTCACTCTTCTCTCCTCTCTCCTGGATCCTCGCTCCTCGCTCCTCTCTCCTCGCTCCTCTCTCCTCTCTTCTTGCTCCTCTCTTCTTGCTCCTCTCTCCTCTCTACTCTCTACTCTCTCCTCTCTCCTCGCTCCTCTCTCCTCGCTCTTCTCTCCTTTCTCCTGGCTCCTCTCTCCTGGCTCCTCTCTCCTCGCTCCTCTCTTCTTGCTCCTCGCTCCTCTCTCCTCTCTACTCTCTCCTCTCTCCTCTCTCCTCGCTCCTCGCTCCTCTTTCTGCTCACAGAAGCAGCAGTGGGAGCCATTGGTGCCTGCTGCTATCAATCAAATTCTAGGAACAGAGTTTGGGGGGGGTGGGGTTGAGACATACTGAGCATGTCAATAGACACACACAGCCCAGCTCAGGAGGGAGCCCACAGGTACACCTCTATAGGAAGCTGCTTCCTATGGGGGTGCAAAGCGAAGAGAAAGATCCAGGAGTGCCAGTTGGGGACCCCAGAAGAGGAGGATCAGGCCTGCTCTGTACAAAATCATTACAGAGGAGGTAAGTATGCCATGTTTGCTATTTAAAAAAAAATAGGCTTTACAATCACTTTAATTATGTTAAACTTTCTCCAGCCCCCTTCTTAACATTCCATACAGAGGGAAGCTAAGTATCAAGTAAAGCAATAAAATGTAAGTAGAGATGGATTTGTGGCTATTCTATGTGATTGGGAACTTATAAGATTAATATATTGGGTGTTATTATATCACTTTGGCTGCAAAAGTGAAAATGTACTTTACACCTCTTCTTGTGCAGGGAGCTTTATTTCATTTGTTTTTTGGAACTGTGTTAATTAATTGCAAAGTTAAAACAAATTCAAGTAATCAAATTCAACAATTTATCTATCAATTCCACATTTTAACTATTATTTTTTATTGTGTATTCCCAATCCCAGTTTTGCACTTACCAGATTTTCCCATTATGAGTGCTGAAAAGAGAAAATACAAAATGTAAAATTTCCTATATCTAATCTATCTTCCATAATATCACCTACAGTATATCTCAGAGGTCCCCTCTTGCCTATGTAGAGTGCTGAGACCAAACCCCTCCTGCCTGCCTAGAGCCCCTGCAATATTTTAGTGTTCCCCTCCCTCCTGTCTGGAATCCTCTGTCAGCTGTAGATCTATTTTCTAAATAAACTGAACTGGGAAAAACTGAGGTGAAGTAACAAATTCAATCTAACTGATTTAAACTCTTATATTGTGGACCAGATATTTATGTTTTATTACTGATTGATACAAAGGTTGTGTTTGCTGTGTGTGTATTCTATGTGTTATGTATTGTGTTGTACGTTCTGTTTGCAGTGTGTTATGTATTGTGTTATATATTCTGTTTGCTGTGTGTTTATGTATTGTGTTATATGTTCTGTTTGCTGTGTGTTATGTATTGTGTTATATGTTCTGTTTGCTGTGTGTTATGTATTTTGTTATATATTCTGTTTGCTCTGTGTTATGTATTGTGTTGTATGTTCTGTTTGCTGTGTGTTATAAATTGTGTTATATATTCTGTTTGCTCTGTGTTTTGTATTGTGTTGATGTTCTGTTTTCTCTGTGTTATGTATTGTGTTATATGTTCTGTTTGCTGTGTGTTATAAATTGTGTTATATATTCTGTTTGCTCTGTGTTTTGTATTGTGTTGATGTTCTGTTTTCTACGTGTTATGTATTGTGTTGTATGTTCTGTTTGCTATGTGTTATTTATTGTGTTGTATGTTCTGTTCGCTGTGTGTTATGTATTGTTTTGTATGTTCTGTTTGCTGTGTGTTTTGTATTATGTTGTATGTTCTGTTTTCTCTGTGTTATGTATTGTGTTGTATGTTCTGTTTGCTGTGTGTTATGTATTGTGTTGTATGTTCTGTTTGCTGTGTGTTATGTATTGTGTTGTATGTTCTGTTTGCTGTGTGTTATGTATTGTGTTGTATGTTCTGTTTGCTGTGTGTTATTTATTGTGTTGTATGTTCTGTTTGCTGCGTGTTATGTATTGTGTTGTATGTTCTGTTTTCTACGTGTTATGTATTGTGTTGTATGTTCTGTTTGCTGCGTGTTATGTATTGTGTTGTATGTTCTGTTTGCTTTGTGTTATGTATTGTGTTGTATGTTCTGTTTGCTTCGTGTTATGTATTGTGTTGTATGTTCTGTTGTTCTGTGTTATGTATTGTGTTGTATGTTCTGTTTGCTGTGTGTTATGTATTGTGTTGTATGTTCTGCTTGCTGCGTGTTATGTTTTGTATTGTATTTTCTGTTTGCTCTGTGTTATGTATTGTGTTATATGCTCTGTTTGCTGTGTGTTATGTATTGTGTTGTATGTTCTGTTTGCTCTGTGTAATGTTGGGTGTTTTGCACTTTGTGTTGTTTCTGTGTGGGTTATACTGTATGTGTGTCATGTGTTGTATGTGTGTTATGTGTTTTATGTGTGTTATAATTCATGTGTCTTTTTGTTGGTGTAACACACAAAATTCTCTCAGCTGAAACACAGATAAGATATAGAAGAAATGTCTTTGTACTTACACAGGAATATGATGATGAAGAAGGTAGACATGGTGGACGTGTCCAGCAAGCTCTGAGCTTCCGTCAGTAAAACAGAAGTTCTGACTCTTCTAACTTCCTGAGGTTTATACATAGGAAATGTCATAACTGGTAAAACTGAGACAGAGGATAAAAGTCAAGAGAAACCCGGGGGGGGGGGGGGGGGGCGGATTTTGGAGATGTTGCGGAGGTTGAGGTGATGAGTTTTGGACAGTGATTGGATATGGGGCTTAAAGGTGAGTTTAGCGTTCAGGATTACATCGAGCACTCCGGCATACGGAGATGGGCTTCAAGTTGTGCCATCGATTTTGACAGAGAAGTCGGAAGGGGCATTTGGGGGAATAAATATCATGAGCTCAGTTTTGGATAGATGGAGTTTGAGGAAGTGGTGTGACATCCAGACTGATATGTCTGATAGTAAATTAGAGATGTGTGAGAAGATGGAGGGAGTGGGCTGAGGGGTAGAGAAATAGATTTGGGTGTCGTCGGCGGCGTCTCCCCCAGAGAATTGTAGAGATTACCGTTTTTTTTTTATATTTTGCCTAGGCTTACAATTTAAAGCCCATTTTAAAATGTAATAAACCAAGGAACACATGTGTGTTATATATCAGTTCACAAGTCTTTTAATGCGGTGTCCACATCCATTGTCTGACAAGACTGGTACACTGTAATTTATTGGGATTGGGGGTGATTTACTAAAACGGAAGGGTGCAAAATCTGGTGCAGCTCTGCATAGAAACCAATCAGCTTCCAGGTTTTGTTGTCAAAGCTTTACTGAACAAGCTGAAGTTAGAAGCTGATTGGCTACTGTGCACAGCTGCACCAGATTCTGAGTCAGTGGCGGCCCGTCAATAGAGGCATTACAGGTGCCGCCCCCTCCCTATCCATGCATCTGGCCCCCTGATCTACATACAGGGACGCCGGACCATGGATCCCAATGGGGGGTGTTTTTTTTTAAGCACGTGATTAGAGCCAGAGGCTCTAATTGAATTCAAAAAAGGGTGGGCTTGGGGCGCAGAGCACTGCACTCCGAGCCCACCCAGTTGTGTGACAATAGCGAATGAATATTCCCTATTTTCACACTAATCCTCCTCCCGGCCAATGAGGGAGCGTGTTATGAGACCCATTTCCCGATTGGCCAAAATGCCAGGCGATCCTATTGGATGACTAGGAGGAAGGAGGAGAGAGGAGAGTGGAGAGCACAGCCACTGGGGAAGACCCGCTGACCCACCAGCCACCACTGATCTATTGGCTCACCCGCAGCGGCACTCCCCGGCTCGGACAGGCTCGGAAGTGAAGAAAAGTAGGAGGCCATCCGTCTCGTGGGGGGGCGCAGTCTCTGCATTAATTTCCCCGGGGAGGGGGGGTACACTGACTTGTCTCCTGCCGGGGGGTGGTGGTTGGCGCCCCCCCCCCCCCGAATTATCGAGCACCAGCCACCACTGTTTTGAGTGCTCCAGTTTTAGTAAATCTCCCCCATTACATTTCATTCTTGGGTTTGGGTGCCTTTTAACTCAGTCACCCTGCATTGGCAGCTCCTGTACAGCTCACAGAGCGTGCTCCCGGGAACCCGGTGGTCTGTATGTCACCCGGGCATAGCGGATCACATTACCGATGTGTCTGGGTGATAGGAAGTTTTTATACTCTGTGATTGCTACCTCTATTCACAGCAATCACATAGCAAACAATAGAAAGCAAAAGTAAAGATCAGTTCTCTCTGCTCTCATTGTGAGAGCTGAGAGAACTGATGCTGCAGCCTGTACACTTGTATACCTGTACAGCTTGTATGCTCATAAAACTGCAGTGCCAGCCTGCCCTAGTGTCCCTATTCACTGCCCCCCCAGTATCCCTAATCTCTGCCTCCCAGTGTCCCTGATCACTGCCCCCCAGTGTCCCTGATCACTGCCCCCCAGGTGTCCCCTATTCACTGCCCCCAGTGTCCCCGATCATTGCCCCCAGTGTCCCTGATCACTGCCCCCAGTTTCCCTGATCACTGCCCCCCCCCCAGTGTCTCTGATCACTGCCCCCAGTGTCTCTGATCACTGGCCCCCAGTGTCCCTGATTACTACCCCCAAGTGTCCCTGATCATTGCCCCCAGTGTCCCTGATCACTGCCCCCAGTGTCCCTGATCACTGCCCCCCAGTGTCCCTGATCACTGCCCCCAGTGTCCCTGATCATTGCCCCCCCCTGTCCCCGATCACTGCCCCCAGTGTCCCCGATCACTGCCCCCCAGTGTCCCTGATCACTGCCCCCCAGTGTCCCTAATCACTGCCCCCAGTGTCTCTGATCACTGCCCCCAGTGTCCCTGATCACCGGCCCCCAGTGTCTCTGATCACAGGCCCCCAGTGTCTCTGATCACAGGCCCCCAGTGTCCCTGATCCCTGCCCCCCAGTGTCCCTGATCACTCGCCCCCAGTGTCCCTGATCACTGCCCCCATTGTCACTGATCACTGCCCCCAGTGAAATGTAATAATAAATGCAGCCAGCCCTATCACCTATCCCAGTGCTCACAAAAACACCAACATACACTATATCAATGTCCTGATCACCACCATACACCATATTAGCACCCTGATCACCACCATACACCTTACCAACATCCTGATCACCCCCATACCCCATACTAACACCCTGATCACCACCATACTGCATATCAGTTCTGAACACCCTATATACCATACCAGCATCCTGATCACTGACATACCCTATGCTAGCGTTCTGATCATCCCCAATGCCATATCAGTGTCCTGATCACCGCCATACCCTATACCAGCATCCTGATCACCGCCATACCCCTTACCACTGTCCTGATCACCGCCATACCCCATACCACTGTCCTGATCACCGCCATACCCCATACCACTGTCCTGATCACCGCCATACCCCATACCACTGTCCTGATCACCGCCTTACCCCATACCAGCATCCTGGTCATCGCCATACCCCATACCACTGTCCTGATCATCGCCATACCCCATACCACTGTCCTGATCACCGCCATACCCCATACCACTGTCCTGATCACCGCCATACCCCATACCACTGTCCTGATCACCGCCATACCCCATACCACTGTCCTGATCACCACCATACCCCATACCACTGTCCTGATCACCGCCTTACCCCATACCAGCATCCTGGTCATCGCCATACCCCATACCACTGTCCTGATCACCGCCATACCCCATACCACTGTCCTGATCATCGCCATGCTAGCATCCTAATCACTGCCAAACCCCATAACAGCATCATAATCACTGCCATACCCCATACCAGCATCCCGATTACTGCCATACCCCATACCAGCATCCTGATCATCCTGATCACGCCATACCCCATACCAGTGTCCTGATCACCGCCATACTCCATACCAGCGTCCTGATCACCGCCATACCCCATACCAGCATCCTGATCACCGCCATATTGCATATCAGTGTTCTGATCACCCCATATACCATACCAGCATCCTGATCACCGCCATGCCTTATACTAGCATTCTGATCATACCCTATGCTATATCAGTGTCCTGATCACTGCCATACCCCATACCACTGTCCTGATCACTGCCATACCCCATACCACTGTCCCGATCACCGCCATACTCCATACCAACATCCTGATAACTTCCATACCCCATACTAGTGTCCTGCTCTCTGCCATACATCATACCAGCGTCCAGCATTTATGGTCTCAACTGATCAATTTTCAGATATATATCCCATAGTTTGTAGACTCGATTTGGGTTTTTTTACCCAAAAAATGGAACAGAATACATTTTGGCCTAAATTTATGAAGAAAGATTATTTATTTGTAAAGTTTTTTTTTAACAAAAACTAAGCAATTTTTTTTTTTTATATAGCAAAAAATCCCAGTGGTGATCAAGTACCACCAAAAGAAAGCTCTTTCTATCCTTTCGCAGTATTCAGCATTTCCCTCTTCCTCAAACATCATTGGCTGGGGTCTATATAACTCAAATTCTGTCTGAAACTCCTCCCTTTCCCATCATGCTCCACTGTATACATAACATTGGTTGGGTTTTCATAGAAGATCCCAATGACTGAACCATACAGATGGTTGCATGAACATTGACTATGGAGATTCCGTTGAAGAAAAAACCCTCAGCCCCGACCTCTTTATTATCCATATCTATATATATCTATATGTAGCGCACCTAACTCTGTTATATTGCACTGTCACAGTGCATACAATAAAGACATTACCAGTATACATATTTTTAAAAAAACATACAATATTTCTAATATTAGCTCATAAATGTCGAAGCTTGAAAATATTCTTGTGATGCCATCTTCATTTCCACATCAGAGCATCTCTGTATTTCCTTCCTCATAAACTCTCCTAATGGTGAGAGATCGGAGTGACCACTTCTGTATTCCCCATAACTCAGGAAATTGTGTGCTGTGTGAGCTCCATAGAGATCTCTCTGCCTGTTATTATTATATTATATTGTTATAAAGTATCTGTGTGTATATTTATTTGTATAAACCAAATGAAATATCATAAAAAAATGTTCTTTCAGTCAACTAAAACTGCTTCTGTTTTCCTATAGTAAATTTCCCTGATGTTGGAAGCTTCTTGGAAGTTCTTCCTCTTCTCTACCACTTGTTGTGGAAGTAGATGAAGCATAGAGCGGCAGCTAATACAAATCCAGAGATCACCAGTCGTATTATATTGTGCATGGTGTAATCTGTGGAGATAATCAGAGGATACATAGTCAAAATAAAGCATGAATCTTGTATAGAAATGATCTTTACTCTTTGATGTTGATCTACTGATGGAGTAGAGGCTGTTGACCTTGCAAAGTCAATCTTCACTTTGAAAAGTAATTTAATGTTCACATGTTTAATAAGGTGAAGCTGTGCTTACTTTAAGGCCCAACCTTAGGATAAATCTCTACCCCTCCCCCATTCGCTTTTTAAAAAAATAAATACGGATAAAATAAAGACCTTTTTATTCTCACCAAACGCCACCGTTTATGTCCCTCACTACCCCTAGCTCCTGGAGAGACAACCAGCGGATCCAGAGGTGCAGTCTGAGCCCACACTGATTGGTCACCTAGACATTTCATCACTTAGGTCTTCTGAATCCTGAAAAGGAGTAGAGGCCATTGACCTTGCAGAGTCAATCTTCACTTTGAAAAGTAATTTTCACTTAGATTATAAAGTGAAGCTGTGTTTGCTTACCATCTTCATGAAAGACATCCCCCATCCCTTCCTTCTACCCACCTATCACCCATTCAGCACTTATTTAAAAAATACAATGCCTTACAAAGATTTTTCATACTCACCCAACTCTGCCATTCACATGATCTTCACCAAGGCCACTTCCTGGACTGACCATCGGTGGATCAGAGCTGCAATCTAAGCCCAAACTGAACAGTTACCTTATCATCCCATCACTAAATTCTTCAGGATCCTGAGAGAACTCATAGTGAAGGGTCTATGTCACCCAGTCAGTGGCATGGACACCAGAATAATAACCCTCCTTTTCTGCAGGGAAAACAATAGAAGAAATGGAATCTAGGTTCAGGGAAAATAGCTCCTTCCAACTATTTTCTGGACCAGTTCTTGTGGCACAAATTGCTCCTCAGTAGCTGAGAAGATGACACGTAACCAGGTGGCCCCGCCCCCCTCTGATGACATGGGGAAAGCCACAGGGAAGTCCAGTGAATTCCCCGTGCATCAGAGGAGGGCGGGGTCACCGGGTGGCCCCGCCCTCTGTTATATAAGAAATGTCAGAAGAAGCAAAGCGTCACACGGCTGAAGACTCCCACTGAGGCGGATCGTGCGGACGGAGCAGGGAAGAAGCCTGGAGGAAGATGAGGGACGAGAAGAGCGGAGGAAGAAGAAGATGGAGAAGAAGAAGATGAAGAAGAAGAAGATGGAGGAAGAAGAATGCCGAAAGAACACCAGAAGAAAGAAGATGGAAGAAGAAGCCGAAAGAAGAAGAAATTAATAAAGGACTTGTCAAAAACCGTCTCTTGTGTTTTTTAACCTTTTTGACACTTTTTTTGTGAAATGGTAGGGGTACATTTGTACCCCATTACCAATTCACACAGGGGGGGCGAGATCTGGGGGTCCAGATTCTGATAAGCCCCCTGCCCGCAGATCCCCACAACCACCGGGCAAGGGTTGTGGGAATGAGGCCCTTCTCCTCATCAACATGGGGACAAGGTGCTTTGGGGGCTACCTCAAAGCACCCTCCCAATGTTGAGGGCATGTGGCCTGGTATGGTTCAGGAGGGGAGGCACTCTCTTGTCCCCCCTGTTTTCCTGCAGCCTGCCAGGTTGGGTGCTCAGATAAGGGTCTGGTATGGATATTGAGGTGGACCCGCGCGCCATTTTTTTTTTAAATTTTGGCGTGAGGTTCCCCTCAATATCCATACCAGACCTGAAGGGCCTGGTATGGATTTTTAGGGGGACCCCCACGCCATTTTTAAAAAAAAATTTGGTGGGGTTCCCCTTAATATACATACCAGACCTGAAGGGCCTGGTATGGAATTTAGGGGGACCCCCACGCATTTTTTTTTATTTTGGTTTGGGGTTCCCCTGTGGGGAAATCCAATGCCGTTTTTATCAATGAACTTTTATGTGTATTGTCGGACCGACAATTCATTATAGTCGTGAGTAGTTTTAAATGACTTTTTTTCCTTTGAAATGTCATTTTGCTGTCAGACTGTTCTAAACACGGGAAACACGCGCCCCTTTACAGGCATACTATAGACACCCCCCCAGGTACGAAATTTAAAGGAATATTACACTTTTATTGTTTCACTTTAAGCATTATTAAAATCACTGCTCCCGAAAAAACTTCTTTTTGCATTGATACATGTCCCCTGGGGCAGGACCCAGGTCCCTAAACACTTTTTATGACAATAACTTGCATATAAGCCTTTAAAATTAGCACTTTTGATTATTCATGTTCGGGTCCCATAGACTTTAACGGTGTTCGTGCGTTCGAACAAATTTTTTGCCTGTTCGCATGTTCTGATGCAAACCAAACCGGGGGGGTGTTGGGCTCTTCCCTACTCCTGACCCCTGTACATTACATACTCCTCCTGACCCCAGTACATTACATACTCCTGACCCCTGTACATTACATTCTCCTGACCCCTGTACATTACATACTCCTAACCCCTGTACATTACATACCCCTGAATCCCTGAACTCTGTGCATTACCCACTGCTGACACCTGTACCTCTGTACATTACATACATACACCTGACTTCTACACTCTGTACATTACATACTCCTGACCCCTGTACTGTATATACTCCTGACCCTGTACATTACATACATTTGAGCCTTGTACATTACATTAGGGACATAGGTGTGCACAGCCTGTTGCATTAGGGTGTGCACCCCAAAGCTCAAATACACACAGCCTCAGATACACGGGACAGTAAATGAATAGGAAGTGCTCTGTGGTGAGCTGCTTCCTGCTGATTCACAAACTGAAGCGTAGTAAACACAGTTTACTATGCTTTAGTTATGAATGATCACAGTGAGCGAGTGCATTTATTGTGTTCATTTAGAAAAGAATGACTCTGGTAAATGACATATTTACTAGCCCTTTCCCCCTCTCTCCATCCTGAAACATCCCCCACAACAGCTGGGGGGAGAGGAGGATAGCCAGCCGCACTGCCAGGCCTACCTGGGGAAGCCCAGGCAGTAGGGGGAATCGGCACTGCATGTAGTCATTATGGTGTGCCCAGGCACACCTGGCACACCCCCTGTGCACGCCTATGATTAGGGATGAGCTGAACACCCTCCTGTTGGGTTCACAGCAGAACATGCAAACAGGCAAAAAATTAGTCAAAACACAGAACACCGTTAAAGTCTATGGGACATGAACAAAAGTGCTCATTTTAAAGGCTTATATGCAAGTTATTGTCATAAAAAGTGTTTGGGGACCTGGGTCTTGCCCCAGGGGACATATATCAATGCAAAAAAAATTTTTTTAAACGGCCGTTTTTTCGGGAGCAGTGATTTTTTTTAATGCCTAAAGTGAAACAATAAAAATGAAATATTCCTTTAAATATTGTGCCTGGGGGGTGTCTATAGTATGCCTGTAAAGTGGCGCATTTTTCCTGTGTTTAGGACAGTACCAAAGCAAAATGACATTTCTAAAGGAAAAATTGTCATTTAAAACTGATCGCGGCTGTAATGAATTGTTGGGTCTCGGCAATATAGATAAAACTCACTGAAAAAAAGAGCATGGGATCCCCCCAGTCCATTACCAGGCCCTTTGGGTCTGGTATGAATATTAAGGGGAACCCCGAACCAAAATTAAAAAAAAACACTTGTGGGGGTCCCCCTAAAATCCATGCCAGGCCCTTCGGGTCTAATATGGAAATTAAGGGGAACCCTGCACCAATTTTTTGTAAAATAGGGCGCAGGGGTACTCCCCAAAATCTATACCAGACCCCGTATGGATTTTAAGGGGAACCCTGTGCCAATTTTTTTTTAAAAAGGGCGTAGGGGTCCCCCCAAAATCCATACCAGACCCTTATCTGAGCATGCAACCTGGCAGGCCACAAGAAAAGAGGAAGAGGGGGGGACGAGAGAGCACCCCCCTTCTGAACCGTACCATGCCACATGCCCTCAACATGGGGAGGGTGCTTTGGGGTAGCCCCCAAAGCACCTCGTTCCCATGTTGATGGAGACAAGGGCCTCATCCCCACAACCCTTGCCCGGTGGTTGCGGGGGTCTGCGACCGGGGGGCTTATCGGAATCTGGAAGCCCCCTTTAACAAAGGGATCCCCAGATCCCGACCTCTCCCCTGTGTGAAATGGTAACGAGGTACAAATGTACCCCTACCAGTTCACCAAAAAAGCGTCAAAATTATAAAAACAACAAAACACAGCTTGGGACATGTCCTTTATTACAAAATAATAAAATAAAAATGTCCCACGATGTCCATTCACCTTCTTCTCTCAAGCTGCAATGGACTGAAAAAGAAAGAAAAAACGTGACCAATGCGCCTCATGGGAGGCTCCTGCCGTCTGACGCTTCTTCGCTTGTGACAGCTCTTATGTACCTGAGGGCGGGGCCACCCGGTGACGTAACCGAGTGACCCTATCCCCTCTGACGCCACGGGGACTTCCCCATGGCTTCCCTGTGGCGTCAGGGGGGCGGGGTCACCTGTTTACGTAAATGGGTGGCCCCGCCCCCTCTAATGCCACAGGGAAGCCATAGGGAAGTCCCTGCCGCATCAGAGGGGACGGGGTCACCCGGGTACGTCACCAGGTGGCCCCGTCCTCAGGTATATAAGAACTGTCCCAAGCGAAGAAGCATCAGACGGCGGGAGCCTCCCATGGAGGCGGATTGGTCGCATTCTTTTTCTTTTTCTGTCCATCGCGGCTGATAGAAGAAGATGAATGAACATTATGGGACATTTTTATTTTTTTATTTTTTATTAAAGGACTTGTCCCAAGCTGTGGTTTGTTGTTTTTAACATTTTGACACTTTTGTACCCCGTTACCATTTCACACGGGGGAGGCCGGGATCTGGGGGTCCCCTTGTTTTTAGGGGGCTTCCAGATTCTGATAAGCCCCCTGCTCGCAGACCCCCACAAACACCGGGCAAGAGTTGTGGGGATGAGTCCCTTGTCCCCACCAAATGGGGACAAGGAGCTTTAGGGAGCTACCCCAAAGCACCCTCCCCATGTTGAGGGCATGTGGCCTGGTATGGTTCAGGAGGGGGGCTCTCTCGTCCCCCCCTTTTTTCCTGCAGCTTGCCAGGTTGCATGCTCGGAAAAAGGGTCTGGTATGGTTTTTGGGGGGGACCCCATGCCATTTTTTTTTAAATTTTGGCGCAGGGTTCCCCTTAAAATCCATACCAGACCTGAAGGATCTGGTATGGATTTTGGGGGGCCCCTACGCCATTTTTTTTTAAATTTGGCGCAGGGTTCCCCTTAATTTCCATATCAGACCCGAAGAGCCTGGTATGGATTTTAGGGGGACCCCTACGCAATTTTTTTTTCAAATTTTGGTTCGGGGTTCCCCTTAATATTCATACCAGACCCAAAATCCCTGGTAATGGACTGAGGGGGGGATCCTATGCTCTTTTTTTCAATGAGTTTTATGTATATTGCCGAGACCTGACAATTCGTTACAGCCGCGATCAGTTTTTAGACAATTTTTCCTTTAGAAATGTCATTTTGCTGTGGTATTGTTCTAAACATGGAAAAAATGTGCCACTTTACAGGCATACTATAGACACCCCCCAGGCACAATATTTAAAGGAATATTTCATTTTTCTTGTTTCACTTTAAGCATTAAAAAAATCACTGCTCCCAAAAAAAACAGCCGTTTAAAAAAAAAAAATTTTGCATTGATACATGTCCCCTGGGGCAGGACCCGGGTCCCCAAACACTTTTTATGACAATAACTTGCATATATGCCTTTAAAATTAGCACTTTTGATTTTTCATGTTAGTGTCCCATAAACTTTAACAATGTTCAGGCAGCTTTCGAATTTGCTGTGAAAACTGAATATTGTTCGCTGTTCGGTGAACAGGCGAACACCCGAGCACCCGATGTTCAAGTCGAACTTATGTTCGACCTGAACATCGGGCTCATCCCTACATTACATACTCGTGACCCCTATACATTACATACTCCTGATCCCTGTACATTATATACTCCTGACCCCTGTACATTACATACTCCTCCTGACCCCTGTACATTAACATACTCCACTGGACCCCTGTACATTACATACTCCTGACACCTGAACATTACATACTACTAACCCCTGTACATTACATACAGTACATCCGACCCTTGTACATTACATACTCCTGACCCCTGTACATTAGATACTCTTGATCCCTGTACATTACATACTCCTGACCTCTGTACATTACATACTCCTCTTGACCCCTGCACATTACATACTCCTGACCCCTGTACATTACATACTCCTGACCCCTGTACATTACATACTCCTGAACTTTGTGCGTTACCCACTGTTGACACCTGTACCTCTGTACATTACATACATACACCTGACTTCTGCACTCTGTACATTACATACTCCTGACCCCTATACATTACATACTCCTGACCCCTGTACATTACATACCCCTCCTGACCCCTGTATATTACATACTCCTGAACCCCTGAACTCTGTGCATTACTCACTGCTGGCACCTCTGTATGTTACATATTCCTGGTGCCACTCTGTACATTACATACTTCTGACCCTTGTACACTGTAAAAAGGCTCAGATTTTAAGGCACTCTCACTGCACAATTTTGTGAAATCCACAATTCACTACCAAAGGGGGGCCTGCCAGATAGACTGTTTGCAGGCCCAATGATTTCCAATGGCAGCCCTCATTATATAGAGGTAATAGGTGATGGAACAAGATGCTGACTTATTGTTATGCGCTCACCGTATATCTGAATATAGAGCCCAGCACTCATTTTCCTCATTGTGTCATTCGTCATCCTCACTTCCATCCTCACTTCACAGGTATAATTCCCAGAATCCTCCTGCTGAGCTGACTGCACTCTGTATGTGTCAGATACATTGTATTCCTGCACAGTCCATCCATCTCTGTAGAAGGCAAAGTGCAGCTCTGTGCCGCCTCTGAGCAGATCCAGTCTGGTATCACATCTCACCGTCATCTCATCTCCTTCTATTACCCTGGACGGGGTAACTTTTATTTCTGGAGAAGAGAAGATCTCTGGAAGAGGAAATCAAGAAATTGGCAATTTGTCCTGGAGTCAGGTCTCTATTTTCTTCATGTAAAAGGTGCGCTCTGGTGTCATATCTGATGTAAGAGGGGGCTCTGGCATCATATCTGATGTAAGGGGGGCTCTGGTGTCATATCTGATGTAAGGGGGGCTCTGGTGTTATATCTGATGTAAGGGGGGCTCTGATGTCATATCTGATGTAAGGAGGGCTCTGGTGTCATATCTGATGTAAGGGGGGCTCTGATGTCCTATCTGATGTAAGGAGGGCTCTGGTGTCATATCTGATGTAAGCGGGCTCTGGTGTCATATCTGATGTAAGGGGGTCTCTGGTGTAATATCTGATGTAAGGGGGGCTCTGATGTCATATCTGATGTAAGGGGGGGTTCTGGTGTCATATCTGATGTAAGGGGGGCTCTGGTGTCATATCTGATGTAAGGGGGGCTCTGGTGTCATATCTGATGTAAGGGGGCTCTGGTGTTATATCTGATGTAAGGGGGACTCTGGCATTATATCTGATGTAAGGGGGGCTCTGGTGTCATATCTGATGTAAGGGGGTCTCTGGTGTCATATCTGATGTAAGGGGGTCTCTGATGTCATATCTGATGTAAGGGGGGCTCTGGTGTCATATCTGATGTAAGGGGGGCTCTGGTGTAATATCTGATGTAAGGGGGGCTCTGATGTCACATCTGATGTAAGGGGGCTCTGGTGTCATATCTGATGAAGGGGCTCTGGTGTCATATCTGATGTAAGGGGGGGTTCTGGTGTCATATCTGATGTAAGGGGGGCTCTGGTGTCATATCTGATGTAAGGGGGCTCTGGTGTTATATCTGATGTAAGGTGGGCTCTGATGTCATATCTGATATAAGGGGGGCTCTGGTGTCATATCTGATGTAAGGGGGGCTCTGGTGTCATATCTGATGTAAGGGGGGCTCTGGCGTCATATCTGATGTAAGGGGGGCTCTGGTGTCATATCTGATGTAAGGGGGCTCTGGTGTTATATCTGATGTAAGGGGGGCTCTGATGTCATATCTCATGTAAGGGGGGCTCTGGTGTCATATCTGATGTAAGGAGGGCTCTGGTGTCATATCTGATGTAAGGGGGGCTCCAGTGTTATATCTGATGTAAGGGGGTCTCTGATGTCATATCTGATGTAAGGGGGGCTCTGGTGTCATATCTGATGTAAGGGGGGCTCTGATGTCATATCTGATGTAAGGGGGGCTCTGGTGTAATATCTGATGTAAGGGGGGCTCTGATGTCATATCTGATGTAAGGGGGCTCTGGTGTCATATCTGATGAAGGGGGCTCTGGTGTCATATCTGATGTAAGAGGGGGCTCTGGCGTCATATCTGATGTAAGGGGGGCTCTGGTGTCATATCTGATGTAAGGGGGGCTCTGGTGTTATATCTGATGTAAGGGGGGCTCTGGTGTAATATCTGATGTAAGGGGGGCTCTGATGTCATATCTGATGTAAGGGGGCTCTGGTGTCATATCTGATGAAGGGGGCTCTGGTGTCATATCTGATGTAAGAGGGGGCTCTGGCATCATATCTGATGTAAGGGGGGCTCTGGTGTCATATCTGATGTAAGGGGGGCTCTGGTGTTATATCTGATGTAAGGGGGGCTCTGATGTCATATCCAATGTAAGGAGGACTCTGGTGTCATATCTGATGTAAGGGGGGCTTTGATGTCCTATCTGATGTAAGGAGGGCTCTGGTGTCATATCTGATGTAAGCGGGCTCTGGTGTCATATCTGATGTAAGCGGGCTCTGGTGTCATATCTGATGTAAGGGGGTCTCTGGTGTAATATCTGATGTAAGGGGGGCTCTGATGTCATATCTGATGTAAGGGGGGGTTCTGGTGTCATATCTGATGTAAGGGGGGCTCTGGTGTCATATCTGATGTAAGGGGGGCTCTGGTGTCATATCTGATGTAAGGGGGCTCTGGTGTTATATCTGATGTAAGGGGGGCTCTGGCATTATATCTGATGTAAGGGGGGCTCTGGTGTCATATCTGATGCAAGGGGGTCTCTGGTGTCATATCTGATGTAAGGGGGTCTCTGATGTCATATCTGATGTAAGGGGGGCTCTGGTGTCATATCTGATGTAAGGGGGGCTCTGGTGTAATATCTGATGTAAGGGGGGCTCTGATGTCACATCTGATGTAAGGGGGCTCTGGTGTCATATCTGATGAAGGGGCTCTGGTGTCATATCTGATGTAAGGGGGGGTTCTGGTGTCATATCTGATGTAAGGGGGGCTCTGGTGTCATATCTGATGTAAGGGGGCTCTGGTGTTATATCTGATGTAAGGTGGGCTCTGATGTCATATCTGATATAAGGGGGGCTCTGGTGTCATATCTGATGTAAGGGGGGCTCTGGTGTCATATCTGATGTAAGGGGGGCTCTGGCGTCATATCTGATGTAAGGGGGGCTCTGGTGTCATATCTGATGTAAGGGGGCTCTGGTGTTATATCTGATGTAAGGGGGGCTCTGATGTCATATCTCATGTAAGGGGGGCTCTGGTGTCATATCTGATGTAAGGAGGGCTCTGGTGTCATATCTGATGTAAGGGGGGCTCCAGTGTTATATCTGATGTAAGGGGGTCTCTGATGTCATATCTGATGTAAAGGGGACTCTGGTGTAATATCTGATGTAAGGGGGGCTCTGATGTCATATCTGATGTAAGGGGGGCTCTGGTGTCATATCTGATGTAAGGGGGGCTCTGATGTCATATCTGATGTAAGGAGGGCTCTGGTGTCATATCTGATGTAAGCCGGCTCTGGTGTCATATCTGATGTAAGGGGATCTCTGTTGTCATATCTGATGTAAGGGGGGCTCCGGTGTAATATCTGATGTACGGGGGGCTCTGATGTCATATCCGATGTAAGGGGGCTCTGGTGTCATATCTGATGAAGGGGGTTCTGGTGTCATATCTAATGTAAGGGGGGTTCTGGTGTCATATCTGATGTAAGGGGGGCTCTGGCGTCATATCTGATGTAAGGGGGGCTCTTGTGTCATATCTGATGTAAGGGGGCTCTGGTGTTATATCTGATGTAAGGGGGGCTCTGATGTCATATCTCATGTAAGGGGGGCTCTGGTGTCATATCTGATGTAAGGAGGGCTCTGGTGTCATATCTGATGTAAGGGGGGCTCCAGTGTCATATCTGATGTAAGGGGGTCTCTGATGTCATATCTGATGTAAGGGGGACTCTGGTGTAATATCTGATGTAAGGGGGGCTCTGATGTCATATCTGATGTAAGGGGGGCTCTGGTGTCATATCTGATGTAAGGGGGGCTCTGGTGTCATATCTGATGTAAGGGGGGCTCTGATGTCATATCTGATGTAAGGAGGGCTCTGGTGTCATATCTGATGTAAGCCGGCTCTGGTGTCATATCTGATGTAAGGGGGTCTCTGTTGTCATATCTGATGTAAGGGGGGCTCCGGTGTAATATCTGATGTACGGGGGGCTCTGATGTCATATCTGATGTAAGGGGGCTCTGGTGTCATATCTTATGAAGGGGGCTCTGGTGTCATATCTAATGTAAGGGGGGGTTCTGGTGTCATATCTGATGTAAGGGGGGCTCTGGTGTCATATCTGATGTAAGGGGGCTCTGGTGTTATATCTGATGTAAGGGGGGCTCTGGCATCATATCTGATGTTAGGGGGGCTCTGGTGTCATATCTGATGTAAGGGGGGGTTCTGGTGTCATATCTGATGTAAGGGGGGCTCTGGTGTCATATCTGATGTAAGGGGGCTCTGGTGTTATATCTGATGTAAGGGGGGCTCTGGCATTATATCTGATGTAAGGGGGGCTCTGGTGTCATATCTGATGTAAGGGGGGCTCTGGTGTTATATCTGATGTAAGGGGGGCTCTGATGTCATATCTGATGTAAGGGGGGCTCTGGTGTCATATCTGATGTAAGGGGGGCTCTGATGTCATATCTGATGTAAGGAGGGCTCTGGTGTCATATCTGATGTAAGGGGGGCTCCAGTGTCATATCTGATGTAAGGGGGTCTCTGATGTCATATCTGATGTAAGGGGGACTCTGGTGTAATATCTGATGTAAGGGGGGCTCTGTTGTCATATCTGATGTAAGGGGGGCTCTGGTGTCATATCTGATGTAAGGGGGGCTCTGATGTCATATCTGATGTAAGGAGGACTCTGGTGTCATATCTGATGTAAGCCGGCTCTGATGTCATATCTGATGTAAGGGGGTCTCTGTTGTCATATCTGATGTAAGGGGGGCTCTGGTGTAATATCTGATGTAAGGGGGGCTCTGATGTCATATCTGATGTAAGGGGGCTCTGGTGTCATATCTGATGAAGGGGGCTCTGGTGTCATATCTAATGTAAGGGGGGGTTCTGGTGTCATATCTGATGTAAGGGGGGCTCTGGTGTCATCTGATGTAAGGGGGCTCTGGTGTTATATCTGATGTAAGGGGGGCTCTGGTGTCATATCTGATGTAAGGGGGGCTCTGATGTCATATCTGATGTAAGGGGGTCTCTGTTGTCATATCTGATGTAAGGGGGGCTCTGGTGTCATATCTGATGATGGGGCTCTGGTGTCATATCTGATGTAAGGGGGGGTTCTGGTGTCATATCTGATGTAAGGGGGGCTCTGGCGTCATATCTGATGTAAGGGGGGCTCTGGTGTCATATCTGATGCAAGGGGGGGTTCTGGTGTCATATCTGATGTAAGGGGGGCTCTGGTGTCATATCTGATGTAAGGGGGCTCTGGTGTTATATCTGATGTAAGGGGGGCTCTGGTGTTATATCTGATGTAAGGGGGGCTCTGATGTCATATCTGATGTAAGGGGGGCTCTGGTGTCATATCTGATGTAAGGGGGGCTCTGATGTCATATCTGATGTAAGGAGGGCTCTGGTGTCATATCTGATGAAAGGAGGGCTCTGGTGTCATATCTGATGTAAGGGGGTCTCTGATGTCATATCTGATGTAAGGGGGACTCTAGTGTAATATCTGATGTAAGGGGGGCTCTGATGTCATATCTGATGTAAGGGGGCTCTGGTGTCATATCTGATGAAGGGGGCTCTGGTGTCATATCTTATGTAAGGGGGGGTTCTGGTGTCATATCTGATGTAAGGGGGGCTCTGGTGTCATATCTGATGTAAGTGGGCTCTGGTGTTATATCTGATGTAAGGGGGGCTCTGATGTCATATCTGATGTAAGGAAAGTTCTGGTGTCATATCTGATGTAAGAAGTTTGGTGAGTGGTTTCATTTCGCACTTTTCATTGCACACTTTTCATTTTGTGCAAATGAAAACACCCTTCACAACAGTTGGCCAGATCAACAACACTCTTCAGGAGGTAGGTGTATGTTTGTCAAAATCATCAAGAGAAGACTTCACCAGAGTGAATACAGAGGGTTCACCACAAGATGTAAACCATCGGTGAGCCTCAAAAACAGGAAGGCCAAAATTGGAGTTTGCCAAACAACATCTAAAAAAGCCTTCACAGTTCTGGAACAACATCCTATGGACAGATGAGACCAAGATCAACTTGTACCAGAGTAATGAGAAGAGAAGAGTATGGAGAAGGAAAGGAACTGCTCATGATCCAAAGCATACCACCTCATCAGTGAAGCATGGTGGTGGTAGTGTCATGGTGTGGGCATGTATGGCTGCCAATGGAACTGGTTCCCTTGTATTCATTGATGATGTGACTGCTGACAAAAGCAGCAGGATGAATTCTGAAGTGTTTTTGGCAATATTATCTGCTCATATTCAGCAAAACTCATTGGGCGGCGCTTCACAGTGCAGATGGACAATGACCCGAAGCATACTGCGAAAGCAACCAAAGAGTTTTTTAAGGGAAAGAAGTGGAATGTTATGCAATGGCCAAGTCAATCACCTTACCTGAATCCGATTGAGCATGCATTTCACTTGCTGAAGACAAAATTGAAGGGAAAATGCCCCAAGAACAAGCAGGAACTGAAGACAGTTGCAGTAGAGGCCTGGCAGAGCATCACCAGGGATGAAACCCAACGTCTGGTGATGTCTATGCGTTCCAGACTTCAGGCTGTAATTGACTGCAAAAGATTTGCAACTAAGTATTAAAAAGTGAAAGTTTGATGGATGATTGTTAATCTGTCCCATTACTTTTGGTCCCTTAAAAAGTGTGAGGCACATATACAAACTGTTGTAATTCCTACACCGTTCACCTGATTTGGATGTAAATACCCTCAAATTAAAGCTGAAAGTCTGCAGTTAAAGCACATCTTGTTTGTTTCATTTCAAAACCATTGTGGTGGTGTATAGAGCCAAAAAGATTAGAATTGTGTCGCTGTCCCAATATTTATGGACCTGACTGTAGTTGTATGTTTGATCTTAAAAACGACGGGATAATGGTGTTGTGGTAACTTGCCCAAATAAAAAAAAAAAGCATAATAATATTATTCTTGATATCACTAGAAAAAAAAGCCTTTGAAAATTTGTTTGCAATAACTCCATCAGTATCACAGGCAAAGCAGCTTCATTTCAAGATTTCATAATTTGCCGCGTCTCCATTACGAACACTCGTTTACAAGACCGACCGCTTCTGGCTCGTCCTTGCTTCTAAACATGCGTGTTTGTACTTTGGACTTTTGTCCGACGGACTTGTGTACACACGCTCGGAAAATCCGACAACACACATTTGTCAATGGAAAATTTTAAAACCTGCCATCCAACATTTGTCTGCGGAAAATCCGACAACAATTGTCCAATGGAGCGTACACACGGTTGGATTTTCCACCAACAGCCTGTCATCACACATTTCCCGTCGGAAAATCCAATCGGGTGTACGAGGCTTTTCTTGCTGACAGCAGAAAATGTTGTCTCTGCCCCCATGCATCCAATAATAACATTGATCCCCATACTGAGCCCTTCATCCATCCCCAGATCCCCCATACTATCCCCAGGATGTGCCGTGTTATAGGGACTCACCTTTCACAGAGAGCGAGAATTCATGTGAGAACTCACGGTAATCAGACCTACTACGAGATGATATTTGTTTAGAACATTTATAATGTCTGGCTGTGTTTAGATCCACTTTCTGAATACTGAACTCAGAGTCCGGGAATTCTGATTTTATCTCTTCATTATTCTTGTAAAATCTTGTTTGAAAGCCATTAAAATCTTTTAAATGATGGCATCGCAGAGTCAGGGGGTCTCCTTCATAAATGGCAGATGGAGGTCTCTGCAGGAGGACATAATCTGGAAAAAAATGTGAACAAAAAAATGGGAGTAAAGTACGGAGTGCAAAATATAAGGAAAAAAATCGCAATATCCGAATAATAGCAGCCTGACTGATATAGATAAATCCTCCCGCTATCCCAATTATACCAAAAATACAAGTAATAGACCAGCTGGAACTTCCTCCTACAGACTAAAGCCCCGTACACAAAACCATGGATTTTTGTTCAAGGGATGTTGGCTCCAACTTGTCTTGCATACACACGGTCACACAAATGTTGGCCAACAATTACGAATGTAGTGACGTACAAGACGTACGTGATATCTCCATTACGAACGCTAGTTTTACAAGACCGAGCACTTCCGGCTCATACTCGATTCTGAGCATGCATGGACTTTTGTCCGACGGACTTTTGTACACACGATCGGAAAGTCCGACAACAAACACTTGTTGGCGGAAAATTTGAGAACCTGCTAGCCAACATTTGTTGGCGGAAAGTCCGGCCACAAATGTTTGATGGAGCATACACACGGTCGGACTTTCCGCCAAGAAGCTCACATCCAACATTTGTTGTTGGAAAATCCGATTGTGTGTATGGGGCATAAGAAAAGGGGTAATGATCCTGGTAGTCACGCTGGCACTACTAGTCCTTCTCACAATGGGGCAAATAGGACCGTGCAAGTATTCTCAGCATTCTATGAAAAGGAAAGATAGGATTCCTTTGTAACATATTGTAGTACGGGTCTATATTTAGAATTCATTTTAGTTATTGATTTACAAGAAACTTATAATAGTTTTATGTTGGTATATAAGTAGTCACTTCTGTCTATATATAGCATGCTAAATGCATGAGACTTCTGTTTCATTATGCTATGGGAAGTTGGGAACCTTTGACCTTTTCTTTTCACCAGTTGTAGATATTGTTTTCCCTGCCATATATAACTGGGAGGCCGGGGATTGAATTTGAGTTTTGATTCAGGACTGAAGAAGATTGTGACTCCCCTGGATTGAAGGCTGTATTTATCTGTATTTTATCATCTGTAATACATCTTTAATCAAAGCTAAGTAAATCTCTTTTATTACTATACTACTTGTGTGTTGTTTTAATCATTGTACTTCATACACGAATCTGAAGGGTAAATATAAATGAATAAATGTAACATGGAATTTAACCCCTTGTTACATATATCAGAAGTGAGGCCGAGTGAACAGGCATGATGCCACAAACTGCTGCTCAAGTTTTCTCATGCAGACCGTGAAAAGTTTCTTTTCAGAAAAGAAGCCACCAGCATAGTTACAGTACATAGTTGGTCTGGTTGGAAAAAGACACAAGTCCATCTAGTTCAACCAACAAAAAAACCAAAAAAAAATATACAATCCCCTATACACAATCCTATACCCACAGTTGATCCAGAGGAGAGAATTTTCCTGGATCACTTTTACCTATAAATGTCAGTACCCAGTTATATTATGTACATTTAGCAAAGAATCCAGACCCTTTTTAAAACAATCTACTGAGCTGGCCAGAACCACCTCTGGAGGGAGTCTATTCCACATTTTCACAGCTCTTACTGTAAAGAAAGCTTTCTGTATTTGGAGATTAAATCTTTTTTCCTCCAGATGTAAAGAGTGCCCCCTTGTCCTCTGTGATGACCTTAAAGTGAATAACTCAACACCAAGTTCACTATATGAACCCCTTATATAATTATACATGGCGATCATATCCCCCTTATGTATTTATACATGGTGATCGTATCCCCCTTATGTATTTATACATGGGGATCATATTCCCCCTTATGTATTTATACATGGTGATCATATCCCCCCTTATGTATTTATACATGGTGATCATATCCCCCTTATGTATTTATACATGGAGATCATATCCCCCTTATGTATTTATACATGGTGATCATATCCCCCCTTATGTATTTATACATGGTGATAATACCCCCCCTTATGAATTTATACATGGTGATCATATCCCCCCTTATGTATTTATACATGGTGATCATACCCCCCCTTATGTATTTATACATGGAGATCGTATCTCCCCTTATGTATTTATACATGGAGATCGTATCTCCCCTTATGGATTTATACATGGTGATAATATCCCCCCTTATATATTTATACATGGTGATCATATCCCCCCTTATGTATTTATACATGGTGATCATATCTCCCCTTATGGATTTATACATGGTGATCATATCCAAACTGCTAATGTCATGTTTGGTGAGCATTGATTCCGAGCATGTGTGTTTGTAATTTCAACTTTTGTGTGACGGACTTGTGTGAACACGATAGGAAAATCTGACAACAGACCATTGTCCGCCGAAAATTTACTAGCCTGCACTCCAACATTTGTTGGCGGAAAGTTGGACAACAATTGTCTGATGGAGCATACTAACGGTCGAATTTTAGGCAAACGGTCTGTCATCACACAATCCCCTGCCGAAAATCTGATCGTGTGTATGAGGCTTTACAGTCAATACCCAGCTTAATAGATTCCTCCATCCACACAGTCAAGATACATTGAGGAATTCCTCCAAGATCATACAGATATCATACAATGGAATTATGGAGATGAGGATAACTCACGGATTGTAACATTTAGAGTGACGGGATCGCTGATATCACTGTTATTGATCCGGCACTGGTAATCTCCTCCGTCCCACTCTGCTGAATATTTGATCTGAAGGATCTGTTCATCTCTGTGTATTGTTCTCCCATCTTTGTACCATTGATAGATCCGGGTAGCTATCTTTGTACCATTAATAGCCTGTTCCTCTGGTACAGTAGACGTCACATTACATGATAGAGTAACTTCATCACCAAGTAGTACATTCCCCCAGTTGGGTGTGAAGGTCACCTCCGGTCTGATGGCACCTCCTATAGAAGAGGAGATCACACATAACCACATCAATAGCACAATGTTCAATAATGGCATTCTGAAGATGAGAGATTCTGTTTAAAAAGAATTAACATTCTATAAATAGAAGAAAAAATCACTCAGCGGTGAAGTAAATTCTGGAGGATGATAAACACCACACTCACACATTGAGTGTGTTCACTTTTGACCACTTCAGCTCTAGAAATTTTTACCCCCTTCATGACCAGGCCATTTTCTGCTATTCGACACTGCGCTACATTAAATGGCAATTGCGCGTTTATTTGAACCCTCCCTGCATATGAAAACACTGCTTCACTTTAATAACTATACAATGTAACTGTATGTATATGTTAGCTGCTTTACAATACAACATACAGAGATTGTATTAACAAATGTTTAATGTGATATGACATGTATATACATCCGTGTAAAACAAATGTATTAATATACCTTTTTTCTATTCATCTGCAACTTTGTCTATGCAAATCATGTCACTCATGCATTATTTATTAATACTGTATCTATAGAATTCATGTGATATCCCATTGTGCTACTTTCAAGGCCCTGTCGAAGCAGAACTCTCCGCGAAACGCGTAGGCCCCATCTTTTCTAATTCACTGGGACCTGCACACCCCGATTTCAAACTCCAAGACTGTCATTTATTTTAACCTGTCTTTTACTCTTAGAAGGTTTTGCCTTATGGCAGATTGATAAAGTTTATATATTTTTCAATAATCAGAGTATCTGTATTCTATTTTTTCATACTCCTCTGAAGCACAATTAAAGTCCCACCCCGTTCTACTTTTTTTGAAACATAGTTGCATATTCTTAGGGGATGGTGCCTCTGTAGAAGTATTTGTGATTCCACGTCCACCCCAACCCCTACACACAAATAATATTTTAGCTCTTTGGAAATATAGTTTACACTCTAAAACTTGACATAACTTTCCATTGTTCTTTTAAGAGTGATATGTTTCTTAAGTTATGAACAAAAGTTGTTCTGTTAACTAGAATGATTGTGCAGTTGTAACCTAAAAATATTAAATATATGAATAAGATAAAACAAATAAAAATAATAATGATAATCCTAACTTAATATGAACATTAATATCAGAATAATTGGATAATCAAAAATGTATATGTGGACAAATGCTTCAGTCCTATATGATTTATCTATAATAGATAGATAAAGTTTCTTCTGTTTCATTTTTTGCTTCATGACATGTCTTGTAAACTTTCTTCTTCAAGTTCTGTTAGGTTAAAAAAACCTTGCTGAACAAGATAAAATAGTCAAAAATATGAAGTATAAATCTTTTGTCCAATATTCTTCCCAAAAGGATCTCTTCTTTAACTTTGAATTTCCTGATATTCTCTTTGCTCTTTATAGGAGCTTGTTATCCTCCATATTTATTTGATTTTAGATGCCATTTCTGTAAAAGAGATGCAGTATCATTACTTAAGCAAAAAATATTTACATTCATTCTTATACCTTTTTTTTTTTCAAGAAATGTTTAAACATTATGGGACAATAGCTTTGTGAATTTGTGAAACTATATGTGAAATAACACTATCTTACATTTTCCTTCAAAGAGAACTTCTGTATGACAATGTACTGTCCTTATCTTGTCTAAGATGGCCTAAACTATAAAACATATGTACTGTGAAGATTAGGTATGACAGGACGCAACACCTCCTTTTGGTCATGTTACAAATCCTTGTTTTCACAAACAAAGAAAGGTTTTGTATCACCCCAGAGATGACAATGGACTATGCCTTTGTTCTCATCGCTAAAAGATTAGAAATATGTGTAACTGTATTCTGTGTTGAAGCTCTTATTCTAGTGTTAGACTGTTCTGCAGTAACAAGTACTGGTTCAATGTCCTTCTCAGTTCTTATGCTGGAAACCTGAGATAAAGACTTCTCAGTTACAGCTATATAAACATGTGCTGGTGTACTTTCCTGAAGATGTCTTCCTTTTACATCTATCTGAATGTACTTGGATGATAAAGCTCTGAACCATAGAGGATATGTTTTCCGACATTCTCTGAAACTATCTTCCTCAAAAATACCTTTTAGTGAGCAGTCAGGTGTTTGTACAATGATTTTGTTTGATTTCACTATGCTCTCTGTAGCTTTAATTGCATAGTAAACACTTAGCAGTTGCTTTACACCTGACACAAAAGTTTTTTCCAAAAATGATAAATCTCTGGAGAAATAGGCAATTCTTTTCTTCTTACCTTTTTGTAATTGAGAAAACGTTACTGAAATGGCCTTCTTAGATACATGAGTTTTCAAAACAAAAGATGCTTCAGAACAAACCTCTATTGTACTTAATACTGCAGCATTCTGCAAATCTTTTTTCAACACTTTAAACGCATTTTTCTCATTTGGGCCCCATTGGTCAACTATATTACCTTTATTTCTCAAATGATTATGAGTTGTTGGAGTTGGGATTGCAGTGATATCTCTAACTGTTTCTTGCAACAATTGTCTCTTTCCTTGACTAATTTGCATGTGAAGGTATTTCACTTGACTTTTCATCAGCTGAACTTTCGCCGTGTTTAATTTTAGACCTTCAGCTTGTAACATCACAAACAACTCAGACAAAAGAGCCATATGTTCATCGATATTCTGAGTACTCAGCAGAATCGTATTCCACATGCTGACAAATACAGTCTGGCCTAGAAAATTTTGAAAGTATTTTTGCTTTAGTTTCATGAACTACACCATCATCAATACCTAGGCCAGGTATTAATTGAGTGAACGTATAAGTCTCTTCTCTGAATGTGAACGCAAGTTTGCATTGACAAGTTTTAGTTAAAGGGATGGACAAATGACTATTAGAGATTTCTAGTACAGAGAACACTTTGTACTCAGCATTCAATTTTAACTTTATGTTAGATTTATCAGGAAGAACTGGGTTGTTTGTGATGTGTTTATTCAATGTCCTTAAGTCAACTAATAAAGAATATGAATTATCAGCTTTTTTGATAGGCCAAATACAGTTATTTACCACTGATTTAGCTTTCTTTACAATTCCAAGTTGTGCAAACTCTTGAATAATGGCAGAAAGTGGACCAATTGATTCTAGTGGTAACTCATACTGATTAAGGGGTTCTGGATCTTTTCCCTCAATATTTAATTCTGTATTTTTCAAAGTTCCAAAGTCATTTTTGGACTTTGACCACAAACTTGGAAAGCATTGTACCACTTCTTTTGAAGCACAATTACCATCAATATCAGGCCACTTTTTTCTGTAGACATATTGGTAATGGAACCAACATTACTGTATACAGAGGGATCAATAAACACTGATTTGGGCCATAGATGGATTTTTACAAATACTTTTATTAGCCAAATCAATCACCCACTTTTGTTTATTGATTACATCAATGCCAAGTATATTCTCTGCATCGTGACAGACCCAAATGTTAATATTAGTTTTCACTAATCCAGGTACTTCAAATGTTACATCAAATACCTGTCTAGCAGTGGAATTACCTGTATTATTAAAACCCACTATATTACACATAGGAGAATTAGGTTTCACAGGCAGGGGCGTTGCTAGGTCTGCAAAAGATCTGGGGCTAGAGCCCATAGCAGCGGTCACCAACCTTTTTGCATGCCCGCGGGGGGGGAGAGGTGGTAAGCAATTTTTCACGGGCTATGGCTGGTGTTGGCGCTTCAATCATCATGGCACCATGGCTGATATGGTGTCAGGGTGATTGAAGTGCATTATTTCTATTGTTACATTCTAATATATATAATAAAGTGGTTCAACTCACCATACTACAGAATCAGTGGGAGCCCTGGGTGTGTCACTTGCCACATTTCCTGCCACCAGATGCAGCGTGTTACTTGCCACCGTTACCTGCCACTAGATGTGGATTGTCACTTGCCATGTCGCCTGCCACCAGATGTGGATTGTCTCTTGCCACTTTCACCTGGCAGCAGATGTGGATTTTCACTTGCCACGTCACCTACCACCATTTGAAGATTGTGACTTGCCACGTCTCCTACCACCATTTGCAGATTGTCACTTGCCACGTCTCCTGCCACCATTTGCAAATTGTCAGTTGCCACATCTCCTGGCACCATTTGCAGATTGCCACATCTCCTGCCATTATTTGCAGATTGTCACTTGCCACGTCACCAGCCACCAGATGTGGGTTGTCATTTGCCAACTGATGTGGACTGTCACTTGCCATGCCAGCCAGTTCCACCAAATGTGCATTGACGCTGCATTGCTGGCAGGCTGACAGCACTGGTCCATTTAGTGAGAGCAGGAGAGCGGTGATGCGAGGCGGGCACTGAGAGATGATGTCATCTTGCTGCTCCCCGCCGCACCTCCGACATTGAAGCAAGGGGGTCTGGCTGCAAAGTGGAGCTCCACGATGACAGGAAGCACGTGACCTCCACTCCACCGTGCTGTGAGGGTGTAAGAGCGCTGATGTGTGGCAGGCAGTGAGAGATGATGTCATCTCTCTGCCGCTCGCCGCACCTCACTTCCAGATTGAAGAGGCCAGGCTGTGAAGAGCGCTGATGTGTAGCGGGTGGAGAGAGATGTCATCTCTGCTCGTCCGCCTGCTTCTCTCCTCTCCTCCGCCTCTCTCATGCAGCCAGCCCGCCCGCCACAGCAGCCACAACCCGTGGTTAGGCAGGGACCCTGCTGCAAGAGACTCAGGGCTATGGGCCCTAGATTCGGGGCTATAGCCCCAATAGCCACCCCCTAGCAACGCCCCTGTTCACAGGTATGTTTTCTCTGGTAAGGCTAATCTCAGATCCACTGTCAATGAGACAATTAATATTTTTACCATTCAGCAAACCTTGTATATATGGTCTACCATTCTCATCCAATATAATTGGTGCTACATATTGTAATGGCAGAGAAATTGAATCTCGATGTGATTCTATTTTTGGCAATGGCAATAAACCCTCTCTTTCAGTGACAGCTCCTTTTGCCATGTTGTCTGAACTGCTGTTAACAGTCAAATTACTGATCTGATTGACTTCAGTGGCATAAGGCAATTCAGTCAAAATCTGTGGAGGTTAGTGCTCAAAATTTTTGGGGGGGCACAAACAAACTGAAAAATTCAGAAAAATACTTAAAAAAAATATCAGTTGCAGCCTCACTGTGCCTATCAAATTCAGGCACTTCACCCATCAAATTCAGCCACTTTGCCCAGCAAATGCAGCCACTGTGCCCATCAAATGCAGCCCCTGTACCCAGGATATGCAGCCACTGTGCCCAGAATGTGCAGCCACTGTGCCCACCAAATACCATCACTGTGCCCATCATGTGCAGCCACTGTGCTCACCAAATACAGCCACTGTGCCCATCATGTGCAGCCACTGTGCCCACCAAATACAGCCACTGTGCCCATCATGTGCAGCCACTGTGCCCACCAAATACAGCCACTGTGCCCATCATGTGCAGCCACTGTGCCCACCAAATACAACCACTGTGCCTATCATGTGCAGCCACACTGTTTCTATACCATTCAAATTTTGACGTTCCTGTGCTATGGCTACTGAAGTTGGGTCAAAGTATTCACATTTTTTTATGAAAGACATTTTCAAACCCGGCTCATAGTCATTATCTACTCCAAATATAATTTCATAAACCTTGCAAAATTTTATTTTAAACTCAAATGGATCTTCTTCTGCAGTAGTCTGTAATAGAACTAACATTTCTATGGTCGGTATTTGCTCATCGGTCATACATAGCAATAATTGTCACAGTCTATCTGTCACGTCATTTTGTTTTTCTCGACCTTCGTCATAAATAACAGGTGAAATAATTTGTTTAGCAAAATTAACAGGAACCCACAACTGAAATATTTAATTGCGTTGATCATTTCACAGATTAAAACGATCCGCAAACATTTCAAATAAATCCCAAATACAGTTGCCTCAAAGTCATGAATAGGAAAGTCTTTTAAAACTTTCATAAGTTGGTCATGTATTTACAACTTTAGTTTTGCAGTTCTACATAATACGTTATGTTTCATTTCTATTTCATCAGTAGCATCAACATTCTCTATTTCTGAACTTTCCAGAATATAAGACGGTTGCGGCTTAAATTTGGATTCTGTCTTTTTGACATCTGTTGAAATTACAGCAATCTGTCTGTCATTTTGTAACTCTGGCAAAATATTTTTTTTAGATTCTAATTGTTCTTCAAGATTCTCTATGCAATTACAAAACATCTCACAGTTTGGACAAATAAGAGAATCTTGGGACACATTTTCATGTATTCCTGTGTTCTGTACATTGTTAGTCTCCGTCTTATTTAGTGTACACGCATTTATGGCAGGTAAAATATTAATAATCATCTTATTAAATATTCTTACTGATTTTAACACATTATTTATCATTTTCCGTAATTTGTGCACAGTAAATCTGGCTTTGTCAATCTGTGTATTAGCCTGTAAACATTCATTGTACATATATACCCATAGGTGACTGTCATTTGGATAAAAAGACACATCAATAAATTCCATAACTTTTACTCACCGTATTTAGAAGAATTTCTCATCTTCAACAGTCTGTTACTGGACTGTTGTCCACATCTGATGCAACACAAACGCCTCTCGGTTGATAGGATCAAGACCGTCTTTTTCTCGAGACTTGAATGTTCGCAAAACTGCGCTAATCTCTCCTCCCTCAGCAAGGATCGAGATTTTGGTAAAAATGGAGAAATGACGCCAGTGTCTGACTCGCCAAATGAAGAATAAGAACAATATCTAATATTCTTGTATCTCAAGGGCATTTCTAGATGAATAGCATTGATAGTCATACTGACTTAAAAACAAAGTGTGTCAAACAGTTGGCATCATGAATACAATGAAAAAAAGTATAATGCCCCGTACACACGGTCGGACTTTGTTCGGACATTCCGACAACAAAATCCTCGGATTTTTTCCAACGGATGTTGGCTCAAACTTGTTTTGCCTACACACGGTCGCACAAAGTTGTCGGAATTTCCGATCGCCAAGAACGCGGTGACGTCAAGCACTTACGACGAGACTAGAAAAGGCCAGTTCAGAACCAAGCGAGGCACCCTTTGGGCTCCTTTTGCTAATCTCGTGTTAGTAAAAGTTTGGTGAGAGACGATTCGCGCTTTTTCAGACTCATGGCTTTCAGATCGTTTTCTGCCGTTCAGTTTGTGCTTGTGGGTTTGTATCTGCTCTTCAGTGCGTGCAGTCAGTTCGTATTGGAGTTTTCTGTGCGATCTTGTCCGCTCGTTGCTGTTTTTCAGGTCGCTCTTCACAGGCCTTGCTGTTCTTCAGTGCGTTCTGTTACTTCGTTCTGAGCAGCCGACCGTTTTCTAGCCATGTTGCGTATGCGTACTCCTCGTAGAATTCGTGCTGTGCGGGGGCTTGGTGTTGGGGTCCTGACCTTGACACAAGTCCAGTCCATGAACATGGTGGGGAGGAGTTCATGGACCAAGAATTGGTTGCTTCAGCGTGACCAGTTTTGTCATATGCCTTTGCTCCGTGAGATCCGTGAGAATAATCCTGATGATTTCAGGAACTTTCTCAGGATGACGGACCCCGTATTTCACTGTTTGTTGGCTTCGCTGACCACCTATATCAGCAGGCAGGATACCTGCATGAGGCAAGCCATCACTCCGGAGCAGAGGTTGGTCGCTACCTTGCGGTATTTGGCCACAGGGAGAAGCCTGCAGGACCTCAAGTTCTCGACAGGCATCTCCCCCCAGGCTCTGGGGATCATTATCCCAGAGACCTGTTCTGCCATCATCCAGGTCCTACAGAAGGAGTATATGAAGGTAAGATTTTTATCCTTTTATATCACATTTTATTGTATTGAATGTTTGATAATATATTGTATTTCTTTCCTCATTCCCTAATTACCATGATTGTATTATGCTGTGAATGTCCCCTTTGTCCTCATGCATGCTGGATTTTTATGTAATTATTATTTTAGGTCCTTCATACATATTTGCCCTTCAATAACCTCCCCAGCATGGTGTCTCCTGCCCTATATTCACCTCATGTAGTTACTTAACAATGTATTTTATAAGCTCCATAGTAGTGCTTTACCCCAAACACCCCCTAAAATGTTTTGAAATGTTATTTTTGATTTAAATTCAGGCAGAGGGCCAGAGGCTTTTTTTTGTGGTGTCCCCAAATTTTTTGTAACCCTCCCTCCCCCAGCTGCTAAGTCAGCTGATCCCAATTCTCTATCCTCAATCATCTATCTGCTGACTTTGCCAAACCCATACACACTATACCCATCTCTTTAGTGCTCAGATTTATGGATGAATTCCCCAAAGCATGTAGTGCAAGGGCCTGCCTGTATACTTTCCAATGGTACTGTTTAAAGTTCTTGTATCCTATTATGATCTTGATAGGTAATAGCAGAATGTCCAAATGTCCTCAAATGTGTACAGTGTGTATTTATATCTTTGTATTATGACACTTCTTACCTGTCCAGTGGGCTGCCAATAGTGTAACTAAGGAGGGGCTGTTCCAAGTAATACCCTGTATTTAGGCATTCATCTCTCAATGAAGTGAAGAGGGTTACCTGTCCAAGAGTTCCCCCCCTATAATGTTAGAAATGGCCCATGAGAGGGGGGGGAATATGATAGGTGTACCTTATACTTTGTTGTTGTTAAATTCCCCTTAATAAATGCTATCTGGAGGTTGACCCATAATGTTTTTGTCTAATCTGCTTGCCAGGTTTCTGTGAAAAAATAGTAATGTTTATTGTTTTTTCCTCAACAGTTTCCTTCCACGCCACAGGAATGGCAGACTGTGGCCTCCCACTTTGCCCAGCGGTGGGACTTTCCTAACTGCGGAGGGGCAATTGATGGGAAACACGTCCACATCGTCCCACCACCCAACTCGGGGTCGTACTATTATAATTACAAGGGGTTTAATAGTATAGTGATGTTGGCGGTGGTGTCGGCTAATTACGACTTCTTGTATGTGGACGTGGGGAAGAATGGCCGGATGTCCGATGGTGGAGTGATCGCCCAGACGGAGTTCTACAGGCGTCTCCAGAATGGCAGCTTGGACTTGCCACCTCCAGAGGACAATGTTGAAGGTCTCCCATTTGTGTTCGTTGCTGATGAAGCATTTGCGCTGGGGGACCATCTGATGCGGCCATTCCCGATGAGGACCCTCACCCCGGAACAGAGGGTTTTTAATTACTGGCTGGCCAGAGCCAGAAGAGTGGTGGAGAACACATTTGGAATCCTGGCCAGCCGGTTCCGATTATTTATGACACCCATCCATATGGCGGAGTATAAACTGAACCATATAATACTTGCCTGCTGTGTTCTCCATAATTTTCTACGAAAACATTCAGCCAACTATGCTGGCTCAGTTGGGCCTGAGGCCGGAATCCCAAATACATCAACAATGACAGCACTTGAAAGCGGCCGTCCTGGCTTGCCCTCCCTGAATGCCCGTGATGTCCGGTTACGATACCTGGAGTTCTTTGCGGGTAGGGGGGCTATCAATATGCCAGACAATCTGTGACACCTTTTTCCAATAAAAAACAACCAAAAGAAATTCTTGGTGGACATTTACTGCTTGTGTTTGTTTTAGCTGACCCTGACAGAAATGTGTTGAGTGCAGAAAATGTCATGATTGGGTAACCTTATAAAAAACAGTGTTGGCTGGTACCTCCTAAATGCAAAAACACATTTCACTACAAGTGCACTTGCAACTGCACTGAACCTGCACTTGTAGTGCAAAGAGGATTTGCCCTTAGGAAATAACCCCCATTTGTGCATAAAACAACAATTACATCACCCCAAAAGTGTTGTAGTGTTGAGACAATAATCCACACATTTTTGAGTAAGGCACTTTTTTATACCTGCACAATCACATGCGCATTTACCAAAGGTTTTTAAAACAAACCAACATGTTTGTTGTATAACAATGTTTGCAGTAGCATTATGAAAAATCAAAATATCCATTTCAGATAAAACAGGCCTGTGTAAAACCAACAAGAAAGCCAAAAAACTTGAACTTACAAAGTTCACATTAGGTAAAACCTGAAGGCTATATCAGACATCAGTATTTAGGAACTGGGTTTGATATAGCGTTCAGATGGGGGGAAATTACCCCTGGAAAAGCCAAATTTGGAAGAAGCACACCAATTTACGAATGTCAACATGTGCTATCTGCCATCAGGGGGGATCAAGGGACGTGTTTGGGGGGAGCAAGCCCTTCCTCAACGCTACTTTATAATTGAGGAAGGGGTTGCCCCCCCAAAACGCGTCCATTGATCTCCCGTGATGGCAGATAGCACATGTTGGCACACTGTGTGCATCCTCCAAATTTGGCTTTTCTAAACATTGAAAAAAGTTTGGTACGATAAAACAGGTGATTTTGTGGGGTTTAAATTTGCCCCAAAACATCAATGATGTTATTATTGGTGAGGTGTGGTGAGTGGTCTTTACTGTTTATTGTATATTGTAAGTGTTTTTCTAAAAACAATAAAAAAATAATTTTTCAAAAAAAGTGTCTTCGTGTGAATATGTCATCTTTCCTAGTTGACAATCCCACCTGTAACACTTGTAGTAATGTGCTGATCATGTAATGTCCTATAACCAAACATCTACTAATATGAACACATATTACCAACTTTAACTACATTAAGTAACTATATACTAATACATATTAATATGACTGAGACTACACTAAACTAACTTAACAGGATATAAACAAATATGTATTATTCCTCCAACTAGATAAATACTATCTATCTGGACCTCCCTTGACATTCTATACCAGATACCTTATATGTCATTCTCAAACTAACTACATAAACCAGATACTTCTAGTAATACTCAGCTTTAGATGAGGATCTATTTTACTGAACATTTGATCAAGGTCATTCACACATACTATGTTTATTATGACTAATCATAAAAACAAATATGTTTTGCAAGATTGCCATGAATTTAATATAACACCTATACGTGCCGAATTATGAATTTGGAATAATATTCACAGTAATAACAGTATTGCACACCCCAGAGGCTTGAATCCTGCTCGTCATGCGAGACAAACAGAGTCAGGATTAAAAAAAAATAATAGCTGGTATTGTGAAACGCTCGTAAACCGCGTTACTCGCAATCTGAGGTATTACTGTATATAAATGAATATCGGTATATTAAAAAAAGGATTTTTTTTTTTTCACATTTTGTTTGTCACCAGTGCAGTACAGCATCATGATATGACTGGTGTGGCTATGCTCAGGGACACTGACTGGTGACAGTATGTTAAAAATAATAATAATATACATTTTTTATTACATTTTTTCATTGTTTTTACATTTTTTTTCATTGTTTACTAGTTTTTTTTTTTTAAATACTCTTATCAGAGTAGTTCAGTGACACCATAGTACCACTGTACTACTCTGGGGTTTTTTTTTCTTTTACATTTTGTTTGCTGCTACAATGAAGATTATTGTAACGGCAAAGTCTTTAACTGTCATGGATGAGTTAACCATTCACGACAGCTGTAATCACTAGTGATCTGTGATTTGCCACAGCTAAATACATCGGAAGCAGTTTCAAGTGTGCAATACCACAAGAACCATTACCACAATTACTCTACACTATTCTCTGTCTATTAACCCTCTCTCTTGGATTACAACACAATAGCTAGCAGAAGACAGAAGACTAAAGACTACATCATTTATTGCAAGGCCTTGCATTCAGTTACAATAAGGAAGGACTGTATTACAAGACAGGGGGAGCTCCTTAGCAATTGTGTTGTGCTGGGTGGATAACTTTACCTTACTGTGTTCATTGCAGCGTGCTGGGAGTGGGAAGGTACTCAGAGTCAAGACATTATCATTCTGAGCGTTGATCCCACTTGGAGACGCAC
Organism: Lithobates septentrionalis; assembly: GCA_037952835.1. Classification (NCBI taxonomy): domain Eukaryota; kingdom Metazoa; phylum Chordata; class Amphibia; order Anura; family Ranidae; genus Lithobates; species Lithobates septentrionalis. The sequence goes on along the minus strand of JBBDGP010001106.1, from coordinate 369,584 downwards.
CTGCAAGGGTCATCCAAGAGTTCCTTATATGTTAAGATTGTTGTGAATACCCACTTTGCTGTCGCATTACGTTGGTGTGACAGTACAGCGTCACACTATTCATTATTGTTTTATGCCAGTTTCAGTAAAGAACACATTCTGGTTAATTACAATTGGTGTGAAGCGTTGTCCCTTTTTCCCTACAGGTGGAACAACGAATACCCAAGGTAATGGTAAAGGTACACTATTGTTACATTGTACATTGTGTGATTATTCTGTGTTGCTAGCTTCACACCAACACTGCCCCACAGCTGTGTCAAGGGGATTGAGCCAAGTATTGGGGGTGTAAGAGGAGCAGAGTACAGGCCCAATTTAAACCAGCAGCTCCTTCGGGGGTAAGTGCTACATGTGCTTTTTTTCAATGTTTCCTTGTCTGTGATTGGGTATTCTTTGCAAAGTGAAAATTCCCTTTGTTTCATCCCATTCACTAAAGCCTCGTACACACGATCGGATTGTTGGCCAACAAAACCGCGGACTTCTGTCCGAAGGGCGTTTGCCCAAACTTATCTTTCATACACCCGGCACACAATTGTTGGCCAACAACTACAAACATACTCACGTACTACGTGGTTTTTCAGCTCTTTAGCACCACCCTTTGGGCTCCTTCTGCTAATTTCGTGTTAGTAGAAGTTTGGTGAGTGTTGATTCACGCTTTTCATTTTGTGCTTTTCAATTCGCACTTTTCAGTTTGTTCCTGAACGGTCGTTCGTCAACCAGCCATGTTGCGGAATCGGAGGCGATAACGTGTTATTTATTATTGGCCTTGGAGTTATTTCTTTGACATTATTTTTTGGTTGAATAATAATGATTTGATTTGGTATATTTTCTATAATTTTGGATGCATAGAATGCACTTTTTGTTTAAGTTCTATTGGCAGATAGCATGTCTAATTTTATTTGTTTTCTTTTTTTAATGCACAATAAAAAAATTGTGTAGAATAATACTTGGCTATGTGTTTTACTTCAAATGACAGTTTGGGAGTAGACAGTTACATTTTAAAAAGTACAATGTAAAATTGACAAGGGACACCAACATACTTGTATCTTTGATTTTAAAAACTACGGGATAATGATGTTGTGGTAACTTGCCAAATAAAAATTAAAAAAGCATAATAATATTATTCTTGATATCATTAGAAAAAAAAAGCCTTTGAAAATTTGTTTGCAATAACTCCATCAGTATCACCAGCAAAGCAGCTTCATTATTATCCCATTGAAGAAGAAGAGAATTTTGCGCTGCCTTTCGAGATCTCAGATCTAGTAACCCAGAAGCAATGTCATGACATCATTTCTGGATTACTGAAGATTTAAAGGCGTCAAATTTTTAAAAAATGTCAGTATTCAAAACAGCTTAACTTGCCATTTTGAATGCTTTTAAGTGCAAAGGAGGGATTTTGTGTCTTATAGACCCCAGATCTCTCTATGAAGAGGAATGTTTACATTGTTACATTGTTTTACATGTTTACATTCCTTCTGAGAGCAATAAAAGTTATCAGAAAAAAAAATTAAAGAGACAGTGTAAAAAAAAAATCCCATCCCTCCATGCTCATGCGCAGAAGGGAGCGCATACATACGTCGCACCCACATATGTAAAAGGTGTTCAAACCACACATGTGAGGTATCGCCAGGATCGTTAGAGCGAGAGCAATAATTCTAGCAAACAACCTCCTCTGTAGCTCAAAACAGGTAACTTGTAGAAATTTTTAAAGCGCCGCCTGTGGAGATTTTTAAGTACCATAGTTTGTCGCCATTCCACAAGTGTGCGCAATTTCAAAGTGTGACATGTTAGGTATATATTTACTCCGGGCAACATCATCTTTCACATTATACAAAAAAATTGGGCTAACATTACTTTTTTTTGTTTGTTTTTTATTCATGTAAGTGTCTTTTTTCCAAAACATTTGGATTTAAAAGAGACCGCTGCGCAAATACAGTGCGACATAAAATATTGCATTGACCTCTATTTTATTCTTTAATCTCTGCTAAAAAATATATATATATATATATATATATATATATATATATATATATATATATATGTTAGAAGGCCAGTGTGCTGGCCTGAATTTACGGGAGGAGCCCGGAGGGTATTTAAACTGACCACTTCCCCTTCCTCTTTGTCAGTTTCAGTGAACGATACTACATGTCACTGTGCTGACTCTTCCCAGCTTACCTTGTGTTTGTAAATCTGTGCGTTAGATTACAAGTGGGTTGCGCGTCTTTGTCGGCGGGTCTCGCTTGCTGTTGCAGGTAGGGTTCAAACCTTTTTGTTCATATGCAATGTTACCATTCGATATGTTTCCTATACCTGCAAACTTAAATTACAGGCTCCCTCTGCCTTGCTTGTCATCCTATCCACAAACATACGATTCGTTCGTAGATCCAAGCCTCTGAGCCATTGTCGGTTGTTCTCCGATATCACTCGATACAGGCTTCATTTTCTCATAGGATTCACTGTCTATGGGGTTGCCGTCTCATCCATTTGGAGATCAGCATGTATTGTTTGCATGGGTTCTGTGTCTGATTGAGGTGTTAATTGGACCCACCTGGGGCCTTGTCTGCACCTTGATTAGCCTGGGGGGCTGGGTGGTTGGTATGTGTTTAGTTTTAGAAGTAAGGGTGGTATACACACTACAACCGATTCGTATCGGATTCACTTCATACATCTTACAACCGAGTCGTACCGGAGTCATCTCTTTACAAACCGATTCATATTGCATACCTGATACAATCCGATTCGACCCTAGTCGCATCGTCGGCACAACGGTTCGCATCGGATGCATCCCGCACACTGATTCTTATTAGTCCCTGTAGTACCCCACAAATGGTTCATTGTTTATGGAATTTTCTACTGACTGTTTCGTATTCCTTTCATGTCATACGAATTACAGTCCGATTCAAGCCTAGTCGCCTCGGCGGCACAACGGTTCGCATCGGGCTTATCCCGCACACCAATTTGTAGTGGTTCTTGCCATACCCTACGATTCATTATTTATTTATTTTCTGTCTGATTCACATCACCTCAGCAGCTACATGCATCACAGTCCACTCCGAACCAAGTCGCACAAGTGGGATAACGGTTCGCGTCACGAGTATCCCACACACCAATACGGAACAGTCCCTATCACAAATCTACGATTCGTTACGTATGGCACTTCACAGTTCCTTCCTACATATACAAATTTCTGCTATCCTTTTTCTTTTCGCCTATCAGTAGGTGACCTTTCTTGCAATCGCTGCAAGCTATGCATCTGATCATAACTCCTTGCAATCGCTGCAAAACACGCATCTCAGCATATACCTATTTGCAATCGCTGCAACATGCATCTCAGTATAAACTCCTTGCAATCACTGCAAGAACACGCATCTCAGCATTTACCCATTTTTGCAATCGCTGCAAAAAACATGCATCTCAGTATAAACTTCTTACAATCACTGCAAAACACGCATCTCAGCATTTACCCATTTTGCAATCGCTGCAAAAACATGCATCTCAGTATAAACTCCTTGCAATCACTGCAAAACACGCATCTCAGCATTTACCTATTTTTGCAATAGCTGAAACACGCATCTCAGCATATACCCATTTGCAATCGCTGCAAACATGCACACTCAGTGGCACCTACACAGACACACTTCATTTTTGTGGCACTTAATCGGTCACTCGTCTCCAGTGGTATTCATACGAGCCACTCATTATTTTCCGTCTGTCTTTTCTCCCTCAGGTCAGTCAAGTTCAGGTTCCATCCTGTACCAGGTTGGACGTTATTTCCCAGGTAAAAAAAAAATAAAAAATCTTTGCATCTTCACCAGGGCCAGTCGCATACAAGGGGGACAAATAAAAAAAAAAAAAAAGAGAGTTAGAAATCGTGTTGCACTTATGTCACCCCTACTGCAGGTGTTCCCGGTCGACCGAGTTTCGATCCTAACCAGGACCTCGCTATTAGCGTGTCAGTCAGGTGCGTAGTTCACGGGTTTTTCTATCACATCATTCTGCAGCACCCTGTCACTATACCGTTACTTCCCATACATCATTGGGTATGCTCTCCAGGCGTTAGTTCTGTCACATATGTCTATACATGACACTCTGTTTTCGAAGGGCGACCCTTCACCTCGCAGACAAGGTCGCTTAACAGTAGGCTTGCTGGCAGTGCAAGCGTTAGCAGGCCGAGCACACGTCACCTTCTACAGACCGCAACATTCCTACGTAGGCCGTACCAGACTTCTACTTTTCATCCCAGTACGCCCTGGGCTTCTGGTCTTCAGGTTTGTGTTCACCACAGACAGGCACCCGAGCTATCGGTTATCTGGCCAGTCACCTCCTGGCCCACCTCAGTCGCCTTGCACTCTTTTGAGTTTTCTAAAATCTCACACTACAAAGTTCTGCACAACAGAACACTGTCACCTCCTGTCTACGCCTATCATTCCTTTTCCTGTACTTCTTCCTTTTTCCTCCTCTCCAAGTTTTCTCTTTACCACTCCGCTCTCTATCCTATGGCTATGACTCTTCTTAAACATGAGCACCCCGCCCCCTTTTTTGTCTTCTAGCCAGAGCCATGTCACAGGCCGGCAGCGAGAACTTCACACCAGCCCCTCTGTCACCCTCCACGGGCTCAGAGCATGGCAGCGTACAGTCCCTCAGAGGATGGACCATCCCCAAGCTCATTTCTGAGCTGAGACACAGGGATATTCCCTTTCCTGCTACGGCCAGGAAGGCAGAGCTGTTCAGGCTTCTCTTCCCACCTCCAGCTGCATCTGGACCCAGCACCCAGCAGGCATCCCTGCTATCCATCTCTGGAGCCATTTCCCAGTTGCATTCTTTGGTCACCTCCTTAACCGCAACAGTTTCGGACGTCCAGGCCAGAGTCACACTTTTGGAAGTTCGCCCACCCACGGCCCTCCCTGACCCGGTCTTGGTCCCGATGACCGCTTCTCCTTCTGCAGGTACACCAGGCCCTACACCTATGATCCTCCCTGCTCATCTTGTGCCAGCCAGCGTCAGGAAGGATATATTGGAGGGGAAAAACGTAAATTTGGCATCCCTGCTCATCTCAGCCCATGACTTAGCTGACAACAAATCATACGCCTGGGGGGACGTCACAGTGGTTGTCAAGTCAAAAGACCCCAGGCTAGGTCGTAAGCTGTCAGCCACTGAATTTGCCCTGGCCTTCGGGATGTACAGAGACGTCCTTTGTTCAGCCACCCCCAGCAGGAGGGAGGAGTTGGACTTGTACCTCCATGCAGTGTTAGATCTTGCTTATAAATATGGGGGTTTTGCTTTCTATGACTACCATCGCTCGTTTTCAGCCAAAGCAGCAGCGAGACTCGCCCAGTTCCAGATCAACACGGACTGGAGCGTCACAGACACGGAACTGTTTTGTCGCCACTTTGCCGGTCTTCGTTCCCCACTCTGTGCAATTTGCCAATCTTCCACCCACACAGCAAATTGGTGCTCTGAGGCAGCCACAAGACGCCCCTCAAATTTCCCTTCCACCTCCGGCTTCGGCTGGGGCCCACCAGGCCAGCCACAACAACAGCAGGTAGACAAGTTGGGACGACCAGTCTTTTCAGTGGGGGGGGCGACCATATGCAACAACTTTAACCAAGGTGCGTGCTCCTTCAGCCAGTGCCGCCTTCTGCACATCTGTACTTCATGCCACAAGGCACACCCAAAGACCACTTGTCACCTAAAGCAGCTTAACAAATCCTGACTAAGCCGGGTGGATGTTATGTGGTTGGGGTTTTACCTCTCCACACACCCTACCCCTTCACTGGCCGTATTCCTACTACATGGCTTCACAGCAGGATTCCACACCGGCCTCATCACCTTACCCCACTCCATTCACGAGTGCAAGAACCTGCAGTCAGCGGCTACCGATGCTCAGGCTATTGATGCCCTGCTACAGATGGAGATAGATAAGGGCTTCATCATCGGCCCCTTCTCACAGTCACCTTTTCAGATCTGGAGAGTCAGCCCTATTGGGCTTGTCAAGGGCAAGTTCACAAATAAACTCCGCTTAGTTTACGACTTGTCTGCACCTCATTTCTCACATATCCCAAGTCTAAATTCCCTGATCCCTTCCGAGGAGTTTTCTCTCAAGTACGCATCAGTTGATCTGGCCATCCAGGCCATCATTAAGATAGGCACCGGTGCCTGGCTATCCAAAGCGGACATCGCAGACGCGTTCAAGCTCCTGCCTATTGAGCCATCCCTCTGGCGGTGGCACGGCATGAAATGGAGGGATTCCTACAATTTTGCCACCAAGCTGACCTTTGGGTCTAAAAGCAGCCCATGGCTGTTTGACGTTTTCGCCCACTTGGATTCTGTCACACCAGGCCCAATGTCACAGGGTTATCCATTATCTGGATGATTTTCTGCTTATCGAACAGCCAGACATACCCCCGGTAGATCTAGACAAGCTAAGAGTGGTCTTCAACAATCTCAATGTGCCTATAGCTGAACACAAAGTGGAAGGCCCGGCACGCTCCATCACCTTCCTAGGCATCATCCTGGATACACAGGCCATGCAGGCTAGCCTGCCTTCTGACAAATTAGCCCGGGTTAGGTCAGTCATCCATGAGTTTACCCAGTCACAGCAGTGTACTAAAAGACAGCTGCAGTCCTTGATAGGAATGCTCACATTCGCTATGAGGATTATTCCTCAGGGTCGGTCATTCATCTCACGGCTCTTAATCTTTCTCACCCGAGTGCAGGACCCCGACCAAGTCCTTAGACTAGACCCATCAGCAATAGCAGACTTAGCCATGTGGGACGAGTTCCTCACCAACTGGAACGGCATATCCATGTTTATTCCCTCAGTATCACCTCACTCGCCACAGGTAGTCACAGATGCCGCAGCCTCCACAGGCTTTGCTGCAATTTTTGGCCATCACTGGTTTGCTAGTCCCTGGCCCCCAGAAATCTGCCTGATTCCCGGTTTCACTCGATCTTCATCGTTGTTTGAGCTATACCCCATCGTGGCAGCGGCCCAAGTCTGGGGCCACACGTGGACAGGTCAGACAGTACTCTTTACCACAGACAACCAGGCTACAGCCAACATCATTAATAAAGGTAGATCCAGGTCGCTCCCCGTCATGTCCTTCCTGTGCAGGCTGGTGCAATTATCACTACATCACCAATTTAACGTTTACTGTGAACATATCCCCGGCAAGTGCAATGCCGCAGCCGATGCACTATCTCGCTTCAATTTTGTCTCCTTCTTCCAGCAGGAACCCGGTGCCAACACATCATCCACTCCTATCCCACCTTGGTCTCAACTAACAATGGATTGAAGCCACACCTTGCCAATGCCACCTGGCTCATCAACCACTCGCTGTCTAGCAACACACTAAAGGCTTATCGCATGGCCTGGAACGTCTACCGTAGGTTCCTAGCCGCTTGCCCCAGGACCACAGCAGACAATGTCACTCACGTCTTAGCCTTTGTATCTTATTGCCACACACAGCTGGCTCTCGCTCATAACACTATCAGGCTGTACCTAGCCGGTATTCAGCATTTTCTATCCTTGCAGGATCCCGGAAAGCCATCTGTATTCACAGCCCATACAGTAAAAGCCCTGCTGCGTGGTATTCAGAAGCAGCAGCCCGCAACCAACGGCAAACGCTTACCCATCATGAGCAATATCTTTAGGGGCATGTCCGAAATGCTCACACGTTCCCCCTTTGGAGTCTTGCACAGCCTAGTCATCCAGGCGGCCATCTACCTGGCTTTCTACGGCTTCCTACGGCCTAGCGAGTTCACATCTGGAAGCGCCAGCAGTCAGATCCTGTACAGACACCTCCTAACTCGCTTCCCAAACAGTTATGTCCTTCATCTTACGGTCTCCAAAACGCAACAAACCGGACCCGGAGTGGATATTCACTTCTGTCGGACCAGCAACGCCTGGTGCCCAGTAATGATCCTTGACCGCCTGCTCTCTCACCTACCCAGCCAGTCAGTCTCCAGCCCATTACTGCCTTTTCTGGTCAATCCCCTGAGTGGCAGTCAGTTTATCAAACATGTTAGGGTCCTACTGGTCAACTTAGGCCTAGACCCCGGACGATATTCTGGACATTCCTTCCGGATCGGCGCAGCCTCAGCTGCATCTCAGCATGGAGTACCGGACCATGTGATCAAAAAGCTAGGCCGATGGAAGTCCACCTGCTTCGCCAGGTACATTCCAAACCCTCAAGTGGAAATGGCCCTTGCCTTCTCCAAGCTCGCTCAATGAGGTTAGAGGCAATAAAGATACTTCCCTACCTGGTTATTTTTGGCCCCTTTTCTTGCCATACCTACCAGACGACCAAAAGCCACACCTCAGGTCTATTTATGTTGTGAGTCTTGTCGCGTGTTTATGTGATCCACATTTGTCTCGGTCTTAGGGCCACGACCATAAATATATATATATATATATATATATATATATATATATATATATAATGTTTGGGGTTTCTAAGTGATTTTCTAGCAAAAAATACGTATTTTAACTTGTAAGCAACAAATGTCAGAAAAAGGTGGGGGAGGATGTGACGCTGTTCGGCTGGGGGCAGGGCCTGAACATTGCGCCAAAAGGGTGCGTGGGAGAGTGATCCAAGGAGGATCAGTGAACCATAGTGTGAGAGGCTGCAGTCCCCCTCACTTCGGTCGGCCCTGAACCACTAAAGGAAGGAGGGGGAGGAGCAGATCCCTATCTAAGTGAGACACATCAATTGGATTTTTCCTTTTCTCCCAGTCAGATTAGAAAGAGAGTGCTGTGATTAAAGATAACATCAATAAAATTTATATCATATAACGTTTGTGGGCTTAACACGCCAGCAAAGAGGCATAAAATCCTAAAGGAGGTTAAACAATACAAAGCTGGGATAGTGTTCCTTTAGGAGACGCATATCTCTCATGATGCCAATGTAAGGCTGTACTCGAGAGATTATCCAACATGGTTATATGGGGATTCTACAACAAGAAGAGCAAAGGGGGTAGCCATTGGGGTAGCCATTGGGGTTGCCAGAGGAGTGCAGTTCATATTGGAGGAAAAGATGACAGACCCTAAAGGTCGATACTTTTTTCCTAAAAGGAAAATTATATGAAATTGAATATCACCTGGCAAACAAGGTGGTATATAACCCCAGCCAAAATAAGTAAATATCAAATAGAGAAATCACCACACTGTTGGCGGCGATGTAAAGTATTGGGAACAATGGCACACATTTGGTGGGATTGCCCAAAAAATAAAAAGCAATTGGAGAGAGATTTTACAGCTAATAAAAGAAATCACCAATAGAGAAATACTAGATGAACCTTGGATGTGCTTGTTTCACGGGACAGAAAGATCAACAAAACAATATAAAGCATCTGTGATCCTTCATCTGATCAATGCAGCCAAAAGTCAGATACCAAGACATTGGCAAGAAACATAAAGCCCCACAATAAAGGATTCGCTAGCAAGGGTAGAAGAGACATATAACATGGAATACTTGAGACACTGCCAAGAGGAGGGAATGGAGGGAATGATAAATAGATGGAAAGATTGTAAGACGTTCAAGATAACGATGAGATATGTGGAGGCGGTAAAAGCATAAGATTGGGTGAATAGGGAGAACTGGGAGAAAGGGAAAGAAAAATCAGACAGAGGATTGATGGGGAAGTGAGGGAAGAGGATAGAGAGGGATTGAGGGGGGGAATTCACGGAGGGGTTGTAAAATGTATACATGAAATGTAATCATGTTGGAATTTACGGAATTTGTCTTTTTGTATGAGGATATAATCAAAATAAATAAATAATTTAAAAAAAAAAGAAAAAGGGTTAGGCATGAAAGCTTTAAATGCTAACAGGTGCCATTACACTGTCACCCCCACCCACACATGACACGTTCACTTTTTGGACAGTCACACCCAGGCCATGCCCACTTTCTGGTGTAGCCCTTCCCCTAAATAGTCACACCCAGGCCATGCCCACTTTTTGGTGTAGCCCTTCCCCTAGATAGTCACACCAAGGCCATGCCCATTTTCTGGTGTAGCCCTTCCCCTAAATAGTCACACCCAGGCCATGCCCACTTTCTGGTGTAGCCCTTCCCCTAAATATGCAGACCCACCCACTAGCAACCACGATTTTCTCTTTTAATACCCTTGCTCAGCTAATGTGCATGTGCAGAAACTCAAATAGAGAGGATACCTGAGACATCCCAGGAAACAGCTTTATTGGAAAAAAGACTGAGATGTGGGATTGTCTGAGGAACATTCCGAAAAAAAATATTTCTTATCTTCCTAGTTGTTTATTTGAAGCAGAATTTTACATAGGACCATGGCGTAGCATAAGGGGTTGCAGGGGTCACAATCGTAACCTCGCCCCTAGCTTCTGGGGGCCCCTGCAGCCTCCCTGTCATATTATCATATCCTCCACAAAGTCCAGCTCCAATCTGCCTAAAGGCCCCACAGCCACGCTCCAGTACTGGGCTTCTACTTTGCCTCAGTCCACACCTCTCTGTTCCCATTGGCTGGGGAGAAGCTGTGAGCCATTTCCTGGATGGGGAGGAGAATGGGTGAGAACAGCCTAGGATGGGGAAGTGTCTGGCAACATGGAATGGTAACCAAGCTCAGCGAGTTTAGAGGGGGAGAGTGCCGTCCTGTAGACATGATACGACCGATGTCACTGGTGTGGTAAGACAGCGCTCAGTGTCTCCTAGTCACCAGCTGGGATTCTCTGTCCTTTCTACCCGGAGATGTCTGCTTACCAGGGGCGTTGCTAGGTCTGCAAAAGATCTGGGGCTAGAGTCCATAGCAGCGGTCAACAACCTTTTTGCAGGCCCGCGGGGGGGGGAGGGGCACGCCGGTGATGAGCCATATTTTGCGGGCAATGGTTGATGTTGGCGGTTCAATCATCATGGCACCATGGTTGATATGGTATCGGGATGATTGACGCGCATTGTTTCTTTTCTTACATTTTAATATATAATGAAGTGGTTCAACTCACCATAATGCAGAATCAGTGGGAGCCCTGGGCGTGTGACTTGCCCTATCTCCTGCCACCAGATGCAGCGTGTCACTTGCCAACGTCACCTTCCACCCAGATGTGGATTGTCGCTTGCCACTTTCATGGCAGCAGATGTGGATTGTCACGTGCCACATCACCTGCCACTATTTGCAGATTGTCACTTGCCATGTCACCTGCTACCATTTGCAGATTGTCACATCTCCTGCCACCATTTGCAGATTGCCACATCACTGGCCACCAGCTGTGGGTTGTTACTTGCCAACTGATGTGGATTGTCACTTGCCATGCCAGCCAGTGCCACCAAATGTGCATTGATGCTGCATTGCTGGTAGCACTGGTCTATTTAGTGAGGGCAGGAGAGCGGTGATGTGGGGCGGGCAGTGAGAGATGATGTCATCTCGCTGCTCCCCGCCACACCTCCGACATTGAAGCAAGGGGGTCTGGCTGCAAAGTAGAGCATCACCGATGACAGGAAGCATGTGACCTCCACTCCCTCGCGCTGTGAGGGTGGAAGAGCGCTGATGTGTGGCGAGCAGTGAGAGATGATGTCATCTCTCTGCTCCCCGTCGCACCTTGCTCCCACATTAAAGAGGCCTGGCTGTGAAGAGCGCTGATGTGGAGCAGGCAGAGAGATGTCCTCTCTGCTTGTCCGCCCACTCACTTCTCCCATCTCCTACACCTGTCTCATACAGCTAGCCCACCTGCCGCAGCAGCTGCGGCCACGACCCGTTGGTTAGGCAGGGACCCTGCAGCAAGAGACTCAGGGCTATGGGCCCCAGATTCGGGGCTATAGCCACCCCCTGTGGAAAAGACACACATCTCTGGTAAGTGACCTTCCCCAACACCTGCCAACACTGACAGAGAAACCTTCAGTAATTGCTAAACCAAATCCCTTAACACCTCCTGAGGAGCGCCTAAGGGTCTGCAGGCTCCAAATTTTTTGCCGCATGGCTTTGCCCCCCTATATCTAAGTTGTGCCACCCCCTAACCACCTCCTTGGCCCTGGATGCTATGCCTAGCCGCTGAGCTCCTTTACCATTACAGCACTCTATACTGCTCCTCCTCCATAGGGCTGAAATCATATTCCTTTACAACACAGCCAGTCAGCCATGATCTGCACAGGATGTATCTGCCTACTGCAACTACACTGCCCTTATGACCAGTGAATTTCACAGGTCAGAAGGGCAACATAAAAGCCAGATACACGCTGTGAAGGCTGACAGACCGTGTGTAAAGGAATGTGATCTCAGCCCTGTGTAGTGTTTGGGGGGGAGCTGTATATAGTGCTGGGATTAGAAAGGAGCTCTGCCAAGTGACCTGCCAGGGGCCCCTGTCCTCTGATTCTCCAGCGGTGATCCCTGTCCTCTGATGTAAGGAGGAACTCTGGGAACTCTTAAGTCACTTTGAGTATCTTGGTGTGCGGTGGGTGTATCTGCACGCACAGTGGAAGTGGGGGGGGGGGTGGCTAGGTCAATTTTTGCATCAGGGCCCACATGCCTCTTCATAGGACTCTATGGGGTTGATTTACTAAAGGCAAAAAGACTGTGCACTTTGTAAAGTGCAGTTGCACACTGCAAGAGCAGTTGCTCCAGTGCTTAGTAAATGAACAGAAGCTCTGCTGATTTCCATCATCCAATCATGTGCAAGCAAAACTGCTGTTTTTTTTATTTTCCTTGCATGTGATTGGGTATTCTTTGCAAAGTGAAGCTTTACCTCATTTACTAAGCTCTGGAGCAGCTGCACTTGCAGAGTGCAATTGCACTTTCCAAGGTGCACAGTCTATTGGCCTTTAGTAAATCAACCCCTATAGGCAGCTTTTTTTTGTTCACAATAGATAGATTCAGGGACAGTGTTTTAGAAATGTAGAATTTACCATCAAAGCCTTGATACCTTTAACTTTTTTAGGACAGAGTGTGCAAATCTAATTTACAACTGATAATGAGTTTAGCACAGTACAGACAGGGTTAATTATGGTAAACTCTTCACCAGTGCTGTGTTTTGGCCTAGGCCAACAAGGATTAGGCCTAGGGCGGCACTTTGCGGGGGGGGGCGGCAAAAGGCTGTACCCGCACCACCAGAGAGCCACGCTGTACCCACACCACCAGAGAGCCACGCTGTACCCGCACCACCAGAGAGCCACGCTGTACCCACACCACCAGAGAGCCACGCTGTACCCGCACCACCAGTGCCACGCTGTACCTGCACCACCAGAGCCACGCTGTACCCGCACCACCAGAGCCACGCTGTACCCGCAACACCAGAGCCACGCTGTACCCACACCACCAGAGCCACGCTGTACCCGCACCACCAGAGCCATGCTGTACCCTCACCACCAGAGAGCCACGTTGTACCCGCACCACCAGAGCCATGCTGTACCCGCACCACCAGAGCCACGCTGTACCCGCACCACCAGAGCCACGCTGTACCCTCACCACCAGAGCCATGCTGTACCCGCACCACCAGAGAGCCACGCTGTACCCGCACCACCAGAGAACCACGCTGTACCCGCACCACCAGACAGGGAGCCATGCCACCAGAGAGAGCCACGCTTTCCCCGCACCACCAATGATAGAGCTACGCTGTACCTGCACCACCAGACAGGGAGTCACGCCACCAGAGAGAGACACGCTTTTCCTGCACCACCAAAGAGAGAGCCACGCTGTATCTGCACCACCAGAGGGGGAGAAAGATGAAGCCACTGCCGGGGTACAGACATGCTACACTACCGATTAGAGTCAGCCTGGGCAACCCAAAGTGAGCGAACGCCCAGCCGGAGGGATCACTGTTGCAGTTTCACCGGGTCTGGTAAGAGAGCCTGTTGGCCATTATCCATTACTGTTCCCAGGGACTGAGCTATTAGGAAGTGCCTAACCTGATATCCTCTAGGCCTTATTGACCGCCAAAATGAGCTCCAACGCTGGGCCTCCAGTCCAAAAATTAAGGGGGGGGGACACAATTTTTACCACACCAGGTGACACCAAACCTAGTGACGCCACTGTCCCGGAGCCCACAACAAGTTCCGGTACTGAGCTTCGGTAACTGGCCATACAGGGTGCGCTAGCGTGGGCACCCAGGACATCTGCCACCCGGGGTCCCACAAGCGCCGATCAGCTTTTCGTAGCAGCCACCACCTCTCTCCCCACTGTCAGCCACACACACTCCTCGGCTCCTCCTCCTTCTCGGCTCTAATGTTCTAGTGAACAGAGTCAGGAGGAGGAGGAGCCACAGAGGAGGGACACGACTTCAGTGCAAAAGCCACGCTGCCGGTCTGAGGTCTGTGCATAGTTTACAGTGGAGGGGGACACAGTAACCGGGAAGGGGGGCAGATAACAGATGCACACATGGATGAGGGGAGGGGGGGTAATGGAATATGTGCTGGGTGCTTTGAGAGGGGAGAGGATATGTGCTAGTGGGGGGGGGTCTGATCCTCCCCTCCCAAAGCACCCAGCACATATCCCCTTAACCCCAAATGAAAAAATGCGGCATCCCTCTCTGTCCTCCTCCTGTGGTGTCCCTCTGTCCTCTTCCCATGAAGATGACAGGGCGGATCTTAAAAGGAAGTGGTGTGGCCTTGACAGGAAGGGATGGGTCATATTTAAATTAGGGGGTGCGCAAGCTTAGTCAGGCCTAGGGCAGCACAAAACCTAAATACACCACTGCTCTTCACCCATCTCTTTAACATTACATAAATGAGGAAGTTAAGTAGAATTTTTAAGCAAGTAAAAATCTGAAAATGTAAGCAGAGAAGTATTTTTAATTATTCTATGTGATTGGGAGCTTGTAAGAAAAAAAAAGTAGATGTTGAATCTGAAAATGTGGAAAAATGTGGAAATATACTTCAACCTCTTTTTTTTTCAGGGGGGCTTTATTTAATTTTATTTGCAACTTTGTTAATGGAGTGCGAAGTTAAAACAAATACCAGTAATCAAAGTAAACAAATAATGATACTATAAAGATGGTGTGCAAATTCAAGGAGCTATGCAGCAAAAAAAAAAAAAAACATAAATGAAGTGATATGGGAAAATGTGTGATAATGATGTGAAACAACAATAAAGTGTGCTAATTCAAGAAGCTATGCAGCAAAAATAAACAAATATGCATAAATGACTATCCCTAATATTAAAAAGAAAAAAGAAAATTCAGTAATATGCGAGAATATGTGATATTAAGTGATAAAAAATCAAAGTAAACAGTTTATCTACACATCAATTATACACATTAATACGAATACTACTTGCTTATTAATGATTAAAACCAAAGTACACAGTTTATCTACACACACAATTACACATATTAATACTAATATTACTTGATTATCAATTTTAACTATTATTTTTTTATGGTATATTCCCAATCCCAGCTTTGCACTTACCAGATTTTCCCATCATGAGTGCTGTGGAAAGAAAACACAAAATGTAAAGCTTCCTATATATCTTCTACATATCACCTATATCTAAGGAGTCCCCTCTTGCCTATGTAGACTGCTGAACAAGGTCCATAAATACATGGATGAGCGAGTTTTGGGTGGAGCAACTTGACTGGCCTGCACAGAGTCCTGACCTCAACCCGACAGAACACCATTGGGATGAATTAGTGCCTGACCTCACAAATGGGCTTCTGGAAGGATGGTGGAACATTCCCATAGACACACTCCTAAACCTTGTGGACAGCCTCCTCAGAAGAGCTGAAGCTGTTATAGCTGCAAAGGGTGGGCCAACTCAATATTGAACCCTATGGGCAAAGACTGTGATGCCATTAAAGTTCATGTGCTGGTAAAGGCAGGTGTCCCAATACTTTTGGTAATATAGTGTGGGAGGGGCTTTAAAACCCCCTTTTGCCTGCCTGGAGCCCCTGACATAATTTAGTGTTCCTCTCCCTTCTATCTGGAATCCCCAGTCATGTCAGCTGTATATATATTTTAGAAATAAGCTGAACTGGGAAAAAAGTGAGGTGAAGTAACAATCTAACTCAGCCTTGGTCAACCAGGGTGCCTTGGGGTTTCCTCAGGGATGCCTTGGGGTTTTCTCAGGGATGCCTTTGCCAAATGCCTAAAAATTGCCCAAAAATTGTATACAAGTCAGCGGGTGGATGAAGCTTTTTAGCTACACAAAGCCACAGGTTTTCATGGTGCACCATTACAACCTTCTAACCACTGGCATCCTAACAACCGATGACATTATCCGTTAATATGGAGTATGTCAGTTGCCTGCACAGTATCCTATTTTGACCCTCCCCTGCCCCTCTCCATCAGCTTTGGGGTCACATTAACAACAACTGATGGAGAAGATAAACATTGGAATACTAGTCACTACCAGTGTGCAAAGCTATATTTCATAAATAGATTCACAAATATTTACAAATAAATCAACTCTAACATTGGGTGTAACATTGGGTGTTCTATGTGTGGATGTTGCTGCATTAGGTTAAACTATTAAAATAGTTTTTACATTTTAGAATGCAATGGGGGGCACGGTGAGTCTGCAATGGCGGCACAGTGAGTCTGCAATGGCGGCACAGTAAGTCTGCAATGGGGGCACAGTGAGTCTGCAATGGCGGCACAGTAAGTCTGCAATGGGGGCACAGTGAGTCTGCAATGGGGGCACAGTGAGTCTGCAATGGGGGCACAGTGAGTCTGCAATGGCGGCACAGTGAGTCTGCAATGGCGGCACAGTAAGTCTGCAATGGGGGCACAGTGAGTCTGCAATGGCGGCACAGTAAGTCTGCAATGGGGGCACAGTGAGTCTGCAATGGGGGCACAGTGAGTCTGCAATGGCGGCACAGTAAGTCTGCAATGGCGGCACAGTAAGTCTGCAATGGGGGCACAGTGAGTCTGCAATGGGGGCACAGTGAGTCTGCAATGGCGGCACAGTGAGTCTGCAATGGGGGCAAAGTGAGTCTGCAATGGGGGCACAGTGAGTCTGCAAGGGGCACAGTGAGTCTGTAATGGGGGCACAATGAGTCTGCAATGGGGACACAGTGAGGCTGCAATGAGGGCACAGTGAGTCTGCAATGGGGGCACAGTGAGTCTGCAATGGGGGCATGGTGAGTCTGCAAGAGACACAGTGAGTCTGCAATGGTGGCTTAGTAAGTCTGCAAGGGGCACAGTGAGTCTGTAGGGGGCACAGTGAGGCTGCAATGGGGGCACAGTGAGTCTGCAAGGGGCACAGTGAGTCTGCAAGGGGCACAGTGAGTCTGCAAAGGGCACAGTAAGTCTGCAAGGGGCACAGTGAGGCTGCAAGGGGCACAGTGAGTCTGCAAGGGGCACAGTGAGTCTGCAATGGGTGCACAGTGAGTCTGCAATGGGTGCACAGTGAGTCTGCAAAGGGCACAGTAAGTCTGCAAGGGGCACAGTGAGGCTGCAAGGGGCACAGTGAGTCTGCAAGGGGCACAGTGAGTCTACAGAGGGCACAGTAAGTCTGCAAGGGGCACAGTGAGGCTGCAAGGGGCACAGTGAGTCTGCAAGGGGCACAGTGAGTCTGCAATGGGTGCACAGTGAGTCTGCAAAGGGCACAGTGAGTCTGCAAGGGGCACAGTGAGGCTGCAAGGGGCACAGTGAGTCTGCAAGGGGCACAGTGAGGCTGCAATGTTGGGCACGGTGAGGCTGCAATGGGGGCACAGTGAGGCTGCAATGTTGGGCACAGTGAGGAATTATACCTTAATTCTTGAGAGTAGGTGCAAAAATTGGGACAGGCTTGTAGGGGCCCCAGTGCATTACTTTGCCCAGGGGCCCATGATGCTGTTAAGATGGCCCTGAGTATATCTATGGTGGGCAGTCTGCAAGTTTTTACTTACTGATTAATACAAGTTTGTGTTTGTTGTGTGTGTTCTGTGTGTTATGTATTGAGTTGTATGTTCTGTTTCCTCTGTGTTATGTACAGTATTGTGTTGTATGTTCTGCTTGCTGTGTGTTATGTATTGTGTTGTATGTTCTGTTTACTGTGTGTTATGTATTGTGTTGTGTGTTCTGTTTGCTGTGTGTTATGTATTGTGTTGTATGTTCTGTTTGCTGTGTGTTTTGTATTGTGTTGTATGTTCTGCTTGCTGTGCGTTATGTATTGTGTTGTGTGTTCTGTTTGCTGTGTGTTATGTATTGTGTTGTATGTTATGTATTGTGTTGCATGTTCTGTTTGCTGTGTGTTTTGTATTGTGTTGTATGTTCTGCTTGCTGTGTGTTATGTA
This sequence comes from Lithobates septentrionalis, assembly GCA_037952835.1. NCBI lineage: Eukaryota > Metazoa > Chordata > Amphibia > Anura > Ranidae > Lithobates > Lithobates septentrionalis. Next base: position 351,379 of record JBBDGP010001106.1, on the reverse strand, counting down.
TTGTGTTGTATGTTCTGTTTGCTGTGTGTTTTGTATTGAGTTGTATGTTCTGTTTGCTGCGTGTTATGTATTGTGTCGTGTTGTATGTTCTGCTTACTGTGTGTTATGTATTGTGTTGTATGTTCTGTTTGCTGTGTGTTATGTATTGTGTTGTATGTTCTGTTTGCTGTGTGTTATGTATTGTGTTGTGTGTTCTGTTTGCTGTGTGTTATGTATTGTGTTGTGTGTTCTGTTTGCTGTGTGTTATGTATTGTGTTGTATGTTCTGTTTGCTGTGTGTTATGTATTGTGTTGTATGTTCTGTTTGCTGTGTGTTATGTATTGTGTTGTATGTTCAGTTTGCTGTGTGTTTTGTATTGTGTTGTATGTTCTGCTTGCTGTGTGTTATGTATTGTTGTGTATGTTCAGTTTGCTGTGTGTTTTGTATTGTGTTGTATGTTCTGCTTGCTGTGTGCTATGTATTGTGTTGTATTTTCTGCTTGCTGTGTGTTATGTATTGTGTTGTATGTTCTGTTTGCTGTGTGTTTTGTACTGTGTTGTATGTTCTGTTTGCTGTGTGTTATGTATTGTGTTGTATGTTCTGTTTGATGTGTGTTATGTATTGTGTTGTATGTTCTGTTTGCTGTGTTATGTAGTGTGTTGTATGTTCTGTTTGCTGTGTGTTATGTATTGTGTTTTATATATATTGCGTTTGCTGTGTGTTATGTATTGTGTTGTATATTCTGTTTGCTGTGTGTTATGCATTGTGTTGTATATATACTGTGTTTGCTGTGTGTTATGTATTGTGTTGTATGTTCTGTTTGCTGTTTGTTATGTATTGTGTTGTATGTTCTGTTTGCTGTGTGTTATGCATTGTGTTGTATGTTCTGTTTGCTGTGTGTTATGCATTGTGTTGTATATATACTGTGTTTGCTGTGTGTTATGTATTGTGTTGTGTTTGCTGTGTGATGTGAGTGTTTTGCACTTTGTGTTGTGTATGTTTTATATTGTATGTGTTGTGTTTTATGTGTGTTATAGTTCATGGGTCTCTTTGTTGGTGTAACACACAAAAGTCTCTCAGCTGAAACACAGATAAAATATAGAAGAAATGTCTTTGTACTTACACAGGAATATGATGATGATGAAGGTAGACATGGTGGCCGTGTCCAGCAAGCTCTGAGCTTCTGTCAGTAAAGCAGAAGTTATGACTCTTCTAAGTTCCTGAGTTTTATATATAGGAAATATCATAATTTCTAAAACCAAGGCAGAGGATATTATTCAAGAGTAACCCGGGGGAGAGGGGGGGGGAGGCGCAGACACATGACAGAGTCACCCACATTCTCTCTTCCAGGACCCAACTGAATCAGGGCAGAAAATTTTAAATAGTATCACTTTAAATATGAAATTGAAAGATGTACTATACAACAATGTTTTTTTCCCCTTTTTTTGTGTATTTTATTGTGTTATACAAAAAATAAAATGCATAACGAATAAGGTAAAAACACAAATATATTCTTTTGTGCTTTATTTCCATATATTGTCATTTCTTTGTATGTTTAAAAAAAACAAATATTAGGAATAAGGAAAAACAATATTTTTGTACTTCATATTTTGTATTTTTGCCTCTATTTTTTTTTAACAAAAAAAAAAAAAAAAAAGAAAGAAAAGAGTACATAAAAATAGTTAAGAGCCATTTAAAGTCTATGTAAACCCCTAACAATGAGCTTTTCTAATTTACTATCTTTTGTTCTGTTAAATATACCATTAAATGTGTTTTGTTATATCTGTGAGATCAGGTCAGAAAAATACCTGTTGGACCATTTCTTTGCCTTGTGTGCACTCAGTAGTATTATCTCAAAATGCTTTAATTCAGCCCTCCCAGTTTTTATCTTGTTTTACAAACCAATTCTGCCCGATGTTGTAGACATGAAGAAAGGGGGGGGGGGGTGTTCTTTAGTTTAGCAAAAGATAGCTAGGCAGGGCTGACACCATTGTGTATGAGTTCAGGCCAGAAAAATGTCAGCCCATAATGGTAAACAAAGAACTGAGATCTTTTCTGGCCGATTACCTGGTATTTTTTAGTGCTTGCAGGGTATTTAAAGGAGCAAAACACCGGGGGGGGGGGGGGTTGATTGTGCAGGCTTTGCAGAGATTACTGTTTTTTTATATTTTTAATTTGCCCAGACATACACGCATAATATATATTGCATTAAGATATATTGGATTATATATTGGATATAATATAATATATTAATATATTGGATTATATGTTGGATATATATTGCATTAATATATAATATTTTTGGTCGTAGCCCTCTGACCCTGAGAGATATGAAGCACATAAACACGTCACAAGACTAACAACATAAAATAGACCTGAAGTGTGCCCTGGTCTGCTGTACGGTAATCCTAGGTCTGCTGGGCGGTATATCAAGAGAAGGGTGCATACCCTAAGAAAGTAAATGGATTTTTCTGTAGAGAAATTGTTTTCAGAGAAGTACTTTGAGAAGGGGAATGGGTGGGTGTGTACCGCGCACTGGAACTGACACAGACCACTGTGGGTGGTCTGGTTAAATACCCCCCAGGCTCCTCCCATAATTTCAGGCCACCATACTGGCCTTCCTATTTATGGTCATAGCCCTGGTCTGCTGTACGGTACGCCTAGGTCTGCTGGGCGGTATGCCAAGAGAAGGGCGCAAAAGACTCGGTTAGGGAGGTAATTATTTATTTGGTTTAATAACACACTACAGGACAAGGTTGCTGAAGGCTTGTGACATTTCTGTTTGTGGATTGGGAATGGTATCGAGCAAAGCAGGTGGATTTCCACCTGCCCATTTTCTTGATGACGTGGTCTGGGACTCCGTTTCGTGAAGCTGCTGATGCTGCTCCTATGCGAAAAGAATGTCCAGAAAAATGGCCGGGGTCCAGGCTTAAGTTGCGCAAAAGGAGCCTGACATGTCTGGTGAACTGGTTGCTACTTAGGGGGCTAATCGGGAATGGTAGTAATGGGCTGTCCTCCGAGGCATTGGACAGATGAGTCAATAATTGATCTAGAATGGCCACGGGGCACCAGGCATTGCAAGTTTTGAAAAGCTTGATGTCGACCCCCGGACTGGACTGTTGTGTTTTGGACACCGCGAGGTGCAAGATGAAGTGATTGTGGTGGCGTGTGAAGTGGCGTCTACATAACATCTTACAACTGGGGCCGGTGACTGTGATTTCACTGGGGCGTAGAAAGCCGTAGAATGCCAAGTAGATGGCTGCTTGGATGACCAAGCTGGGTAATAAGCCAAAGGGGAACGTGAGAGGACAGTGGACCTGTCTCGGAATATGGCACTGGTGATAGGTAAGCGTTTACCGCTGATTTGGGGCTGTTGCTTGTGAATACTGCGCAGGATGGCCTTGACCACATGGGTGGCAAACAAAGATGGTTTGGTAGGATCTTGTAAGGAGGTGAAATGTTGGATGCCAGCTGTAGGTAGAGTCTAATGGTATTGTGTGACAATGCCAGCTGTGTGTGGCAGTACGATATGAAGGCCAGGATGTGATGGAGATCTCCTGGTACTGCCCCAGGGTTTGAAGCTAGAAACCTGGCATAGATCTTCCAGGCAGTACTGTAGGCTTTCAGGGTGTTGTGAGATAATGATAGGTTAATTAGACTAGTATCATCGTGAAGGTGTCATTTCAATCCAGGGTTAGCTGTGACCAATGTGGGATAACAGACATGGTCGGGTCGGCTCCAGGTTCCTGCAAAAAGAATGATGTAAAGTTAAGATAAGATCGGCCGAGGTATTGCATTTGCCTGGGATGTGGATGCAGAGGACATTAAATTGGTGCTGTAGTTACAGTTGCACCAGCCTGCGTAGGAAGGACATGATGGCCAAGGATTTGGACCGGCCTTTATTATTGATACTGGCTGTGGCTTGGTTGTCTGTGGCAAATGTCACTGTTTGTCCTGCCCAGTTGTTGCCCCAGACTTGAGCTGCTGCAACAATGGGGTAGATCTCGAACAACAAGGAAGATTGACAGAACCCGGAAATCAAGAGTATTTCTGGCGGCCATGGCCCTGCAAACCAGTGATGGCCAAAAATTGCCGCAAAGCCTGTGGAGGCTGCGGCATCCGTGACTATCTGAGGTGAAGTGGGGGATGCTGATAGAATGAACATCGAAATACCGTTCCAATTTGTGAGAAAGTCGTCCCACATGGCTAGATCAGCTATCGCTGCCTCGTCTAGTTTAAAGATTTGGTCAGGGTCTTGTACCTGGGAGAGGAACACAAGGAGGCGGGAGACAAAGGATCGTCCTTGAGGAATAATCCTTATGGCAAAGTTAAGCATGCCAAGCAGAGATTGTAATTGCCTCTTAGTGCAGCCTTGAGTACTGGTGAAGGTATGAATGACCGTTTTGATGCGGGTCAATTTGTCGGGAGGCAGGCTAGCCTGCATGGCGCGAGTGTAGAGCATGACACCCAAGAAGGTGATGAGCTGTGCCGGCCTTCCACTTTCTTTTCTGCTATAGGCACGTTAAGATTGTGAAAGAGCTTTCTTAGGCTGTTTAGATCTACTGGGGGCTCACTAGGTTTTTCTTTGAGTAGGAAGTCCTCTAGGTAGTGAATCCCTTTCTGACAGGATGCGTGATGTGACAGGATCCAAGAAAGGGACTGAGCAAATGTGTCAAACAGCCACAGGCTGCAACCAAAAGTCAACTTAGTGGCGAAATAGTACGAGCCTTTCCACTTGATTCCGTGCCATCGCCATAGGTATGGTTCGATTGGTAACAACTTGAAGGCATCCGAGATGTCCATTTTAGACAGTCAGGTGCCTGCTCCTACACTAATGATGGATTGAATAGCTAAGTCTACAGATGAATATTTAAGGGAGAACTCTTCTGAGGGTATGAGGGAATTTGAACTGGGTATGTGAGAGCAATGAGGCGTGGACAAATCATAGACTAAACTAAGTTTATTTGAAAACTTGCCCCTGACAAGCCCGATAGGGCTGACTCTCCATACAGAGAACGGTTAATGTGTAAAGGGACCGATCATGTACCCCCGGTCTAGTTCGGTTTGTGGCAAGGTGGTGATGGTATCCTCGTCGGTGGCAGCTGACAGCAGGTTCTTGCACCCCTGGGTTGTGTTGGGGAGCGTGATGAGTCTGGTATGGAAGCGTGTAGTGAATCCCTGGACAAGGAAAGTGGCCAGTGAAGGTGTTGGGTATGAGGAGAGGTAAAACCTGAGCCATCTGACGTGCACGTGGCCTAGTCACGAGGCATTAAGCTGCTTGACACAGAAGGTGTTTCTGGGGTGAGCTAAATGACATGCGAGGCAGAAATGAAGGAGTTTGCAATGAGGGAAGTTGCAACCCCTGAAGTTAGAATTATTGCAGATGGCTGTGCCCCCTAGTGCACGGATGGGTCACCCTAACCTGTCTGCCTGGGACGGCTGAGTAAATACCATTGGATTTTGAGCGGTATTAGAGGTGGAGGAAAAGTTCGGGAGGCGTCTGCCACCTAACTCGGAGCACCAGTTAGCCATATGGGTGGAAGACTGGCAGTTAGAACAGAGTGGAGAGCGTAGGCCAGTGAAATTGCGACAGAACAGCTCTGTGTCGATGGTGCTCCACAACTGCATGTAAGTACAGGTCCAGTTCTTCCCTCCTGTTGGGGTTGACCGTGCATAGTACGTCTCTGAGCATCCCAAAGGCCAGCACAAACTCTGTGACAGTGAGTTTGTGGGCAAGCCTATGGTCTTTAGCCTTCAGGACGACAGAGATGTCCCCCATGAGTATGATTTGTCTTCGGCTAAGTCGTGTACTGATATGAGGAGGGATGCTAAGTTAGTGTCCTTCCCATCCAATATGTCCTTCCTGATGCCTGCTGGGACAAGATGCGCGGGGAAGACGTTGGTGCAGATGTCAGGCGTACCTGTAAGGGAAGGCATGGGAGTGATAGTGGTGACTGTAGATGGTGGGGGCGCAGCTTGACGTACCTCCAGGGTTCCCACTCTGGCCTGGACGTCAGTGACTGCTGTTGACAGTGTGGTCACCAAGGAGTGCAGCTGAGTAATTGCTGAGGAAATTGACTGCAGTGACGCCTGGGTGCCTGGTAGGGTTGGCACTGGCGGTGGAAACAGCAGCCTAAAAAGCTCATCTTTCCTAGCTGTGGCAGGGTATGGAATACTCCTGTGCCATAGTTCTGCTGTAAGCTTGGGGATGGTCCAAACTCTGGGAGACTGCGAACCGTCGCTTCCTGAGCCTGCACTGGGCGACGGTGGTGCGGAGGTGACATGGCATCAGCTAAAATAAGGGTGGGGGAATGCATGTGTTTAAGGTAAGTTGCAAAGGTAGGAGGGGATAGATGCGTTTGGGTAGATAGGATGGAAGGCAGAAGAAAAATAAAGGACAGGACAAGGAGCGATAGGTGTAGTGACAGCTCGTTTGTGTGCAAGCGCTGTTGAGTGTAGTTTTAGAAACTCAAAAGAATGCGTGGCAACCGAGGTAAACCAGGAGTTGACTGGTTAGGTAACCGATAGCTCGGTTGCCCGTCTGTGCTCGGCACAGACTAATGGACCAGAGCGCTCCAGGGCGGACTGGGGCAGGTAGCTGGAGTCTGGTATGCTAAGTAGGAATGTTGCAATCTGTAGTTAATTGACGTGTGTTCGGTCTGCTAAGGCTTGCACTGCCAGGAAACTGTACTTTAGGGAACCTTGTCTGCGTAGTGAAGGCTTGTTGCTTTGAAAACAGAGTGAAATGCAGAGAAGTATGTGACAGGAGCAAGTCGAAAAGTGTAAGTTAAGTAAAAACGTGTCGTGAAAGAGTGTTAAAGAGAAAAGCAAGGGGGGATCCCTTTTGAACTACGCATCTGACTTGAAGCCCTAGTAGTGAAGTCTCGGTTGGGGTCGAGAACTGGGTTAACCGGGAACCTGTATTAGGATGAGATAGGAATTTTATTTTGAGAAGGAGGATTGCTAAGAGCTGTTCGGGGCAGAAGCTGGCCCTCTGGTGAAGAGATACAAGTCCTCAACTATGTTTTTTTTTTTGTTTTTTTTTACCTGAGGGATGTACTGTCTAAACCAGGTGCAGGATGGACCAGCTGGAATTCTACTAACCTAAAAAGGGGAAAGTGATAGAGAAATAGGTGAGTGGCCGTGTTGCTACTGGAGATGAGTGGCCGTTTTTAAGCCATTTGCAGAAATGCTTGCAGCGATTGCAAGTAAGTAGCCTTTTAGAAAGGCGAAACAAGCTAGCGTAATTTTGATTATGTGGGAATGACCATGCGCAACATTGTACAAATAGATGGTGTGAGTTGTGTATGTTTATGCATGATAGAACGTAAGGTTGGGAATGCGAATCGTAAGTACTACTGTATTCGTATTGTGAATGCAACTATTTCGAACTGGGCTGGAGTGTGAGCACCGGTGGTGTTGTTTTGTGAGGGATCCGAATCGTTGAGCCGGGTGATGCGACTGGACTCGGATCAGTTGGTGAAGCTTGTATTGCCGAGGATCCAAATCGTTGCGCAGATGATGCGACTAGATTTGAATCGGCTGTAGATGCGGGATGATGAGGGGGCTTGTGTGTCAGATCGGAATCGTAGCGCCAATGATATAACTGGACTTGGATCGACTAATGGTGGCGGTGGTTGAAGGGGCTTGTGTTTGCCGAGGATCCGAACCGTAGTGCCGAAGCTGCGACTAGATTCGGATCAGCTGTTGGTTAGTGTTTGATATCCAGTAAGAGGTGTAGGGAGTCAGTTAGGTGAAGTGGGTGTTTCGTAGGAGGTGTAGGGGGTCAGTAGGTGGAGCGGGGGTTTAGTAGGAGGTGTGATGTATGGGACGCAGGTTCAAGACCATGCGCCGCTAATGCGACTTGATTCGTAAGTGACCTTACATGCTATTCATATAGTTCGTAGCCTAGTTGGCTAACTATGAATGGTGCCGATCGGAGGGCTACCACGAGTCGTTACATCGCAGATGAGACTGGGCTCGACTAAGGAACAGAGCTAGGCAGAAAGTGCGAATACATAGTAAGACTTACGGAGCCGTAAGGGCGGTTTACGAAGGGGAAACATGATAACATAACAATTCAAGTTTCATAGGGACGGTAACAAGTCCTACCTGCGACAGCGAGTGTGTAACGGTCGACGAATACCTGCGAACGGGGAACTGCAACACGCTGGATCTCGAGAGCAAGAACTCATGAATGAGCAGTGAGTTAGCAAAGTCGGCCTGGTGACGTAATACCGCGCACTGGAACCAACACAGACCACTGTGGGTGATCTGGTTAAATACCCCCCCAGGCTCCTCCCATAATTTCAGGCCACCATACTGGCCTTCCTATATATTTTCACAAACAATGAGAAATAAACAGAAACAAAGTATTTCTCCCTCAGCGCTCATGCAAAAAAAATATGATAAATAAAAATATATATAGCTGCTACTGTAAAAATGTAAACTGTATCAAAAAATATGTTAAAAAAACATTTAGTAGCGCTTAAGAAGTTCATATGCGAAATAAAATATAAATAAAGGTGAAAAGTTCCACTTGTGTCTTAATTGTGTACAACAGGGTGTGGGGTGGGAGCTGATCCGTTTATAAAGAATGTTGAACACCAACTCTCTGCTGATCAAAATCCCAGATAAATTCTTCACCACATTGCTTTTATGGGAATCCCCTATAGGTAATTCACTTACCAGAAGGTGATGGGTTAACAGCGTGCCTTTCACTGGTTTAATATCGACGGACTTAGTTTACTCAAATAGGACTGGATCTGTGAATAGATCAGCGCACTCTGCATACTTCCATCTAAATTAAGCTCATAACGAGCGAAGAAATAGAAGTGCCCATAGCGTAATTCAGTAAATTAAAATACTTTTATCTAAAAAACAAAGTGATCCCATATAGATGTACACTTACAATGTATTAAAATAATATAAGCATGTATCTTAGATCGTTGAGTCCCGATATACCTTATTAACGCTGAGAGCGGTATTCCCGGGAAAGGTATCACAGAAGATCAACGGCGTGGGTAGCTGTATGGTCACGCCCTGACACACGTTTCCTCAATGCTTTCGTCAGAGGGTGTGACCACTCAGCACAACTCCCAGGTTTTATACATATATTAACGACCGGTAATTGACCCTTTCATGCTTTACTCATGACATCACACGTCCATTCACCGTCCTTGTGCCAATAACAAACCAATAAGTGTCTATTATCATAAGTATTAAAAATTACCCGACTTTAAAATACACCTCCAATACCGATTTCTATCTACAACCAATGGATTGGTATTGAATCATGGTTACCTGGTGAGTGATAAAAAACCTAAGCTGATCGTAAGCATGATTGATCGTTCAATGTGTGGAGTCAGCTGCTCTCAGTATGCAAATGAGTGCAATAATCGGAACTATATTTGAGTTTATTGTAATTGAATACCCCCACTAGTATTCACTCGATATCAGGAAAATATCAATCCAGTAAGTTTAATACCAAAATGAATATCCTTAAGCCGAAAAAATAAATATTCTGCAAATAAATGCATTAATTATTTTACACTAACTCCATATATTAGGCAATCATGTATTAAAATTCAGTAAATGCAATCAACTATTAAAACATAAAAGTTCATAAAAATGCATGTTTGGATATTCCAATATTGCACTAGCCTTTTCATGAGTGCATGGGAAGATAAATTCATATATGGACAACGTAGAAAAGAGCTTTTATTTTACAGAAGATTCATAGACGATCTCTTCTTTATATGGACTGGCTCTGAATCTTCCCTTATCTCTTTTCTGAATGATCTTAACAACAACAACAACAATATTAAATTGGAATGTCAATGGAGTCGAGAAATTATCACCTATCTGGATGTGACAGTGATGCTTAAGAATCACCAGTTGGAGACTAATGCCGCGTACACACAAGCGGACTTTACGGCAGACTTTGCCCAGTGGAGGGGATTTCGTCGGACAATTCGATCGTGTGTGGGCTCCAGCGGACTTTGTTTGCTCAAAAGTTGGACGGACTTGGATTTGAAACATGTTTTAAATCTTTCCGTCGAACTCGAGTCCGGTTGAAAAGTCCGCTCGTCTGTATGCTAGTTCGACGGACAAAAAGCCACGCTAGGGCAGCTATTGGCTACTGGCTATGAACCTCCTTGTTTTAGTCCGGTCGTACGTCATCACGTACGAATTCGACGGACTTTGGTGGATTATGTGTAGGCAAGTCCCTTCATTCAAAAAGTCCGTCAGAAAGTCTGTCAAAGTCCTCCGGGCAAAGTCTGCCGTAAAGTCCGCTCGTGTGTACGCGGCATAAATGTTTTTTTCAAACAAACAGATCGAAATAGTTATTAATCAATCCAGAGTGGACACCATCCAACATGGTTAAAGAATATACTGAAGGGCCAATTCACAAGAGTCAGAAGGAATTGCACGCAAGATGATGATTATGTAATACAAGCTCAGGTTCTCAAAACACGTTTTACTGAAAAGGGATACAACATCAAAAGGTAAGAAAGAACTATGAAGGAAATACAAAAAATACCTCAAAGTGGATGCCTGATGGAAAAAGCCAAACATAGGGACAGTAAACATGAGTGGGGTTTGATTAGTGCCTACCACACACAATATAAACAAGGTAGAAGCAATTTTTAAAAAATATTGGGCGCTGTTAACCACAGATAAAATATTAACTAAAGCTCTCCCAGATAACCTGGTCTTTATTTATAAAAAAAAGGACCATCCTTTGGAGACAGAGTAGATAAAAAAATATTAATTCCACCATTAAGACCAACTATGTTCTGGGACAGCCCAGGTTTTCATGCTTGTTGGAGATGTATATCTTGCCGACAAGTACACACGAGATTAAGAGGATTAACTGAGTTTCAATCAACAGCTAATCTTAGAACATTTACAGTAAAGGATTTTATTTCATGTAAGTCCTCTCATGTAGTATATGCGCTCCAGTGCCCTTGTAAACTCATGTATATAGGACGCACTAAACGCACCTTAAAGTGGGGTTCCACCCAAAAAAACAAAAATACCTAAAAAATTGTAAAAAAAAAAAACCAAAAAAACATTTGGATATTTTTTTTTTTTTACTTACCTCTAAATGCCTGTTGCTAGGTGGTCCCTCGTAGTCTGCCTCTTCCTTTGCCTGGGCTGGTGACATCACTTCCCCCTCGGCACAGGAAGGGCTCGGCTCTGCCTCCCTCCTCTCAATCATCTGGGACCCATTACAAGTCCCAGGTGATTGAGCGGCCAATCACGGCGTGCAGCACCGCTCGCGCATGCGCAGTGGGTGCCAGGCTGTGAAGCCAAAGCCCGGCGCCCACAGTTGAAATGCCGGTGCCGACGAGCGGAGGGGGGGGACGAGCGGGGCTTCGATCCCCCGCATCGCTGGACCCAGGGACAGGTAAGTGTCCAATTAAAAGTCAGCAGCTGCAGTATTTGAAGCTGCTGACTTTTAATTTTTTTTTTTTAATGGACCCCCTGGGTGGAACTCCTCTTTAAGTAAATGAGTATCAGAACATATTACTAACATCCGGATTGGTTACAAGGAACATAGCATTTCCATGCATTTTGAAATGAAACATAAAAGTGATCCCTCAGGGGACGGAAAGTATTCAGACCCCCTTAAATTTTTCACTCTTTGTTATATTGCAGTAATTTGCTAAAATCATTTAAGTTCATTTTTTTCCTCATTAATGTACACACAGCACCCCATATTGACAGAAAAACACAGAATTGTTGACATTTTTGCAGATTTATTAAAAAGAAAAACTGAAATATCACATGATCCTAAGTACTCAGACCCTTTACTCAGTATTTAGTAGAAGCCCCTTTTGATCTAATACAGCCATGAGTCTTTTTGGGAAAGATGCAACAAGTTTTTCACACCTGGATTTGGGGATCCTCTGCCATTCCTCCTTGCAGATCCTCTCCAGTTCTGTCAGGTTGGGTGGTAAACATTGGTGGACAGCCATTTTTAGGTCTCTCCAGAGATGCTCAATTGGGTTTAAGTCAGGGCTCTGGCTGGGCCATTCAAGAACAGTCAGGGAGTTGTGAAGCCACTCCTTCGTTATTTTAGCTGTGTGCTTAGGGTCATTGTCTTGTTGGAAGGTCAATCTTCTGCCCAGTCTGAGGTCCTGAGCACTCTGGAGAAGGTTTTCGTCCAAGATATTCCTGTACTTGGCCGCATTCATCTTTCCCTCGATTGCAACCAGTCGTCCTGTCCCTGCAGTTGAAAAACACCCCCACAGCATGATGCTGCCACCACCATGCTTTACTGTTGGGACTGTATTGGACAGGTGATGAGCAGTGCCTGGTTTTCTCCACACATACCGCTTAGAATTAAGGCCAAAAAGTTCTATCTTGGTCTCATCAGACCAAAGAATCTTATTTCTCAGCATCTTGGATTCCCTCAGGTGTATTTCATGTGTCTTGCACTGAGGAGAGGCTTCCGTCGGGCCACTCTGCCATAAAGCCCCGACTGGTGGAGGGCTGCAGTGATGGTTGACTTTCTACAACTTTCTCCGATCTCCCGACTGCATCTCTGGAGCTCAGCCACTGTGATCTTTGGGTTCTTCTTTACCTCTCTCACCAAGGCTCTTCTCCCCTGATAGCTCAGTTTGGCCGGACGGCCAAAACGTTTTCCATTTAAGGATTATGTAATTAAGGAGGCCACTGTGCTCTTAGGAACCATAAGTGCAGCAGACATTTTTTGTAACCTTGGCCAGATCTGTGCCTTGCCACAATTATGTCTCTGAGCTCTTCAGGCAGTTCCTTTGACCTCATGATTCTCATTTGCTCTGACATGCACTGTGAGCTGTAAGGTCTTATATAGACAGGTGTGTGGCTTTCCTAATCAAATCCAATCAGTATAATCAAACACAGCTGGACTCAAATGAAGGTGTAGAACCATCTCAAGGATGATCAGAAGAAATGGACAGCACCTGAGTTAAATATATGAGTGTCACAGCAAAGGGTCTGAATACTTAGGACAATGTGATATTTCAGTTTCTCTTTTTTAATAAATCTGAAAAAATGTCAACAATCCTGTGTTTTTCTGTCAATATGGGGTGCTGTGTGTACATTAATGAGGAAAAAATGAACTTAAATGATTTTAGCAAATGGCTGCAATATAACAAAGAGTGAAAAATTTAAGGGGGTCTGAATACTTTCCGTCCCCACTGTATATAACTCAATGTCTGTCTGAAGCTCCTCTCTTTCCCGTCCTGCTCCACTGTATACATAACATTGTCTGAGTTTTCATGGAAGAGCCCAATAACTGATCCATACAGATTGTTATTTGAACATTGACTATGGAGAACCCACTGAAAATAAAAAACACTCAGCCCCGACCTCTTTATTATCCATTGGCAATCTAAGAACATTCTTATATATGGCGTGCCCAACCCATTATATTGTACTGTGATAAATCAAGATGCAGCGCTAATATAATGAAGTAATAAAATAGATTGATCAAAAAAGATTAATGGTGAAAAAGACTCTCAAAAAAGAAAACTAATGCAAGTACCACACACAAAAAATGGACTAGCAGTGATGCACAAAAGATGAATAGATGGAGAATAAATTAGCCAATGAAATCCAATAACGGTGAAAAAAATTCTCACACTAAATAAAACTAAGGTACCATAGAAAATGATAAAAGTGATACGTAATAAAAAATAAAACACATAATTGATATTATAACACATATATAAAAAAGGATAAGCAAATCACTAATGAAAAAAAGTCCCAAATCCAATGAACACAGTGTGAAAAAGTAAATCACAAAAGGTCCATAAACAATGTGAAGATAAAATTCCAAGAAGAAGTGCAAAAGGATCCAGTCTCCAAGATGATTCACACCCAAGTGAGTATTAGCGCTCCTTACCGACTATAGATGACCACCATAAGGTAGTCTCACCAGACACAGGGAAATTCAGGTCTCCCGGGAACCAATTCCACCGTCAGCAGTATACAGCTAAAATCACCGATTAGATCTTCCAACTATCCAGCAAATGTCACTTCCCCATGTGTGCTCATCGAATGCATTGTCAATTATTGATCAATTTTTTTTTTCCTTAAAGATGAACTGATAGCAGTCTGCAATCAGTCTGGTGAAAGGAGCAGCCATTTCTTCCCAACAAAAGGTAGATCTCTAACTTTCCAGGATTGCAACAGTTGATCATTGCTGTGCTGTGTAGTTTGCAACTAATGAAGTTCATATTAGCGCTGCATCTTGATTTATCACGTTGCTTTTGAGTTTAGTATTAGACTTTTTGTGCTGGCTGCTTTTAGTTATTTTCGTAAGATTTTTTCTATTACAGCGTTAACCCTAGGGTTTTGTTTACCATTATATTGTACTGTCAATGCATACAATGAGGACATTACCAGTATAGATATTTTTCAAAAACATACAAAGCCTCTAATACAAGATCATAAGCTGCAAACACTGAAAATATCCGCAATGCCATCTTCATTTCTATATCAGAGAGTCTCTGTATTTCCTTCTTCATAAACTCTCCTGATGGTGAGAGATTGGAGTGACCACTTCTGTATTCCCCAGAACTCAGGAAATTGTGAGCTGTGTGAGCTCCATAGAGATCTCTTTACATTTTTACCATATTACATTGTTATAGAGTATCTGTGTGCATGTTTTTTATATATATATATATATATATATATATATATATATATATATAAAATTGTTCTTTCATTTAACCAATTTCCATCTTTGTATTACATTTCCCTGATATCGGCAGCTTCTTGGAAGTTCCTCCTCTTCTCTACCACTTGTTGTGGAAGTATCAGAAACCATGAAATCAGACCGAGACAGAAGTACAGTTAAATCACACTTGTTAAATAGTAAAAGTAAAAAGAACAAACGTAGTCAAAACATAGCCAGAGCTCAGTAACCAGAACGGATAGTCAGCCAAGGCAGAAGTCAGGGATTAAAGAGTGGAACAGCAAGCAGGATCCGGAGCCAGAAGGGATGTCAGCAAAGCCAGTCTTTAAACAGAAACGAAACGCAGGAGATGTTTCTTGTGATGTTGACCAAGGCGAAGGCAGAGACCCTCTGGACTGGACGGCTTAAGTAGGCAGGACTGACGAGCAGGATATCATCAACAGGTGAGTAGGGATGAGCTTCGAGTTCGAGTCGAACAGCGTACAATTTGGGGTGTTCTCGGCAAATTCGAAAGCTGCGGAACACCCTTTAAAAGTCTATGGGAGAAATCAAAAGTGCTAATTTTAAAGGCTTATAAGCATGGTATTGTCATAAAAAGTGTTTGGGGACCTGGGTCCTGCCCCAGGGGACATGGATCAATGCAAAAAAGTTTTAAAAACGGCCCATTTTTTCGGAAGCAGTGACAGGTGACCCCGCCCCCCTCTGACATCATGGGGAATGCCACAGGGAAGTCCCCGTCAAGTCCTCGTGTGTCAGAGGGGGCAGGGTCACCAGGTGGCCCTGCCCTCTGTTATTTAAGAACTGTCAGAAGACAAGAAGCGTCACACAGTGGGAGCCTCCCATCATGGATGCGGAGCGGCCCAAGAAGAAGAAGGGAAGAAGAAGCCGCGGAGGAAGATGCCGGACGAGAACACCGGAGGAAGAACCAGAAGAGCAAGAAGATGGAGGAAGAAACCGAAGGAAGATAGAAGAAAGACGATTGTCATGAACAGGTGTGACCAGAACCATGTGATCTGTGACAGAGGACACCAAAACGTATATAAGTGAAATATAATAATTTATTAAAGTAAGTGAATAATATAGTATAACCACCTCCAATATGACACAGTGCAGTAACCAACCAACAGACAGAGACCCACAAATAACAACAGACAGATAAGTACAATAAATGGGAAATACCAGGATCATAAACAATAGCCAGGCCAGGGTCATCAGAAACACGGGTCACAGGTTCAGGGCACAGAAAGGTTCAGAATCAGGATCAGATCACAAGCTAGCAGGTCAGGGCACAATGAAGGAACCGAGGCAAACATGTGAGTGCTTGCCGGGTATTTATAGGCCTGTGATTGGCCTCAAGTGACACCTGATTGTAGGAGGTACTGTCTGCTCCACACTGCCAGGATCCATCCACTGGTGGACGCCAGTACTGCGGCCCAAAGATGACATAACATCAGCAGGGAAAAGCTCTCCTGACAGTTCCAAACTGCCAGGAGACACCTGCTGGTGGACCTCAGTACTGCATGTCAAATGACAGATATTACCAGCAGATGGAACATTTCCTGACAAAGATAGAAGAAAGAAGATGGGAAAAAAGAAGACTTTAAATAAAGGAATTGTCAAAAACTGTCTCTTGTCATTTTTAACATCTTTGACAGTTTTTTTGTGAAATGGTAGGGGTACTTTTGTACCCCCTTACCATTTCACACAGGGGGCTTGGATCTGGGGGTCCCCTTGTTAAAGGGGCTTCCAGATTCCAATAAGCCCCCGCCCACAGACCCCCACAACCACCGGGCAAGGGTTGTGGGGATGAGGCCCTTGTCCCCATCAACATGGGGACAAGGTGCTTTGGGGGGCTACCCCAAAGCACCCTCACAATGTTGAGGGCATGTGGCCTGGCACGGTTCAGGAGGGGGGGTGCTCTCTCGTCCCCTCCTCTTTTCCTGCGGCCTGCCAGGTTGCGTGCTCCGATAAGGGTCTGGTATGGATTTTTGGGGGGACCCCACACCATTTTTTTTTTATTTTAGCGCAGGGTTACCCTTAAAATCCATACCAGACCTAAAAGGTCTGGTATAGATTTTGAGGGGGACCCCCACACCATATTTTTTTAAAATTTTGGCCAGGGTTCCCCTTAATATCCATACCAGACCTGAAGAGCCTGATATGGAATTTAGGGGGACCCCCACGCCATTTAAAAAAAAAAAATTTGGATCGGGGTTCCCCTGTGGGGAATTCCCATGCTGTTTTTATCAATGAACTTTTATGTGTATTGTCGGACCGACAATTCATTAATAGCCGCGAGTAGTTTTAAATGACTTTTTTCCTTTGAAATGTCATTTTGCTGTCAGACTGTTCTAAACACGGGAAAAATGCGCCCCTTTACAGGCATACTTTAGACACCCCCCAGGTACAAAATTTAAAGGAATGTTACACTTTTATTGTTTCACTTTAAGCATTATTAAAATCACTGCTCCTGAAAAAACAGCCGTTTTTAAAACTTTTTTTTGCATTGATCCATGTCCCCTGGGGCAGGACCCAGGTCCCCAAACACTTTTATGACAATAACTTGCATATAAGCCTTTAAAATTAGCACTTTTGATTATTCATGTTCGAGTCCCATAGACTTTAACGGTGTTCGCGTGTTCGAACAAATTTTTTGCCTGTTCGCATGTTCTGGTGCAAACCGAACAGGGGGGTGTTCGGCTCATCCCTACAGGTGAGTAACTGTGTAGAGAGATGGGAGCTGGCAATTAGCCGACAGTTAATTGGCCAGCTCAGAGAAGGAAGGGCTGAGCCCAGCCCTGACAGGAAGTAGATGAAGCATAGAGCGGCAGCTAATACAAATCCAGAGATCACCAGTCATATTATATTCTACATTGTGTAATCTGAGGAGATAATTAGAGGATCCATAGTTACAATAAAATAATTCTGTAGAGAAACGATCTGCACTATTTCACGTTGGTGAAAGGAGTAGAGGCTGTTGAACTTGCAGAGTCAACCTTCACTTAGATTACTGAATATGGAGAAGTTGTGTATACTTGAAGGCCCATCCTTGGAAAAAAATCGACCCCCCATCATCCACTTTAAAAAAAAAAATACTTTAGTGTGGTACCCTCCTTGTTAGGTGCTAGGTTTGGTAAATTTAGTTTGTTGCCCTCCTGTAATCAGTGGATCTGCTTGTGATTACTCTGGTCTGCTCTGAGTTTTACAGGCTGAGGTTTTAGCCACTAGGATTGCCACTAGGAGCTGCAAGCATCCTCCCAGGATAGCCACTGAAATTTGGGCGATGTAGAGGCAAGTTTTACCTCTTCTTTTGAAGTGAGATTTATTTATGCATTTTTTTGTGACTGAGTTACTTGAGTGTGAAGTTAAAACAATAAAAATAATCAAAGTAAAAAATTTATCTACGAATCAATTTTTACGTAAACTGTTATTACTCCTTATTTTTTTACTATCATTTTTTTGAGTGAATTTCCTATTCCAACTTTTGCACCTACCAGATTTTCCCATCATCGGTGCTGTGAAAAGAAAATACAAAACTTAATAAAAAAATATACACTGGAAAATTAACATTCTTAACTTTTTATTGAGTTTTATGTTTCTTTCTGTCCTGACAAGTAGTTCTGTTATTTTTACCCTTCCTGTAATAGGGTGACAACAGACTTCTTTTTGTAGTGAACTTGCACAGCAGTGTTGTCACCCTCTGGACAGGGCAATCTTAGATGGATATTTATTTTTCAATTGGTTAAGTAAAACACAAACGAATTAAAGCCCAACTCCATCTAAAATGTTTAAGCTGTTGCATTGCCATTTTCTTTTTCTTATGGAAGAAAAAGTTTGAGATATATGAATAAAAGTGAGTAAAGTTATAAAGTGTGCATATCACAAATATGTAGCACCCTCCTGTATAGTTGCTAGGTTAGGTAAATATAGCTCTTTAGCTCCTCTTTAATCAATGGAGCTGCTTGTGATTGCTCTGGTCTGCTCTGAGTTTCAATGGCTGTGAGTTTGACTGCTTCCTCCTGCCTTCTGGTTGGTTCTGGGAAGTAGTGGGCCGGAAGAGTCTGAATATTTATGTGGTCCAAGCCAATCCCTGGGGGAGGGTGCCCCGGTTGGCGGCTGAGAGGGAGCATAAATAGTTTGAGGCCTGGAGCAGAGGGGTTCTTGTTCAAGAGGAAAAATTTCCAGCCTAAAGGGCTGTTGCCCTTCCGGCAGTCCATCTGTGCTTATTCATTTGCTATTTAAGGTCCCAGCTGTGTTAGCTGGGGTTTCTATTCTACTGAACTTTGCTGGAGATGATTGAGGGATTTATCTGAGGGATCTGGTCTGAAGAGCCCACAGGACACATGTCTGGCTGATACAGGAAGGAGGCATCCACTTGTCCAAGGAGTGTGAGTTTAGTGAGGATTAGTGAGTGGAGACCGGTGTGTGAGATACCAGTGACTGTGTGCTGCTACTATCCCTCTGGGATCAGTGATCAGCCTGTGTTGAACGGTGGACATTTCCAATGGTGTCCCCGTGAGGTTCAGTCCATTATGTGCCGCTGAAAGGACTGTGCTAGGAAGCTTTTTTTTCATGTTTTCCAAAGATGTTTATTGAAACATAATAATAATTTACATGAACATCAATGTGAATTGAATACAATAAACACATTAGTACATAGTGTTTCAAATGTAGGAATATAACAGGCATATTAAACAGGTAGAAACAACAGTTATTTTTATTTTCCCATAGGTTCACTCAAAGGTATCATGGGGTAGCTAGACTTGTTATTTAGTGGGTCATAGTATTTCGATTATGACTTCTACTTCAATATGTCTGAGATTGCTCAACTACTGATATTTCTAGCTTTGTTGGATAAGCAAGCCTGGTTATGATGTTAAAGTATCAGCATAATGCTGAGGAGGAGTATCTTGAATTTTGGAGCGTGTATACCTTAAATGGAGGTTAGACCTCATGAGTGAGCCCGTTAGAGTATTGTATAATTCGTCGGGTTTCATGGTGTGCTTCACGCTGTTATAGGTTAGGCCTGCTGGATTCTGGTCTTCGGACCTCTATCAATCCTCTATGACAACTAGAGCTTAATCCAAGGCTCTTCTGGATGATGGGGTATATCTAGAAGGGGTGTTTAGGAGAGCCCTCCTGGGTCTGTTATGGGGTTGGGTTATCTTCTTCATCAGTTATCTCCCTTGTCGGGACTGCTAGGAAGCTTTAAGTAGGAGAAGTGTCCTCAAGTTAATATATAGCATTACTGGAGTATCCCACGGTTACCCAGTACCTTGTCCAATTTCAAGTTATAATAAAGGATACCCCTAGACTATTTACTGAGCCATACGAGTGTCTGAGACTGCCTGCCTGGCTGTGAATATACTACTTTAGGAAAGAACCTTGGGGCCAATCAGCTGGCCCTTTAGGGGGTGAGAGCTTCAAATACAATGTAACCCATGGCCCTGAAATTATCCTTATCAGCCCAACACCCTTTTGCATTTTGGATTCAACTTACAGAGGTCTGGTTTCCAGCGTATATCAACTCTGACCCTTCTTTGTAACACAACAACATGGCTAAATGGAAACACTGTAAAGGGAATTTATGATAGAAGAATGGAACAGTATATGGCAATCTGCTTTTTATGTGTAGACTACAAGGAGAACCAATGGAAGATTCTCTACCACTGGTACGATACCTCAGCCTTTCTATACTCCCTCAATCACAAGGTTGTTGGTGAGGTGCCATCAACAATCGGGGACTGTGTTCCATGTTTTCTTGACTTGCCCCAAGAGATCTCCATTCTTGTGCAGTGTTGGGAATCTCATTCATGCCTTCTTGCAAATCCAAATAAATCTGGATCAAGTCATGGGACCTGCTGGGCCTGCTGTCACCTAATGTGTCTGGAAATGGCAACACAGCACCATGTTTCATAACCTCCTACTGGCAGAGAACACACGGGCCCTCCATACACAAACTATATGCTTGGATTAGAGAAGGGAAGTTCATGGAAGCAATCATGGCCAGATTGAATAACATTTTTAATACCTATGCTTGAACTACATACAGGCTCAATTCACCCAACAGCACAGGTTATTACAAGTATTGGACTTTTAGGGTGCCAAGCAATGCAAGAAATGTGCTACTCTGTTAAAATCCAAAAATCTATTGTAAAATCATTAAAACATAACTAATTACGATTTTAGAATACTAGTTTCACAGCCATATATTGCACAACATAAGTATATAAAAATCCTTTACATATGTTTTTACAGTGAAATCTCTGTTCTTCACCCTACGTGTTGCGTCAATTTGGCTTTTTCAAGGCAATTGGTTGTTTTGTATACAGAGAGCACTATTTGTTCCATTCTTTGAATCCTTTTTATGGCTGTTTGGAGTGGACCTGTCAGTGGAGAGGATTTGGTCTACCAGAGAGTTAAGCTATTCCCAGCTCTTAAAGGGGAAAAGGGGCTGCATGACCTTTTATAAATTAAAGGTCTTTTTTAAAAGGCGAGAACCCATCCTTGTACCTCTGGTGGTGGTTGAACTTTTTTCACAAACACTTTGGAGATTTAGTGATCTTCAGTTTGCAGTTATTTCACAGATTTTATAATGGACTTTTCATTGGATGAATTTTTTTCATGTATGCTTTTTATAATAATTAATTTGCCTCTGGGAGTGATTGAATGGTTTTATGCACAAACAGCTGAAACACAGATTAAAATATAGATAAAATGTCTTTGTACTTACATAGGAATATGACGATGAAGGCAGACATGGTACTTGTACCCACCAAGATGTGGGCTTCTGTCAGTAAAACAGAAGCTATGACTCTTCTAACTTCCTTGATATTATATAAAGGAAATGTCATAACTGGTAAACCCAAGACAGAGGACCATATTTGCAAAGTCAAAAAATTCAAATAGTCACAAATAACTAGTTATTTTATCAGAAATGATATCTGTTTCTATTGGTTGCTGTACTTTGCACTATATAACTCAATAGGCCACACTGGACCATACAGAACTCTCTAAGGATTGGGCAAAGTAACATTTTAATTGGCTTGAAACTTGAAATAATTTTACCCATCACTCGGTAATAACTGAGCCATTTGAATTAATTTAATCAATTATTTAATTTGCCAGTTGAATTAATTTTACCCATCACTATGTGTTATGATAACTGGATTATAACCCTCTGGATCAACTGTGGGTATTGGATAGTGTGTATGAAGGTTTTCTATTTGAGGGTGTTGGTTTTCTTTTTTTTCTGTTGAACTGGATGGACTTTTGTCTTTTTTTCAACAGGAATAACTATATAACTATGTACAGTATAATGAATATATATTATAGACTCACCCGCTAATTACAAACTCAATTAAGAACTTTTAACTGACCAATCTAACCCTTTCATGTATGGTCATGCATTAGAGATACACAGGCATTTTTTCATCTATGAAATTTTAAAAATTCACAAAAAATGCAAAATCTGTATTTAATGCTACTGGGTGTCATTTGTAACATTCTCTCTTTTTTTTTTTTAATTAGTTGTATTTTTGTCACAGTAAAAAAAGTAAAAATAGTACCATAAAAATACATTTAAAGATGTACTAAAAAAAGAATGTTTTTACATATTCTATCGTTATATACAAAAATATAAAATATGTAAGATACAAATGTATTCTTTTGTACTTTATTTCTATGAGACAAGCTAGCATGGAGGATACCATGGACCCATCCTATCGATACAATACATCACTTTTCTGTGTGATTTATGGATTTGATTTACTCTTGAGGATTGATTTACTCCTCCCTCCATGCTTTGCGCTATTGGGTATCTGTTGACCTTGTCAAGTAAAATGTGTTGTCAGTTTTTTTGTATGTTTTTTACCTATTTTGTAATAAAGATTTGTTTTTTTTATAATTTACTACCTCATGTTATGTCCACAAAGTCCGTAATTTTTGATAGCGTTTTTACTCTTTTCAACCCTTTTATAGAGCTATTGGATGGTAGCATGGTGGGGGTCCTCCCATTCTGTGTGATTTTGTTGTAACATTCTCTTCTTTTTTTTTTATTTGTTGCATTTTTTCACAGTAAAAAAAAGTACAAATAGTACCATAAAAATACATTTAAAAGTACTAAAAAAGAATGTTTTTACATATTCTATTGTTATATACAAAAATATAAAATACGTAAGGTACAAATACAAATATGTTCTTTTGTACTTTATTTCAATATTTTTTAATGTATTTTTATACAGTATATAAAAAGACTCAACCATGGAGAATAAGGAAAAACATTTTTTGTACCTTATTTTTTTATATTTCATGTTAATTTTTTTTTTAATATAATTCTTTATTCAAAAGATTTTTTTCAATTATAACCAAGCATATACATAATAACAGAAAAGGAAATAAGCTTATTTTAGAATAAAATAATTCAATACCAACATTGCTAAGCAAATATAACAAATAAACCAGAAATAGCACATATTAAATTCATAAACTAAAAATAGGAGGTTGGTACGGATTATGAATTAATACACCAGAATTCATTATCAAATCAAATAGTAACCTCCAAAGTATATCTGATATGCGAAAATTACATTAATTGTTAACCTATAATACATATACCTTGACTTATCTACTTTATCTACTTTAAGATAGAAGAAACCTTTCTCCTGGCCCCAACAATGGGGGTCTGGAGACAAAATCTATCTAAAAAAAGAGAGAGAGAGAGAAAAAAAAAGACCCCAACCAACTAGCTCAAGCTCAAAACCTTCAGAGCCAGTGGCGTCTCCAGCTTTCATATTTAGGGGGGGCACAGGGACAAAAATAGGGGGGCAATATAAAACGCAAATATATATATATATATATATATATATATATATATATATATATATATATATATATATATATATATATATATATATATAAAATATATATAGATAGATAGATATATAGATATATCTATCTATCCTGGGGCACTTTACCCCTTTACTACGATCCCACAACGGCCCTTTCACATGTTCTGCAGTGAGCTCCCTTCCTACTGTATTGGGCCCCCCCCCCAGGGTGACAGAAAACAAGAGATATATGTCACCAGCATACCAAGAAAATATAAGGGTCCAAAGCAGTGGGAGAACTATCAGGGTTGCAAAGGTTGTCTTGCCACCGGGCCCTGGTGTTCTGCCACTGTGGGGTTCCCCAGCCTCCTCTTGCTGTCCTGCCCCTGCCCTCAGTCTGTTTTTTCAGTAACTGAGAGTCCTGGTGGAGTCCTTCCTGCAACTGGCTCTTCTCCCTGCCAATGAGGATGCAGGGGAAGGAGCAGATCGGGCGGCCGTGATTGTGTGAGCGCTCGCATTATGCAGTGTCAGCGAGCAGAGGGAGGGGGGAGGAATCACCCACTGGGGACGTTCTCCCTCTCAATAGAGACTGTGTTGCCCCAGCAGTGGCCCGAGTAAGATGCGGCACATCCGATATGAATACAAACAAAAAGAAATTGCCTTTTTGTAAAAAAAAAAAAAAAAAAAAAATTTTTTTTTGGGGGGGCACATGGTGGGGCCCAGCATAATGTTGGGGGGGTCAGGGCCCCCTCTGGCCCCCCCCCTAGGGTCGCCATTGTTCAGAGCTTCCAACACTCCCCCCCTCAAACCCCGCCTGCCATTATAAATCCTCATTCCTAACCTAGACAGAGATACAATCATCATACTGGGATGTACACGAAAAGGTCGTCAATGGCCGCCAAGTGTCCCTACACTCCTACTCCCTACTATAGAGAGACGCTGTCATAGATTCCATTGTCCTAATTTCATCTATCCTAGAGAACCAATGTTTCAAAGAAGGTGTAATCGTAGACTTCCACAAGTCTGGGATACATGCCCGGGCAGCGTTCATGTTAATTTTTTTGTACCTGTTTTTTCTTACTTAAAAAAACAAAACAAAACAAAAGTAAAAGAGTACAAAAAAAAAGCCAAGAGCTAGTTAAAGTGTATGTAAACCCCAATCAATGAGCTACTTTTATGTACTCCTTTTTGTTCTGTTTAATATATCATTGAAACTGATTTGTTATATCTGTTGGATCACGTCAAAAAATACCCGTTGATCCCGTTAGAGCCTTACATTGTCCTGTGTGCATTCAAGAAGTCAATTGTCATCTTGTACTTGTACACCAATTCTGCCCTATGTTGAGGACATGAAGAAAGAGGGAGGTGTTCTGCATTTCAGCAAAAGTCAACTAGGCAGGTTTGACACAATTTCTGGTCATAAAAATGCACTGTGATGTCAGCCCACAACATGAAACAAATGACTGATTGTATTTCTGGCTGATTGGCTGGTATTTTTTAGGGCTTACAGGGTCTTTAAAAGAGCAAAATGTCTGTCTGAAGCTCCTGCCTTTCCCATCATACTCCATTGGATAAATAGCATTGGCCAAGTTTTCATAGAGGACCCCCAATGGCTGATCTATACAGATGGTTATATGAACATTGACCATGGAGAACCTGCTGAGGAAAAAACACTCAGCCCGACTTCTTTATTATCCATGGGCAATCTAAGAACAGACTTATATATAGTGTGCATAACTCCATTAAAATATACTGTCCATGCATACAATGAGGACGTTACCCGTATAGATATATAAAAAAAAACATACAAAGTCTCTAATACAAGGTCATAAGTGACAAAGTGTGAAAATATCTGTGTGATTCCTTCTTCATTTCTACATCTCTGTATTTCCTTCCTCATAAACTCTCCTGATGGTGAGAGATTGGAGTGACCACTTCTGTATTCCCCATAACTCAGAACATTGTGAGCTGTGTGAGCTCCAGATCTCTCTGCCTTTTTACCGTATTATATTGTTATAGAATATCTGCAGCATATTATAAAAAACAGAAAATATAAAAATTGTTCTTTCATTCAACCAAGACAATTTTTTCATCTTCATATTGAATTTAACTGATGCCGGCAGCTTCTTGGAAGTTCTTCCTGTACTCTACCACTTGTTGTGGAAGTAGGTGAAGCATAGAGCAGCAGCTAATACAAATCCTGAGATCACCAGTCGTGTTATATTCTGTACCGTGTAATCTGCGGAGATAATTAGATGACACACAGTCAAAATAAAACATAAATGCTGTAGAGAAATGATCTTCACTTTTTGACGTTGATAAAGGAGAAGAGGCTGTTGACCTTGCAGAGTCAATGTTCAATTTGAAAGTTAATGTTTACTGAGTTTAGTGAATAAGGTGAAGGTGTACTTACTTATAATCTTTAAGAAAGACCCCCACATCTTCCTTCTACCCATTATCAACCATTCAACTCTTATTTAAAAAAAAAAATGAATGCCTTATGAAGGTTTTTCGCACTCACCCAACTCTGCCATTCACATGGTCTTCACCAAGGCCACTTCCTGGTGGATCCAGATCTGCAGTTTGAGCCCACGTCAAATGGTCACCTCATCATCCCACCACTGAAGTCTTCTGGATCCTGAGAGAACCCAATAAGAAGTGTCTATGTCACCCAGTCAGTGACATGGACACCCGAAGATGGACCTTCCTCCTCTACAGATTTACTTTTTATCCAGTTTTTGGTGAAATGGCTCCTTTCAACTATTCAGTAGGGATGAGCCGAACACCCCCCTGTTCGGTTCGCACCAGAACATGCGAACAGGAAAAAAGTTTGCTCGAACACGCGAACACCGTTAAAGTCTATGGGACACGAACATGAATAATCAAAAGTGCTAATTTTAAAGGCTTATATGCAAGTTATTGTCATAAAAAGTGTTTGGGGACCTGGGTCCTGCCCCAGGGGACATGGATCAATGCAAAAAAAAGTTTTAAAAACGGCCGTTTTTTCAGGAGCAGTGATTTTAATAATGCTTAAAGTCAAACAATAAAAGTGTAATATCCCTTTAAATTTCGTACCTGGGGGGTGTCTATAGTATGCCTGTAAAGGGGCGCATGTTTCCCGTGTTTAGAACAGTCTGACAGCAAAATGACATTTCGAAGGAAACAACTCATTTAAAACTACCCGCGGCTATTGCATTGCCGTCAATACACATAGAAGTTCATTGATAAAAACGGCATGGGAATTCCCCACAGGGAAACCCCGAACCAAAATTAAAAAAAAAAAATGAAGTGGGAGTCCCCCTAAATTCCATACCAGGCCCTTCAGGTCTGGTATGGATATTAAGGGAAACCCCGGCCAAAATTTAAAAAAAAAATGACGTGGGGTTCCCCCTAAATTCCATACCAGACCCTTCAGGTCTGGTATGGATTTTAAGGGGAACCCCGCGCCAAAAAAAAAAACGGCGTGGGGTTCCCCCAAAAATCCATACCAGACCCTTATCCGAGCACGCAACCTGGCAGGCCGCAGGAAAAGAGGGGGGGACGAGAGTGCGGCCCCCCCCTCCTGAACCGTACCAGGCCACATGCCCTCAACATTGGGAGGGTGCTTTGGGGTAGCCCCCCAAAACACCTTGTCCCCATGTTGATGAGGACAAGGGCCTCATCCCCACAACCGTGGCCAGTGGTTGTGGGGGTCTGCGGGCGGGGGGCTTATCGGAATCTGGAAGCCCCCTTTAACAAGGGGACCCCCAGATCCCGGCGCCCCCCCCTGGTGTGAAATGGTAAGGGGGTACTTACCCCTACCATTTCACTAAAAAAGTGTCAAAATAGTTAAAAATGACAAGAGACAGTTTTTGACAATTCCTTTATTTAAATGCTTCTTCTTTCTTCCTTCATCTTCTTCTTCTTCTGGTTCTTCTGGCTCTTCTGGTTCTTCCTCCGGCGTTCTCGTCCAGCATCTCCTCCGCGGCGTCTTCTATCTTCTTCTCCTCGGGCCGCTCCGCACCCATGGCATTGGGGGGGAGGCTCCCGCTCTTCTCTTCATCTTCTTCTTCATCCTCTTCTCTTCTTCCTTCTTCTCTTCTTCTCTGTTTCTCTTCTTAATTTTCTTCTCCGGGCCGCTCCGCATCCATGCATGGAGGGAGGCTCCCGCTGTGTGACGGCGTCTCCTCATCTGACGGTTCTTAAATAATGGGGGGCGGGGCCACCCGGTGACCCCGCCCCCTCTGACGCACGGGACATGACGGGACTTCCCTGTGGCATTCCCCGTGACGTCACAGGGAAGTCCCGTCAAGTCACCGTGCGTCAGAGGGGGGCTGGGTCACCGGGTGGCCCCGCCCCCCGTTATTTAAGAACCGTCAGATGAGGAGACGCCGTCACACAGCGGGAGCCTCCCTCCATGCATGGATGCGGAGCGGCCCGGAGAAGAAAATTAAGAAGAGAAACAGAGAAGAAGAGAAGAGGATGAAGAAGAAGATGAAGAGAAGAGCGGGAGCCTCCCCCCAATGCCATGGGTGCGGAGCGGCCCGAGGAGAAGAAGATAGAAGACGCCGCGGAGGAGATGCTGGACGAGAACGCCGGAGGAAGAACCAGAAGAGCCAGAAGAACCAGAAGAAGAAGAAGATGAAGGAAGAAAGAAGAAGCATTTAAAAAAAGGAATTGTCAAAAACTGTCTCTTGTCATTTTTAACTATTTTGACACTTTTTTAGTGAAATGGTAGGGGTAAGTACCCCCTTACCATTTCACACAGGGGGGGGCCGGGATCTGGGGGTCCCCTTGTTAAAGGGGGCTTCCAGATTCCGATAAGCCCCCCGCCCGCAGGCCCCCGCAACCACCGGCCACGGTTGTGGGGATGAGGCCCTTGTCCTCATCAACATGGGGACAAGGTGTTTTGGGGGGCTACCCCAAAGCACCCTCCCAATGTTGAGGGCATGTGGCCTGGTACTGTTCAGGAGGGGGGGGCCGCACTCTCGTCCCCCCCTCTTTTCCTGCGGCCTGCCAGGTTGCGTGCTCGGATAAGGGTCTGGTATGGATCTTTGGGGGAACCCCACGCCGTTTTTTTTTTTTTGGCGCAGGGTTCCCCTTAAAATCCATACCAGACCTGAAGGGTCTGGTATGAATTTTGAGGGGGACCCCTACGTCATTTTTTTGTAAATTTTGGCACAGGGTTCCCCTTAATATCCATACCAGACCTGAAGGGTCTGGTATGGAATTTAGGGGGAACCCCACGTCATTTTTTTTTTTTAATTTTGGCCGGGGTTCCCCTTAATATCCATACCAGACCTGAAGGGCCTGGTATGGAATTTAGGGGGACTCCCACTTAATTTTTTTTTTTTTTAATTTTGGTTCGGGGTTTCCCTGTGGGGAATTCCCATGCCGTTTTTATCAATGAACTTCTATGTGTATTGACGGCAATGCAATAGCCGCGGGTAGTTTTAAATGAGTTTTTTCCAAAATGTCATTTTGCTGTCAGGCTGTTCTAAACACGGGAAACATGCGCCCCTTTACAGGCATACTATAGACACCCCCCAGGTACGAAATTTAAAGGGATATTACACTTTTATTGTTTGATTTTAAGCATTATTAAAATCACTGCTCCTGAAAAAACGGCCGTTTTTAAAACTTTTTTTTGCATTGATCCATGTCCCCTGGGGCAGGACCCAGGTCCCCAAACACTTTTTATGACAATAACTTGCATATAAGCCTTTAAAATTAGCACTTTTGATTTCTCCCATAGACTTTTAAAGGGTGTTCCGCGGCATTCGAATTTGCTGCGAACACCCCAAATTGTTCGGTGTTCGGCGAACTTGCGAACAGCCAATGTTCGAGTCGAACATGAGTTCGACTCGAACTCGAAGCTCATCCCTACTATTCAGGACCTGTTCTTGTGGCTAAATAATTTCCCCCTCTAAGAGCTGGAAACATACATTAGATCAGGGGTCTCCAAACTTTCCAAACAAATGGCCAGTTTACTGTCCTTCAGATTTAAGGTGGGCTGGACTGTGGCCATCAGTAGTAATAGAGGTCTCGATGTCTGTGCGAATAAACAATGCCCCATCTTTGGTGTCAATGGGAGGAATTGTGCCCCATCCTTGGTGTCATTGGAAGTAATTGTGCCCTATCATTGGTGAGATTGGGCCTCATTGTTGTTGTCATTGGGAGGAATTGTGCCCCATTTTTGGTGTCATTGGGATGAATTCTTCCCAATAGTTAATGTCTTTGGGAGGAATTCTGCCCCTTCATTGGTGTCACTGGGGGGAATTATGCCCCATTGTTAGTATCAGTGGGTGAAAATAGTGCCCCAAGGGCTGGATAAAAGCAAGCAAAGGGCCGCATCTGGCCCCCAGGCTATATTTTGGAGACCACTGCATTAGAGTCTGAGAGACTGAGAAACGCTAACCCCAAACTTTCATACAAATGGACAAGAAAATGATACACAAAATTGCAATTAGTTTGATTTT
Source organism: Lithobates septentrionalis (assembly GCA_037952835.1). NCBI lineage: Eukaryota > Metazoa > Chordata > Amphibia > Anura > Ranidae > Lithobates > Lithobates septentrionalis. The sequence continues at coordinate 321,422 of JBBDGP010001106.1, read as the reverse complement.
TTTGGAATATTTTTAGGATGTACAGTGCATCCGGAAAGTATTCACAGCACTTCACTTTTTCCACATTTTGTTATGTTACAGCCTTATGCCACGTACACACGACGGTTTTTTCCGTCAGAATGAACTTTGAAGGTTTTTTCGACTGAGTTTCCGACGGAGTTCTGCTGAAATGGACTTGCCTACACACAATCACACCAAAGTCTGATTGTTTAGAACGCGATGACGTGCGACGGGACTAGAAAAAGGAAGTTCAATAGCCAGTAGCCAATAGCTGCCCTTGCGTTGTTTTTGGTCCGTCGGAATAGCACACAGACGAGCGGTTTTCCTAATAGGAATTGATTCCGTCGGAAAGATTTAAAACTTTTTCTATTTCTAGGTCCATCAGAATTTTCGAAAGGAAAAGTCAGATGAAGCCCACACACGATGGGAATGTCCGATGGAATTATTCCGTCTGACCTTTTCTGCCGGAAAGTGCGGTCGTGTGTACGCAGCATTATTCCAAAATAGATTCAATTCATTATTTTCCTCAAAATTCTACAAACAATACCCCATTATGACAATGTGAAAGAAGTTTATTTGAAATCTTTGCAAATTATTTAAAAAAAAAACTATAAAATCCCATGTACATAAGTATTCACAGCCTTTGCCATGACACTCAAAATTTAGCTCAGTTGCATCCTGTTTCCACTGATCATCCTTGAGATCTGGGGAAGGATACAGCAACATTTCAGCAGCATTGAAGGTCTCAATGAGCACAGTGGCCTCCATCATCTGTAAATGGAAGAAGTTTGGAACCACCAGGACTCTTCCTAGAGTCTTCAATTTCGACATTTCATAATTTGCTGCGTCCCGAATGTTAATGTTAATGTCCCGAATCCATTACGAAGGCTAATTTAAAAGACCAACCGCTTCTGGCTCGTCCTTGCTTTTGAGCATGCGCGTTTGTGCTTGGAATTTTGTCCAATGGACTTGTGTACACACACTCGGAAAATCCGACAACAGACATTTGTCCGCTGAAAATTTTAAAACCTGCCATCCAACATTTATCCGTGGAAAATCCGACAACAATTGTCCGATGAAGAGTACAAACGGTCAGATTTTCCACCAACAGCCTGTGATCACACAATTCCCGTCGGAAAATCCGATCGTGTGTACGAAGCTCGTGTGTACGAAGCTTCCTTTGCAACATTGTTGCTTCTACTTAAAATATTTTGATTTTAAGAATGCTACAATGTGGAATGTTTTGATGTTTTGGTAAAATATATTTTTCTCTGTCACTTTCACTTGTTACTCTTCATCTCACAATCATCTTCACCCCAAACTCACACAGTTGTCTTTATAATTCACAAACAATACCATTGCTGATGCAAATTTAAAATGAATCACAATTTTTTGTGCTTTTTATTATTTCCAAATATTCCTAATTTGAGCCCAAAAAATGTGATATGTGTACCAGCATCAGAAATCAAAATGTAATTCCCAAAATTTTGAGGGTAATATTCTACTCTCACCCACAAAAAAACACCAAATATCACAGAATAAATCAAGAAGAATAATTCTTGGGTAATGTAATTCCATCACTTGTATGTCCAAAGAAATGCAGTATTTATGTGTTTTTATGTGTATTTATGTGTAGTTATGTGTAGGAGGTTACCAAATGTGGCAGCTCTGTGGCTTAGCGGTTAGAACTTCTGCTTAGAATCCCTGAGTGTCTGGGTTCAAATTCCAAGTTGCTTCATGTAGAGAAGTTGTCTCATCTCCCAGGTCCTATAACTATGTTTAAATGTAGTATTTATGTGTAGGAGGGTTCCACCACCATTGTAAGTCTTTTCCAGATACACTATTTAGCCAAAAGTATTGGGACGCCTGCCTTTACACACACATGAACTTTAATGGCAGCCCAGTCTTAGTCCGTAGGGTTAAAATTTGATTTGGCCCACCCTTTGCAGCCAGAACAGCTTCTGGGAAGGCTGTCCACAAGGTTTAGTGTGCCTATGGGAATGTTTGATCATCCTTCCAGAAGTGCATTTGTGAGGCCAGGCACTGATGTTGGATGAGAAGGCCTGGCTCGCAGTCTCTACTCTAATTCAGCCAAAGGATGTTCTATCGGTTTGAGGCCAGGACTCTGTGCAGGCCAGTCAAGTTTCTCCACCCCAAACTTGCTCATCCATGTCTTTATGGACTTTGCTTAACCTCACAAATGCACTTGGAAGAATGGTCAAACATTCCCATAGACCAGTGGTTCTCAACTCCGGTCCTCAGGACCCACTAACAGGCCAGAATTTAAGTATTACCTTGGAGAGATGCAGACTAGAATACTGCAATCCCTGAGCAGCAAATTATATCACCTATGATGTATTTCAGTTATCTTGCAGACCTGGCCTGTTAGTGGGTCCGAATGAAAGGAGTTGAGAACCACTGCCATAGACACACTCCTAAACCTTGTGGACAAGAAGAGTTGAAGCTGTTATAGCTGCAAAGGGTGGGCCAAATGAGTTTTGAACCCAATACTAATACTGTGATGCCATTACAGTTCATGTGCATTTAAAGGCAGGCGTCCCAATACTTAGGCCAATATATTGTATATTGCTTGTGACACTGAGCATGGCTATGGACTTAGGGCTGGTTCTCACCACAGAGATGCAGAGAAAATTGGTGGGGCTGCCTGGTGGCTAAGTGGGTAGCAGTTCTGTCTCACAGCACCTGGGATGTTGGTTCAATTCCCCAACATGCTAATCCTTGTGTTGAAGTTTATATGTTCTCCCTGTGTGGGTTTCTAACCAAAGACATGCTGGAATTTTATTTGTCTCCTGTTGAAATAGGTTCTAATGTAAGAAAGTTAATTTTGGACTTTATATTGGAAGCTCATTGCAGCCAGGAACTGATGTTAATGTTTATTAGCACTAATCATGCCCAGGGACTTGGACATTTCAAATTTTAGGGTTTACACTGCACAGGTACATATGCTTAGAAAAAAATTGCTTTGTTTATGTGGATGCAAATGGACTTTGATCTTTGTCCTGTAGTTGGAGATTTGATGCACATAGCCAAGGGCTAACACAGTTGTGAATAGTATTATGTGTTCCTGCCCATCAGGTGCAATCACTTTAGATATACATGAAGAGACAGATTGAAAGATACTGGTGGGCGTGTACTTCTATTGGGTGTGTCAGTGTGCTAACAATACAACCTCTCTTATATAAAGGCCTGCAGTAGGGGGGTTCGTTTGGCCTGAGAAGGTCAAGTTTTTTGCTGTGATTTGTGGGGGAGAAGGAATGATATTGGGAGATTTGATGAAATTCTTGTGCATTTTTACAATCAAAAGTGGGTTTATGTGGCCTGATCATGCAAACATCGTTTGGAAGCATCTGCTGACTAGGGATGAGCTTCGTGTTCGAGTCGAACCCATGTTCGACTCGAACATCGGCTGTTCGGTCGTTCGCCGAATTGCGAACGATATGGGCCGTTCGTGCCAAATTCGTGTGGCGCGTCACGGCCCATAATTCACTGCGGCATCGCAGTGCATTGCTTGCTGATGATTGGCCAAGCATGCACTATGACCCGCATGCTTGGCCAATCACAGTGATGCCTGAACAGAGAGCCGTAATTGGCCAAAGCCAAGGAGGCTTTGGCCAATTATGGCTCAGGGGATTTAGTACATGCCCCACACTATATAAGGCCGCCTGCACGGCGGCCCTGTGCAGTGTGTTCTGGTGTGCTTAGAGAGATAGAGAGACAGTGTCATTTCATTTGAGTTAGCTAGATTAGGCAGGACAGTCAGTCAGTTAGCTGCACTTAAAGTGTATTGTGTATATATATGTATCCCAGGTGTTGCATATATATATATACACTGTATTCAGTTTAGCTAGATTCGTTCCTGTTATCTTCTAGACTATTTACATTTAGTGCAGTGCGTCCTGCTCACAGTGTTCAGCTAGATCCGTTCCTGTTATCTTCCTACTGACAGGCAGGCTTGTCTTGTTACAGTATTTACAGCTACCTAAAGAAAATTACTGGTGTTCTTTTGATCCTATTAGTACCACGGTCAGGCAGCTAGACTATTTACATTTAGTACAGTGCGTCCTGCTCACAGTGTTCAGCTAGATCCGTTCCTGTTATCTTCCTACTGACAGGCAGGCTTGTCTTGTTACAGTATATAAAGCTACATGAAGAAAATTACTGGTGTTCTTTTGATCCTATTAGTACCACGGTCAGGCAGCTAGACTATTTACATTTAGTGCAGTGCGTCCTGCTCACAGTGTTCAGCTAGATCCGTTCCTGTTATCTTCCTACTGACAGGCAGGCTTGTCTTGTTACAGTATATAAAGTTACCTGAAGAAAATTACTGGTGTTCTTTTGATCCTATTAGTACCACGGTCAGGCAGCTAGACTATTTACATTTAGTGCAGTGCGTCCTGCTCACAGTGTTCAGCTAGATCCGTTCCTGTTATCTTCCTACTGACAGGCAGGCTTGTCTTGTTACAGTATATAAAGCTACCTGAAGAAAATTACTGGTGTTCTTTTGATCCTATTAGTACCACGGTCAGGCAGCTAGACTATTTACATTTAGTGCAGTGCGTCCTGCTCACAGTGTTCAGCTAAACCTACAAGTTAGTGGGGTGCGTCCACCTCGCAGTGTTCAGCTAAAGCTACCTGTAGAAGGTTGGTGGTGTTCTCATACTACAGGCAGGCAGTTGATTTTGCTAGCTGCAGTATCAGTACATATATATATATATATATATATATATATATATATATCCCAGCTTAGTGCATCTACAGGCCATTAGTATGTCTGGAAGGCCAAGAAGGAGAGGCAGACAGTCACAAGCCAATAAGAGAGGGCAAGCAGGCTCTGTTTCTAGTGCTGGTCGTGGAGACGGTGCATCCTCATCAGCACGTGGCCATGGGACACGCTTGGCCTTTTTTTCGGGCAGCTGGCCGTGTTGAGCCGCAACATGCGGAAGACTTGGTCGAGTGGATGACCAAGCCGTCCTCATCCTCCTCATCCTCTCTCACCCATGCCCAGGGTGCTTTGTCTGGCAAAGCAGCGGCCTCTTCCCTCGGCTCAATGTCATCAGTGACTCCTTCCCTAGCTCCACCATGTCCTCCTGAGGAGTCCCTCGAACTGTTTGACCACAGTGTTGGGTACATGCTCCAGGAGGATGCCCAGCGTTTGGAAGGCTCTGATGATGATACTGGGCTCGATAAAGGCAGTAACATGAGCACGGACAGAGGGGGTGCCCAAGAAGGACAGCAATCTGGCAGTCATGCTCCCCCTGCTGCAGCATACTGCCAGGTTTGCTCCAGTGATGAGGAGGGAGGGGATGATGAGGTCACTGACTCAACGTGGGTGCCTGATAGGAGAGAGGAGGAGGAGGAGGAGGAGGAGGAGGCGGCACATCACCAACGAGGCAGGATGCCCTCCAGGGGCCAGCCTAAGGGCAGCACATTGACTGCATCACACCCCAAAGCTCAAAATGTGCAGGGCGCTGCAGTCTCTGCGCGTTATTCAAAAAGTTCTTTGGTGTGGGCCTTTTTTGAGACGAGTGCATCAGATCGCACCGCTGCTATTTGCAACATATGTCTCAAGCGTATCTCACGTGGCCAAAACATCTCCCGCTTGGGTACCACATGCTTGACCAGACATATGTTGACCTGCCATGCAGTTCGTTGGCAAGCGTATCTAAAAGACCCACACCAAAGAACAAAGAGGACCTCTCCTTGCTCCTCATCAGCTGAGATTTACAACCCCACTAGACCTCCAGTCCTCTCTGAGACCTGCACTGAGAGGAATGAAGGTGTAGAATTAGGTGTGTCACAGCCAAGTACTTGTGGGCAATCTGCTTTTGGTACACCGACGTCAGATTGTACCAGGCAAATTTCCCTGCCCCAGCTGCTGCACCGCCGAAAGAAGTTTGCTCCCAGCCATCCACATGCCCAGCGGTTGAATGCTAGCTTGGCAAAATTGCTAGCACTTCAACTGCTGCCTTTTCAGTTGGTAGACTCTGCCCCCTTCCGTGAGTTTGTGGAATGTGCGGTTCCTCAGTGGCAGGTACCCAAACGCCACTTTTTCTCATGGAAGGCGATTCCGGCTCTCTACCGGCATGTGGAAGGCAATGTCCATGCCTCGCTGGACAGGGCGGTCAGCGGTAAGGTGCATATTACCGCTGACTCATGGTCCAGCAGGCATGGACAGGGACGTTACCTAAGTTTCACGGCGCATTGGGTGACTCTGCTGGCAGCTGGGAAGGATGCAGGACAAGGTGCAGTAGTTTTGGAGGTTGTTCCACCACCACGCCTCCAAAATGCTAATGATTGTGACACACCTCTCTCCTCCACCCCCTCCTCTTCTTCTTCCTCCATGGCCTCTTCCTCGGAACCAGCGGTGCTCCGTAGTCGTTCAAGGGGCTACGCAAGTACGCAGGCCAAAAGATGCCATGCGGTGCTTGAGCTGGTGTGCTTGGGGGACAGGAGCCACACTGGGGCAGAGGTTCTGTCAGCTCTGCAGGGGCAGGTTTAGAGGTGGTTGACGCCACGCCAACTTAAGGCAGGAATGGTGGTTTGCGACAATGACACCAACCTCCTCTCTGCCCTCCGACAGGGACAAATGACCCATGTGCCCTGTTTGGCTCACGTCCTTAACTTGGTGGTGCAGCGTTTCTTGGGCAGGTACCCGGGCTTACAGGATGTCCTGAGGCAGGCCAGGAAAGTCTGTGTGTATTTCCGCCGGTCATATAATGCCAGTGCTCGGCTGACGGACCTCCAAAATGAGTTTAACCTGCCCAAGAACCGCCTAATCTGTGACATGCCCACCAGGTGGAACTCAACGTTGGCCATGCTGCAGCGGCTGCACACGCAGCAGAGGGCCATCAATGAGTACCTTGCGACTATGGCACCAGGACAGGGTCAGGGGAGCTTGGTTATTTTTCCCCACGCCGGTGGGCCATGATCAGGGATGCATGCACTGTCCTGTCACCATTCGAGGAGGCCACGAGGATGGTGAGCAGCGACAGTGCATGCATCAGTGACACTGTCCCCCTTATCCACCTGTTGGAGCACACGCTGCGTGGAATAATGGACAGGGCACTTGAGGCAGAACAGAGGCAGGAAGAGGAGGACTTCCTTAGCTCTCAAGGCCCCCTTTATCCAGACAGTGTTCCTGCGTGCCCGCCGATCACACAGGAAGAGGACGAGGAGGAGGAGGAGGAGGAGGAGGAAGATTGTGTCAGTATGGAGGTGGAGCCTGGCACTCAGCATCAGCAGCAGTCTTTAAGGGATCAGTCCCAAGAAACACATGGACTTGTACGTGGCTGGGAGGAGGTGGCTGCGGACGTTGTCGTCCTTAGTGACCCAGAGGACTCCGGACCGAATGCCTCAGCAAACCTACGCTGCATGGCCTCCCTGATCCTGCAAAGCCTGCGTAAGGATCCTCGTATTCGTGGTATCAAGGAGAAGGACCAATACCGGCTGGCAACCCTCCTTGATCCACGTTACAAGGGTAAGGTTGCGGACCTTATCTTGCCATCGCAGAGGGAGCAGAGGATGAAACATCTTCGGGAGGCCTTGCAGAAAGGTCTGTGCAACGCGTTCCCAGAGACTGGGAGGTTACAAACTCCTGTTTCTGGACAACGTGTTGCTGAGGCTTTGGTCAGTCAAAGAAGGAGCGGTGGAGAAGGTGGCCGTCTGACCGATGCGTTCAGACAATTTTTTGGTCCGCAGCCCCAAGGTATGATCGGTTCCAGCAACCATCGCCAGCGTCTGTTTTACATGGTGCAGGAATACCTAGGGGCAAGATCAGTCTTGGACACCTTTCCCACCGAAAATCCTCTGGGTTACTGGGTCTTGAGGATGGATCACTGGCCAGAGCTTGCACAGTATGCAATTGAGCTACTGGCCTGTCCTGCATCCAACGTTCTTTCGGAAGGCACATTCAGTGCTGCTGGAGGCGTGGTAACCGATCACAGGGTGCGTCTGTCCACCGACTCGGTCGATCGACTGACCTTCATAAAAATGAATCAGTCTTGGATCACCACCAGCTACCAAGCACCTGATGCTGATGTAACCGAATAATTTTTTTTGAAATCTCAGATCCCTTCAAAGACTGCCTATGCTGATGCTGAGTGACTATCCCTGAGTAATTATCCTCTTCCTCCTCAATCATCACGCTGATAGCTTGTAAGAACATTTTTGGTTCTGGGCGCCACCACCAGTGCCTAAGGCACAATTTTTCAGCCCCTGTTTAACAGGGGCGTGTAATTACAATTTTTGATGTAATACTTTGCAGCAGGGCTCGTTCCTGCATTCAAACTAGAGTGTCTGTGAGGGGTTGCAGTGTTGTGGCACCAGCACCAGTGCCTAAGGCCCAATTTTTCTGCCCCTGTCTAACAGGGGCGTGTAATTACAATTTTTGATGCAATACTTTTCAGCAGGGCTCGTTCCTGCGTTCCAACTAGAGTGTCTGTGAGGGGTTGCAGTGTTGTGGCACCAGCACCAGTGCCTAAGGCCCAATTTTTCTGCCCCTGTCTAACAGGGGCGTGTAATTACAATTTTTGATGCAATACTTTGCAGCAGGGCTCGTTCCTGCGTTCCAACTAGAGTGTCTGTGAGGAGTTGCAGTGTTGTGGCACCAGCACCAGTGCCTAAGGCCTAATTTTTCAGCTCCTGTTCAACAGGGGCATGTAATTACAATTCTTGATCTAATATTTCACAGCAGGGCCCTGTGAGGGCTTACAGTGTTGTAGCCACAACAAGGCCCAAATTTCTGCTGAGTATATAGGGCAGGACCCTACTTTCAAACATCTAACTTACAAACGACTCCTACTTGCAAACGGAAGGAGACAACAGGAAGTGAGATGAAATCTACCCCTAGGAAGGGAAATTCTCTCCTGTAAGAGTTAATATGGGAAAAAAAATTCTCCTTTCCACTGATGCTTTCCAATCCTTGTTCCACAAAAAAACCCAAATTTTCAAAAAACATTTTTCATTGGGACAAAAAGTGAGGTGAAATCTTCTGAAGAGGAGGAAAGACAGCAAAACAAATGTCACAGGGGTGATAACCCTTCCCTATGTTTTCCAAAAAGCTTAAAAAAGATTTTTTGGCTGGAGCTAAACACGTTAAAAATGTACCCGTTCAAAATTACAAAGAGATTCTACTTAACAACAAACCTACAGTCCCTGTCTTGTTTGCACTGCCTGTATACTGCTGTTCAGAGTATATAGGGCCTGGTGGCCCCACACCTTTCCTTATTTTAATTTGGGTGCGGGGTTCCCCTTAATATCCATACAAGACCCAAAGGGCCTGGTAATGGACTGGGGGGTACCCATGCCGTTTGTCTCACTGATTTTCATCCATATTGCCAGGACCCGACATTACATTAAACCCGCAAGCAGTTTTAAATGAGATTTTTTCCTTTGAAAATGACATTTGGTGCAGGGACTGTTCTAAACACGGGAAACACGCGTCACTTTACAGGCATACTATAGACACCCCCCAGGTACGATATTTAAAGGAATATTTCACTTTTTTTTTTTTTACTTTAAGCATCATTAAAATCACTGCTCCCGAAAAAACAGCAGTTTTTAAAAGTTTTTTTTGCATTGATACATGTCCCCTGGGGTAGGACCCGGGTCCCCAAACCCTTTTTAGGACAATGCCATGCAAATTAGCCTTTAAAATGAGCACTTTTGATTTCGAACGTTCAAGTCCCATAGACATCAATGGGGTTCTAACGTTCGTGCGAACTTTCGGTCCGTTCGCAGGTTCTGGTGCGAACCGAACCGGGGGGTGTTCGGCTCATCCCTACTGCTGACCTACTCTTTTTGATCTCGTTGTTTAATCGTGTACACCGAAATGCAGCTTCCAGCAGAACATGGTCACCAATGTATGTATGTGTGGATTGTGGGCTGGCGGTGGGAGTTTTGAATAAGTATTTTGTAATATTATGTTGGAATGCTTTGTAAGAATAGCTATTAAGTATGTTTCTATAATCTTGCAGATAAAAATGTGATGTGTTGCCCATTATACACTGAAATTAAAGCTGTGTCCACTCTAAGGTTTTGTCTAATTTTAGAGTGTAAGCTCCTATGAGCAGGGCATGCAGAAGCGAACGCATACATAAGTCCGGCCCACATATGAAAATGGTGTTCAAACCACACATGTGAGGTGTCGCCGCGAACGTTAGAGCGAGAGCAATAATTTTGGTCTTGGACCTCCTCTGTAACTCAAAACATGTAACCAGTAAAAAATTTTAAAGCGTCGCCTAAGGGGATTTTCAAATAGCGAAGTTTGGCGCCATTCCACGAGCGTGTGCAATTTTGAAGCGTGACATGTTGGGTATCTATTTACTCGACTTAATTTCATATTTCACATTATGCAAAAACATTGGGCTAACTTTCTTGTTTTTTTTTTTAAAGCCCAAAACTGTTTTTTTTCCAAAAAAAACGCATTCGAAAAATTGCTGCGCAAATACCGTGCTAGATAAAAAGTTGCAATGACCGCCATTGTATTCTCTAGGGTCTCTGCTAAAAAAAAACATATATAATATTTGGGAGTTCTATGTAATTTTCTAGCCAAAAAATTATGATTTTTACATGTAGGAGAGAAATGTCAGAATTGGCCTGGTAGGCAAGTGGTTAAAGTCTATAGGGACACGAACATGAATAATCAAAAGTGCTAATTTTAAAGGCTTATATGCATGGTATTGTCATAAAAAGTGTTTGGGGACCTGGGTCCTGCCCCAGAGGACATGTATCAATGCAAAAAAGTTTTAAAAATGGCTGTTTTTTTGGGAGCTTAAAGTGAAACAATAAAAGTGTAATATTCCTTTAAATTTCGTACCGGGGGGGTGTCTATAGTATGCCTGTAAAGGGGCACATGTTTCCCATGTTTAGAACAGTCTGACAGCAAATTGACATTTCAAAGGAAAAAAAGTCATTTAAACTACTCATGGCTAATAATGAATTGCTGGTCCGACAATACACATAAAAGTTCATTGATAAAAATCACATGGGAATTCCCCACAGGGGGACCCCGAACCAAAATTTAAAAAAAAAATGGCATGGGGGGTCCCCCTAAATTCCATACCAGGCCCTTCTGGTCTGGTATGGATATTAAGGGGAACCCAGTGCCAAATTTTACAAAAAAATGACGTAGGGGTCCCCCTCAAAATTCATACCAGACCTTTCAGGTCTGGTATGGATTTTAAGGGGAACCCCGCGTCAAAATTTAAAAAAACATTGGCGTGGGGTCCCCCCAAAAATCCATACCAGACCCTTATCCGAGCATGCAACCTGGCAGGCCGCAGGAAAAGAGGGGGGGACGAGAGAGTGGCCCCCCTTCCTACTGAACCGTACCAGGCCACATGCCCTCAACATTTGGAGGGTGCTTTGGGGTAGCCCCCCAAAACACCTTGTCCCCATGTTGATGAGGACAAGGGCTTCATCCCCACAACCCTTGGCCGATGGTTGTGGGGGTCTGCGGGCGGGGGGCTTATCGGAATCTGGAAGCCCCCTTTAACAAGAGGACCCCAGATCCCGGCCCTCCCCCCTGTGTGAAATGGTAAGAGGGTACAAAAGTACCCCTACCATTTCACAAAAAAACTGTCAAAAATGTTAAAAATGACAAGAGACAGTTTTTGACAATTCCTTTATTTCTTCTATCTTCTTTCTTCCTTCATCCTTCGGTTTCTTCCTCCATCTTCTTCTTCTTCTGGTTCTTCTGGTACTTCTGGTTCTTCGGTGTTCTCGTCCAGCATCTTCCTCCACGGCGCCTCCTTCTCTTTCATCTTCTCCGGTGACCCCGCCCCCCTCTGACGCATGGGGACTTCCCAGAGGATTTCCCCGTGACGTCGGAGGGGGACGGGGTCACCGGGTGGCCCTGCCCTCCGTTATATAAGAACCGTCAGAAGAGGAGAAGCGTCACACAGCGGGAGCCTCCCATCCAATCGTGGATGCGGAGCGGCCCAATAAGAAGATGAAGAAAAGAAGATGAAGAGGAGGCGCCGGGGAGGAAGATGCTGGACGAGAACACCGAAGAACCAGAAGTACCAGAAGAACCAGAAGAAGAAGAAGATGGAGGAAGAAACAGAAGGATGAAGGAAGAAAGAAGTTAAAAGAAAGAAGATAGAAGAAAGAAGAAATAAAGGAATTGTCAAAAACTGTCTCTTGTCATTTTTAACATTTTTGACAGTTTTTTTGTAAAATGGTAGGGGTACCCCATTACCATTTCACACAGGGGGAGGGCTGAGATCTGGGGGTCTCCTTGTTAAAGGGGCTTCCAGATTCCGATAAGAATCCGCAGACCCGCACAACCACCGGCCAAGGGTTGTGGGGATGAGGCCCTTGTCCTCACCAACATGGCTACCCCAAAGCACCCTCCCAATGTTGAGGGCATGTGGCCTGGTACGGTTCAGGAGAGAGGGGGGGCACTCTCTAGTCCCCCCTCTTTTCCTGCGGCCTGCCAGGTTGTGTGCTCGGATAAGGGTCTGGTATGGATTTTTGGGTGGACCCCACGCCAATTTTTTAAAAAATTTTGGTGCGGGGTTCCCCTTAAAATCCATACCAGACCTGAAGGGTCTGGTATGAATTTTGAGGGGGACCCCTACGTCATTTTTTTTTTAAATTTTGGCGCAGGGTTCCCCTTAATATCCATACCAGACCTGAAGGGCCTGGTATGGAATTTAGGGGGACCCCCACGTCATTTTTTAAAAAAATTTTGGTTTGGGGTTCCCCTGTGGGGAAATCCCATGCCGTTTTTATCAATGAACTTCTATGTGTATTGTCGGACCGGCAATGCATTAATAGCCGCGAGTAGTTTTAAATGACCTTTTTTCCTTTGAAATGTCATTTGGCTGTCAGACTGTTCTAAACACGGGAAACATGTGCCCCTTTACAGGCATACTATAGACACCCCCCAGGTACGAAATTTAAAGAAATATTACACTTTTATTGTTTCACTCAAAGCATTATTAAAATCACTGCTTCCGAAAAAATGTCAGTTTTTAAAAAAAAAATTGGCATTGATCCATGTCCCCTGGGGCAGGACCCAGGTCCCCAAACCCTTTTTATGGCAAAGAACTTGCATATAAGCCTTCAGTGAGAACTTTGGATTTTGCAGGTTCGAGCCCCATTGACTTCCACTTTTCCAGCATATGTGATCTGACAGGCATTATTGCCGCAATAGCGCTGCTTTCCATTTGCATTAGCGCTGACTTTCTGAGAGTTGAAGTCTTCCTGGCCTTTTTTGAGAGTTATTTTTTGGTACTGCAGGAGAATTTTTTGGCGCTATAGTAAATTACCCCCATTGTTTCATTGCCGTGTTGATGTTTTGATAATGTATGTGTGAAATATCAATCACCCGAAAATCTAGTTCTGTATGAAATTGTATGACTATACTCGTTAATTATTAAAGTCAAATTATTTACTTATTAATTTTGTTGGGAAATATTTATACCTTGGTAAGAAAACCCCATAAATTAACTAACTCAGGAAAGGATTGTGGTATGCACTAATTAACAGTCAGGTTGGAGGCACTGAGAAATAAAACACTGAGATCTTAATTAAGATTCCATACCCCACTCACAACAATACCAAGACATTTTAGACAATTTCATGCTCCCAACTTTGTGGGAACAGTTTGAGGATGTCCCCTTCCTGTTTCAACATGACTGCGCACAAGTGTACAAAGCAAGGTCCATAAAGACACGGATGAGAGAGTTTGGGGTGGAGGAACTTGACTGGCCTGCACAGAGTTCTGACCTAAACCCGATAGAACACCTTTGTGATGAATTAGAGCGGAGACTGCGATCCAGGCCTTCTCGTCCAACATCAGTGCCTGACCTCACAAATGTGCTTCTGGGAGAATGGTCAAACATTCCCATAGACACACTCCTAAACCTTGTGGACAGCCTTCCCAGAAGAGTTGAAGCTGTTATAGCTGCAAAGAGTGGGCCAACTCAATATTGAACCCCACGGACTAAGACTGGGATGCCATTAAAGTTCATGTGCGTGTAAGGGCAGGTGTCCCAATACTTTTGGTAATATAGTGTATATGACTGTATGGAGGTAATGTGTGATTGTCCAGTGTTATTTGCTCACCATACATCTGGATATAGAGCCCGTCACTCATCTTCCTCACAGTGTCAGACCTCGTCCTCACATCACAGGTATAATTCCCAGAATCCTCCAGCTGAGATGATCGCACTCTGTATGTATCAGATACATTGTATCCCCGCACAGTCCATCCATCTCTGTAGAAGGCAAAGTACAGCTCTGTGCCACCTCTGAGCGGATCCAGTCTGGTGTCACATCTCACCGTCATCTCATCTCCTTCTATTACCCTGGACGGGGTCACTTTTATTTCTGGAGGAGAGAAGAGCTCTGGAAGAGGAAAGGATGGCAATGATAAATTGTTGGATTTCATTTCTTATTGTTAAAAGGAAAGGACACTCACAAGAGTGAAGACAAAAAGGCTGCGCACCCCAGGTAATGGATCAAAAAGCGGGAAATCCCCCACGAAGGGGCTTTTTAGCAGCCAGCAATAATAATGATCAAAAAATACAAAAATGATAATGTAATAAATGTATTTTATTATTGCAAAAAAGTATTAATACTGACATCTGTAGTCAGAACATGAACTGTAGTAAAAAAACAATAAATTAAAATTACACCTTTACAGTTTTTATACATATATCCTCTGAAGAAGACCCATTGGGGTCGAAACACGTCAGAATCTTACATACAAGACTTCTGTATTATTGTATTACTGTTGCATATGGTGTAACATACCGTATATTGCCCCATGTCATTGGTGTTGCTTTTTAATTTTTATTTATTGTTTTTGTACTACAGTTCATGTTCTGACTACAGATGTCAGTATTAATACTTTTTTGCAAAAATTAAAAACATTTATTACATTATCATTTTTGTATTTTTTGATCATTATTATTGCTGGCTGCTAACAAGCTCCTTCTTGGGGGATTTCGCGCTTTTTGATTAATTTCTCATTGTTGGAGTATCCAGGAGTTGGCTCGTCCCACCATATTCCATCTATGACTCAAATATCACTTTCAGGTACACTGATCTTTAACCACTCCGGAAGATTTTACCCTCTTCATGACCAGACCCTTTTTTGATATTCTACACTGCGCTACTAAAACTGACAATTGCGCGGTCATCGCACTGCAACTGCACATCTCACTCGCGTTGCCATTCATTCACATCTGCTCATTTCCGAACATGCAGTAACCCGCACAGAAAAAGCATGCTTTGCTGCGTGTTTTGGGAATGCTCTGCAAACGTGCATCGCACTTTGGTCGCCATAATGGCACGCTAACCGTGTTTGAGGGATCATTAACAATTAGGCTGCATTCATAGTTACATAGTTTCATAGTAGGTAAGTAAGGTTGAATAAAGACAATAGACATGTGCGATTAGTTTTGTACAAATCGAAAATTCGTGCGAATTTCCGTAAATTCGTACATTCGGGAGGATCCGAAATACGAATTGCTATGCTTCCGAATTTTGTATGAAATACGAAATTTCGTTTACGAATTTCGGATCCAAATTCCCTAACAACGGAAATGAGAATGTTCGTTAATTACGATTATTCGTTATGATGAAGTTAAAAAACCCTGGAAGTCAGCACAGGGATGGTGGAAGCCCCTCATAATAAATTCATCATTGAATTCATTCATCATTTTTCAAATTGAATTTGGGACACGAATTACGAAATACGAGCTAATTCTAATATGTAATGGAACGGAACGAAACAAAACAAATTTATTGACGGCGCACATGTCTAAAAGACAATAGTCCATCCAGTTCAACCTGTGTAGGTGTATGTGTGTCAGTGTCTAGAATTATTTCCCATATCCCTGTATGTTGTGTTCATTAAGATGCACATCCAAGAGTCTTTTAAAAATATCCATACTCCCCGCTGCCACCACCCATTGTGGAAGAGAGTTACACATTCTTATCGCCCTGACAGTGAAAAACCCCCTATACCCCCTATACGGCGTAAAGAGGAGGTCCAGCCCCCCAAAAAAATAAAAGTCAGCAGCTACAAATCCTGCAGCTGCTGACTTTAAGACTACTTTCACACTGAGGCGCTTTACAGGTGCCTGCAAAACGCCTGTAAAGTGCCTCTCCTGTCACTCGAGTGTGAAAGCCACACTGGAGCGGTGCACTGGCAGGACGTTACAAAAAGTCCTGCAAGCAGCATCTTTGAGGCGGTGCATTCATTCTTCGGGCGCGAACCGGGGTTAAAAGTGCCCCACTAGCAGACAATTAGCTCTGCTAAATCACCGATTTTAGCAGCACTTTACCGCCAATGCTTTCAATGCCTCAGTGTGAAAGTGGCCTTAATAATAAGGACACTAACCTGTCCAGGGAGCCCGCAATTTTGGCATCCCAGCTGATCTTCGGATCGGCTGTCGGGTGCAGCCGCCGCCATTTCTCTTAAGGGAACCCGGCAGTGAAACTGTCAGAAACCATGGATCAGACTGAGACAGAAGTACAGTTAAATCACACTTGTTTAATAATTATTAAAAAAAGATAAAGAGAGTAAACATAGTCAAAACATAGCCAGAGTTCAGGAACGGATAGTGAGACAAGCCAAAACATCAGGGAGCCAGAGATGAGCGTAGTAGAACAGCAAGCAGGATTTGGAGCCAGAAGGAATGCCAGTCAAGCAAGTCTTTAACAGGAACACAGGAGAGCGTCTCTAGAGATGTGACCAAGGCAAAGGCAGAGATCCTCTGGACTGGACGGCTTAAGTAGGCAGGACTGACGAGCAGGATATCATCAGCAGGTGAGTCACTGTGGAGCTGGCAATTAGCCGACAGCTGAGCGGCCACCAGGCAAACCAAAAAACAAACACCAGTGCTCCACCTTGCCAAACAAAAGACTAATATGCAGATATAAGAGATATTAGGGATGAGTGTGCTAAGAAGCTCAGACAGTAAAGTAGCCAAAACCATGTCAGGGAAAACCCACCAAGACAATAATAACTAACAGCAAAAAATGAATAAAAGCAAAGCAAAACAAAAAAAACAAACATAATGAAACATATATACCAATGATAAACCTATCACAGGTTTGTCAGCCCACCTGACTCCACCTTGATATTATACTGCAAGATGATCTACATACAGTATACAGCATATCTTGAATTATAGAATCGGATCAGGGTCTGAGCAACCAGAATTCCCTTACTTGGTTATGCTGGGTAGGGATGAGCCAAACACCCCCCTGTTCGGTTCGCACCAGAACTTGCGAACAGGCAAAAAATTCACTTGAACACGCGAACACTGTTAAAGTCTATGGAACACGAACATGAATAATCAAAAGTGCTAATTTTAAAGGCTTATATGCAAGTTATTGTCATAAAAAGTGTTTGGGGACCTGGGTCCTGCCCCAGGGGACATGGATCAATGCAAAAAAAAGTTTTAAAAGTGTAATATTCCTTTAAATTTCGTACCTGGGGGGTGTCTATAGTATGCCTGTAAAGGGGCGCATGTTTCCTGTGTTTAGAACAGTCTGACAGCAAAATGACATTTCAAAGGAAAAAAGTCATTTAAAACTACTCGCGGCTATTAATGAATTGCCGGTTCGACAATACACATAAAAGTTCATTGATAAAAACGGCATGGGAATTCCCAACAGGGGAACCCCGAACCAAAATTTTAAAAAAAGATGTGAGGGTCCCCCTAAATTCCATACCAGGCCCTTCAGGTCTGGTATGGATATTAAGGGGAACCCCAGCCAAATTTTTTTTTTAAAAATGGTGCGGGGTCCCCCTCAAAATCTATACCAGGCCCTTCAGGTCTGGTATGGATTTTAAGGGGAACCCCGCACCAAAAAAAATTGGCGTGGGGCCCCCCCAAAAATCCATACCAGACCCTTATCCGAGCACGCAACCTGGCAGGCCGCAGGAAAATAGGGGGGACAAGAGAGCGCCCCCCCTTCCTGAACCGTACCAGGCCACATGCCCTCAACATTAGGAGGGTGCTTTGGGGTAGCCCCCCAAAACACCTTGTCCCCATGTTGATGGGGACAAGGGCCTCATCCCTACAACCCTTGCCCGGTGGTTGTGGGTCTGCGGGTGGGGGGGCTTATCGGAATCTGGAAGCCCTCTTTAACAAGGGGACCCCCAGATCCCGGCCCTCCCCTCTGTGTGAAATGGTAAGGGGGTACAAAAGTACCCCTACCATTTCACAAAAAAACTGTCAAAAATGTTAAAAATGACAAGAGACAGTTTTTGACAATTCCTTTATTTAAATGCTTCTTCTTTCTTCTATCTTCTTTCTTCTATCTTCCTTCGGTTTCTTCCTCCATCTTCTTCTTCTTCTGGTTCCTCTGGTTCTTCCTCCGGTGTTCTCATCTGGCATCTTCCTCATGTGGCCTGGTACGGTTCAGGGGGGTGCTCTCTCGTCCCCCCTCTTTTCCTGCGGCCTGCCAGGTTGCGTGCTCGGATAAGGGTCTGGTACGGATTTTTGGGGGGACCCCACGCCAATTTTTTTTTAATTTGGCGCGGGGTTCCCCCTTAAAATCCATACCAGACCTGAAGGGTCTGGTATAGATTTTGAGGGGGACCCCACGCCATTTTTTTTTTTAAATTTTGGCCGGGGTTCCCCTTAATATGCATACCAGAACTGAAGGGCCTGGTATGGAATTTAGGGGGACCCCCACGTCATTTTTTTTTAAATTTTGGTTCAGGGTTCCCCTGTGGGGAATTCCCATGCTGTTTTTATCAATAAACTTTTATGTGTATTGTCGGACCGGCAATTCATTAATAGCCGTGAGTAGTTTTAAATGACTTTTTTTCCTTTGAAATGTCTTGCATTGATCCATGTCCCCTGGGGCAGGACCCAGATCCCCAAACACTTTTTATGACAATACCATGCATATAAGCCTTTAAAATTAGCACTTTTGATTTCTCCCATAGACTTTTAAAGGGTGTTCCGTGGCTTTCGAATTTGCCGCAAACACCCCAAATTGTTCGCTGTTCGGCGAACTGGCGAACAGCCGATGTTCGAGTCGAACATGAGTTCGACTCGAACTCGAAGCTCATCCCTGATGCTGGGTTATATGTAATGCATTTATGTAATTTATAACATAATAAACATATATTTTGTGAGGGGCATTGTTGCTAAACCTCAGACATGAAATGTGAACAAATCATATCCCTCTATAGTGTGTGCTTGTCTCAGTTCAGAGCACTAAATGTCATTCCTGTCTGCTGTCTCCTTCCTCTGCTATCAGCATAAGTCATTTCTGACAAGTTTTCCTGACAGCAAGAGAAAAAGGTGACAGGGGAGGAGCTCCAGCTGATTGACAGCCTCAGCTCTGTTCCTGTGTGCTGTGTGGAGGGGGGGGATGTCCCTTCCCTCCACTCAGCTCTCAGAGCTCCCCTCACCGAGCTCTGCAGAGTGTAACATCAGCTCTCCACACCCGTTTTTCTGAACGCTTGGACAAGCTTTAAAAAAATTGGCATTTTGAACAGATGTAGAGAAGAGAACCCTGTAGATAAACCGGTACAACTTATATAGGGGGATTTGGTTAATCTCTGTGTATCACCTGAGGCCATTACCTTCACTGGGGATATGGAAAGGTTTACATCCATTTAAAAAAAAGTTTGTGGCTTAAAGCTATACCCTGGTCTAAGGCTAAGCATTACATTTGAGTTGAAGTGCTCGTTATACATTAAAAGCTCTTTAAACGAAACCCTCAAAATGTATTTATATATAAATGTCTGGCCAAGTCGCCATCCTCAGCTACTTACCTCTGTGTCTTTATCTGGAGCTGAAATGCAGCCAACAGCTGTTTGTTTCTTGCTGACAGCAGAAAATGTTGTCTCCGCCCCTATCCATCCAATAATAACATTGATCCCCATACTGAGCCCTTCATCCATCCCCAGATCCCCGTACTATCCCCAGGATGTGCCGTGTTATAGGGACTCACCTTTCACAGAGAGCGAGAATTCATCTGAGAACTCATACAAATCAGATCTACCAGGAAATTCTATTTGTTTAGAACATTTATAATGTCCGGCTGTGTTTAGATCCACTTTCTGAATACGGAACTCAGAGTCCGGGAATTGTGATTTTATCTCTTTATTATTTTTGAAGAATCTTGGTGGAATGCTATAATAATATTTTATATGATGACATCTCAGAGTCAGGGGGTCTCCTTCATAGATGGCAGATGGAGGTCTCTGCAGGATGAGAAAACCTGGAAAAAATGTAAAAAAGAAAAACGTGAGTAAAGTACGCAGTGCAAAATATAAGGAACAAATGCAGTATCCGAATAACAGCAGCCTGACTGATATAGATTAGGGATGAGCCGAACACCCCCCGGTCCGCTTCACACCAGAAATTGCAATCGGACCAAAACTTCGCACGAACGTTAGAACCCCCTTGAAGTCTATGGGACTCGAACGTTAGAAATCAAAAGTGCTAATTCTAAAGGCTAATTTGCATGGTATTGTCCTAAAAAGGGTTTGGGGACCTGGGTCCTGCCCCAGGGGGCATGTATCAATACTAAACTGACATTTTTTTCGGGAGCGGTGATTTTAATGATGCTTAAAGTGAAAAAGGATATTAAAGGATATTATTATCCTTTAATTATTAATTATTATTATTAGGATATTATTCCTTTAAGCCCGGGTTCACACCTATGTGAATTAGATGCGGCTTACACCGCATCTAATTCGCAGGACATTTTAAAATACATTCATATGAATGCATCTGGTTCACATAAGTGCGTTGCATTCGCACTGCGCATTGCACAAAAAACGTGTGTGTTTTCTGGGCATTGCGGTGCGAATTACGAGCCCCTTATCTTCTATGGGAACGCATCTGCTTCGCAGATGCATTGCGTTCTGAACATGGATTTTCTACTTCTCCTCACTACACCTCCCCCTCTCCCCCCCCTCTCCCTCCCCTTCTCCCTGCTCACTGATCCTGAGCTAAAACGCAGTGATTCCTTTGAACAGGAGATTTTTATCTCCCCAGTGAAACCTGAGCTTCAATTCGCACCGCACATGTGTGAAACCGGGCTGAATATCGTACCTGGGGGGTGTCTATAGTATGCCTTGAAGTGGCGCGTGTTTCCCGTGCTTAGAACAGTCCCTGCACAAAATTACATTTTTAAAGGATGCGGCTTTAACCACTTAAGGACCGCCTCACGCCGATGTACGTCGGCAAGGCGGCACGGACAGGCAAAATCACATACATACACGTGATCTGCCTCCCACGGGTGGGGGGTCCGATCGGACCCCCCCCCGGTGCCCGAGGCGGTCCTCTTTTGTCCCCCGGCGATCGGAGGTGAGGGGGAAGCCATCCATTCGTGCCCCCCCCCTCGCGATCACCGCCGGACAATCAGATCATTTCCTTTGCTGCTGTATGCTAAACAGCAGCAAAGGAAATTATGTCATCTCTCCTCGGCTCGGTATTTTCCATTCCGGCGCAGAGGAGAGAAGACTGGAATGTGAGTGTAAAACACTACACACACAGTAGACCATGCCAGGCACACTAAACACCCCCGATCTCCATCCCGATCGCCCCCCAATCACCCCCCAATCACCCCTCCCCCTCCCTGTCACACTGACACCAAGCAGTGTTTTTGTTTTTTGTTTTTCTGATTACTGCATGGTGTCAGTTTGTGACAGTTACTGTGTTAGGTCAGTTAGGGTTAGCCCCCTTTAGGTCTAGGGTACCCCCCTAACCCCCCCTAATAAAGTTTTAACCCCTTGATCACCCCCTGTCGCCAGTGTCTCCAAGCGATCATTTTTCTGATCGCTGTATTAGTGTCGCTGGTGATGCTAGTTAGGGACGTAAATATTTAGGTTCGCCGTCAGCGTTTTATAGCGTCAGGGACCCTCATATACTACCTAATAAATGTTTTAACCCCTTGATTGCCCCCTAGTTAACCCTTTCACCACTGATCACCGTATAACTGTTACGGGTGACGCTGGTTAGTTCGTTTATTTTTTATAGTGTCAGGGCACCCGCCGTTTATTACCGAATAAAGGTTTAGCCCCCTGATCGCCCGGCGGTGATATGCGTCGCCCCAGGCAGCGTCAGATTAGCGCCAGTACTGCTAACACCCACGCACGCAGCATACGCCTCCCTTAGTGGTATAGTATCTGAAAGCATCAATATCTGATCCGATCAGATCTATACTAGCGTCCCCAGCAGTTTAGGGTTCCCAAAAACGCAGTGTTAGCGGGATCAGCCCAGATACCTTCTAGCACCTGCGTTTTGCCCCTCCGCCCAGCCCACCCAAGTGCAGTATCGATCGATCACTGTCACTTACAAAACACTAACCGCATAACTGCAGCGTTCGCAGAGTCAGGCTTGATCCCTGCGATCGCTAACAGTTTTTTTGGTAGCATTTTGGTGAACTGGCAAGCACCAGCACCAGCCCCAGGCAGCGCCAGGTTAACGCCAGTACCGCTAACACCCACGCACGCACCGTACACCTCCCTTAGTGGTATAGTATCTGATCCGATCAGATCTATACTAGTGTCCCCAGCAGTTTAGGGTTCCCAAAAACGCAGTGTTAGCGGAATCAGCCCAGATACCTGCTAGCACCTGCGTTTTGCCCCTCCGCCCGGACCAGCCCAGCCCACCCAAGTGCAGTATCGATCGATCACTGTCACTTACAAAACACTAAACGCATAACTGCAGCGTTCGCAGAGTCAGGCCTGATCCCTGCGATCACTAACAGTTTTTTTGGTAGCCTTTTGGTGAACTGGCAAGCGCCCTAGTACACCCCGGTCGTAGTCAAACCAGCACTGCAGTAACACTTGGTGATGTGGCGAGTCCCATAAGTGCAGTTCAAGCTGGTGAGATGGCAAGCACAAGTAGTGTCCTGCTGAGACCAAGAAGAAGACAAACAGGCCCGTCGTGCCCATAGTGCCCTTCCTGCTGCATTCGCCAATCCTAATTGGGATCCCCAACCAAATGCAGTCGGCTGCATGAGAGCCATTTTCTTTATGTCCTCCCGAGTACCCCTACCCAACAAACCCCCCCAAAAAAGATGTCGTGTCTGCAGCAAGCGCTGATTTAGGCGTGACACCCGCTATTATTGTCCCTCCTGTCCTGATAATCCTGGTCTTTGCATTGGTGAATGTTTTGAACGCTACCATTCACTAGTTGAGTATTAGCATAGGGTACAGCATTCCACAGACTAGGACACACTTTCACAGGGTCTCGCAAGATGCCATCACATTTTGAGAGACTCGAACCTGGAACCGGTTACAGTTATAAAAGTTAGTTACAAAAAAAGTGTAAAAAAAAATATATATATATATATAAAATAAAAAAAAATAGTTGTCGTTTTATTGTTCTCTCTCTCTCTCTATTCTCTCACTATTGTTCTGCTCTTTTTTACTGTATTCTATTCTGCAATGTTTTATTGTTATTATGTTTTATCATGTTTGCTTTTCAGGTATGCAATTTTTTATACTTTACCGTTTACTGTGTTTTATTGTTAACCATTTTTTTGTCTTCAGGTACGCCATTCATGACTTTGAGTGGTTATACCAGAATGATGCCTGCAGGTTTAGGTATCATCTTGGTATGATTCTTTTCAGCCAGCGGTCGGCTTTCATGTAAAAGCAATCCTAGCGGCTAATTAGCCTCTAGACTGCTTTTACAAGCAGTGGAAGGGAATGCCCCCCTCCCCCACCGTCTTCCGTGTTTTTCTCTGGCTCTCCTGTCTCAACAGGGAACCTGAGAATGCAGCCGGTGATTCAGCCAGCTGACCATAGAGCTGATCAGAGACCAGAGTGGCTCCAAACATCTCTATGGCCTAAGAAACCGGAAGCTACGAGCATTTCATGACTTAGATTTCACCAGATGTAAACAGCGCCATTGGGAATTGGGAAAGCATTTTATCACACCGATCTTGGTGTGGTCAGATGCTTTGAGGGCAGAGGAGAGATCTAGGGTCTAATAGACCCCAATTTTTTCAAAAAAGAGTACCTGTCACTATCTATTGCTATCATAGGGGATATTTACATTCCCTGAGATAACAATAAAAATGATAAAAAAAAAAAAAAATGAAAAGAACAGTTTAAAAATAAGAAAAATATATCGCGGCCTAAGTTACAAATAGTTAATAGTAGATAAAGGTACCATCATCCCAAAACATCATGATTAAAGAAAGTGAGAGTGTGAAGACGCAGTCGCAGTTGCTGCTACTGACGACTCCTGTCTTAACCCCCCTAGAAATTAGAAAAAGTGGGACTATTCCGGTACTCAAATATTGGTGTATCGTAATTGATGTAAGGATAAGTTAAAAAATCCTGTAAATATGTATAAATTTTAATCAAAAACAACAGAATAAAATTACAGTTACAATTACAATTGCAATTATAAACAAAATCACTCCATATCATCATAAAAGGGAAATACCACACAAACAAAGCAGGTGGATTCCGCAAGCTTTGGATACGAAGTGTATGTGGAGCTTTAAATCTTGACCGGTTTCGCGGTTAAACACCGCTTCCTCAGGAGAAGCAATCTAGAACATGATGTAACATAGTTTTAGCATATACAGATAAATACAAAAAATACAAAAATTACAAAAAATCATTGCAGCAACATTGTTTAGCAAGAATAATCAAATACATCATACACGTATAATGAAAGTAAGGACAAGCTCACCCAATCAGGCATTTTCCGTAAGTATGCAGAACCCAATAAAAATCCCCCCGCGGCAGACACAGGGGATGACAGACAGCTTACCTTGCATGTTATCATTATGCTTACCCAGTACATTGGTCTAGCTTCTATGTTAGACTTAACCAATATTGCCCTGTGTCTTTGCCTCTGTAGCTTTAGCTGGGCTGTACTATTATCATCTTCACTGCCTGTCATTGTACTCTTCACTCCTTACATATATTCTAGCAGGCTTTAACTATGGGATCTATGTGTGCTACACTCTCTGCTTTACATTCCAATTACTAGCCCTTTCTTATATATTCGTATATATATATTGCTAAACAATGTTGCTGCAATGATTTTTTGTAATTTTTGTATTTTTTGTATTTATCTGTATATGCTAAAACTATGTTACATCATGTTCTAGATTGCTTATCCTGAGGAAGCGGTGTTTAACCACGAAACCGGTTGAGATTTAAAGCTCCACATACACTTCGTATCCAAAGCTTGCGGAATCCACCTGCTTTGTTTGTGTGGTATTTCCCTTTTATGATGATATGGAGTGATTTTGTTTATAATTGCAATTGTAATTGTAACTGTAATTTTATTCTGTTGTTTTTGATTAAAATTTATAAATTTTTACAAGATTTTTTAACTTATCCTTACATCAATTACGATACACCAATATTTGAGTACCAGAATAGTCCCACTATTTCGAATTTCTAGGGGGGTAAGACAGGAGTCGTCAGTAGCAGCAACTGCAACTGCGTCTTCACACTCTCACTTTCTTTAGTTTAAAAATAAGATAAAAAAGCAAAAAAATTATAAAGAAAAAAAAAAAAAAAGCACCCCTGTCCCTCCCTGCTCTCGCGCAAAGGCGAACGCAAGCGTCGGTCTGGTGTCAAATGTAAACCGCAATTGCACCATGCATGTGAGGTGTCACCGCGAATGTCAGATCAAGGGCAGTAATTTTAGCAGTAGACCTCTTCTGTAAATCTAAAGTGGTAACCTGTAAAGGCTTTTAAAGGCTTTTAAAAATGTATTTAGTTTGTCGCCACTGCACGTTTGTGCGCAATTTTAAAGCATCTCGTGTTTGGTATCCATGTACTCGGCCTAAGATCATCTTTTTTATTTCATCAAACATTTGGGCAATATAGTGTGTTTTAGTGCATTAAAATTTTAAAAAGTGTGTTTTTTCCCCAAAAAATGCGTTTGAAAAATCGCTGCGCAAATACTGTGTGGGAAAAAAAAATGAAACACCCACCATTTTAATCTGTAGGGCATTTGCTTTAAAAAAAATATACAATGTTTGGGGGTTCAAAGTAATTTTCTTGCAAAAAAAATAATTTTTTCATGTAAACAAAAAGTGTCAGAAAGGGTTTTGTCTTCAAGTGGTTAGAAGAGTGGGTGATGTGTGACATAAGCTTCTAAATGTTGTGCATAAAATGCCAGGACAGTTCAAAACCCCCCAAATGACCCCATTTTGGAAAGTAGACACCCCAAGCTATTTTCTGAGAGTCATGTCGAGTCCATGGAATATTTTATATTGTGACACAAGTTGCGGGAAAGAGACAAATTTTTTTTTTTTTTTTTTTTGCACAAAGTTGTCACTAAATGATATATTGCTCAAACATGCCATGGGAATATGTGAAATTACACCCCAAAATACATTCTGTTGCTTCTCCTGAGTACAGGGATACCACATGTGTGAGACTTTTTGGGAGCCTAGCTGCGTACGGGATCCTGAAAACTAAGCACCGCCTTCAGGCTTTCTAAGGGCGTACATTTTTGATTTCACTCTTCACTGCCTATCACAGTTTCGGAGGCCATGGAATGCCCAGGTGGCACAAAACCCCCCCAAATGACCCCATTTTGGAAAGTAGACACCCCAAGCTATTTGCTGAGAGGTATAGTGAGTATTTTGCAGACCTCACTTTTTGTCACAAAGTTTTGAAAATTGAAAAAAGAAAAAAAAAATGTTTTTTCTTGTCTTTCTTCATTTTCAAAAACAAATGAGAGCTGCAAAATACTCACCATGCCTCTCAGCAAATAGCTTGGGGTGTCTACTTTCTAAAATGTGGTAATTTGGGGGGGTTTTGTGCCACCTGGGCTTTCCATGGCCTCCGAAACTGTGATAGGCAGTGAAGAGTGAAATCAAAAATTTACCCCCTTAGAAATCCTGAAGGCGGTGATTGGTTTTCGGGCCCCGTACGCGGCTAGGCTCCCAAAAAGTCCCACACATGTGGTATCCCCATACTCAGGAGAAGCAGCTAAATGTATTTTGGGGTGCAATTCCACATATGCCCATGGCCTGTGTGAGCAATATATCATTTAGTGACAACTTTGTGCAAAAAAAAAAAGTGTCACTTTCCCGCAACTTGTGTCAAAATATAAAATATTCCATGGACTCAACATGCCTCTCAGCAAATAGTTTGGGGTGTCTACTTTCCAAAATGAGGTCATTTGGTGGGGTTTTGTGCCATCTGGGCATTTTATGGCCTTCAAAACTGTGATAGGTAGTGAGGAGTGAAATCAAAAATGTACGCCTTTAGAAATCCTGAAGGCGGTGATTGGATTTCGGGGCCCTGTACGCGGCTAGGCTCCCAAAAAGTCCCACACATGTGGTATCCCTGTACTCAGGAGAAGCAGCTGAATGTATTTTGGGGTGCAATTCCACATAGGCTCATGGCCTGTGTGAGCAATATATCATTTAGTGACAACTTTTTGTAAATATATATTTATTTTTTTTTGTCATTATTCAATCACTTGGGACAAAAAAAATAAATATTCAATGGGTTCAACATCCCTCTCAGCAATTTCCTTGGGGTGTCTACTTTCCAAAATGGGGTCATTTGGGGGGGTTTTGTACTGCCCTGCCATTTTAGCACCTCAAGAAATGACATAGGTAGTCATAAACTAAAAGCTGTGTAAATTCCAGAAAATGTACCCTAGTTTGTAGACGCTATAACTTTTGCGCAAACCAATAAATATATACGCTTATTGACATTTTTTTTACCAAAGACATGTGGCCGAATACATTTTGGCCTAAATATATGACTAGAATTGAGTTTATTGGATTTTTTTTATAACAAAAAGTAGAAAATATCATTTTTTTTTCAAAATCATTTATAGCGCAAAAAATAAAAACGGCAGAGGTGATCAAATACCATCAAAAGAAAGCTCTATTTGTGGGAAGAAAAGGACGCAAATTTCGTTTGGGTACAGCATTGCATGACCGCACAATTAGCAGTTAAAGCAACGCAGTGCCAAATTGGAAAAAGACCTCTGGTCCTTAGGCAGCATAATGGTCTGGGGCTGAAGTGGTTAATGTAATGTCGGGTCCTGGCAATATGGATAAAAATCAGTGACACAAGTGGCATGGGTACTCCCCAGTCCATTACCAGGACCTTTGGGTCTTGTATGGATATTAAGGGGAACCCCGCACCCAAATTAAAAAAAGGAAAGGCGTGGGGCCACCAGGCCCTATATACTCTGAACATCAGTATACAGGCGGTGCAAACAAGACAGGGACTGTAGATTTGTTGTTAAGTAGAATTTGTTTGTAATTTTGAACTGGTGCATTTTTAAACTGTAGCTCCAGCCAAAAAATCTATTTTAAGCTTTTTGGAAAACATAAGGAAGGGTTATCACCCCTGTGACCTTTGTTTTGCTGTCTGTGCACCTCTTCAGAAGATTTCACCTCACTTTCTGTCCCAATGTCAAATATTTTTTGACAATTTGGGGTTTTTAGTGAAACAAGGATTGGTGATAAAGCATCAGTGAGAGGAGAAAAGCTTTTCCCATATTAACTCTTACAGGAGAGAATTTCCCTTGTTAGGGGTAGATTTCATCTCACTTCCTTTTGTCTCCTTCCGTTTGCAAGTAGGAGTCATTTGTAAGTTGGATGTTTTAAAGTAGGGGCCTGCCCTATATACTCTGCAGAAATTGTGGCCTTAGGTGTTGGTGTTGCCACAACACTGTAAGCCCTCACAGGGCCCTGCTGTGAAATATTAGATCAAGAATTGTAATTACATGCCCCTGTTGAACAGGGTCAGAAAAATTGGGCCTTTGGTGATGGTGGTGGTGCTGGTGCCACAACACTGTAAGTCCTTACAGTTACTCTTGGTGGGCGCTGGAACGGGCCCTTCTGTGAAATATTAGATCAAGAATTGTAATTACATGTCCCTGTTGAACAGGGGCAGAAAAATTGGGCCTTAGGCACTGGTGCCACAACACTTTAACCCCTCACAGATACTCTAGTTGGAGTGCAGGAATGAGCCCTCCTGCAAAATATTGCATCAAAAATTGTAATTACACGCCCCTGTTAAACAGGGGCTGAAAAATTGGGCCTTAGTCACTGTTGCTGGTGCCACAACACTGCAACCCCTCACAGATACTCTAGTTGGAGCGCAGGAACGAGCCCTGCTGCAAAGTATTGCATCAAAAATTGAAATTACACGCCCATGTTAAACAGGGACAGAAAAATTGGGACTTAGCCACTGGTGGCGGCGCCCAGCACCAAAAATATTCTTAAAAGCTATCAGCATGATCATTGAGGAGGAAGAGGATATTCACTCAGCATAACAGTATAGTCACTCAGCATCAGCATAGGGAGTCTTGAAGGAATCTGACATTTAAAAAAAAAATATTCGGTTACATCAGCATCAGGTGCTTGGTATCTGGTGATGATCCAAGACTGATTCATTTTTATGAAGGTCAGCCGATCGACCGAGTCGGTGGACAGGCGCACCCTGTGATCGGTTACAAAGCCTCCAGCAGCACTGAATGTGCGTTCCGAAAGAACGCTGAATGCAAGACAGGCCAGTAGCTAAATTGCATACTGTGCAAGCTCTGGCCAGTGATCCATCCTCAAGACCCAGTAACCCAGAGGATTTTAGGTGGGATAGGTGTCCAAGTCAGATCTTGCCCCTAGGTATTCCTGTACCATGTAAAACAGACGCTGGCGATGGTTGCTGGAACCGATCATACCTTGGGACTGCGGACTAAAAAATTGTCTGAACGCATCGGTCAGACGGCAACCTTCTCCTCGCTCCTTCTTTGACTGACAGAAGCCTCAGCAACACGTTGTCCAGGAACAGGAGTTTGTAACCTCCCAGTCTCTGGGAACGCGTTGCACAGACCTTTCTGCAAGGCCTCCCGAAGATGTTTCATCCTCTGCTCCCTCTGCGACGGCAAGATAAGGTCTGCAACCCTACCCTTGTAACATGGATCAAGGAGGGTTGCCAGCCAGTATTGATCCCTCTCCTTGATACCACGAATACGAGGATTCTTTCGCAGGCTTTGCAGGATCAGGGAGGCCATGCACTGTAGGTTTTCTGAGGCATTCGGTCCGGAGTCCTCATGGTCACTAAGGGCGACATGATCCGCAGCCACCTCCTTCCAGCCACGTACAAGTCGATGGGTTTCCTGGGACTGTAAATGATCCCTTAAAGACTGCTGCTCATGCTGAGTGCCAGGCTCCACCTCCATACTGACACAATCCTCCTCCTCCTCTTCCTGTGTGATCGGCAGGCACGCAAGAACACTGTCTGGATAAGACAGTAAGATTACTGTCCATAGTTCAGTAGATACTGTCAGCAGAGCCAGAGCACAGCCAAAGCACAGCCAAAGTACAGGTCCAGGTAGCAGGCAGAGGTGTCCTGGCAGAAATACTGTCCAAAGTCAGTAGAGGCAGCAGGCTGATATATGGTTAACACAGCCAAAGTATTGGTCCAAGCAGCAGGAAGAAACATGGTCCATAATGTCATGGGTCATTACAGGCAGCAATATGGTCAGCACAGCCAAAGTATTGGTCCAGGCAGCAGGAAGGACCATCAAGCTTAGGGCCAGGGGGACAGGGGTAGAGGCTTCTCCCACCCAAATCGCTTTGAAGCCTCCGGGCAACCAGACCCTGTTCTGGGAGCACAGAAAACTAAAAACAGTTTTTCTCTACTCAGAACGCTATTCCGAAGCCCCTCACCTATGTGAGACCCCTGTGTACTGAAGTAGATGGCCAAAAGATCAGTCCAAGTGGCAGGCAAAAACATGGTCGATTAACAGGCCAAGGTCGGTGCACGTGGAAGTCAGAAACATGGTTTAAATCGGCAGGCAGAGGCATCGTCAGTAAACAAGCTGAGGTTGGTGCAGGTGGAAGTCAGAAACATGGTTTAAATCGGCAAGCAAAGACATCGTCGGTAAACAGGCCAGGGTCAGTTAATTAACATGGTAACAGGCAAATGGGGAAATGGTAGTCTGTTAATAATAAGGGGAATTAATATTGGATGGATGTATGATAATTTTTGAAGCAATCTCTGATGCACAGGCCAGGTTGGGAGGGACATTGGGGACAAAAATAGCTGGTATCTCTTCTTACTCCTCCTCTGCTGCATACACGGCATTTCTTTTGGCGTCTTCTTCCTTATTCTGTGGGGGGAATGTGATAGGGAAAGTGTTGCTTGTGAAGTCGACTCACGCTATCAGAGCGAATGCTTACTGGGGCGGGACCTTGTTGGTAAATGAGGGCAGTGACGATATCTTCAATATACTTCAGGTAGGTGATTTGTTGGTTTTGAGTTGCTTTTCGGTAGCAGACAAACGAATTAAAAAGTGCTATGCGAAACAGGTGAAACGCAACTTTCTTATACCAATAACGGGGCTTTCTGGTTGATAAATAGGGCTGTAGCATCTGATCGTTTAAATCCACCCCCCCATGTACATATTATAATCATGGACACATTCGGGCTTTACAATGGGGCCGCCTCTTCTTTAGGTCTCCACCACGGTGTCATTGTGGATGGTACAGAGGATGTGGACATCTTTCTTGTCCCTCCACTTCATGGCCAACAACTCCTCATTCCTCATGAATGCTGATTCTCCGTTTTGCAATTTTTTGATCAACAAATTTTGTGGGAATCCCTTCCGTTTTTTTTTTTAAAGTACCGCAGGCCGGGGTTTTTACTATAAAGATGACGAATAAGGGGCAGGCTGATATAATAGTTGTCGACATATAAATGGTATCCTTTGTCGAACAGGGGGTATGCCAGCTCCCAGGCAATTTTACCACTGGTTCCAATATATGTGGGGCAATCATGGGGCTGGAGCTGGGAGTCTTTGCCTTCGTAGATCCGGAATGTGAAGACATATCCAGTGGCTCGATCGCATAATTTATTTAATTTCAGCCCATACCTGGCTCTCTTGCTTGGTATATACTGCTTGAAGTGCAGTCGGCAAGTGAAATGTATGAGGGACTCGTCCACACAAATTTTTTGGTCTGGGATAAAAACTTCTCTAAATCGCTGGGACAAGGAATTGATTAGGGGGCGTATCTTGTACAATTTATCATGGTTGGGATGATCTCGGGGAGGGCACTGTGAATTGTCATTGAAGTGGAGAAAACGCATAATCATGTCGTATCTTGTCCTGGACATGACAGCGGAATATATGGGCATGTGGTGGATGGGGTTGGTGGACCAATATGCATGGACTTCGTTCTTTTTTATAAGCCCCATATTGAACGTAAGGCCCAAAAATAATTTAAATTCGTCCAGTGTTAGATGTCGCCACTGGAACATGCGGGCATAGGAAGAATTGGGGTTGGCAGCAATAAATTGGGATGCACACAGGTTAGTTTGATCCACCATATTCTGCAGCAAATCTTGTGAGAAAAATAAAGAAAAACAATCATATTGAGAAAAATTTGTAGTGTCGGGCTGCACACCTGGCTGTGCAGTAAAAGGGGAGATGATAGCGGATCCTGAGTTGGCAGGCAACCATAAGGGGTTTGCTAGGGCATCGGGAAGGTAGGACTGGGGCTGAGTTCTTCGGGTTGGGCGTGTGATTCCAGTGCTTGTACTGGGCTCCTCTTCCTGGGGTCTGGCGCTGCTGGTGGTGGGTAGATCTCCTGATCTTGGTCCTGATCTTGGCCCTGATCTCGGTTCTGATCTCATTCTTTTGGGAGGGACGGTTTCCTCCAAGAACTCGGACTCCAATTCACTATCCTCTACTGGCTCGTATTCTGAACCAGAATTGGATGATGGGAGCTCCCTGCTGCTCTCCTCATCCGACATGGTAAGAAGGGCATATGCCTCCTCAGGTGTGTAAACCCTTTGCAACATTATGGTAGTGCATTTTGGCGGGCCTATGTAATGGTACTGCTGGCAGTAGTGGTGGTACCGATGTGGTATTAGTGGCGGGCCTGTGTGGCGGTACCAATGGCAGTACAGGTGGCGGTACGGGTGGTGGTGGTACCGATCGTGGTACAGGTAGCGGTACGTGTGGTGGTGGTGGTACAGGTGGCTGTACTGGTAGCAGGCCTGTGTGACAGGCCTGTGTGGCGGGCCTGTGTGGTGGTATAGATGGTGGGCCTGATGGCGGTACTGATGGCGGAACTGGCGGAACTGGCGGTGGTACCGATGGCGGTACTGGTAGCCTGTGTGGTGGTACCAATGGCGGTACTGATGGCGGTGGGCCTGATGGCGGTACCGATAGTGGGCCTGATGGCAGGACTGGCTGTGGTACCGATGGCAGTACTGGTAGCCTGTGTGGAGGTACCAATGGCGGTACTGATAGCGGTGGGCCTGTGACGGATGATTGACAGATGGGCTGATTGATTGACAGATGGGCTGATTGATTGGGTGACTGACAGATGGGCTGATT
Organism: Lithobates septentrionalis; assembly: GCA_037952835.1. Classification (NCBI taxonomy): domain Eukaryota; kingdom Metazoa; phylum Chordata; class Amphibia; order Anura; family Ranidae; genus Lithobates; species Lithobates septentrionalis. Next base: position 288,099 of record JBBDGP010001106.1, on the reverse strand, counting down.
GGCTGGGCTGATTGATCAGATGGGCTGATTGACAAATGGGCTGACTGACAGATGGGCTGATTGACAGATGGGCTGACTGATGGGCTGATTGACAGATGGGCTGGGCTGTGTGACAGGTCCTCTTTATTGGGGGGGGTCGTGTTGTGCACAGTATACAGACATAACACTGATATCTCACTTACTGATCCCTGCTCTCTCCTTACACGATTGGCTGTTTACCTTGATCGGGGAAGCGCTGTGTCCAAGGGACACCCGCCTTCCTCGATCCCTGCCCTGCACTCCTCCGGCGGCGTGCACTGTCCGCGTTTGTTATGACATGTGATCGGCTGTGACGTTGACACAGCTGATCACATGATAAACCTCCAAAATCACTGGCTGTTTACCATGATCGGGGAAGCGCTGTGTCCGAGGGACACATGCCGTCCCCGAGGGACACATGCCGTCCCCGATCGCCGCGCTGCATGCCCCCACGGGCGCGCGCTAGGGGGTTATCCTGCTGGACGTCATATGACACCCAGTCAGGATAACACAACCACCACCCGGCCGTCATCTGCTATGGGCCGGGCGGAAAGTGGTTAAGCTGGCCCCTGGAGTGTATCCTGCCTCGTTGGTGATGTGCCTCCTCCTCCTCCTCTCTCCTATCAGGCACCCACGTGGAGTCAGTGACCTCATCATGCCCTCCCTCCTCATCACTGGAGCAAACCTGGCAGTATGCTGCAGCAGGGGGAACATGACTGCCAGATTGCTGTCCTTCTTGGACATTTACTGAAAAAAAAATTTTTTCAGTAAATAAACAGGAAATGAAAGAAGGTTTTGTATACAAATATTTTACTTGATAGAATGAATTAAAGGTTGTGCGTCCAGACTCACATCTGCATCAGCGATCCAGTGAAACAGCATCAAGAATCGCAGAGAGCTGCAAAGCAAAGCCGCCCGACGCTAGGGTGATCTGCGGGAATAGGAACAACGGCCATAGGCAAAACCTTCTTTCATTTCCTGTTTATTTACTGAAAAACATTTTTTTTTTGTTTAAACACAGCATTTTAGAGGTTGGATGCCCAAAATGTTTTTTCATACCATGGATTATACCAAATAAATGAATGTTGGTCACTTGACCTGCGTTGTGCTGCTGTGTGCTTCATTTAAAGTCCCACTTCTCTCTCTTTTTCATTTTAACTGTGGTCAAACAGTTCGGGGGACTCCACAGGAGGACATGGTGGGGCTAGGGAAAGAGTGGCTGATGCCATTGAGCCGAGGGAAGAGGCCACGTTAGCAGCTGGTTTGCCAGACAAAGTACCCTGAGCCTGGGTGAGAGAGGATGAGGAGGATGAGGACGGCTTGGTCATCCACTCGACCAAGTCTTCAGCATGTTGCGGCTCAACACGGCCAGCTGCCAAAAAAAAAAGGCCAAGCGTGTCCCATGGCCACGTGCTGGTGAGGATGCACCATGTCCATGACCAGCACTGTTGCCTCTAGACACAGAGCCTGCTTGTCCTCTTTTATTGGCTTGTGACTGTCTGCCTCTCCTTGTTGGCCTTCCAGACATATTATTGGCCTGCTGTGAGATGTAGCTGCACAAAACTGGGATGTATATATATACCGATTATACTGCAGCTAGCAGAATCAACTGCCTGCCTGTAGTATTATTAGTATGAGAGCTATACTGTAGGTGCAACTGTGCAGGGTTACACAGTACACTAACTGGAAATACTTCAAGAGCCTGCCTGTGCTATTAATAGTATCAGAAGAAGCACACAAGCACATGGCTTCAGGTAACTATACTGTAGGTGCAACTGTGCAGGGTTACACAGTACAGTAACTGGAAATACTTCAAGAGCCTGCCTGTGCTAGTAATAGTATCAGAAGAAGCACACAAGCACCTGGCTTCAGGTAGCTATACTGTAGGTGCAACTGTGCAGGGTTACACCGTACACTAACTGGAAATACTTCAAGAGCCTGCCTGTGCTATTACTAGTATCAGAAGAAGCACACAAGCACCTGGCTTCAGGTAGCTATACTGTAGGTGCAACTGTGCAGGGTTACACAGTACACTAACTGGAATCACTTCAAGAGCCTGCCTGTGCTATTAATAGTATCAGAAGAAGCACACAAGCACCTGGCTTCAGGTAGCTATACTGTAGGCGCAACTGTGCAGGGTACACAGTACACTAACTGTAAATACTGTAAAAACACCTGCCTGCTTGTCTGTATATTAGGAAGAGAATAACAGGAACGGATCTAGCTAAACTGAATACAGTGTGTATATATATATATATATATATATATATATATATATATATATATATATATATATATATATATATATATATATATATATACAACACCTGGGATGCATATATATACATAATACAATGCAACTGCAGCTAACTGACTCAACCTGCCTACTCTGTCTAACTTAAATCAAATGACACTGTCTCTCTGTCTATCTATCTCTCTCCACCGCAATACACTACACAGGGCCGATGTGCAGGCGGCCTTATATAGTGTGGGGCGTGTACTAAACCCCCTGAGCCATAATTGGCCAAAGCCTCCCTGGCTTTGGCCAATTACGGCTCTCTGTACACACGGCACTGTGATTGGCCAATCATCAGCCAGCAATGCACTGCGATGCCGCAGTGAATTATGGGCCATGACGCGCCACTCAAATTAACGTTCGTAATTTGGCGTACGACTGAACACGCGATGTTCGAGTCGAACGTGCGTTCGACTCGAACACGCGTTCGACTCGAACATGAAGCTCATCCCTAATTTAGATTAATCCTCCAGCTATCCCAATTATGCCAAAAATACAAATAATAGACCAGCTGGAGCTTCCTCCTATAGACTAAGAAAAGGGGTAATGGTCCTGTTAGTCACGCTGGCATTACTAGTCCTTCTCACAATGGGGCAAACAGGACCGCGCAAGTATTCTCAGCATTCTATGAAAAGGAAAGATAGGATTCCTTTGTAACATATTGTAGTATGGGTCCATATTCAGAATTAATTTTAGTTATTGATTTACAAGAAACTTAGTAATAGTTTTATGTTGGTATATAAGTAGTCACTTCTGTCTATATACAACATGCTTAATGCATGAGATATCTGTTTTATTATGCTATGGGAAGTTGGGAACCTTTGACCTTTTCTTTTCACCAGTTGTAGTATTGTTTTCCCTGCCATATATAACTGGGAGGCCGGGGATTGAATTTGAGTTTTGATTCAGGACTGAAGAAGAGAAAGTCTGAATAAAGTTGACTGTCGCCTCCAGGTATTTCATTTCTAATGAGATTGTGACTCCCCTGGATTGAAGGCTGTATTTATCTGTATTTTATCATCTGTAATACATCTTTAATCAAAGCTAAGTAAATCTCTTTTATTACTATACTACTGGTGTGTTGTTTTAATCATTGTATTTCATACACGAATCTGAAGGGTATATATAAATGAATAAATGTAACACAGAGTCTAACCCCTTGTTACACGTATCAGAAGTGAGGCCGAGTGAAAAGGCATGATGTCACAAACTGCTGCTCAAGTTTTCTCATGCAGACTGTGAAAAGTTTCATTTCAGAAAAGAAGCCACCAGCATAGTTACAGTACATAGTTAGTCTGGTTGGAAAAAAGACCATCTAGTTCAGCCAAAAAAAAAAAAAATTATACAATCCCCTATACACAATCCTATACCCACAGTTGATCCAGAGGAACGCAAAAAACCCCAACAAAGCATGATCCAATTTGCTACAGCAGGGAAAAAAATTCCTTCTTGATTCCCCGAGAGGCAATCGGATTTTCCCTGGATCAACTTTACCTATAAATGTCAGTACAAAGTTATATTATGTACATTTAGGAAACTATCCAGACCTTTCTTAAAGCAATCTACTGAGCTGGCCAGAACCACCTCTGGAGGGAGTCTATTCCACATTTTCACAGTTCTTATGCCACGTACACACGATCGGACATTCCGACAACGAAATCCTGGGATTTATTTCCGACAGATGTTGGCTAAAACTTGTCTTGCATACACACGGTCGCACAAATGTTGTCGGAAATTCTGATTGTCAAGAACGCGCTGACGTACAACGGCACTATAAAGAGGAAGTTCAATAGCCAGTGCGCCACCCTTTGGGTTCCTTCTGCTAATCACGTGTTAGTAAAAGTTTGGTGAGAGACGAGTTAGGTTAGTAGAAGTTTGGTGAGAGATGATTAGCGATTTTCTGCCTTGTGTTTTTCAGATCGTTACTGCTCTTCAGTTTGTGCTTGTGGGTTCGTATCTGGTTTTCAATGCGTGTAGTCAGTTCATATCTGGTTTTCATTGCGTATTTTTATACTATGTATTTGATTTTCAGTGCCTTCTTGTCTGCTCGTTTCTGAATTTCAGCTCGCTCTTCTCAGGCCTTTCTGATTTTCAGTGCGTTCTGTTAGTTCGTTCTGACCAGCCGACCATTTTTAAGCCATGTTGCGTGTACGTACTCATCGTAGAGTTTGTGCTGTGCAGGGGCTTGCTGTTGGGGTTCTTACTTTGACCCAAGTCCAGTCCATGAAAAGGGCGAGGAGGAACTCATGGACGAAGAATTGGTTGCTCCAGCGTGACCAATTCTTGCACATGACTTTGTTGCGGGAGATCCAGGAGAATAATCCTGATGATTTCAGGAATTATCTCTGGATGACGGACCCCGTTTTTGACCGTCTGTTGGCTTTGCTGTCCCCTTATATTATGAAGCAGGACACCTGCATGCGGCAAGCCATCACTCCGGAACAAAGGCTAGTCGCCACCTTGCAGTACTTGGCGACAGGGAGAAGTCTGCAGGACATCAAGTTCTCGACAGGCATCTCCCCCCAGGTTCTGGGAATCAATATTCCAGAAGCCTGTTCTGCCATCATTCAGGTCCTGCAGAAGGACTATATTAGGGTAAGTTTTATCCTTTAACATCACATTCTATGCATTTAAATAAATGTATTTTTTAAATAAATTTGTACTTTAAACTGAAAAATATTTCCTTTGATTTACTGCTTGTGTTTCTTTTAGCTGTCTCCTAGGTTCTCCAATGGGCTTTTTTTTGGCCATTTTCTTCAATAGTGCAAATGTAATTTCTTGGATACACGAGGTGACAATCTCTTCTTCAGCTAACTATTATGTTGTGGTTCTGCTACACACATGCCTTGTTTTTGTTGTTAATGTATGTAATGCATTAATGATAAAAATATTCATAATTTTTAGCACCCTGAATTAATTTTTTGGAGTGACAAAAATGGCCTGATTGATGCAAATTATAAAGCACTGTGGGTGTTATTTACTAAAGGAAAATTCACTTTGCACTACAAGTGCACTGCAAAAGTGCAACTGAAAGTGCACTGAAAGCGCACTTGTAGTGCAAAGTGGATTTGCCTTTAGGAAACCCCCATTGTCACTGTAAACACCAACTTAAGCAAAAAACTGCTATTGAGCATTGAAAGAAGAAGCCACACATTGTTGAGTAGAAAATGTTTTACTCTGTGCACATTCACATGTGCGTTTAAAAAAGGGTTTTTGAACAAACCAACATTTTTTTTAATACATTTTTTTTTTGGACAGTAGAAATATCCTTTTTTGTGATAAACAGGCATGTTTTTAAAAACATAAAGCAATACACAACTCAGGAGCTTACAAAGTTCAACTTTGATAAATTGAAGGTAATATCAGACATTAGTATGTCCAAACTGTGTTGATCTTGCCTTCATCAGATGGGGTGATGCCACCCCTGTGAAAGCCAAATTTTGAAGATGCACACAAATTGGGAGTCAAAATGGGGATTTCCCTCCTGATACCATGGCAAAGGTCAACATGTACTAGCTCCCATCATGGGGGATCAATGGACGTGTTTTGGGGGTGCAACCCCTTCCTCTCAGCTACTTGAGTTGCGAGGAAGGGGTTACACCCACAAAACGCGTACCTTGATATCCCGTGATGGCAGATAGCACATGTTGACACACTGTTGACACACTGTGTTCATTTCAAAATTTGGCTTTCAACATTTTTTAGAAAAGTTATAATAAAAAAAAAATCAAAAATTTTGGTGTGTTTTAGATTCTGCCTAAAACATCAATGATGTTTTTGAGTCTTTTTTCCACATCATTGATGTCTTCCTTGATCTTCTGTAAATCCCGATTGCACACCATGATCTCCCCAATGAGGACGTGTGCACTTGCACTTGTGAAATTAGATTTTTCTTCCATAACATCCACATCACCTAAAATAAAAAAAAACACACCATGTATTATAGATATGCAGGCATACATCTCTTACCTGAAGCTGTGGTCTCAGACACTCACCTGTTGTGGTCACTATTTCGCCCACCTCATAAATGTCTCCTTCCTCCACATCCTGAGGTTGTAGTTTTGGGATTTCCCCTTCTTTAGGAGGTTGGGGATCTCTGGTGACCTCAGACGTCCCGAGTCTTTTCTCCCCTATGTGAATAAAAAAAAGGTATACTTAGCACACAGATATTTGAGGCAAGAAATAGGAATATGAAACGTAGACAAAGGAAATTATTTGGCGGGATTTTTAAGGGTGCCAGCAAAAGAGAAAAGTGATTACAATACTCCACAGTAAATAGAAAAAATTACAAGATTTTTATTGGTATATACGGAACATAATTAAAAACTTTCGGTATAAATTGTGTGCACATATATAGGAATACATCTAGAATTCAAAACAGATGATAAAATATAATCACTCGGTAATAGCGTTGGAGTGATTGTCCCAACATGTTTCGCCACTCTAGGCTCATCAGGGGATCTTTAAAAGACAATTAGATGTAACACTGCATAAAACAAAACAAAGTAGAAAACATTGCATTGACGCGGAGTACAAAAAATATAATAAAATAGTAGTAGTCCAGTACAGTGTACTGTCGACTGGACATGTGCGATTAGTTTTGTACTAATTGTCTTTAAAAGATCCCCTGATGAGCCTAGAGTGGCGAAACATGTCGGGACAATCACTCCAACGCTATTACCAAGTGATTATATTTTATCATCTGTTTTGAATTCTAGATGTATCCCTGTATATGTGCACACAATTTATACCGAAAGTTTTTAATTATGTTCCGTATGTACCAATAAAAATCTTGTAATTTTTTCTATTTACTGTGGAGTATTGTAATTACTTTTCTCTTTTGCTGGCACCCTTAAAAATCCCGCCAAATAATTTCCCTTGTCTACATTTATATACAGGGATGTTGGTGCCTTTTTCTTGTCATTGTCACCCACCCATATTACCACTCTCCAGGAATATGAAAAATTGCTTGGAAGTGTCGTACGATTGACTGTTTTGACAGAGTTCCAAGCTGAAGATTTTTTCCCTTTATTAAAGCTGGAATACTTACCTTTTTGGGTAAAGTTTCACACATGTAGACACTCCTAGTATCCACTGGAGCACCTGTGTGGGACACCCTAAAAAGTTTGTTCTGTTGTCCCACACTAGTGCTCCAGCGTCCAGATGTGTAAACAGCTGCTGAGTGTCCTCTCCTTACACTGAATCAAGTGTGCATTTCATTCTAGTTACAATGTCCTAAGCTTCTTTTAATCCAAATAGGCATGAGCAAATGTAGTTAACCTGCATCTACCAAAAACATCGTATTAGTGGGCAAACTAACTATGTTTACTACGAACGATTTACTGTGCCCACGAACCTAAAACTTGCCATTTTAAACTGTACAACAGTAAAGAAAAGCACATGGAGCAGCACGAACTTAATAAGAATAATAGGAACACACGACAAATACTTACTTTTTTGCAGCACTCTCTTGATTCTTTTGTACTGATCCTGCTCCCTCAATTTGAGGTCTGACCATCGTTTCCTCAGTTGATCCTTCCAACGCTGTACCCCAAAATTTCACAACTTTAGTCATGATCTTGGCCTTTCTGACATTTGGGTTTGGGTAAGGTCCATGCTTCCCAAGATGTCCACCATCTCCACCATCTCTACAAAGGACATATTAGAGGCCTTAAATCTCCTCCGGGATTGGGGCGTTCGTGGCTCCGGGCTTTCGCCGTTGCTGCTGTCTTCATGCACTTGTTCTTTCACCGCCATGTGCTCTCCCACTGCGCTGAAAGAGAAGGGGCAGGGAACATACTAGAAAGAAGGTCAGGGGCCGGCGGAGTTTCATGCATGTGCAGTGTATATAAAGCGTAACACACGTGCATCGTACGTACGTTCCGTGAGTGGAGGATGGAGTAGCGGAAGCGCTGACGAAGGTACAATTTTAACTTTGGGCATCAGTGGCCTATACTGCTTATAGATTGAGGCCTATATTGGGACAAGATTATGCGAGTTTAGCCTGACATTAGGGTTGGTCTTGCAGATAAAATGGAGCGATTCAACGATCATGATTTCCTCCCCCAATTCATTGATTTGTACAGAGAGCTGCCCTGTTTGTGGCAGACAAAACACCCCTTTTATACAAATCGACTGAAAAGGAAGGCAGCACTGGATAAATTGCTTGAATTTGTGAAGCCGCAGATCCCCACAGCAGACATCAACTATTTGAAGTGCAAAATTGGTGGCCTGAGGAGCACATATAATAGGGAGCACAAGAAGGTTCAGGATTCCATTAGATCAGGAGCAGCAGCAGATGACATTTATGTCCCCAGGATGTGGTACTACAACAGACTGCGATTTCTGTCAGACCAGACTGAAATCAGGCCATCACTCTTAACCCTTCCTTCCACTCTTCCTTTCACCCCAGCTGAGGCTTCCGACGTCAAACCTGGGCCTTCCACCCAGGAAGATGATGTGGAGAAGCCCAGCTTGAGTCATGCATAGCATTGTTCAACGTATTTCTCAAAATTGTGCGTGGCAGCCAGGAGGTAGCAGGGGAAAGTGGCAGCCAGGAAGTGGCAGGGGTAAGTGGCAGCCAGGAGGTGGCGGGTGTAAGTGGCAGCCAGGAGGTGACCAGGCCCAGAATCCCAGGTTCCTCCCCTCCGCCTTTAACAATAAAGGCCCAGGAACGGGAGGAGTGTGGTGGAGTTAGCACTTGGGTTAATTCGGCAGGCTTCTGTGGCCCTCAGAACCCACCCCAGTCTTCTTGAGGCCTATGCCTGCATGACTGCTAACAAAATGCAGGAAATGGAGGTGGGCCAACGCCTCTTTTTTGAGGAAGTGATATATATGACACTAAATAAGGGCTTGAGGGGTTAACTCACAAGCAAATCCCACCTGTGTGAGTTGGACCATCCTCCTCCTCCACCTCCTCCACCTTCTGCCACAACTCCAACACCAGAGCCACGGCCTGGAAGCAAGCGTGGAAGGAAGCATGTAAGGAAGACAAGAGAGTGATGGCCTGGGTTCGGTCTGGTCTGGCAAAAGACACAGGCTGTTGTAAGCCCACAGACTGGGGACATATATGTCACCTGCTGCTGTTCCTGATCTCTCGGAGTCCTGGACCTGATTGTGCTCCCTATTAAATGGACTCCTCAGGCTCCCAATTTTGCCTGTCAAATAGTTGATGTATGCCCTGGGGTACAAAGGCTTTGCTAACTTCACCAGTTTATCCAGCGTTGCCTTCCGTTTTATTTTGTTATGACCACTAATAAATGTATATTTTTTTTCTTAAATCATTGGCTATGTGTTATAATTAAAAAAGGACAGTTTGTTTGTGAGTAGGCAGGTACATTTCAAAAATACAATGTGTAATTAACAAGGGACACCAACACCAACCAATCTCTTTGAGGTTAAAAAATACAAGATAATAATTGTGTTGTGGTAACTTGACACAAAAAAGAGAAAAAATATTATGGAGATCACTAGAAAAAAAATAAAAAACAGGAGATCTTGATTTAAAAAAAAAAGGAGATCACTATAAACAAAAATTATAAACATTATTCTGGAGATCTGGCGAAAAAATAAAAAATATTATTCATGAGATCACAAAAAATAATAAAGAAATCAGTTTGTCAGAACTCTGTGTGAATATCAGCAGCAAAACAACTTCATCATTCTAGCATTATAAAGAAGAAGAGAATGCGCTGCATTAAAAGATTTCAAAATTTGCAGTGTGACGAATGTGCTATCTCCATTACGAACGCTAGTTTTACCAGACCGAGCACTTCCGTCTTGTACTTGATTCAGAGAATGCATGAAATTTTGTGCGTTAGAACTGTCTACACACGCTCAGAATTTACGATAACGGATTTTGTTGTCGGAAAATTTGAGAACCAGCTCATAAATTTTTGTTGTCCGCCACAAAAAATGTCCGATGGAGCCTACACACGGTCGGAATTTCCGACACCAAGCTCATTTGTTGTCGGAATGTTTCTGTATTTGGAGATGAAATATTTTTTCCTCCAGATGTAAAGAGTGCCCCCTTGTCCTCTGTGTTGACCTTAAAGAATGGCTTGAAAGAGGGGGCAACCTTGTAGACGAGGAACAGGAAGTTAGAAAATCAGACACCAAAAAGAAGCATTTTAAAAGGAAAATGAAGGAAAAGGTAAGTAAACACACAGTACACTACCTTACAGGAACATAATTAGAAGATAAAAAACGAACCTTTAGAATCACTTTAAAGTGAATAACTCAACACCAAGTTCACTATATGGACCCCTTATATAATTATACATGGTGATCATATCCCCCCTTATGTATTTATATATGGTGATCATATCCCCCCCTTATGTATTTATATATGGTGATCATATCCCCCCTTATGTATTTATACATGGTGATCATATCCCCCCTTATGTATTTATAAATGATGATCATATCCCCCCTTATGTATTTATACATGGTGATCATATCCCCCCTTATGTATTTATACATGGTGATCATATCCCCCCCTTCTGTATTTATACATGGTGATCATATCCCCCCTTATGTATTTATAAATGATGATCATATCCCCCCTTATGTATTTATACATGGAGATCATATCTCCCCTTATGTATTTATACATGGTGATCATATCCCCCCTTATGTATTTATAAATGATGATCATATCCCCCCTTATGTATTTATAAAGGATGATCATATCCCCCCTTATGTATTTATAAATGATGATCATATCCCCCCTTATGTATTTATACATGGAGATCATATTCCCCCCTCATGTATTTATAAATGATGATTATATCCCCCCTTATGTATTTATACATGGAGATCATATCCCCCCTTATGTATTTATACATAACGATCATATCCCCCCTTATGTATTTATACATGGTGATCATATCCCCCCTCATGTATTTATACATGATGTTCATATCCCCCTTATGTATTTACCGTATTTATCGGCGTATAACACGCACTTTTTTACCCTTAAAATCAGGGGGAAATCGTGGGTGCGTGTTATACCCTGATCCCCGCCGATCTCCGCTGATTGTGAGGGGAGAGGAGCGAGCGCCGCCGATATACACATAGCTGAGTCTACTCGGCTAGGCTCGGCTCCTCTCGGCTCCGCTCACAGTCCCACCATTGGACCTGTGTTATGTCCATCATAAGAGCCGGGCCAAGGGGCAGGACTGGGCGGGACTGCGAGAGGAGCCGAGAGGAGCCGAGATACACAGGACATCCGGCTCTGTGTATCTCGGTGGCGTAAATTTTAAACCATCAGCCTGCAATGACACTGACAAGGCTGCAGATGGACACTGATCATTCTGCAATGGTCGACAAGGCTGCAGATGGACACTGATCATTCTGCAATGATGGACAAGGCTGCAGATGGACACTGATGAGGCTGCATTGATGGGCATTTAAATGTAAGTTTTAATTCCTTAAACTTCCCTCCTAAAGGTTTTTTCCTTAAAATTCCCTCCTAAACTTGGGGTGCGTGTTATACGCCAATAAATACTGTATATAATGATCCTATCCCCCCCCCCCCCCCTATGTATTTATACATGGTGATCATATCCAAACTGCTAATGTCGTGTTTGGTGAGCATTGATTCCGAGTATGCATGTTTGTACTTTGGCCTTTTGTGTGACGGACTTGTGTACACATGATAGGAAAATCTGACAACAGACCATTGTCTGCCGAAAACTTACTAGCCTGCCATCCAACATTTGTTGGAGGAAAGTTGGACAACAATTGTATGATGGGGCGTACTAACAGTCGGATTTTAGGCCAACAGTCTGTCAGCACACTGCACACAATTTCCTGCCGAAAATCCGATCGTGTGTACGAGGCTTTACAGTCAATACCCAGCTTAATAGATTCCTCCATCCACACAATGAAGATAGATTGAGGAATTCCTCCAAGATCATACAGACATCATATAATGGAATTATGGAGATGAGGAGATAACTCACGGTCTGTAACATTTAGAGTGACGGGAGAACTGATATCACCGGTATTGATCTGGCACCGGTAATCTCCACTGTCTCGCTCTGCTGAAGATTTGATCTGAAGGATCTGTTCATCTCCTGGTATTGTTCTCCCATCTTTGTACCAGTGATAGGTCCGGGGCTTCCATGGTACAGAAGACGGCACATCACATGTTAGAGTCACTTCATCACCTTGTAGTATATTCCCCCAGTTGGGTGTGAAGGTCACCTCTGGTCTGATGGCACCTCCTATAGAAGAGGAGATCACACATAACCACATTAATAGCACAATGTTCAATAATGACATTCTGAAGATGAGAGATTCTGTTTGAAAAGCAAAAACATTCACTTTACACTCCAGAAAGACAAAGAAATCCATCAACATTCTATAGATAGAATAAGAAAGAACTCAGCGGTGAAGTAATTTCTGGAGGATGATAAACACCACACTCACACATTGGGTGAGCAGGCAGAAGAGGAGTGTATCTAAAGACTGTACATGGTTAAAGTGTCCCTGAAGAATCGTTCTTCCAGTCAAGTGGGCATCCTTTAATATCCCTATTCCTATCCAAGTTTTATCCTCTCAATAAAACATAAAAACCAAGCACTGGACTGTTTCCTGACTCAAGTGTGCTGTGAAAATGCGATGTGCCTGGCTGTGCAGTGTGGGGGATCCCTTTCTACTTGCGGCTTCTTCTTAGGGGGTGCACTACACATATATTTTGTGAGGGGAATTGTTGCTAAACCTCAGAAGTGAAATGTGAACAAAGCATAACCCTGTATAGTGTGTACTTGTCTCAGTCCAGAGCACTAAGTGTCATCTCTGTCTGCTGCTTTGTTCCTCTGCTATCAGCATGAATCACTTCTGAAAAGTTTTCCTGACACCAAGAGAAAAATGGTGACAGGGGAGTGACCATCAGCAGATTGACAGCCTCAGAGCTGTTTCTGTGAGCTATGTGAATCTAGGTGTGTCTCTTCCCTCCAATCAGCTCTCAGAGACCCCACTGACCTCTGCAGAGTATAACATCACCCTTTTTTCTGAACGCTTGGACAAGCTTTATAGATTCTGGACTTTGAACGGATGTAGAGAAGAGAAGAGTGCAGATAAACAGGTACAACCTATGTAGGAGGATTTGTCTCATCTCTGTGTATCACCTGAGGCCAGTCACTTCACTGGAAATATGGAAGGGTTTACAACCACTTTAAAAAAAAAAAAAAGTTTGTGGCTTAAATCTATACCCTGGTCTAAGGCTAAGCATTACATTTGAGTTGAAGTGCTCATTATACATTAAAAGCTGTTTAAATGAAACCCTCAAAATGTGTTTGTATATAAATGTCTGGCCAAGTCGCCATCCTCAGCTACTTACATCTGTGTCTTTATCTGGAGCTGAAATGCAGCCAACAGCTGTTTGTTCCTTGCTGACAGCAGAAAATGTTGTCTCCGCCCCCATCCATCCAATAATAACATTGATCCCCATACTGAGCCCTTCATCCATCCCCAGATCCCCGTACTATCCCCAGGATGTGCCGTGTTATAGGGACTCACCTTTCACAGAGAGCGAGAATTCATCTGAGTACTCATACAAATCAGATCTACCAGGAAATTCTATTTGTTTAGAACATTTATAATGTCCGGCTGTGTTTAGATCCACTTTCTGAATACGGAACTCAGAGTCTGGGAATTGTGATTTTATCTCTTCATTATTCTTGTAAAATCTTGTTGGAAAGACACTAAGACCTTTTAAATGATGGCATCTCAGAGTCAGGGGGTCTCCTTCATAGATGGCAGATGGAGGTCTCTGCAGGATGACATAATCTGGAAAAAATGTAAAAAAAAAAGTGAGTAAAGTACGCAGTGCAAAATATAAGGAAAATCTCAGTATCCGAATAACAGCAGCCTGACTGATATAGAGAAATCCTCCAGATATCCCAATTATGACAAAAATACAAATAATAGACCAGCTAGAGCTTCCTCCTATAGACTAATGCCCCGTACACACGGTCGGATTTTCCGATGGAAAATGTCCGATCGGAGCGTGTTGTCGGAAATTCCGACCATGTGTGGGCTCCATCGGACATTTTCCATCGGATTTTCCGACACACAAAGTTTGAGAGCAGGAGATAAAATTTTCCGACAACAAAAATTGTCGGAATTTCCGATCGTGTGTACACAAATCCGACGGACAAAGTGCCACGCATGCTCAGAATAAATAAAGAGATGAAAGCTATTGGCCACTGCCCCGTTTATAGTACCGACGTACGTGTTTTACGTCACCGCGTTCAGAATGATCGGATTTTCCGACAACTTTGTGTGACCGTGTGTATGCAAGACAAGTTTGAGCCAACATCCGTCGGAAAAAATCCTAGGATTTTGCTGTGGGAATGTCCGAACAAAGTCCGACCGTGTGTACGCCCTATAAGAAAAGGGGTAATGATCCTGGTAGTCACGTTGGCACTACTAGCACACCTCCCAACTTTCTAAAATGGGAACGAGGGACACCTATTAGCAAAAGCATGTAGGCATAGGACACACCTCCTGCCATGCCCTCTTAACCGCTTCCCGCCCGCCGTACGCCAAGTGACGTCCTCTGTTTTGAGCAGGGATATCTGAATGATGCTTGTAGCTACAGGCATCGTTCAGATATCGTCTTTTAGAGCCGGCGAATCTGTGCACCATAAGAATGATCATAGCAGCTGTTCCGCCGCTTGATCGTTCTTACGGGAGGTGAGAGGGGACGTCCCTCCCCCTCCCGCCGCCCTCCAGTGTTTCTAACGACTCACCGATACAATCGGTGAGTCGGACACAGGATCCGCCGGCCCCGGATGTTCAGAATAGAGATTTCCGGCGGACTAGATGGTTGCCGGAATCTCTATGATCGTTCGGAGGCGGGGCGCGATGTTATGACGTCACGCCCGGCCTCTGTATTAACAAAATGGCGCCGCTTCAGCTGGGAAGCTGAGATCGTTTTTTGTTTTTGTTTATTTATTTCAGGCTTCCCAGAGGAAAGAGTTGAGATGTGGGGTCTTATTGACCCCATATCTCACTGTAAAGAGAACCTGTCATGGCATATTCCTATTACAAGGGATGTTTACATTCCTTGTAATAGAAATAAAAGTGATCAAAAAATTTTTTTGAGGAAAAAAAGTGTCAAGTTAAAATAAATGAAGTAAAATTAAAAATTAAAAAAAAAACATTTTTTAAAGCGCCCCTGTCCCCGTGAGCTCGCACGCAGAAGTGAGCGCATACGTAAGTCCCGCCCACATATGAAAATGGTGTTCAAACCACACATGTGAGGTATCGCCGCGAACGTTAGAGCGAGAGCAATAATTTTGGTCCTAGACCTTCTCTGTAAGTCAAAACATGAAACCAGTAAAAAATTTATAAGCGTCGCCATGTGGATTTTTAAATAGCGAAGTTTGGCACCATTCCACGAGCGTAAGCAATTTTGAAGCGTGACATGTTAGGTATCTATTTACTCAGCGTAACTTCATCTTTCACATTATGCAAAAACATTGGGCTAATTTTATACAAAACTGTTTTTTTCCCAAAAAAACGCATTCGAAAAATTACCGTGCGAGATAAAAAGTTGCAATGACCGCCATTGTATTCTCTAGAGTCTTTGCTAAAAAAAATATATAATGTTTTGGGGGTTCTATCAACTTTCTACCAAAAAAAATGATGATTTTTACATGTAGGAGAGAAATGTCAGAATTGGCCTGGTAGGCAGGAGAATTATACAAATAAACTGATTAGTTAAACCCACAAGTGTTCTTTTATCACTACTATTCCTTTATATTGGCTTTTGAAATTTACAAATGCAGCAAAAAAAATGAGGGACAAATGAGGTGGAATGAGGGACAGAAGGACATTGCTCCACATCAGGGAAAGTCCCTCCAAATCATGGACAGTTGGGAGCTATGCACTAGTCCTTCTCACAATGGGGCAAACAGGACCGTGCAAGTATTCTCAGCATTCTATGAAAAGGAAAGATGGGATTCCTTTGTAACATATTGTAGTACGGGTCTATATTCAGAATTCATTTTAGTTATTGACAGGGACGTTGCTAGGTCTGCAAAATATCTGAGGCAATGGTCACCAACCTTTTTGCAGGCCGGGGGGGGCACGCCGGTGGTAAGCAATTTTTCGCAGGCAAAGGCTGGTGTTGGCGTTTCAATCATCATGGCACCATGGTTGATATGGTGTGAGGGTGATTGAAGTGTATTGTTTATTGTTACATTCTAATATAAAATGAAGTGGTTCAACTCACCATAATTCAGAATCAGTGGGAGCCCTGGGCATGTCACTTGCCACATCTCCTGCCACCAGATGCAGCGTGTCACTTGCCACCATCGCCTGTCGCCAGATGCAGCTTTTTAACTTGCCACCATCACCTGCCTCTAGATGTGGATTGTCACTTGCCATGTCGCCTGCCCCCATTTACAGATTGTCACTTGCCACGTCACTTGTCACGTCACCTGCCACCATTTGCAGATTGTCACTTGCCACGTCACTTGTCACATCACCTGCCACCATTTGCAGATTGTCACTTGCCATGTCACTTGTCACATCACCTGCCACCATTTGCAGATTTCTCACTTGCCACGTCACTTGCCACCATTTGCTGATTGTCACTTGCCACGTCACTTGCCACCATTTGCTGATTGTCACTTGCCATGTCACCTACCCCTTGATGCAGATTGTCACTTGCCACATCACCTGCCATTATTTGCAGATTGCCACGTCACCTGTCACCATTTGCAGATTGCCACTTGCCAGGTCACCTGCCACCATTTGCAGATTGTCACTTGCCACATCACTTGTCACGTCACCTGCCACCATTTGCAGATTGTCACTTGCCACGTTACTTGTCACATCACCTGCCACCATTTGCAGATTGTCACTTGCCATGTCACTTGTCACATCACCTGCCACCATTTGCAGATTGTCACTTGCCACCATTTGCCGATTGTCACTTGCCACGTCACTTGTCACATCACCTGCCACCATTTGCAGATTGTCACTTGCCACGTCACTTGCCACCATTTGCCGATTGCCACTTGCCACGTCACCTGCCCCTTGATGCAGATTGTCACTTGCCACATCACCTGCCACCATTTGCAGATTGCCACGTCACCTGCCACCATTTGCAGATTGTCACTTGCCAGGTCACCTGCCACCATTTGCAGATTGTCACTTGCCACGTCACCTGCCACCATTTGCAGATTGTCACTTGCCACATGTCCTGCCACCATTTGCAGATTGTCACTTGCCACGTCACCTGCCACCTGATGCAGATTGTTACTTGCCACGTCAGATGCCACCTGATGTGGATTGTCAATTACCACGTCACCTGCCACTATTTGCAGATAGCTATGTCACCTGCCACCATTTGCAGATTGTCACTTGCCACGTCACTTGCCACCATTAGCAGATTGTCACTTGCCACGTCACCTGCCACCTGATGCAGATTGTTACTTGCCACGTCACCTGCCACCTGATGTGGATTGTCAATTACCACATCAACTGCCACTATTTGCAGATAGCTACGTCACCTGCCACCATTTGCAGATTGTCAGTTGCCACGTCACTTGCCACCATTTGCAGATTGTCACTTGCCACGTCACCTGCCACCATTTGCAGATTGTCACTTGCCACGTCACCTGCCCCTTGATGCAGATTGTCACTTGCCACATCACCTGCCACCTGTCACCATTTGAATATTGTCACTTGCCACGTCTCCTGCCATCATTTGCAGATTGTCACTTGCCACCTCACCTGCCACCTTATGCGGATTGTCACTTGCCACGTCACCTGTCACCATTTGCAGATAGCTACGTCACCTGCCACCATTTGCAGATTGTCACTTTCCACGTCACCTGCCACCATTTGCAGATTGTCACCTGCCACCATTTGCAGATTGTCACTTGCCAAGTCACCTTCCACCATTTGCAAATTGTCACTTGCCACTTCACTTGTCAGGTCACCTCTCATCTTGAATGTGAAGCATTTTAGGGTGTGCCCCCAAGTATGTTTTTGTATATTGTATGAACCCTGACCAGGTCTCTTGGGCTGGAGCACCCCTCCCCCTCCTCATTACCTCTTATTAGTGGCCACCAGTGCATAGGAGGAATCCCTTCAGTTCTCCCACATAGAGGAGTTTGTCTCCCATGGTGGAGATGCAGGTTCTTTCATTCTATTACTAGGGTAGGACCCACTAATTCGGGGTACTTTGTCGCAGTAAGTGGACTGAGCACTATATGACCATATAGTGTGACCAAACCTCCGTATTTTTGAATATGTTCAGGTGTTTTTACCTAACCTTGCAGGATAAATGTCATTTTTGTATGTGTGCGCTGTAATCTGTTTTGTACTGTTTTTGGTCTCATAGCAGCACCATCTTGAATGTAAAGCATTTTAGGGTGTGCCCCCAAGTATGTTTTTGTATATTGTTACGTCACCTGCCACCATTTGCGGATTGTCACTTGCCACGTCACCTGCCAACTGATGCAGATTGTCACTTGCCACGTCACCTGCCACCATTAGCAGACTGTCATTTGCCACGTCACCTGCCACTAGATGTGGGTTCTCACTTGCCAATTGATGTGGATTGTCACTTGCCATGCCAGCTAGTGCCACCAAATGTGCATTGTCACTGCATTGGTGGCTGGCTGGAAGCACTGATCCATTCAGTGAGAGCAGGAGAGCGGAGATGCGGGGTGGGCAGTGAGAGATGATGTCATCTCTCTGCTCCCCGCCGCACATCGCTCCCACATTGAAGTGGTCTGGCTGTGAGGGCACAAGAGTGGTGATGTGGAGCGGGCAGAGAGAGATGATGTCATCTCTGCTCATCCGGCCGCTCTTCTCTCTCCTCCTCCTCTAAGGCAGCCCTCTCGCCCGCCACAGCCGCCACCCGCTGGTTAGGCAGAGACCCTGCGGCAAGAGACTCTGGGCTATGGGCTCCAGATTCGGGGCTACAGCCTCGATAGCCACTGTTGGAAGGCAACATGATTTAATATCATATTTCTGGAGTTTCTTTCTGGTTGATACAACCAAGCATTTGCTTTCCTGGGGGTGGCCTGTAATGTCTTTGTAGCAGATCTGAAAGAAGAGATCAGGCCTCCATCAAAGCTGAACAACTCTTGGCTCCAGACCGTCTGTTGCTATAACACAATCTCTTTTATTACTATACTACTTGTGTGTTGTTTTAATCATTGTACTTCATACGCGAATCTGAAGGGTAAATATAAATAAATAAATGTAACACGGAATTTAACCCCTTGTTACACATATCAGAAGTGAGGCAGAGTAAACAGGCATGATGGCACAATCTGCTGCTCAAGTTTTCTCTGTGAAAAGTTTCTTTTCAGAAAAGAAGCCACCAGCATAGTTACAGTACATAGTTTGTCTGGTTGAAAAAAGACACAATCCATCTAGTTCAATCAAAAAAAAAAAATATATACAATCCCCTATACACAATCCTGTACCCACAATTGATCCAGAGGAAGGCAAAAAACCCCAGCAAAGCATGATCCAATTTTCTACAGCAGAGAAAAAAATTCCTTCCTGATCTCCTGAGAAGCAATTGGATTTTCCCTGAATCAACTTTACCTATAAATGTCAGTAACATTATATTATGTACATTTAGGAAAGAATCCAGGCCTTTCCTAAAGCAATCTACTGAGCTGGCCAGAACCACCTCTGGAGGGAGTCTATTCCACATTTTCACAAATCTTACTGTGAAGAAACCTTTCCGTATTTGGAGATGAAATATTTTTTCCTCTAGATCTAAAGAGTGCCCCCTTGTCCTCTGTGATGACCTTAAAGTGAATAACTCAACGCCAAGTTCACTATATGAACCCCTTATATAATTATACATGGTGATCATATCCTCCTTATGTATTTATACACAGTGATCATATCCCCCCTTATGTATTTATATATGGCGATCATATCCTCCCTTATGTATTTAAACATAATGATCATATCCCCCTTATGTATCTATACATGGTGATCATATCCCCCCTTATGTATTTATACATAATGATCATATCCCCCTTATGTATCTATACATAATGATCATATCCCCCCTTATGTATTTATACATAATGATCATATTCCCCTTTATGTATCTATACATGGTGATCATATCCCCCCCTTATGTATTTTTTTATACATGGTGATAATACCCCCCTTATGTATTTATAAATGGTGATCATATCCCCCCTTATGTATTTATACATGGTGATCATATCCCCCCTTATGTATTTATACATGGTGATCATATCCCCCCTTATGTATTTATTAGGGTTGCACAGATACTACTTTTTAAAAACCTGTTACAAGTACAGGTACAACTACTCACTGATACCGATTACCAATACTTTTTTTTAATGTCGAGTGACAGTTTCGGCACTAGAGGCTGGCACTGGTAGGCGGCACTGGTATGTGGCACTGACTGATGGGCATTGATTTGCAGCACTGATAGGTGGCACTGACTGATGGGCACTGATAGGTGGCACTGACTGATGGGCACTGATATGTGGTACTGACTGATGGCCACTGATTTGTGGCACTTATGGCTGGCACAGATAGATGGCATGTATGGGCACTGATAGGTGTCACTGATATGTGGCGCTTCCTGGTGGGCACTGATTTACAGCACTAATAGGTGGCACTGACTGATGGGCACTGATGGCTGGCACTGATGGGTGGCACTGATATGTGGCACTTACTGATGGGCACTGATTTGCAGCACTGGTATGTGGCACTGATTGATCGGCACCGATAGGTGGCACTGATATGTGGCGCTTACTGATGGGCACTGATTTGCAGCACTGATAGGTGGCACTGACTGATGGGCACTGATGGCTGGCACTGATATGTGGCACTTACTGATGGGCACTAATTTGCAGCACTGGTATGTGGCACTGACTGATGGGCACTGATTTGTAGCACCGATAGGTGGCACTTTTGGGCAATGATAGGTGGAACTGATTGGTAGGCAGTGGCACTGAAATGCAGCACTTATAATTACTGGCAGATTGGCATGATATGACATCTTTGTACACCCTGCACTTGGCCTCAGTAAGCCTAGTCAGAATGCAGTAGCAGACATTTTGTTACACCCAGTCCATGTAGTTAGTGAACTATATGGGCTGGGTGTAACAAGATGTCCGCTGCCACCTTCTGACTGCAGGCTTGTACCAGTGCAGGGTGTACCAAGATGAGCGTCGCATTGTACAGTCTCTGACAGAGACACGGGCCATCACTTCCTTTAACTATTCTGACGGCCCGGGTCACCGATTCTGACGGGCGGCTCATGCGGCTGCAATCCACACCCCTGCCCCAGCCAGCTTACCTTCCGCTGCCAGGACTCGTGCTCTGCTCTGCCCTCTTCGCTCACTGACTTCTGGGAGCCTTTTCATGCGAAAGGTATCGGGTGAAGCATACAATACAAGTACTCGGGCATATACTCGGTACTGGCACCAATACCGATACTAGTATCGGTATTGGTGCAACCCTAGTATTTATACATGGTGATCATACCCCCGCTTATGTATTTATACATGGAGATCCAAAAGGCTAATGTCGTGTTTGGTGAGCATTGATTCTGAGCATGCGTGTTTGTACTTTCAACTTTTGTGTGACGGACTTGTGTACACACGATAGGAAACTCTGACAACAGACCGTTGTCCGCCGAAAATTTACTAGCCTTCCATCCAACATTTGTTGGTGGAAAGTTGGACAACAATTGTCTGATGTAGCGTACTAACGGTGGGATTTTAGGCAGTCTGTCATCACACAATCCCCTGCCGAAAACCTGATCATGTGTACGAGGCTTTACAGTCAATACCCAGCTTAATAGATTCCTCCATCCACACAATGAAGATAGATTGAGGAATTCCTCCAAGATCATACAGACATCATATAATGGAATTATGGAGATTAGGAGATAACTCACCGATTGTAACAGTTAGAGTGACCGGAGCACTGATATCACCGGTATTGATCCGGCACTGGTAATCTCCACTGTCCCGCTTTGCTGAAGATTTGATCTGAAGGATCTGTTCATCTCTGTGTATTGTTCTCCCATCTTTGTACCAGTGATAGGTCCGGGGCTTCAATGATACAGTAGATGGCAACTCACATCTTAGAGTCACATCATCACCATATAGTACATTCCCCCAGTTGGGTGTGAAGGTCACCTCCGGTCTGATGGCACCTCCTATAGAAGAGGAGATCACACATAACCACATCAATAGCACAATGTTCAGTAATGACATTCTGAAGATGAGAGATTCTTATTGAAAAGCAAAAACATTCACTTTACACTCCAGAAAGACAAAGAAAGCCATTAACATTCTATAAATAGAAGAAGAAAGAACTCAGCGGTGAAGTAAATTCTGGAGGATGATAAACACCATACTCACACATTGGGTGAGCAGGCATCCAACACACCCAGCAATGAGTTATATTTACTAAAAGGAGAAGAGTATGTTCACTTTTAAACAATTGAGCCCTGGAAAGTTTTACCCCCTTCACGACCAGGCCATTTTCTGCTATTCGGCACTGCGCTACTTTAACTGGCAATTGCGCATTTCATGCAACACTGTGCGCACATTACATTTTTATCATTTTTTTTCACACAAATAGATGCCACTGCGTTTTTTGTGAAAATTTTGAAAAAAGATTTTGAAAAACAAATATTTTCTACTTTCTGTCATAATAAATACAAATAAAAATCAAATTTCTTCACACGTTTAGGCCAAAATGTATTCTGCTACATGTTTTTTGATTAAAAAAAAATCCCAATAAGTGTATATTGATTGGTTTGTGTGAAAGTTATAGAGTCCACAAACGATGAGATATATATTTGAAAATTGATCAGTCCTGATAAACTGATGGCCGATCTCATTTCTTGAGACCCTAAAATGTCAGGACAGTACAGATCACCCCCCAAATGACCCCTTTTGGAAAGTAGACAGTCTGAGGCATTTAGTAGGAGGCATGGTGTGAGCTTTATGAAGTTGTAATTTTTTGTCACAATTTTTATCAAAATTAAGAAACTGAATATACTGTATATACAGTGGTACCTTGGATTACGGGCATAATTCGTTCCAGAAGAATGCTTGTAATCCAAAGCACTCGTATATTAAAGCGAGTTTCTCCATAGGAAATAATGGAAACTCAGATAATCCATTCCAGTGGCACTGCTAGTGTATGCAGTACCACATGTAACCAGAGGTGTGGGGGCGCCAGAAACATTCGGAAACACTCGGAGAGCACTCAGAGTCGCTCAGATGCACTCGGAGAGGCTCGGGAATGGAGTGTTTCCGAGTGTTTCCGAGTATTTCCGAGCGGCTCCAAACGGCTCTGAACAGCTCCGAGTGTCACTGCATCTCTTTTACAGAAATGGCATCTAAAATCAAATAAATATGTAGGATAACAAGCTCCTATAAAAAGCAAAGAGAATATCAGGAAATTCAAAGTTAAAGAAGAGATCATTTTGGGAAGAATATTGGACAAAAGATTTATACTTCATATTCATGACTGTCTGAAACATTTGTCCACATATACATTTTTTGATTATCCAATTATTCTGATATTAATGTTCATATTAAGTTAGGATTATCATTATTATTTTTATTTATTTTTCCTTATTCATATATTGAATATTTTTAGGTTACAACTGCACAATCATTCTAGTTAACAGAAGAACTTTTTTTAATAACTTAAGAAACATATCACTCTTAGAACAATGGAAAGTTATGACAAGTTTTAGAGTGTAAAATATATTTTCAAAGAGCTAAACTATTATTTGGGCACAAATATGGAAATATAATGTTACATCCTTTACTTATTTTAATTATTATTATTGATATTAGTCATTATGTTATACATTTTTAAAATCTATACCTTTATTTTAAGAATTTTAATAGATAGATCTAGGAGTTAAAAGTAAAGAGAAAAGCATTTAGAAGGAGAGTTATTTCTAGCTGCTTCAGTTCTGAGGAATATTGTGTCCGATCATTTGATACAAGGATGTGTATATGTGATATGAATGATATTTGAATGTATTAATAATAATTTAATATGATTAATCCTAATTCAGGGGGGATTGTTGGAATATTGTTCCAAATTCATAATTCGGCACTTATAGGTGTTATATTATATTTATGGCAAGCTTGCAAAACATATTTGGTTTTATGGTTAGTCATAATAAATACAGTATGTGTGAATGACCTTGATCAAATGTTCAGTAAAATAGATCCTCATCTATAGCTGAGTATTGCTAAAAGTATTTGGTGTATGTAGTTAGTTTGAGAATGACATATAAGTTATCTGGTATAGAATGTCAAGGGAGGTCCAGAATAGACCAGTATTTATGTAGTTAGAGGAATAATTCATATTTTTTTATATCCTGTTAGTTTAGTGTAGTCTCAGTCATATTAATAAGTATTTGTATATAGTTACTTAATGTAGTTAAAGTTGGTAATATGTGTTCATATTAGTAGATGTTTGGTTATATGACATTACATGATCAGCACTAGGGATGAGCGCGAACACCCTCCTGTTCGGTTCGCAGCAGAACATGCGAACAGGCAAAAATTCAGCAGAACACACGAACAACGTTAAAGTCTATGGGACACGAACATGAAAAATCAAAAGTGCTAATTTTAAAGGTTTATATGCAAGTTATTGTCATAAAAAGTGTTTGGGGACCCGGGTCCTGCCCCAGGGGACATAAATCAAATTTTAAAAAACGGCCATTTTTTTCGGGAACAGTGATTGTTTTAAGGCTTAAAGTGAAACAATAAAAATGAAATATTCCTTTAAATATCGTGCCTGAGGGGTGTCTATAGTATGCCTGCAAAGTGGCGCATTTTTCCTGTGTTTAGAACAGTACCACAGCAAAATGACATTTCTAAAGGGAAAATCGTCATTTAAAACTGATCACAGCTGTAATGAATTGTCGGGTCTCGGCTATATAGGTAAAACTCATTGAAAAAAAGAGCATGGGATCCCACCCCCTCAGTCCATTACCAGGTCCTTTGGGTCTGGTATGAGTATTAAGGGGAACCCCAAACCAAAATTTTAAAAAAATTGCGTGGGGGTCCCCCTAAAATCCATACCAGGCCCTTCAGGTCTGATATGGAAATTAAGGGGAACCCTGCACTAAATTTTAAAAAGAAAATGGCGTAGGGGCCCCCCCAAAATCTATACCAGACCCTTCAGGTCTGGTATGGATTTTAAGGGGAACCCTGCTCCAAAAATTTTTAAAAAATGGCGTGGGGAACCCCCAAGATCCATACCAGACCCTTATCCGAGCATGCAACCTGGCAGGCTGCAGGAAAATAGGGGGACTAGAAAACGCCCCCCTCCTGAACCGTGCCAGGCTACATGCCCTCAACATGGGGAGGATACCTTGTCCCCATGTTGATGGGGACAAGGGCCTCATCCCCACCACCCTTACCCGGTGGGTGTGGGAGTATGCGGGCGGGGGGCTTATCGGAATCTGGAAGCCCCGTTTAACAAGGGGACCCCAGATCCCGGCCTCTCCCCCTGTGTGAATTGGTAATGAGGTACCCAAGCATACCCCTACCATTTCACAAAAAAAGTGTCAAAATGGTAAAAAAGACAAGATACAGCTTGGGACAAGTCCTTTATTAAAAAATAAAAAAAATAAAAATGTCCCATGATATAGGTTCACGCCGCCCGACGGACCGGAAAAAAAACCGCAATGGATCCACCTCCATGGGAGGCTCCCGCCGACTGATGTGTCTTCTCTGTGACAGTTCTTATATAACTGAGGGCGGGGCCACCCAGTGACGTAACTGGGTGACCCTGCCCCCCTCTGATGCCACGGGGGCGACCCCGAAGGTCGATACCTTTTCCTAAAAGGAAAACTATATGAAATGGAATGTACCCTGGCAAACATCTATTGCCCCAATAAGAACCCAACAAATTATCTGAAGCAGGTCATGGGGAAGTTAATGGATTTTAAAAAGGAAAGTGTGATTATGACAGGAGATCTAAATTTTGGTTGAAACCAAGAATTGACAGTACGTCGCGGGCAGTTGAAAAATAATAAAAAATACATTGTTTTAGTGTCAATTGCTGGATATTTGGAGAATGCAGCATCCTAAGATGCAGTATTATACGTTCTACTCCCCTGTGCATGCGACGTACTCAAGGATCGACTGCATAATGGTCGAACACAGGCTACTGGAATTGGTGACTAAGATGAATATCACCGTAAACGGGTGACCCCGCCCCCTCTGACAACACGGGGAAAGCCATAGGGATATCCCGGTGCGTTAGAACTGTCACCTCAACAGAAGCGTCACACAGTGGAACACTCCCACTGAGGCAGATCGTGCGGCAGACAAATCGGAGAAGAAGCCGGAGGAAGATGCCAGTCAAGAAGACCGGAGGAAGAAGCGGGGGAAGAAGAAAATGGAGGAAGAAGAAGAAGGGGGCTTCCAGATTCCAATAAGCCCCCCGCCCGCAGACCCCCACAACCACCGGGCAAGGGTTGTGGGGATGAGGCCCTTCTCCCCATCAACATGGGGACAAGGTGCTTTGGGCATGTGGCCTGGTACGGTTCAGGTACAGTACGGTATGGTTCAGTTCAGCGCTCTCTTGTGCCCCCCTCTTTTCCTGCGGCCTGCCAGGTTGCATGCTCGGATAAGGGTCTGGATATGGATTTTTGTGGGGACCCCACGCCATTTCTTTTAAAAATTTTGGCGCAGGGTTCCCCTTAAAATCCATACCAGACCTGAAGGGTCTGGTATGGATTTTGAGGGGGACCCCCACGCCAGTTTTTTTTACATTTTGGCACGGGGTTCCTCTTACAATTCATACCAGATCTGGTGTGGATTTTGAGGGGGACCCCCACGCCATTTTTTTTTTCAATTTTTACTTTAGACTTTTTTTTCCTTTAGAAATGTCATTTTGCTGTCAGACTGTTCTAAACACGGGAAACATGCGCCACTTTACAGGCATACTATAGACACCCCCAGGTACGAAATTTAAAAGAACATTACACTTTTATTGTTTCACTTTAAGCATTATTAAAATCACTGCTTCTGAAAAAACAGCCATTTTTAAAACTTTTTTTTGCATTGATACATGTCCCCTGGGGCAGGACCCAGGTCCCCAAACACTTTTTATGACAATAGCTTGCATATAAGCCTTTAAAATGAGCACTTTTGATTTCTCCCATAGACTTTTCAAGGGTGTTCCGCGGCTTTCGAATTTGCCGCGAACACCCCAAATTGTTCAATATTCTGCGAACGGGCGAACAGCCAATGTTCGAATCGAACTCATGTTCGACCCGAACATAAAGCCCATCCCTACTCACGAGTAATGGAGTGGGCAAGGGAAAAAAATAAAAATAGATGGGTACAAATTGAGAACACAATGAGTGATACACGGTTGGGTAGAATCATTTGGATTCCACCTCAATATAAAGCACTGGGTGAGCATACACATGCAATGACATAAAATGTACTTAGAATTTGGGATCTAATATATAAACATGGCAAATGGAAATACAACTCTCCATTAATACCACTAAAAGAAACAAATTATTTCACACCGGGAAAAGGGAAATAGAGCTTGGATAAAAAAAAGGAAAATGCACAATTAAAGGATATAACAGAAAAGGGGAAAATATGCACAATTCAAGAATTAACCACAGCCCCCGGAAGATTTGGTTGCTCAATGACCAGGCCATTTTTTGCGATATGGCACTGCATCACTTTAACTGACAATTGTGCTGTCGTGCGACACTGTACCCAAACAAAATTAACGTCCTTTTATTCCCACAAATAGAGCTTTTTTTGGTGGTATTTGATCACCTCCAACGGTTTTTTATTTTTGCGTTATAAACAAAAGAAGAGCGACCATTTTGAAAAAAACACAATATCTTTTACTTTTTGCCGTAATAAATATCCCACATTTTTTTCAAAAAAACAAATTTTTTCCTCAGTTTAGGCCGATATGTATTCTTTTACATATTTGTGGTAAAAAAAATCGCAATAAGCGTATATTGATTGGTTTACGCAAAAGTTATAGCGTCTACAAAATAAAGGATAGATTTATGGCATTTTTATTATTATTTTTTTTACTAGTAATGGCGTCAATCTGCGATTTTTATCGGGACTGCAATATTGCAACGGACAAATTGGACACTTTTGACACATTTTTAGGATCATTGACAATTATACAGCGATCAGTGCTATAAAAATGCACTGATTACTGTATAAATGTAACTGGCAGGGAAGGGGTTAACACTAGGGGGCGATCAAGGGGTTAACTGTGTTCCCTGACTGTGTTCTAACTGTAGGGGGGAGGGGACTGTCTAGGAGGAGAGAGAGATTGGTGTTCATACATAGTATGAACACACGATCTGTCTCCTCTCCCCGGTGAGGACGGGCATCTGTGTGCACGCGTGCCCCTAGTGGCCAAAAGGCGAAGCGACGTAAGGTAACGTCGTTCTGCCCAGCTGTGCATTCTGCCTCAGTAAAACTGCGGTGGCTGGTTGGCAATCAGTTAAAACACAAGACAGATTTGATAATGATTAGTGAATGGCGGTACCTCCAGTTGGAGCACTGTGTCACAACATTGCCACAACCATTAAGATCAGCGGAAGACCTAAGGCCGCTGGAGAGTATGGCAACAAACACAAAAAATGGTATATCATGGATTTATAAAATTCTGATGGAGATGGTAGAACTGGAGGTTCTGTCACACATAAAAAAATGGGAAAAAGAATTGGGAGCCCGAGGGAATAAACAAAAATTTGGAAAAATATTGAGACTGGTACTTAGCTCTGCAGTAGACACCAACACAGTTGAGATGAACTACAAATGCCTTACAAGGTGGTATATAACCACAGACAAAATAAGTAAATATCAAATAGGGAAATCACCACACTGTTGGCTGGGAGGTAAAGTATTGGGAACAATGGCACACATTTGGTAGGATTGCCCAAAAAATAAAAAGCTATTGGAGAGAGATTTTACAGCTATCAAAAGAAATCACCAAGAGAGAAATACCAGAAGAACCTTGGACGTGCTTGTTTCATGGGATAGAAAGATCAACAAAACAATATAAAGAATCTGTTATCCCTCATCTGATCAATGCAGCCAAAAATCAGATACCAAGACATTGGCAAGAAACACAAAGCCCCACAATAAAGGATTGGCTAGCAAGGGTAGAAGAGACATATAACATGGAATACTTGAGACACTGCAGAGTGGAGGGAATGGAGGGAATGATAAATAGATGGAAAAATTGGAAGTCGTTCAAAAGAACGATGAGATATGTGGAGGCGGTAGGAGCATAAGATTGTGTGAATAGGGAGAACTGGGAGAAAGGGAGAGAAAACTCAGACAGTGGATTGATGGAGAAGTGAGGGAAGAGGATGGGGAGGGATTGAGGAGCGGGGGGGGATTCACGGAGGGGTTGTAAAATGTATACACGAAATGTAATCAATTACGTAATTGATTGAGAGAAAGAAAAAGGCTTAGGCATGAAAGGGTTAAATACTTACTAACAGGTCAGTTTTTGGACAGTCACACCCAGGCCATGCCCACTTTCTGGTGTAGCCCTTCCCCTAAATAGTCACACCCAGGCCATGCCCACTTCCTGGTGTAGCCCTTCCCTTAAATAGTCACACCCAGGCCATGCCCACTTTCTGGTGTAACCCTTCCCCTACATAGTCACACCCAGGCCAGGCCCACTTCCTGGTGTAGCCCTTCCCTTAAATAGTCACACCCAGGCCATGCCCACTTCCTGGTGTAGCCCTTCCCCTAAATAGTCTCACCCAGGCCATGCCCACTTTCTGGTGTAGCCTTTTCCCTAAATAGTCACACCCAGGCCATGCCCACTTTCTGATGTAGCCCTTCCCCTAAATAGTCCCACCCAGGCCATGCCCACTTTCTGGTGTAGCCCTTCCCCTAAATAGTCACACCCAGGGCATTCCCCACTTTCTGGTGTAGCCCTTCCCCTAAATATGCAGGATCCACCCACTAGCAACCACGATTTTCTCTTTTAATACCCTTTGCTCAACTAAACTCAAATAAAGAGAATACCTGAGACATCCCAGGACACAGCATTATTGGAAAAAAGTCTGAGATGTGGGATTGTCTGAGGAACATTCAGAAAAAATATATTTCTTACCTTCCTAGTTGTTTATTTAGAGCAGAATTATACATAGGACTCTATAGGCAGCTTTTTTTTTTTTTGTTCAGATAGAGTCAGGGACAGTGTTTTAGAAATATAGAATTTACCACCAAAGCCTTAATAACTTTAACTTTTTTTAGGACGGAGTGTGCAAATGAGATCAGCACAGTACAGACAGGGTTAATTATGGTAAACTCTCCACCCATCTCTTTAAGATTACATACAGGGGGAAGTTAAGTAGAATTTTTAAGCAAGTAAAAAAAAAAAGTAGATGTTATCCTACTTTGGCTGCAAATGTGGAAATATACTTCAACCTTTTTTATTTTTTTTTTTGCAGGGGGCTTTATTTAATTTCATTTGCAACTGTTTTAATTGAGTACGAAGTTAAAACAAATACCAGTGATCAAAGTAAACAAATAATGATAATAAAAAAAATGGTGTGCTAATTCAAGGAGCTAAGCAGCAAGAAATGCAGTAATATGTGATAATGTGCGATAATGATGTGAAACAACAATAAAGTGTGCTAATTCAAGAAGCTATGCAGCAAAAATAAACAAATATACATAAATGACTATCCCTAATATTAAAAAAAAAAAGAAAATTCTGTAATATGCGATAATATGCGATATTAAGTGAAAAAAAATCAAAGTAAACTCTTTATCTACACATCAATTATACACATTAATACTAATATTACTTGCTTATTAATTATTAAAATCAAAGTAAACAGTTTATCTACACACACAATTACACACATTAATATTATTATTACTTGCTTTATTAATTAATTAATTCTAACTATTATTTTTTATGGTATATTCCCAATCCCAGTTTTGCACTTACCAGATTTTCCCATCATGAGTGCTGTGAAAAGAAAACACAAAATGTAAAGTTTCCTATATATCTTCTACATATCACCTATATCTAAGGAGTCCCCTCGTGCCTATGTAGACTGCTGAGCAAGGTCCATAAAGACATGGATGAGCAAGTTTGGGGTGGAGGAACTTGACTGGCCTGCACAGAGTCCTGACCTCAACCCGATAGAACACCTTTGGGATGAATTAGTGCCTGACCTCACAAATGCGCTTCTGGAAGAATGGTCAAACATTCCCATAGACACACTCCTAAACCTTGTGGACAGCCTTCCCAGAAGAGTTGAAGCTGTTATAGCTGCAAAGGGTGGGCCAACTCAATATTGAACACTACGGACTAAGACTGGGATGCCATTAAAGTTCATGTGCGTGTAAAGGCAGGTGTACCAATACTTTTGGTAATATAGTGTAGGAGGGGCTTTGCATAGGCAGGAGGGGTCCACCCCCTTTTGCCTGCCTGGAGCCCCTACCATAATTTAGTGTTCCTCTCCCTTCTATCTGGAATCCCCAGTCATGTCAGCTGTATATATATTTTAGAAATAAGCTGAACTGGGAAAAAAGTGAGGTGAAGTAACAATCTAACTCAGCCTTTGTCAACCAGGGTGCCTTGGGGTTTCCTCAGGGATGTCTTTGGGTTTCCTCAGGGATGCCTTGGGGTTTTCTCAGGGATGCCTTGGGGTTTCTTCACGGTGCCTTTGCAAAATGCCTAAAAATTGCCCAAAAATTGTATACAAGCCATCGTGTGGATGAAGCCTTTTAATTACAAAAAGCCACAGGTTTTCATAGTTACAACCTTCTAACCGCCGGCGTACTAACAACCAATGACATCATCTGTTAATATGGAGTATGTCAGTAGCCTGCACAGCATCCTGTTTTGACCCTCCCTTGCCCCTCTCCATCAGCTTTTGGGTCACATTAGCTGAGAGATGGAGAAAAACTGATGGAGAAGAGAAACATTGGAATACTAGTCACTACCAGTGTGCAAAGATATATTTTTGGAAAAATAAATCACCTCTAACGTTGGGTGTTCTGCTTGTGGATGTTGCTGCATTATGTAAAACTATTATAATAGATTTTACATTTTAAAATAGGGTGTCTCGAGATTGTCTGTATTTTTTAAAGGTGCCTTGACTGAAAAAAGGTTGAGAAACACTCATCTAACTTATTTCAATTATTTTAAATTGGACACAATATTAACCACTTTAGCACTTGAAGGTTCACCCCATTCACGCCCAGGCCATTTTTTGGGATACGGCACTGCGGTACTTTAACTGACAATTGCGCGGTCGTGTGATGTTGTACCCAAACAAAATTGATGTCATTTTCCCACAAATAGAGCTTTATTTTGGTGGTATTTGATCACCTCTGTGGATTTTGCAGGAAGTAAAAAACAGCACATTGCTGGTGTCAGAAGAGAACCCTGTGTGTTTGTTTACCTACATAGGGCTCTCTTTGGTAATGTCTAGACCCAATCATTGGGTGCTGGCCACCAACCAACAGCCGTCAGCTGCTGATTGGTTGTTGCTGCAGCCAATCGCAGCACATCTAGGTGGCAGGGGAGCACGGGCTCCCTCTCTACCCAGATGCGTGGATCATGTACTAGGTACATTATCCAGTGCAGAGCGGCCGCCCAGCCGCAGTATATCTATGGTGGGCAGTCTGCAAGTTTTTACTTACTGATTGATACAAGTTTGTGTTTGTTGTGTGTGTTCTGTACTGTGTTGTGTATTGTGTTGTATGTTCTGTTTGCTGTGGGTTATGTATTGTGTTGTATGTTCTGTTTTCTGTGTGTTATGTATCGTGTTGTATGTTCTGCTTGCTGTGTGTTATATATTATGTTGTATGTACTGTGTTTGCTGTGTGTTATGTATTGTGTTGTATTTTCTGTTTGGTGTGTGTTATGCATTGTGTTGTATGTAATGTGTTTGCTGTTTGTTATGTATTGTGTTGTATGTACTGTGTTTGCTGTGTGTTATGTATTGTGTTGTATATTCTGTTTGCTGTGTGTTATGCATTGTGTTGTGTGTTCTGCTTGCTGTGTGTTAAATATTGTATTGTATTTACTGTGTTTGCTGTGTGTTATGCATTGTGTTGTATGTAATGTGTTGGCCGTGTGTTATGTATTGTGTTGTATATTTTGTTTACTGTGTTTTATGTATTGTGTTGTATGTTCTGTTTGCTTTGTGTTTTGTATTGTGTTGTATATTCTGTTTGCTGTGTGTTATGTATTGTGTTGTGCAGTATGTAATGTGTTTACTGTGTGTTATGTATCGTGTTGTATCTACTGTGTTTGCTGTGTGTTATGTGTTGTTTTTGCTGCATGATGTGTTGAGTGTTTTGCACTTTGTGTTGTGTATGTTTTATATTGTATGTGTGTTGTGTTTTATGTGTGTTATAGTTCATGGGTCTCTTTGTTGGTGTAACACACAAAATTCTCTCAGCTGAAACACAGATAAAATATAGAAGAAATGTCTTTGTACTTACACAGGAATATGATGATGATGAAGGTAGACATGGTGGCCGTGTCCAGCAAGCTCTGAGCTTCTGTCAGTAAGTTATGACTCTTCTAAGTTCCTGAGCTTCATATATAGGAAATATCATCATTTCTAAAACCAAGGCAGAGGACAAAATTCAAGAGTAACCTGGGGGCGGGGGAGGAGGGGGGCGCAGACACATGACAGAGTCACCCACATCCTCTCTTCCAGGACCCAACTGAATCAAGGCAGAAACAAAAACTAAGATTAAAAAAAAAAAATTAGTAACACTTTAAATATAAAATGCTATACAGGAATGTTTTTTTCCCCTTTTTTGTGTATTTTATTGTGTTATACAAAAAAATAAAATGCATAACGAATAAGGTAAAAACACAAATATATTCTTTTGTGCTTTATTTCCATATTTTTGTCATTCATTTGTGTATTTAAAAAACCCAAATATTAGGAATAAGGAAAAACAATATTTGTGTACTTCATATTTAGTATTTTTGCCTCTATTTTTTTTCGTTAACAAAAAAAAAAGCAAGAAAAGAGTACATAAAAATAGTTAAGAGCCATTTAAAGTCTATGTAACCCCCTAACAATGAGCTTTTCCAATTTACTCTCTTTTGTTCTGTTAAATATACCATTAGAAGTGTTTTGTTATATCTGTGAGATCAGGTCAGAAAAATACCTGTTGGAGCTTTTCTTTGCCTTGTGTGCACTCAGCAGTATTATCTCAAAATGTTTTAATTCAGCCCTCCCAGTTTTTATCTTGTATTATGAACAAATTCTGCCCGATGTTGTAGACATGAAGAGGGGGGGGCAGGGGGTGTTCTTTAGTTTAGCAAAAGATAACTAGGCAGGGCTGACACCATTGTGTACCATGTTTCCCTGAAAATAGGACCCACACCGAAAATAAGCCCTAGCGTTATTTTCCAGGACGGCTGCAATATAAGCCCTACCCCGAAAATAAGCCCTAGTTTAAAATGCTTGTAAAATCCTATAATCCAATCTATTACAGTATTATATAATGTACAATGTGAGTGTTTCTGTAATATAAGCTGACCTCCCACTGCTCTCCTCCTCTTCTCCCAGCTGTCAGCCCCCCCCCCCCCCTGCAGGGCTCGAAGCGGGGAAGAGAGCTCCGGCGGGTATCAGAAGCTATAACGAAGGTATGTGGCACAATTTTATTAAAGAATCACACAAATTGTACATTAAATACTACTGTAAGAGTGGATTATAGGATTTTACAAGCATTTTAATTCGGTTCACACTGGGGATTCCTGACGGAAGAGGGGGAGAGAAGACATCACATTACATGGTAAGACTGTAGTACGGGTTTATATTCATAATTGATTTACAAAGAACTTGGTATTATGAGTTATTAACTATGATAGTTTTAAGGTGATTACTTCTATATATGTAAAATGTATGTTTTTGAGCTCACAGATGGTCACTCACAGATGGTCACATTGTCTCGGGACCATTATGGCTAGTCTTTTGTTAGTACCAGATAAAACCATTTTTTTTGCACCTTCTATCAAGCCTTTGAAAGGTTAGACAATAGAGAATTGCAGTGAACTTCTTCCAGGACATGGATGTGAATGTGCCTGGACTTTTAACAGACTGTCGGCTTCCAGAACTATCTGACGATTTCAGAAGTTGAGGGGTTCCCTGGATTGAATGCTGAATTTATCCTGTATTGTATCATCTGTAATACATCTTTAATCGAAGCTAAGTAAATCTCTTTTTATTACACTCTTTGTGTATTGTGTGTTTTAATCCGCGCATTTACTGACCACATATCTGAAAGGGTAAATATATGAATGAACCTATGAATAAATGTAACACAGGATTTAACCCCTTATTACAAAGACCTACCCCGAAAATAAGCCCTACTGTGTCTTTCGTTGCCAAAATTAATATAAGACCCGGGCTTATTTTCGGAGAAACACGGTATGAGCTCAGGCCAGAAAACTGTCAGCCCATAACAGTAAACAAAGAACTGAG
This sequence comes from Lithobates septentrionalis, assembly GCA_037952835.1. Classification (NCBI taxonomy): domain Eukaryota; kingdom Metazoa; phylum Chordata; class Amphibia; order Anura; family Ranidae; genus Lithobates; species Lithobates septentrionalis. Next base: position 252,253 of record JBBDGP010001106.1, on the reverse strand, counting down.
AGCTTTTCTGGCCGATCACCTGGTATTTTTTAGTGCTTGCAGGGTATTTAAAGGAACAAAACACGGGGGGGGGGTGCAGACTTTGCAGAGATTACTGTTATTTTTATTTTTATTTTGCCCAGACATACAATTTAAAACCAATTTTAAAGTATACTAAACCAAGGAACACACATAATATATATTGCATTAAGATATATTGGATTGTACAGTTGCAATAAAAAGTATGTGAACCCTTTTGGAATGGTATGGATTTATGCACAAATTGGTCATAAAATGTGATCTGATCTTCATCTAAGTCACAACAATAGACAATCACAGTCTGCTAAAACTAATAACACACAAAGAATTAAATGTTACCATGTTTTTATTGAACACACCATGTAAACATTCACAGTGCAGGTAGAAAAAGTATGTGAACCCCTAGACTAATGAGATCTCCAAGAGCTAATTGGTGTTCATCAGTCCACGGTAAGACTAATTGTTTATAAATGGAGAAAGTTCAGCACTGCTGCTACTCTCCCTAGGAGTGGGTGTCCTGTAAAGATGACTGCAAGAGCACAGCGCAGACTGCACAATGAGGTGAAGAAGAATCCTAGAGTGTCAACGAAAGACTTACAAAAGTCTCTGGCATATGCTAACATCCCTGTTAGCGAATCTACGATAAGTAAAACACTGAACAAAAATGGATTTCATGGGAGGATACCACAGAGGAAGCCACTGCTGTCCAAAAAAAACATTGCTGCACGTTTACAGTTTGCACAAGAGCACCTGAATGTTCCACAGCAGTACTGGCAAAATATTCTGTGGACAGATGAAACCAAAGTTGAGTTGTTTGGAAGAAACACACAACACTATGTGTGGAGAAAAAGAGGCACAGCACACCAACATCAAAACCTCATCCCAACTGTGAAGTATGGTGGTGGGGGCATCATGGTTTGGGGCTGCTTTGCTGCGTCAGGGCCTGGACGGATTGCTATCATCGAAGGAAAAATTAATTCCCACGTTTATCAAGACATTTTGCAGGAGAACTTAAGGCCATCTGTCCACCAGCTGAAGCTCAACAGAAGATGGGTGTTGCAACAGGACAATGACTCAAAGAATAGAAGTAAATCAACAACAGAATGGCTTAAACAGAAGAAAATACGCCTTCTGGAGTGGCTCAGTCAGAGTCCTGACCTCAACCCGATTGAGATGCTGTGGCATGACCTCAAGAAAGCGACATCCCAAGAATATTGCTGAACTGAAACAGTTCTGTAAAGAGGAATGGTCAAGAACTACTCCTGACCGTTGTGCACGTCTGATCTGCAACTACAGGAAACATTTGGTTGAAGTTATTGCTGCCAAAGGAGGTTCAACCAGTTATTAAATCCAGAGGTTCACATACTTTTTCCACCTGCACTGTGAATGTTTACATGGTGTGTTCAATAAAAACATGGTAAGATTTAATTCTTTGTGTGTTATTAGTTTAGGCAGACTGTGATTGTCTATTGTTGTGACTTAGATGAAGATCAGATCACATTTTATGACCAATTTGTGCAGAAATCCATATAATTCCAAAAGGGTTCACATACTTTTTATTGCAACTGTATATTGGATATAATATAATATATTAACATATTGGATTATATATTGGATATATATATTGCATTAATATATAATATATATTGCATTAAGATATATTGCAGTTCACAAATCTTTGCTGTAGCCACATTCATTGTCTTTTTTTTAGGATAAGAACATTTTCAGCAAGTAATTAAAATATCTGTTGATCCTGCCAGAAATGCAGTGACCTTGTCACTTCCTGTGAACTGTACTGGAATCACAAATAATGTTATCTTCATATCTTCTGTAAAAAAAAAAAAAAATCTCCCCTCCCATTTACTGAAGATGAAGAAGAGAAGACATTGTTTTAGTCCAAATCAAAAGAGCGTCCTGGGGTGACAATGCCGCTCCTCCTATAAATACCAGTGAGTGAGTGATTGTTGTCACCCTAGTACAGGAAGTGTGTTATTGATAGGACCACCTGGTGAAAATTAAAAAAAAGGGAAAAAAATTAAAAAGGTAAACTAAGGCAGGGTTCACACCTACAGTATGCGAATTGAATGCAGATTTCCTCCCATCCAATTCGCATAGCGGGAGAATGTGATCGGCTCTCTACGGCTGCGGAGCGCACTGCACAGAAACGCTGTGCGTCTTTGGCTCCGTTTCAGGTCCGAATTCAGGCAAAGAGTCATCCCTGAAACTGGGAACGGGGACGCACAGCGTTCCTGTCTGATTCGCGGCCGGTTTAGGTGTGAACCGAGTCTAATGCAGTCACCACATGTCAAGACTGAGACTGCAATATATTGGGGGAGACTTACTAAAACTGGAGAGTGCAAAATCTGGTGCAGCTCTAGATAGAACCCAATCAGCTTCCAGGTTTTATGGTCAAAGCTTAACTGAAAAAGCTGAAGTTAGAAGCTGATTGGTTCCTATGCACAGCTGCACCAGATTCTCCAGTTTTAGTAAATCTCCCATTACGTTTTATTCTTGGGTTTGGGTGCCTTTTAAAAACACCTGAAGATGGAATTAAACCCTTCTAGCCTTTCGCAGTATTCAGAATTTCCCTCCTCCTCAGACACCATTGGCTGGGTTCTATATAATTCAATGTCTGTCTGAAAGCTCCTCCCTTTCCCATCATGCTCCACTGTATACATAACATTGTCTGAGTTTTCATGGAAGATCCCAATAAGATCCCAATAACTGATCCATATAAATGGTTATATGAATGTTGACCGTGGAGAACCCAGTGAAGAAAAAAAGACACTCAGCCCCGACCTCTTTATTATCAATGGGCAATCTAAGAACATTCTTATATATGGTGTGCCCAACCCATTATATTGTACTGTCAATGCATACAATGAGGACATTACCAGAATAGATATTTTTCAAAAACATACAAAGTCTCTAATACAAGATTATAAGCGGCAAAGCCTGAAAATATCTGTGATGCCATCTTCATTTCTACATCAGAGCGTCTCTGTATTTCCTTCTTCATAAACTCTCCTGATGGTGAGAGATCGGAGTGACCACTTCTGTATTCACCAAAACTCAGGAAATTGTGAGCTGTGTGAGCTCCATAGAGATCTCTCTGCCTATTTACTGTATTATGGTTATAGAATATCTGTAGCATATTATAAAAAACAGAAAATATAAAAATTGTTCTTTCATTCAACCAAGACAATTTTTTCATCTTCATATTAAATGTAACCGATGTCGGCAGCTTCTTGGAAGTTCTTCCTGTTCTTTACCACTTGTTGTGGAAGTAGATGAAGCATAGAGCAGCAGCTAATACAAATCCAGAGATCACCAGTCGTATTATATTCTGCACCGTGTAATCTGAGGAGATAATTGGATGACACATAGTCAAAATAAAACATAAATGCTGTAGAGAAATAAACTTCACTTTTTGATGTAGATAAAGGAGAAGAGGCTGTTGACCTTGCAGAGTCAATGTTCAATTTGAAAGTTAATGTTTACTTAGTTTAGTGAATAAGGTGAAGTTGTGCTTACTTATAATCTTTAAGAAAGAACCCCACATCTTCCTTCTACCCATTATCAACCATTCAGCTCCTATTTTTAAAAAAACAAATGCCTTATGAAGGTTTTTCATACTCACCCAACGCTGCCATTCACATGGTCTTCACCAAGGCCACTTCCTGGTGGATTCAGATCTGCAGTCTGAGCCCACGCCAAATGGTCACCTCATCATCCCACCACTGAAGTCTTCTGGATCCTGAGAGAACCCAATAGGAAGTGTCTATGTCACCCAGTCAGTGACATGGACACCCGAAGATGGACCTTCCTCCTCTACAGATTTACTTTGTATCCAGTTTTTGGTGAAATGGCTCCTTTCAACTATTCTTGACCTGTTTTTGTGGCTAAATAATTTCACCCTCTAGGAGCTGGAAACATTACATTAGATCAGGGGTCTCCAAACTTTCTAAACAAATGGCCAGTTTACTGTCCTTCAGATTTAAGGGGGGCCAGACTGTGGCCATCAGTAGTAGTAGAGGTCCCGATGTCCGTGCGAATAAACAATGCCCCATCTTTGGTGTCAATGGGAGGAATTGTGCCCCATCCTTGATGTCATTGGAAGTAATTGTGCCCTAATATTAATTTCAGACACTTGATGGAAAAAACAGTCTCAGCTAAATCACTAATTCCTGCACATGATTGGATATCAAAGCAAACACACATTCACCTTATTCACTATGACAGGTGAGAGTTCTGCCCTTGCTTGCAAAGCATACAGGATTTCCTTACACTGTCTGGTTTGAAGCACTGATAGAGAGAGGAGAGGGCGCGATCTAAGTGTAATATAAAACATATTTATTGGAGTGAAACACAATTAGTAACTTATACAAACAGTTAAAAGAACTCGCTAATCAATACGTTGTGGCCTCTGGTGGTAATCTTCAGCATAGCAGGACACCGTGGTACAAGCGAACATGCCAGGTGGGCTGCAGGGTAACATGGTACATAAGAAACTGCACTTTTTTAGCTCCACGGTCAGCAGCTGGCTCTGGCATGTGAAGCATGGAGTCTCATCTGTAGTCTCATAAGTAGGACCACGCTCCACATGCCAGAGCCAGCTGCTGATCATGGTGATAAAAAAGCGCCATTTCTTATGTACCATGTTCCCCACCAGCCTACCTGGCATGTTCACTTGTACCAAGGTGTTCTGCTATGCTGAAGATTACCATCAAAGGCCCTAAATTATTCATGAAGGAGATTTTTTTAACTGTTTGTGTAAGTTGCCGATTGACTTTCACTGTAATAAATACAGTTGTGCTCATAAGTTTACATACCCTGGCAGAATTTATGATTTCTTGTCCATTTTTCAGGGAATATGAATGATAACACAAAAACATTTCTTTCACTCATGGTTAGTGTTTGGCTGAATCAATTTATTATCAATCAACTGTGTTTACTCTTTTTAAATCATAATGGCAACAGAATACACTCAAATGACCCTGATCAAAAGTTTACATACCCTGGTGATTTTGGCCTGATAACATGAACTCAAGTTGACACAAAGGGGTTTGAATGGCTATTAAAGGTAACCATCCTCACCTGAGATCTGTATGCTTGTAATTAGTGTGTATGTATAAAAGGTCAATGAGTTTCTGGCCTCCTGACAGACCCTTGCACCTTTCATCCAGTGCTGCACTGACGTTTCTGGATTCTGAGGGAAAGCAAAAAAATTGTCAAAGGGTCTGTGGGAAAAGGTAGTTGAACTGTATAAAACAGGAAAGGGATATAAAGAGATATCCAAGGAATTGAGAATGCCAATCAGCAGTGTTCAAACTCTAATCAAGAAGTGGAAAATGAGGGTTTCTGTTGAAACCAAACAGCGGTCAGGTAGACCAACTAAAATTTCACCCACAACTGCCAGGAAAATTGTTGGGGATGCAAAGAAAAACCCACAAATAACTTTAGGTAAAATACAGGACTCTATGAAAATATGTGGTGTGGCTGTTTCAAGATGCACAATAAGGAGGCACTTGAAGATAGATGAAAAAATGTGAAAAATTGGGTGCAAACCATATAAGCATGTGAATATCAGCCAGACCCACATTCTTATATGGTTTGCGCCCAATTTTTCACTTTTATTGCTTTATTAGTTTACTAATTTTTGGTGCAGCATCACATATTTATTTTGGCGCCGTTTCTCATTCTTCTTTTTTCTATACTTGAAGATAGATGGGCTGCATGGTCGAGTCGCCAGAAGAAAGCCATTACTACACAAATGCAACAAAGTATCCCGCTTACAATTCGCCAAACAGCACAGAGACAAGCCTCAAACCTTCTGGCACAAAGTCATTTGGAGGGATGACACCAAAATTGAGCTTTTTGGCCACAACTATAAATGCTACATTTGGAGAGGAGTTAACAAGGCCTATGATGAAAGGTACACCATTCCTACTGTGAAACACGGAGGTGGATCGCTGACGTTTTGGGGATGTGTGAGCTACAAAGGTGCAGAAAATTTGGTCAAAATTAAGGGCAAAAATACTGGAGGAACATTTGCATTCATCAGCCAGGAAGCTGCGCATGGGACGTACTTGGACATTCCAACATGACAATTATCCAAAACACAAGGCCAAGTTGACCTGTCATTGGCTACAGCAGAATAAAGTGAAGGTTCTGGAGTGGCCATCTCAGTCTCCTGACCTCAATATCATTGAGCCCCTCTGGGGAGATCTCAAAACCTGCAGTTCATGCAAGGCAGCCCAAGAATTTATGGGAACTGGAGGCTTTTTGCCAAGAGGAATGGGCAGCTTTACCATCTGAGAAGATAAAGAGCCTCATCCACAAAATACCACAAACAACTTCAAACTGTCATTGATGTTAAAGGGGGCAATACACAGTACTAAGAACTGGGGTGTGTAAACTTTTGATCAGGGTCATTTGGGTAGTTTCTGTTGTTATTATGATTTAAAAAGAGTAAACACAGTTGATTGATAATAAATGGCTTCAGACAAACACTAACCATGAGTGAAAGAAAAGTTTTTGTGTTATCATTAATATTCTCTGAAAAATGGCCAGGAAATCATAAATTCTGCCGGGGTATGTAAACTTATGAGCACAACTGTATATTTTATACAACACTACTACACTTAGATTGCGCCCTCTCCTCTCTCTCTATCTGTTCACTCAGAGCCACTTTAGTCTCTAAGGAGGTGCTGCATCAAGTGTCTGAGACCAGCAAAAAGTCACCCCGGATGTTTCAATTAAACTTATGGACTTTTTTTGCTGAACTCATTATATCATAGTTACATCTATATTACATAGTAGGTGAGGTTGAAAAAAGACACAAGTCCATCAAGTCCAACCTATGTGTAATTATGTGTCAGTATTACACTGTATATCCCTGTATGTTGTGGTCATTCAGGTGCTTATCTAATAGTTTCTTGAAACTATCGATGCTCCCCGCTGAGACCACCGCCTGTGGAAGGGAATTCCACATCCTTGCCGCTCTTACAGTAGTTTAAGGTTTAAGGTTAAACCCCCATAGGACAGTGGTGGAGGCGTTGGAGGCAAACTCCTTTTCCATAGAACCCCTACGGTTAAATTGATGATAAAAGTCTGGAACTCTATCAAGGCCATGAGGGGAATGGGAGGTATGATTAAGTGCAACCCCCTGTGGAATAATAAGAATTTACAAGAATTAAAATCAATAGGGAAAATAAAAACGTGGGAAATAAAAGGGATAGATAACCTAGCTCAGTTATATAATCAGAATACCTTAAAAACATTTTGCTCATTGAAGGAGGAATTTGATATTCCGGACCATTCATTTTATAATTTTCTACAAATTAAGCATGCTCTGAACATACGGTTTGGGGGTCAGGGGCCGACCTGGAATAATTCCCCCATATTTCAAAGATTAGGTGATCCGGGTGGCTATAGTGGGTCCATAGCTGAAACGTATCCACACATATGTAAAAGTAATATAGAGACCCCAGAAAAACTTTAAATGTAGAACCAAATGGGAAGAGGACCTGGGTACAATATCGGATGAACGGTGGAGAGAGATATTGGTGGGAGGGCACCAGGTTTCAGTTTCACCTGCCCAGAAGGTGTCGCATTTAATGTTATTACACAGGACATATTATACCCCCAAAAGGTTATTTGAATTTGGATGGAGGATAGATGCTAAATGCCCTAGATGTCAGGATACTGGGGATTTGATGCACATGATATGGAAATGCCCAAAATTATTCCGCTACTGGTCTGAGATACTGGAAACTTTAAATAAGATCCTCTCCTTAGAACTTAAAATGGATCCGAAATGATGTATTCTGGGAGTAGGGGGAAATATAGACAGAGGCAACTTTAAAATTAAAATAGCACGGAGATGTCTCTTCCAAGCAAGGAAGTTAATAGCGCAGAGATGGCAGGCAAGGACCCCCCCCCCCCCCCCCCACGAAGGATGAGTGGATTAAAACTGTATCTGAAACAATGTGGAAGGAAAAAGTAGTATATACAAGGAGAAGGAACTTGAGGGAATTAAAAAAAATATGGAGTCGTTGGTTAGAAGAAATGGGATACCTAATGTAAGGAGATGATAAGGGAAGTGGCCTTACGGTCGTAGAAGCTAACATAGGATGGAGATGTAAGGAGCTTGGAGGAGGTAGGGGGAGGGGTATAGGTTAGGAGGGGGTGGGCTTAAAAGGAAAAATGGATAGAGGAAAAGGGTTTTTGTTCCTTGTTTCTTTCCCATGCTTCGTCCTTTCTGCTATATATCTTTTTCTTTTTTTATATATATGTGGTATATTTAACCACTTGACGACCGCCTCACGCCGATGTACGTCGGCAAGGTGGCACGGACAGGCAAAATCACGTACATGGTACGTGATTTGCCTTCCGCGGGTGGGGGGTCCGATCGGACCCCCCCCACGGTGCCCGAGGCGGTCGTCTTTTGTCCAGCGGCGATCAGAGGTGAGGGGGAGACCATCCGTTCGTGGCCCCCCCCTCGCGATCGCCGCCGGCCAATCGAATCATTCCTTTGCTGCTGTATGCTAAACAGCAGCAAAGGAAATGATGTCATCTCTCCTCGGCTCGGTAATTTCCGCTCCGGCCCGAGGAGAGAAGACAGGTATGTGAGTGCACAACACTACACACACACAGTAGAACATGCCAGGCACACAAAACACCCCGGTCCCCCCCCCGATCGCCCCCCGACCCCCCCCCCCCCGATCACCCCCCCCCCCCTGTCACAAACTGACACCAGCAGTTTTTTGTTTTTTTTCTGATTACTGCATAGTGTCAGTTTGTGACAGTTACAGTGTTGGACAGTTACTGTTACCCCCCTTTAGGTCTAGGGTACCCCCATAACCCCCCCTAATAAAGTTTTAACCCCTTGATCACCCCCTGTCACCAGTGTCACTAAGCGATCATTTTTCTGATCGCTGTATTAGTGTCGCTGGTGACGCTAGTTAGGGACGTAAATATTGCGCCGTAAATAAACGCCGTCAGCGTTTTATAGCGTCAGGGACCCCCATATACTACCGAATAAATGTTTTAACCCCTTGATGGCCCCCTAGTTAACCCTTTCACCACTGATCACCGTATAAGTGTTACGGGTGACGCTGGTTAGTTCGTTTATTTTTTATAGTGTCAGGGCACCCGCCGTTTATTACCGAATAAAGGTTTAGCCCCCTGATCGCCCGGCGGTGATATGCGTCGCCCCAGGCAGCGTCAGATTAGCGCCAGTACCGCTAACACCCACGCACGCAGCATACACCTCCCTTAGTGGTATAGTATCTGTACGGATCAATATCTGATCCGATCAGATCTATACTAGCGTCCCCAGCAGTTTAGGGTTCCCAAAAACGCAGTGTTAGCAGGATCAGCCCAGATACCTGCTAGCACCTGCATTTTGCCCCTCCGCCCAGCCCACCCAAGTGCAGTATCGATCGATCACTGTCACTTACAAAACACTAAACGCATAACTGCAGCGTTCGCAGAGTCAGGCCTGATCCCTGCGATCGCTAACAGTTTTTTTGGTAGTATTTTGGTGAACTGGCAAGCACCAGCCCCAGGCAGCGTCAGGTTAGCGCCAGTAGCGCTAACACCCACGCACGCAGCATACACCTCCCTTAGTGGTATAGTATCTGTACGGATCAATATCTGATCCGATCAGATCTATACTGGCGTCCCCAGCAGTTTAGGGTTCCCAAAAACGCAGTGTTAGCGGAATCAGCCCAGATACCTGCTAGCACCTGCGTTTTGCCCCTCCGCCCGGCCCAGCCCAGCCCACCCAAGTGCAGTATCGATCGATCACTGTCACTTACAAAACATTAAACGCATAACTGCAGCGTTCGCAGAGTCAGGCCTGATCCCTGCGATCGCTAACAGTTTTTTTGGTAGCGTTTTGGTGAACTGGCAAGCACCAGCGGCCTAGTACACCCCGGTCGTAGTCAAACCAGCACTGCAGTAACACTTGGTGACGTGGCGAGTCCCATAAGTGCAGTTCAAGCTGGTGAGGTGGCAAGCACAAGTAGTGTCCCACTGCCACCAAAAAGACAAACACAGGCCCGTCGTGCCCATAATGCCCTTCCTGCTGCATTCGCCAATCCTAATTGGGAACCCACCGCTTCTGCAGCGCCCGTACTTCCCCCATGCACATCCCCAACCAAATGCAGTCGGCTGCATGAGAGCCATTTTCTTTATGTCCTCCCGAGTACCCCTACCCAACGAACCCCCCCAAAAAAGATGTTGTGTCTGCAGCTAGCGCGGATATAGGCGTGACACCCGCTATTATTGTCCCTCCTGTCCTGACAATCCTGGTCTTTGCATTGGTGAATGTTTTGAACGCTACTATGCACTAGTTGAGTATTAGCGTAGGGTACAGCATTCCACAGACTAGGCACACTTTCACAGGGTCTCCCAAGATGCCATCGCATTTTGAGAGACCCGAACCTGGAACCGGTTACAGTTATAAAAGTTAGTTACAAAAAAAGTGTAAAAAAAAAAATAAAAAAATATATAAAATAAAATAGTTGTCGTATTATTGTTCTCTCTCTCTCTCTATTCTCTCTATTGTTCTGCTCTTTTTTTACTGTATTCTATTCTGCAATGTTTTATTGTTATTATGTTTTATCATGTTTGCTTTTCAGGTATGTAATTATTTATACTTTACCGTTTACTGTGCTTTATTGTTAACCATTTTTTTGTCTTCAGGTACGCCATTCACGACTTTGAGTGGTTATACCAGAATGATGCCTGCAGGTTTAGGTATCATCTTGGTATCATTCTTTTCAGCCAGCGGTCGGCTTTCATGTAAAAGCAATCCTAGCGGCTAATTATAATTTTATTTTACTTAAACTGTTGGAAATCACATTTAGTTACTTTGGTCAGCTTAAATAGGAAGGGCAATTCCCCTAAAGAAAATCCCAATATCTGCAATAACCCCAGATACATAGGGGGTTAAACTCTGAATGCTCCTTTGCACTATGTATGACTATGCACGGGTGAATGATATCATGAATGATTAAAGCGCTGTGGACTGCTGACCAGTAGCAACCAATTGAAACTTGATTGGTATGACGATATATAACTTGACTGACACACTAATGCGCATGCTCTGAAGAAGCTATCATTTAGCGAAACATGTAAGCATCATTAAGGTGATATCCACAAGAAGGTTCTACGGATGGCCACACACCTTTAACTGAATTACTCCCTAAACCTCTCTCCCTATTGACCGTGGAAAAGCATCAGAGCCTGACATCTGCGGCTCTCTCAGTGGGTATAGCACCTGTCATAGCATCAAGGAGATGATACTCGTATTACCAGCTGATGAAGACTGACATCGCAAACTGTGGATGACTACATCGAGACCAGTGGAAAGGGATCCCCTTGTCCAGCTTCAGTGACAGCGCTCTACAGCTCGCTATACATCTTTTAAATATCGATATCTGTACGCTGATCCCGCCGACACTTGGCATGATGTGACGCTTCCTGGTCCGCTCCAGCCTACGGTAAAATCAGATTTATCTCCAATACATTACATAGATGCTACTCTTTACATGCTGCATTACCCTACTGTTGGTTATTATTGAACTGATCAGATTACTGACATCTGGTTCTACTTAAAGCCGCAATTGTCTTAAGCTAATCTCACGGAATCCATTTGGAACTGTTTCACCACACCTGCACTTTTAAAAATCTTTTCATGAGACTGCTTTAATAGTGAATAAATAATCCATGATCGGGACTACTTATGATGATCCAACACGTGTATCACTACTACTGACAAATCCCATAATCACTGGATGAGTATTCAGACAGACTTGACAAGCGACTCTGATTGAATGGTGTATGTGGATGAGAGTATGAGAGGTTGATGAGATTTATTTGCAAACTGGTGGCCACCAATATTACCTTCAGACATTAGGTCTTTTTAATGTGTTCCGGGAATAAGGGTTGTTGTTTGACATTAGATTTATATGTATATGTTTATACTTTGGATAGTTAATTAATAAAGATTTATACCTCAGTACCGGTTTGTCCTTATAGAAGAGTTTCTTTGTGCCTGGCACGCAATTTTTTATGATTTAACAATAACTCAGAGGACAACTAAGTTCTGGCGTCTCTGATTTATAATCATTACCCGAGACGCCGGACTCAGACGGTACAATCTGGTTTAATCCCCATTAGAGGTCAGGGCCAATGCATGGCCACTTAGCTTCCTAGAGGGAGATCCGGTTTGGTATATAGGAGTAGTTGAGATATCCTTTTTTGCCTTTCCTTCTTTTTGATTGCTAATTAGCCTCTAGACTGCTTTTACAAGCCGTGGGAGGCAATGCCCCCCCCACCGTCTTCCGTGTTTTTCTCTGGCTCTCCTGTCTCAACAGGGAACCTGAAAATGCAGCAGGTGATTCAGCCAGCTGACCATAGAGCTGATCAGAGACCAGACTGGCTCCAAACATCTCTATGGCCTAAGAAACCGGAAGCTACGAGCATTTTATGACTTAGATTTCGCCGGATGTAAATAGCGCCATTGGGAAATTGGGGAAGCATTTTATCACACCGATCTTGGTGTGGTCAGATGCTTTGAGGGCAGAGGAGAGATCTAGGGTCTAATAGACCCCAATTTTTTCAAAAAAGAGTACCTGTCACTACCTATTGCTATCATAGGGGATATTTACATTCCCCGAGATAACAATAAAAATGATTAAAAAAAAAATGAAAGGAACAGTTTAAAAATAAGATAAAAAAGCAAAAAAATAATAAAGAAAAAAAAAAAAAAAAAAAGCACCCCTGTCGCCCCCTGCTCTCGCGCTAAGGCGAACGCAAGCGGCGGTCTGTCGTCAAACGTAAACAGCAATTGCACCATGCATGTGAGGTATCACCGCGAAGGTCAGATCGAGGGCAGTAATTTTTGCAGTAGACCTCCTCTGTAAATCTAAAGTGGTAACCTGTAAAGGCTTTTAAAGGCTTTTAAAAATGTATTTATTTTGTTGCCACTGCACATTTGTGCGCAATTGTAAAGCATGTCATGTTTGGTATCCATGTACTCGGCCTAAGATCATCTTTTTTATTTCATCAAACATTTGGGCAATATAGTGTGTTTTAGTGCATTAAAATTTAAAAAAGTGTGTTTTTTCCCCAAAAAATGCGTTTGAAAAATCGCTGCGCAAATACTGTGTGAAAAAAAAAAATGAAACACCCACCATTTTAATCTGTAGGGCATTTGCTTTAAAAAAATATATAATGTTTGGGGGTTCAAAGTAATTTTCTTGCAAAAAAAAAATAACTTTTTCATGTAAACAATAAGTGTCAGAAAGGGCTTTGTCTTCAAGTGGTTAGAAGAGTGGGTGATGTGTGACATAAGCTTCTAAATGTTGTGCATAAAATGCCAGGACAGTTCAAAACCCCCCCAAATGACCCCATTTTGGAAAGTAGACACCCCAAGCTATTTTCTGAGAGGCATGTCGAGTCCATGGAATATTTTATATTGCGACACAAGTTGCGGGAAAGAGACAAATTTTTTTTTTTTTTGCACAAAATTGTCCCTAAATGATATATTGCTCAAACATGCCATGGGAATATGTGAAATTACACCCCAAAATATATTCTGCTGGGATACCACATATGTGAGACTTTTTGGGAGCCTAGCCGCGTACGGAACCCTGAAAACCAAGCACCGCCTTCAGGCTTTCTAAGGGCGTGAATTTTTTATTTCTCTCTTGACTGCCTATCACAGTTTCGGAGGCCATGGAATGCCCAGGTGGCACAAAACCCCCCCAAATGACCCCATTTTGGAAAGTAGACACCCAAAGCTATTTGCTGAGAGGTATAGTGAGTATTTTGCAGACCTCACTTTTTGTCACAAAGTTTTGAAAATTGAAAAAAGAAAAAAAAAAAGTTTTTTCTTGTCTTTCTTCATTTTCAAAAACAAATGAGAGCTGCAAAATACTCACCATGCCTCTCAGAAAATAGCTTGGGGTGTCTACTTTCCAAAATGGGGTCATTTGGGGTGGTTTTGTGCCACCTGGGCATTCCATGGCCTCCGAAACTGTGATAGGCAGTGAAGAGTGAAATCAAAAATTTTCACCCTTAGAAATCCTGAAGACGGTGATTGGTTTTCGGGGTCCCGTGCACGGCTAGGCTCCCAAAAAGTCCCACACATGTGGTATCCCCGTACTCAGGAGAAGTAGCTAAATGTATTTTGGGGTGCAATTCCACATATGCCCATGGCCTGTGTGAGCAATATATCATTTAGTGACAACTTTGTGCAAAAAAAAAAAATGTGTCACTTTCCCGCAACTTGTGTCAAAATATAAAATATTCCATGGACTCAATATGCCTCTCAGCAAATAGCTTGGGCTGTCTACTTTCCAAAATGGGGTCATTTGGGGGGGGTTGTGCCACCTGGGCATTCCATGGCCTCCGAAACTGTGATAGGCAGTGAAGAGTGAAATCATAAATTTACACCCTTAGAAATCCTGAAGACGGTGATTGGTTTTCGGGGCCCCGTACGCGGCTAGGCTCCCAAAAAGTCCCACACATGTGGTATCCCCATACTCAGGAGAAGCAGCAGAATGTATTTTGGGGTGCAATTCCACATAGGCCCATGGCCTGTGTGAGCAATATATCATTTAGTGACAACTTTTTGTAAATATTTTTTTTTTTTTGTCATTATTCAATCACTTGGGACAAAAAAAATAAATATTCAATGGGTTCAACATGCCTCTCAGCAATTTCCTTGGGGTGTCTACTTTCCAAAATGGGGTCATTTGGGGGGGTTTTGTACTGCCCTGCCATTTTAGCACCTCAAGAAATGACCGTTTATAGCGCAAAAAATAAAAACCGCAGAGGTGATCAAATACCATCAAAAGAAAGCTCTATTTGTGGGAAGAAAAGGACGCAAATTTCGTTTGGGTACAGCATTGCATGACCGCGCAATTAGCAGTTAAAGCGACGCAGTGCCAAATTGGAAAAAGACCTCTGGTCCTTAGGCAGCATAATGGTCCGGGGCTCAAGTGGTTAAAAACTTGGTATTTTACAATTTTGTATATTGTGATAAACTGAATAAAGATTATTTAAATCAAAAAAAAAAAAGGTTAAACCTCTTTTCTTCTAATTTTAATGAGTGGCCACGAGTCTTGTTAAACTCTCTTCTACGAAAAAGTTTTATCCCTATTGTGGGGTCACCAGTACGGTATTTGTATATTGAAATCATATCCCCTCTCAAGCGTCTCTTCTCCAGAGAGAATAAGTTCAGTGCTCACAACCTTTCATAACTAATATCCTCCAGACCCTTTATTAGCTTTGTTGTCCTTCTTTGTACTCGCTCCATTTCCAGTACATCCTTCATGGGGACTGGTGCCCAGAATTGGACAGCATACTCTAGGTGCGGCCGGACCAGAGCCTTGTAGAGCGGGAGAATTATCATTTTATCTCTGGAGTTGATCCCCCTTTTTAATGCCAATATTCTGTTTGCTTTGTTAGCAGCAGCTTGGCATTGCATGCCATTACTGAGCCTATCATCTACCAGGACCCCCAGGTCCTTTTCCATCCTAGATTCCCCCAGAGGTTCTCCCCCCAGTGTATAGATTGCATTCATATTTTTGCCACCCAAATGCATTATTTTACATTTTTCTACATTGAACCTCATCTGCCATGTAGTTGCCCACCCCATTAATTTGTTCAGTTCTTTTTCCAAGGTTTCCACATCCTGCGGAGAAGTTATTGCCCTGCTTAGCTTAATATCGGCCACAAATACAGAGAACTGTTTATCCCATCCTCCAGGTGGTTTATGAACAAATTAAATAGGATTGGTCCCAGCACAGAACCCTGGGGAACCCCACTACCCACCCCTGACCATTCTGAGTACTCCCCATTTATCACCACCCTCTGAACACGCCCTTGTAGCCAGTTTTCAATCCATGTACTCACCCTATGGTCCATGCCAGCGGACCTTATTTTGTACAGTAAACGTTTATGGGGAACTGTGTCAAATGCTTTTGCAAAATCCAGATACACCACGTCTACGGGCCTTCCTTTATCTAGATGGCAACTCACCTCCTCATAGAAGGTTAATAGATTGGTTTGGCAAAAACGATTCTTCATGATTCCATGCTGATTACTGCCAATGATACAGTTTTCATTACTAAAATCTTGTATATAGTCCCTTATCATCCCCTCCAAGAGTTTACATACTACATCAGTATATACCTGACACTAATTGCCCCATATACCCCCCTCTCCTTTGAAGCATCGTGTGTGTTAATCACTAAGCCAAGCTAAGCTCTTTTTCTGCTGGGAGGGCGGGTCCCTCGTGGGTGACATCACTTGATGTGTACAATCTGATCTCCCTGGTCTGTTTTACAGGACAGCTATAGAATGGCATAAAGAAAGCTGCTTTTGCCTGACCTCACAAATGTGCTTCTAGAAGAATGGTCAAATATTCCCATAGACACTAGGGATGAGCCGAACACCCCCCGGTTCGGTTCGCACCAGAACCTGCGAACGGACCGAAAGTTCGCACGAACGTTAGAACCCCATTGACGTCTATGGGACTCGAACGTTCGAAATCAAAAGTGCTCATTTTAAAGGCTGATTTGCATGGTATTGTCCTAAAAAGGGTTTGGGGACCCGGGTCCTACCCCAGGGGACATGTATCAATGCAAAAAAAACTTTTAAAAACGGCCGTTTTTTCGGGAGCAGTGATTTTAATGATGCTTAAAGTAAAAAAAAAAAGTGAAATATTCCTTTAAATATCGTACCTGGGGGGTGTCTATAGTATGCCTGTAAAGTGGCGCGTGTTTCCCGTGTTTAGAACAGTCCCTGCACCAAATGTCATTTTCAAAGGAAAAAATCTCATTTAAAACTGCTTGCAGGTTTAATGTAATGTCGGGTCCTGGCAATATGGATGAAACAAACGGCATGGGTACCCCCCAGTCCATTACCAGGCCCTTTGGGTCTTGTATGGATATTAAGGGGAACCCTGTATCCAAATTAAAATAAGGAAAGGTGTGGGGCCACCAGGCCCTATATACTCTGAACAGCAGTATACAGGCGGTGCAAACAAGACAGGGACTGTAGGTTTGTTGTTAAGTAGAATCTCTTTGTAATTTTGAACGGGTACATTTTTAACGTGTTTAGCTCCAGCCAAAAAATCTTTTTTAAGCTTTTTGGAAAACATAGGGAAGGGTTATCACCCCTGTGACATTTGTTTTGCTGTCTTTCCTCCTCTTCAGAAGATTTCACCTCACTTTTTGTCCCAAGGAAAAATGTTTTTTGAAAATTTGGATTTTTTTGTGGAACAAGGATTGGAAAGCATCAGTGGAAAGGAGAAATTTTTTCCCATATTAACTCTTACAGGAGAGAATTTCCCTTCCTAGGGGTAGATTTCATCTCACTTCCTGTTGTCTCCTTCCGTTTGCAAGTAGGAGTCGTTTGTAAGTTAGATGTTTGAAAGTAGGGTCCTGCCCTATATACTCAGCAGAAATTTGGGCCTTAGGTGTTGCTGTGGCCACAACACTGTAAGCCCTCACAGGGCCCTGCTGTGAAATATTAGATCAAGAATTGTAATTACATGCCCCTGTTGAACAGGAGCTGAAAAATTAGGCCTTAGGCACTGGTGCTGGTGCCACAACACTGCAACCCCTCACAGACACTCTAGTTGGAACGCAGGAACGAGCCCTGCTGCAAAGTATTGCATCAAAAATTGTAATTACACGCCCCTGTTAAACAAGGGCTGAAAAATTGGGCCTTAGGCACTGGTGCTGGTGCCACAACACTGCAACCCCTCACAGACACTCTAGTTGGAACGCAGGAACGAGCCCTGCTGCAAAGTATTGCATCAAAAATTGTAATTACACGCCCCTGTTAGACAGGGGCAGAAAATTTGGGCCTTAGGCACTGGTGCTGGTGCCACAACACTGCAACCCCTCACAGACACTCTAGTTGGAATGCAGGAACGAGCCCTGCTGCAAAGTATTGCATCAAAAATTGTAATTACACGCCCCTGTTAAACAGGGGCTGAAAAATTGTGCCTTAGGCACTGGTGGTGGCGCCCAGAACCAAAAATGTTCTTACAAGCTATCAGCGTGATGATTGAGGAGGAAGAGGATAATTACTCAGGGATAGTCACTCAGCATCAGCATAGGCAGTCTTTGAAGGGATCTGAGATTTCCAAAAAAATTATTCGGTTACATCAGCATCAGGTGCTTGGTAGCTGGTGGTGATCCAAGACTGATTCATTTTTATGAAGGTCAGTCGATCGACCGAGTCGGTGGACAGACGCACCCTGTGATCGGTTACCACGCCTCCAGCAGCACTGAATGTGCGTTCCGAAAAAGAACGCTGGATGCAGGACAGGCCAGTAGCTCAATTGCATACTGTGCAAGCTCTGGCCAGTGATCCATCCTCAAGACCCAGTAACCCAGAGGATTTTCGGTGGGAAAGGTGTCCAAGTCTGATCTTGCCCCTAGGTATTCCTGCACCACGTAAAACAGACGCTGGCGATGGTTGCTGGAACCGATCATACCTTGGGGCTGCGGACCAAAAAATTGTCTGAACGCATCGGTCAGACGGCCACCTTCTCCACCACTCCTTCTTTGACTGACCGAAGCCTCAGCAACACGTTGTCCAGAAACAGGAGTTTGTAACCTCCCAGTCTCTGGGAACGCGTTGCACAGACCTTTCTGCAAGGCCTCCCGAAGATGTTTCATCCTCTGCTCCCTCTGCGATGGCAAGATAAGGTCCGCAACCTTACCCTTGTAACGTGGATCAAGGAGGGTTGCCAGCCAGTATTGGTCCTTCTCCTTGATACCACGAATACGAGGATCCTTACGCAGGCTTTGCAGGATCAGGGAGGCCATGCAGCGTAGGTTTGCTGAGGCATTCGGTCTGGAGTCCTCTGGGTCATTAAGGACGACAACGTCCGCAGCCACCTCCTCCCAGCCACGTACAAGTCCATGTGTTTCTTGGGACTGATCCCTTAAAGACTGCTGCTGATGCTGAGTGCCAGGCTCCACCTCCATACTGACACAATCTTCCTCCTCCTCCTCCTCCTCCTATTCCTGTGTGATCAGCAGGCACGCAGGAACACTGTCTGGATAAAGGGGGCCTTGAGAGCTAAGGAAGTCCTCCTCTTCCTGCCTCTGTTCTGCCTCAAGTGCCCTGTCCATTATTCCACGCAGCGTGTGCTCCAACAGGTGGACAAGGGGGAGAGTGTCACTGATGCATGCACTGTCACTGCTCACCATCCTCGTGGCCTCCTCGAATGGTGACAGGACAGTGCATGCATCCCTGATCATGGCCCACTGGCGTGGGGAAAAAAAACAAGCTCCCCTGACCCTGTCCTGGTGCCATAGTCGCACAGGTACTCATTGATGGCCCTCTGTTGCGTGTGCAGCCACTGCAGCATGGCCAACGTTGAGTTCCACCTGGTGGGCATGTCACAGATTAGGCGGTTCTTGGGCAGGTTAAACTCCTTTTGGAGGTCCGTCAGCCGAGCACTGGCATTATATGACCGGCAGAAATGCACACAGACTTTCCTGGCCTGCCTCAGGACATCCTGTAAGCCCGGGTACCTGCCCAAGAACCGCTGCACCACCAAGTTAAGGACATGAGCCAAACAGGGCACATGGGTCATTTGTCCCTGTTGGAGGGCAGAGAGGAGGTTGGTGCCATTGTCGCAAACCACCATTCCTGCCTTAAGTTGGCGTGACGTCAACCACCTCTGAACCTGCCCCTGCAGAGTTGACAGAACCTCTGCCCCAGTGTGGCTCCTGTCCCCCAAGCACACCAGCTCAAGCACTGCATGGCATCTTTTGGCCTGCGTACTTGCGTAGCCCCTTGAACGACTACAGAGCATCGCTGGTTCCGAGGAAGAGGCCATGGAGGAAGAAGAAGAGGAGGGGGTGGAGGAGAGAGGTGTGTCACAATCATTAGCATTTTGGAGGCGTGGGGGCGGAACAACCTCCAACACTACTGCACCTTGTCCTGCATCCTTCCCAGCTGCCAGCAGAGTCACCCAATGCGCCGTGAAACTTAGGTAACGTCCCTGTCCATGCCTGCTGGACCATGAGTCAGCGGTAATATGCACCTTACCGCTGACCGCCCTGTCCAGCGAGGCATGGACATTGCCTTCCACATGCCGGTAGAGAGCCGGAATCGCCTTCCGTGAGAAAAAGTGGCGTTTGGGTACCTGCCACTGAGGAACCGCACATTCCACAAACTCACGGAAGGGGGCAGAGTCTACCAACTGAAAAGGCAGCAGTTGAAGTGCTAGCAATTTTGCCAAGCTATCATTCAACCGCTGGGCATGTGGATGGCTGGGAGCAAACTTTTTTCGGCGGTGCAGCAGCTGGGGCAGGGAAATTCGCTTGGTACAATCTGACGTCGGTGTACCAAAAGCAGATTGCCCACAAGTACTTGGCTGTGACACACCTAATTCTACACCTTCATTACTCTCAGTGCAGGTCTCAGAGAGGACTGGAGGTCTAGTGGGGTTGGAAATCTCAGCTGATGAGGAGCAAGGAGAGGTCCTCTTTGTTCTTTGGTGTGGGTCTTTTAGATACGCTTGCCAACGAACTGCATGGCAGGTCAACATATGTCTGGTCAAGCATGTGGTACCCAAGCGGGAGATGTTTTGGCCACGTGAGATACGCTTGAGACATATGTTGCAAATAGCAGCGGTGCGATCTGATGCACTCGTCTCAAAAAAGGCCCACACCAAAGAACTTTTTGAATAACTCGCAGAGACTGCAGCGCCCTGCACATGTGGAGCTTTGGGGTGTGATGCAGTCAATGTGCTGCCCTTAGGCTGGCCCCTGGAGGGCATCCTGCCTCGTTGGTGATGTGCCGCCTCCTCCTCCTCCTCCTCTCTCCTATCAGGCACCCACGTTGAGTCAGTGACCTCATCATCCCCTCCCTCCTCATTACTGGAGCGAACCTGGCAGTATGCTGCAGCAGGGGGAGCATGACTGCCAGATTGCTGTCCTTCTTGGGCACCCCCTCTGTCCGTGCTCATGTTACTGCCTTCATCGAGCTCAGTATCATCATCAGAGCCTTCCAAACGCTGGGCATCCTCCTGGAGCATGTACCCAACACTGTGGTCAAACAGTTCGAGGGACTCCTCAGGAGGACATGGTGGAGCTAGGGAAGGAGTCACTGATGACATTAAGCCGAGGAAAGAGGCCGCTGCTTTGCCAGACAAAGCACCCTGGGCATGGGTGAGAGAGGATGAGGAGGATGAGGACAGCTTGGTCATCCACTCGACCAAGTCTTCCGCATGTTGCGGCTCAACACGGCCAGCTGCCGAAAAAAAGGCCAAGCGTGTCCCATGGCCACGTGCTGATGAGGATGCACCGTCTCCACGACCAGCACTAGACACAGAGCCTGCTTGCCCTCTCTTATTGGCTTGTGACTGTCTGCCTCTCCTTCTTGGCCTTCCAGACATACTAATGGCCTGTAGCTGCACTAAGCTGGGATATATATATATATATATATATATATATATATATATATATATACTGATACTGCAGCTAGCAAAATCAACTGCCTGCCTGTAGTATGAGAACACCACCAACCTTCTACAGGTAGCTTTAGCTCAACACTGTGAGGTGGACGCACCCCACTAACTTGTAGGTTTAGCTGAACACTGTGAGCAGGATGCACTAACTGTAAATAGTCTAGCTGCCTGACCGTGGTACTAATAGGATCAAAAGAACACCAGTAATTTTCTTCAGGTAGCTTTATATATTGTAACAAGACAAGCCTGCCTGTCAGTAGGAAGATAACAGGAACGGATCTAGCTGAACACTGTGAGCAGGACGCACTGCACTAAATGTAAATAGTCTAGCTGCCTGACCGTGGTACTATTAGGATCAAAAGAACACCAGTAATTTTCTTCAGGTAGCTTTATATACTGTAACCAGACAAGCCTGCCTGTCAGTAGGAAGATAACAGGAACGGATCTAGCTGAACACTGTGAGCAGGACGCACTGTACTAAATGTAAATAGTCTAGCTGCCTGACCGTGGTACTTATAGGATCAAAAGAACACCAGTAATTTTCTTCAGGTAGCTTTATATACTGTAACAAGACAAGCCTGCCTGTCAGTAGGAAGATAACAGGAACGGATCTAGCTGAACACTGTGAGCAGGACGCACTGTACTAAATGTAAATAGTCTAGCTGCCTGACCGTGGTACTAATAGAAGCAAAAGAACACCAGTAATTTTCTTCAGGTAGCTTTATATACTGTAACAAGACAAGCCTGCCTGTCAGTAGGAAGATAACAGGAACGGATCTAGCTGAACACTGTGAGCAGGACGCACTGCACTAAATGTAAATAGTCTAGCTGCCTGACCGTGGTACTAATAGGATCAAAAGAACACCAGTAATTTTCTTTAGGTAGCTGTAAATACTGTAACAAGACAAGCCTGCCTGTCAGTAGGAAGATAACAGGAACGGATCTAGCTGAACACTGTGAGCAGGACGCACTGTACTAAATGTAAATAGTCTAGCTGCCTGACCGTGGTACTAATAGGATCAAAAGAACACCAGTAATTTTCTTTAGGTAGCTGTAAATACTGTAACAAGACAAGCCTGCCTGTCAGTAGGAAGGTAACAGGAACGGATCTAGCTGAACACTGTGAGCAGGACGCACTGTACTAAATGTAAATAGTCTAGTTGCCTGACCGTGGTACTAATAGGATCAAAAGAACACCAGTAATTTTCTTTAGGTAGCTGTAAATACTGTAACAAGACAAGCCTGCCTGTCAGTAGGAAGATAACAGGAACGGATCTAGCTGAACACTGTGAGCAGGACGCACTGTACTAAATGTAAATAGTCTAGCTGCCTGACCGTGGTACTAATAGGATCAAAAGAACACCAGTAATTTTCTTTAGGTAGCTGTAAATACTGTAACAAGACAAGCCTGCCTGTCAGTAGGAAGATAACAGGAACGGATCTAGCTGAACACTGTGAGCAGGACGCACTGCACTAAATGTAAATAGTCTAGAAGATAACAGGAACGGATCTAGCTAAACTGAATACAGTGTATATATATATATGCAACACCTGGGATGTATATATATACACAATACACTTTAAGTGCAGCTAACTGACTGACTGTCCTGCCTAATATAGCTAACTCAAATGAAATGACACTGTCTCTCTCTCTCTCTAAGCACACCGGAACACACTGCACAGGGCCGCCGTGCAGGCGGCCTTATATAGTGTGGGGCGTGTACTAAATCCCCTGAGCCATAATTGGCCAAAGCCTCCTTGGCTTTGGCCAATTACGGCTCTCTGTTCAGGCGGCGCTGTGATTGGCCAAGCATGCGGGTCATAGTGCATGCTTGGCCAATCATCAGCAAGCAATGCCCTGCGATGCCGCAGTGAATTATGGGCCGTGACGCGCCACACGAATTTGGCGCAAACGGCCCATATCGTTCGCAATTCGGCGAACGACCGAACAGCCGATGTTCGAGTCGAACATGGGTTCGACTCGAACACGAAGCTCATCCCTAATAGACACACTCCTAAACCTTGTGGACGGCCTTCCCAGAAGAGATGAAGCTGTTATAGCTGCAAAGAGTGGACCAACTCAATATTGAATCCTATGGACTAAGACTGGGATGCCATTAAATGTCGTGTGTGTAAAGGCAGGCATCCCAATACTTTTGGTAATATAGTGTATACGACTGTATGAAGGTAATGTGTGATTGTCCAATGATATTTGCTCACCATACATCTGGATAAGGAACCCATCACTCATCTTCCTCACAGTGTCAGATGTCGTCTTCACTTCACAGGTATATTTCCCAGAATCCTCCGGCTGAGATGACTGCACTCTGTATGTATCAGATACATTGTATCCCCGCACAGTCCGTCCATCTCTGTAGAAGGCAAAGTGCAGCTCTGTGCCGCCTCTGAGCGGATCCAGTCTGGTGTCACATCTCATCGTTATGTTATCTCCTTCTTTTACCCTGGACGGGGTCACTTTTATTTCTGGAGGAGAGAAGAGCTCTGGAAGAGGAAAGGATGACAATGATAAATTGATGGATTTCATTTCTCATTGTTGGAGTATCCAGGAGTTGGCTCGTCCCACCATATTCCATCTATGACTCAAATATCACTTTCAGGTAGACTGATCTTTAATCACTTGCATTCCGGAAGATTTTAGCCCCTTCATCACCAGACCATTTTTTGATATTTTTGATGCGCTACTTAAATTGACAATTGCGCGGTCATCGCACTGCAACTGCTGCATCTCTCTGCTCGTTTCAGGACATGCAGTAACCCGCACAGAAAAAGCATGCTTTGCTGCGTGTTTGGGAATGCTCTGCAAACATGCATTGCACTTTGGTGCCCATAATGGCACGCTAACCGCGTTTGGGGGATCATTAACAATTGGGCTGCATTCATAGGTACATAGTTTCATAGTAGGTAAGTAAGGTTGAATAAAGACAATAGTCCATCCAGTTCAATCTGTGTAGGTGTACGTGTGTCAGTGTCTAGAATTATTTCCCATATCCCTGTATGTTGTGTTCATTAAGATGCACATCCAAGAGTCTTTTAAAAATATCCATACTCCCCGCTGCCACCACCCATTGTGGAAGAGAGTTAAACATTCTTATCGCCCTGACAGTGAATAACCCCTACGCAGCTTAAAGAGGAGGTCCAGCCCCCCACAAAAAATTAAGTCAGCATCTACAAATCCTGCACCTGCTGACTTTTAGGCTACTTTCACACTGAGGCACTTTACAGGCACCTGCAAAGTGCCTCTCCTGTCACTCCAGTGTGAAAGCCCGAGTGCTTCCACACTGGAGCGGTGCGCTGGCAGAACGTTAAAAAAAGGTCCTGCAAGCAGCATCTTTGAGGCGGTGGAGGAGCGGTGTATACACCGCTCCTCCACCACTCCTGCCCATTGGAATGCATGTGCAGCGCTGTCGAAGAGCCTGCAAAGCGCTTCGGCAGCGGTGCCTTGTGGGCGCTATTAACCCCTTCTTCGGCCGCTAGTGGGGGTTAAAAGTGCCCCGCTAGCAGACGATTAGCTCTGCTAAATCACCGATTTTAGCGGCACTTTACCGCTGATGCCCTCACCGTCTCAGTGTGAAAGTGGCCTTAATAATGAGGATAACCTGTTCAGGGAGCCCGCAATTTTGCCATCCCAGCCGATCTTCAGGTGCAGCCGCCGCCATTTCTCTTAAGGGAACCCGGCAGTGAAACTGTCAGAAACCATGAATCAGACTGAGACAGAAGTACAGTTAAATCACACTTGTTTAATAATTATAAAAAAAAAGATAAAGAGAGTAAACGTAGTCAAAACATAGCCAAAGTTCAGGAACGGATAGTGAGACAAGCCAAAACGTCAGGGAGCCAGAGAGGAGCGTAGTAGCACAGCAAGCAGGATTTGGAGCCAGAAGGAATGTCAGTCAAGCAAGTTTTTAACAGGAACACAGGAGAGCGTCTCTAGAGATGTGGCCAAGGCGAATGCAGAGATAATCTGGACTGGACGGCTTAAGTAGGCAGGACTGACGAGCAGGATCATCAACAGGTGCATGGCTGTGGAGAGGTAGGAGCTGGCAATTAGCCGATAGCTGAGCGCCCACCAGACAAACTAAAAAACAAACACCAGTGCTCCACCTTGCCAAACAAAAGACTAATATGCAGATATAAGGGATATTAGGGATGAGTGTGCTATAAAGCTCAGACAGTAAAGTAGCCAAAACCGTGTCAGGGAAAACCCACCAAGACAATAAGAACTAATGACAAAAAATGAATAAATGCAAAGCAAGACAAAAAAACAAACATAATGAAACATAGATACCAATGATAAACCTATCACAGGTTTGTCAGCCCACCTGACTCCACCTTGATATTGCACTACAAGATGATCTACATACAGTATACAGCATATCTTGAATTATACAATCAGATCAGGGTCTGAGCAACCAGAATTCCCTTACTTGGTTATGCTGGGTTATATGTAATACATTTATGTAATTTATAACATAATAAACATATAGTTTGTGAGGGGCTTTGTTGCTAAACCTCAGACATGAAATGGGAACAAAGCATATCCATCTATAGTGTGTACTTGTCTCAGTCCAGAGCACAAAGTGTCATTTCTGTCTGCTGTCTCCTTCCTCTGCTATCAGCATAAGTCACTTCTGACAAGTTTTCCTGACACCAAGAGAAAAAGGTGACAGGGGAGGGGCTCCAGCTGATTGACAGCCTCAGCTCTGCTCCTGTATGCTGTGTGGAGGGGGGGGTGTGTCCCTTCCCTCCAATCAGCTCTTAGAGCTCCCCTCACTGAGCTCTGCAGAGTGTAACATCAGCTCTCCACACCCGTTTTTCTGAACGCTTAGATAAGCTTTAAAAAACTCTGCACTTTGAACAGATGTAGAGAAGAGAACCCTGTAGATAAACCGGTACAACTTATATAGGGGGATTTGGTTAATCTCTGTGTATCACCTGAGGCCACTCACTTCACTGGGGATATGGAAGGGTTTACATCCATTTTTAAAAAAAAGTTTGTGGCTTAAATCTATACCCTGGTCTAAGGCTAAGCATTACATTTGAGTTGAAGTGCTCGTTATACATTTAAAGCTCTTTAAACTGTTCAGATCCGCACTATAGCCGAATGATTGCTACAGCGCGCATCTGCTTTGCGGGAGGCCTTCTATTGACATCCTCCCCTTTCAAAGCTGGCCACGCCCCCCTGAAGAGACAATGAGACTCGGGTGATCACAGATCTGAGAAAGGGGCCGATCCCGGCCCCTTAACACGTGATCAGCTGTCAGCCAATGACAGCTGATCATGTGATGTAAACAGAAGATCGGTAATCGTTTCTTTTTTCTTCTCACGCTGACAGCGTGAGAAGAAAAAAAGCCAATCGCCGGCTTCTGTTTCAAGGGACATCAGTCCTGAAGAGGAAGATGTCAACCTGCCTCATATGTGCCCACAAATACTGCCTGCAAGTGCCACCTGCCAGTGCCACAAATCAGTGCCCACAGTGCCCTAATTCTGTGCCCACAGTACTAAGTGCCAGCAATCAGTGCCATCTATCAGTGCCCACCAGTGGTGCCAATCAGTGCCTCATCAGTGCCACCTAGCAGTGCTGCCTATCAGTGTCACCTACCAGTGCCGATCAGTGCCCATCACCGCCACCCATCAGTGCCCATCAGTGCCAGCTATCAGTGCCACCTATTGGTGCCCTTCAGTGCCATCTATCAATGCCCATCAGTGCCACCCATCAGTGCCATCCAACAGTGCCACCCATCAGTGCCCACCAATGCCACCTATCACTGCCCACCAGTGCCACCTCATCAGTGCCCACCAGTGCTGCCTATTATTGCCCATCAGTGCCGCCTTATCAGTGCCCATCAATGCAGCCTATCGGTGCCCATCAGTGCAGCCTATCAGTGCCCATCAGTGCAGCCTATCGGTGCCCATCAGTGCAGCCTATTGGTGCCAATCAGTGCAGCCTCATCAGCATACATCAAGGAACGAGAAAAATTACCTGTTTGCAAAATTTATTAACAAAATATAAAATGTTTTGTATTTTTTTTTTTTTTTAATCGGTCTTTTTTATTTTTTTTAACAAAAAATAAAAAACCCAGAGGTGATCAAATACCACCTAAAGAAAGCTCTATTTGTTGGACAAAATGATAAAAACTTCATTTGGGTACAGCGTTGTATGACCACGCAATTGTTGTTCAAAGAGTGACAGCGCTAAAAGCTGAAAATTGGTCTGGGCAGGAGAGGGGTTTAGGTGTCCAGTAAGCAAGTGGTTAAACGAAACCCTCAAAATGTATTTATATATAAATGTCTCGCCAAGTCGCCATCCTCAGCTACTTACCTCTGTGTCTTTATCTGGAGCTGAAATGCAGCCAACAGCTGTTTGTTTCTTGCTGACAGCAGAAAATGTTGTCTCCGCCCCCATCCATCCAATAATAACATTGATCCCCATACTGAGCCCTTCATCCATCCCCAGATCCCCGTACTATCCCCAGGATGTGCCGTGTTATAGGGACTCTCCTTTCACAGAGACCGAGACTTCATGTGAGAACTCATACGAACAAGGACTATCAGGAAATGATATTTGTTTAGAACATTTATAATGTCCGGCTGTGTTTAGATCCACTTTCTGAATACGGAACTCAGAGTCCGGGAATTCTGATTTTATCTCTTCATTATTCTTGTAAAATCTTGTTTGAAAGCCATGAAAATCCTTATGATGATGACATCTCAGAGTCAGGGGGTCTCCTTCATAGATGGCAGATGGAGGTCTCTGCGGGAGGACATAACCTGGAAAAAAAAAAAAAAACGGGAGTAAAGTACGCAGTACAAAATATAAGGAAAATCGCAATATCCGAATAACAGCAGCCTGACTGATATAGAGAAATCCTCCAGCTATCCCAATTATGCCAAAAATACAAATAATAGACCAGCTGGAGCTTCCTCCTATAGACTAAGAAAAGGGGTAATGGTCCTGTTAGCCATGCTGGTACTACTAGTCCTTCTCACAATGGGGCAAACAGGACCGTGCAAGTATTCTCAGCATTCGATGAAAAGGAAAGATAGGATTCCTTTGTAACATATTGTAGTACGGGTCTATATTCAGAATTCATTATAGTTATTGATTTACAAGCAACTTAGTAATAGTTTTATGTTGGTATATAAGTAGTCACTTCTGTCTATATACAACATGCGTAATGCATGAGACTTCTGTTTCATTATGCTATGGGAAGTTGGGAATCTTTGACCTTTTCTTTTCACCGGTTGTAGATATTGTTTTCCCTGCCATATATAACTGGGAGGCCGGGGATTGAATTTGAGTTTTGATTCAGGACTGAAGAAGAGAAAGTCTGAATCAAGTTGACTGTCGCCTCCAGGTATTTCATTTCTAATGAGATTGTGACTCCCCTGGATTGAAGGCTGTATTTATCTGTATTTTATCATCTGTAATACATCTTTAACCGAAGCTAAGAAAATCTCTTTTATTACTATACTACTTGTGTGTGGTTTTAATCATTGTACTTCATACACGAATCTGAAGGGTAAATATAAATGAATAAATGTAACACGGAATTTAACCCCTTGTTACATATATCAGAAGTGAGGCCGAGTGAACAGGAATGATGACACAATCTGCTGCTCACATTTTCTCATGCAGACCGTGAAACGTTTCTTTTCAGAAAAGAAGCCACCAGCATAGTTACAGTACATAGTTAGTTTGGTTGAAAAAAGACACAATCCATCTAGTTCAACCAACAAAAAAACAAAAAAAAAATACAATCCCCTATACACAATCCTATACCCACAGTTGATCCAGAGGAGAGGATATTCCCTGGATCAACTTTACCTATAAATGTCAGTACCCAGTTATATTATGTACATTTAGGAAAGAATCCAGACTTTTTTAAAGCAATCCACTGAGCTGGATAGAACCACCTCTGGAGGGAGTCTATTCCACATTTTCACAGCTCATACTGTGAAGAAACCTTTCCGTATTTGGTGATGAAATATTTTTTTCTCAGGATGTAAAGAGTGCCCCCTTGTCCTCTGTGATGACCTTAAAGTGAATAACTCAACACCAAGTTCACTACATGGACCACTTATATAATTATACATGAAGATCATATCCCCCTTATGTATTTTTACATGGAGATCATATCCCCCCTTATGTATTTATACATGGAGATCATATCCCCCCCTTATGTATTTATACATGGTGATCATATCCCCCCTTACGTATTTATACATGGAGATCATATCCCCCCTTATGTATTTATACATGGAGATCATATCCCCCCTTATGTATTCATACATGCTGATCATATCCCCCCAAATCCGATCGTGTGTACGAGGCTTTATAGTCAATACCCAGCCTAATAGATTCCTCCATCCACACAATCAAGATAGATTGAGGAATTCCTCCAAGATCCTACAGACATCATATAATGGAATTATGGAGATGAGGAGATAACTCACCGATTGTAACATTTAGAGTGACCGGAGCACTGATATCACCGGTATTGATCCGGCACTGGTAATCTCCACTGTCCCGCTCTGCTGAAGGATTGATCTGAAGGATCTGTTCATCTCCGTGTGTTGTTTCCCCATCTTTGTACCAGTGATAAGTCCGGGGTTCCTCTGGTACAGTAGACGTCACAATACATGTTAGAGTCACATCATCACCTTGTAGTATATTCCCCCAGTTGGGTGTGAAGGTCACCACCGGTCTGATGGCACCTCCTATAGAAGAGGAGATCACACATAACCACATCAATAGCACAATGTTCAATAATGACATTTTGAAGATGAGAGATTCTGTTTAAAAAGCAAAAACATTCACTTTACACTCCAGAAGGACAATGAAAGCCATTAACATTCTATAAATAAAAGAAGAAAGAACTCTGCAGTGAAGTAAATTCTGGAGGATGATAAAACACCACACTCACACATTGGGTCAGCAGGCATCCAACACACCCAGCAATGAGCTTTATTTACTAAAAGGAGAAGAGTATGTTCACTTTTAACCACTTCAGCTCTGGAAAGTTTTACCCCCTTCATGATCAGGCCATTTTCTGCTATTCGGCACTGTGCTACTTTAACTGGAGGGTACAATTATATAGGGGGGGAGACTCCAATGTGGCCTTCGATCAAGGCCTAGACAAATCTAAACCCCCATCGGCCCAATCTACCAGACCCACCAGGGTCAGCCTTAAAATCGCCAAACTTTTCCATGAGAGGGGTCTAGCAGATGTATGGCGAGAAACTAACCCATCAAAAAAAGACTACACACACTTTTCCTACCCGCACAATACATATGCAAGGATAGATCACATTCTGGTCCCCCCAAACATTCTCCCAGCAGTCCTCCAATCACAAATCAAGGACACGGTTCTGTCTGACCACTCTATGGTGCTCGCACACGTCTGCTCCAGTCATTTACAGGCGAATAGGGGACATTGGCGTCTCAAAGAATCCATCCTAGCTAATCCTACCCACAAAACAATACTAAATAAGGAGCTTAGAGAATATTTTACACTTAATAATGCTGAGGGCATTTCAGCTGAGACCCTGTGGGCGGCACACAAAGCCTTCATTAGAGGCAAGATTATTCAGCTTACAACACAAATTAAAAGAGAACAAAAGGCGGACGTGGAGCACCTGGAGAGGTCATATAGGTCCATGAAGAAATGACACAAAAAGACTCCATCCCCAGAACTACTTGCCCAAATAGAAAAGATCCGCCTAGAGCTTAACCTTGCCCTCACAACAACAGCGGAGAAGTCGCTTCGCTGGAGTAGTAATAAATTCTACACACAAAAAGATAAGATCAGTACAATGCTGGCAGCCAAACTTACCCCCAAACCAAGGATTTCGGCCCTTCCCAAGATACGCATTGCGGGCCAAGACCCCACGGCTAATCCAAGCAAAATTTTAGAAGCCTTTCATAAATTTTACTCCGATCTTTATAGCTCCCCATCAAAGCCCACTGAGAAAGCGATTTCCGACTTCTTAGTTCCATCCCTTAAAAAAGAACATAGAGACTTCCTCGAGGCTCCCTTTCAAGAGGAAGTAGTGGCGGCGGTTATCAAGGGCCATCGCACGGGCTCTGCTCCACGGCCTGATGGCCTATCGGTCCCATATAATAAAACCTTTTTAGACACTCTCACCCCACATATGACAAAGTTTTTCAACTCAAAAGTAAAGGGAAACCCTTTAGAAGCCCAGCTCAATACAGAGTTTATCACGGTCATTCCAAAACCTGACAAAAACCCGGAAGAGGTGGGTAACTACCGGCCCATTTCACTTATTAATAATGATCTCAAAATACTCACTAAGATTCTAGCAGATCGTATGTCCTCATTTATAAGCAAATATATACACAGGGACCAGGTGGGATTTATACCAGGTAGACAAGGCCCGGATCAGGTGAGAAGAGCAGTAGACATTATATCAATACTGCAATCCAATTGGGAGGGGGGTACTAAACAACAAAGCTTCATCCTCGCCCTTGACCTTCAAAAGGCCTTCGATTCTATCTCCTGGTCTTATATATTTTCCCTACTTAAGAGATGGGGCTTTGGTCCACATTTTCTAGGGGTGATGCAAGCACTTTATTCTTTACCCAAGGCCCTGATTCGCTTACAAGGATACTACTCAACCCCAATAAATATAGCTAGAGGTACAAGGCAAGGCTGCCCACTGTCCCCTATTATATTTGCCATAGCAATAGAGACCCTAACTGCATCTATCCGACAGAATAAGGACATTCAGGGGGTGACATGCGGAGACCAATCACACAAATGCGGATTATTCGCAAAGGACATTCTCCTGTTTTTAACCTCTCCTGTCACCTCACTACCAAACCTACATAAAACGCTAACGGAATTCTCTAAAATATCTGGGCTCTCGGTAAACTATTCTAAATCTCAGGCCCTAAACATCTCCCTACCGCCAACCACGGTTGCCCTTCTCCAACAATCCTTTAAATTTGAATGGAGCCCCAACTCTATCAAATACCTAGGGGTCAACCTCACAGCTCAAGTAGAGTCCCTTTACGCAAACAATTATCACCCCCTATATAAAAAATTATAAGCAGACCTGAAAACCTGGGCCAGAAGCGAACTTTCTTGGATGGGTAGAATAAATTCTATTAAAATGACACTATTGCCTAGAATACTATATTTCTTCAGATCTCTCCCCATCTCCATCAGAAAGGACCACTTGCGATCTCTACAAAGTAAAATCCTAAAATTTGTCTGGGGTAATTCAGGATACAGAATTCCCCAACACATTCTCTATCTACATAGAAGAAAAGGTGGGGTAGGCCTACCTCATCTTTACAAATATTATCTAGCAGCCAGACTAGCCCAACTCTCTACAGTTTATACACGACTAGAAAAACCTGACTGGGTCCAGATAGAGAGGCAAGCTATACCCCTACACACACTCGATTTTCTTCTATGGTGCCCCCAAAAACAAAGACCATCAATTCTATCGCCTTCCCTATCCCAATCCCTCAAACTTTGGGATGGCATCCGCAATCTATCTTCCTTGACCTCCAAAGTACAACCCCTGGCCCACATTTTTCAAACCCAAACCTCCCGGACTAGATATTAAAGCCTTTAAATGGTGGCTTGATAAAGGCTTATACCACATAGGACATTTTTTACGTCCAAAGGTCCGTTCACACTAAGCCATTGTATAAACACGCTGGATCTCCCAAATTTAGAGAAATTCCGATTCGGACAGATTTCACATTTTCTACGCAAAATCTGGGTGGAAAAACCACACCCCCCCAAATTCACGGAATATGAGCTCTGGTGTGGACAGGCCATGGGGCAGAGGGGCGGGATATCAATCATCTACTCGTCACTCACCCTTCCGACAGAGAAATCTACCTATATGACGGCATGGGAGGATGACCTCCAACATGAGTGGGACCTGGAGACCTGGCAAACAGCGTGTTCTAGAGCCTTTCAAGGTATTAGAAATACTTCACTTATGGAAGCGAATTTAAAAGTTCTCATGAGGTAGTACATGACCCCCACCAGGCTTGCAGCTATCTATCCCACAGGTGACCCCAGCTGCTTCAGGGGCTGCCAACTCCTGGGATCAATGATACATGTTTGGTGGAAATGTCCCAGAATCAGACCGATTTGGAAGAAACTCTTTAATCTAATTCACAAAGTCACTGGTTGCGAGGTTCCCAGGTCCGCTTCGGTAGCCCTACTCAATGCCCACATTCGCCATGTTTCCAAACCCAACCGTAAGTTGATCCACTTCATGCTCACTGGCAGAAAATCACTATAGCCAGAGCCTGGAAACAACCAAAGGTATCTTTTTTAGCTATACAACATAAAATATCATGCATAATGACCCAAGAAAAACTAGCCAGCATCGCTTCGGACACGCTCCACAAATTTGATTCTATATGGTCACCTTGGGCAACATACTGTGGAATATCCCTAGAGGCGAGGGTTTCCCATAACACTCCCGTAATATCCGAATAAGGTCAAACATGTTTTTTTGACCCTTCCCTCCCCCACCCCCCCCCCCTTTTTTCCCTCCCGTTCCTATTTCTAACTCTTTTCTACTTACGCTACTTTAAGTTCTTTTGCTAACTTCAGTTAGACACGATGTCTTGTTTGTTTATGAGCGTATTAGGCAAAATAGAATTCTTTCTAGACAAATGAAACTCTATCTGAGTCATTAGGGGCAATACACACTAGGCATTCAATGGGGCGCAGTCTAATACGAGGTGAGCGGGGAGAGGAGACCCGGCCGGGGCACAGGAAGATCCCTTTAGGGGTGACCTGGTTGGGCGATCCCCCCCTGACTCGCAAGTTACATTTTTTCTTATGACGGTTCAAGATTATCCCGTGATGATCACAGAATATACACTGAATACACTGGGTCTAAACCCTCAGTAGAGATCCAAAAGCTTTTCTCCAGAAGATGTTCTTTGTTATCAAACATAAATGATCTATGCTCATAAATATATGTAATTCTTGATTTCTAGGCCTATGTTGGGCATTCTATTTGTTTGATCTTTATCTTGTATTATGGTGTACTTTTAAAATAAAAAACATATTGAATTAAGAATTGGGAGCCCGAGGGAATAAACAAAAATTTGGAAAAATATTGAGACTGGTACATAGCTCTGCAGTAGACACCAACACAGTTGAGATGAACTACAAATGCCTTCCTTACAAGGTGGTATATAACCCCAGACAAAATAAGTAAATATCAAATAGGGAAATCACCACACTGTTGGCGGGGAGGTAAAGTATTGGGAACAATGGCACACATTTGGTAGGATTGCCCAAAAAATAAAAAGCTATTGGAGAGAGATTTTACAGCTAATAAAAGAAATCACCAAGAGAGAAATACTAGAAGAACCTTGGACGTGCTTGTTTCACGGGACAGAAAGATCAACAAAACAATATAAAGAATCTGTGATCCCTCATCTGATCAATGCAGCCAAAAATCAGATACCAAGACATTGGCAAGAAACACAAAGCCCCACAATAAAGGATTGGCTAGCAAGGGTAGAAGAGACATATAACATGGAATACTTGAGACACTGCGGAGAGGAGGGAATGGAGGGAATGATAAATAGATGGAAAAATTGGAAGTCGTTCAAAAGAACGATGAGATATGTGGAGGCGGTAGGAGCTTAAGATTGGGTGAATAGGGAGAACTGGGAGAAAGGGAGAGAAAACTCAGACAGTGGATTGATGGAGAAGTGAGGGAAGAGGATGGGGAGGGATTGAGGAGCGGGGGGGATTCACGGAGGGGTTGCAAAATGTATACACTAAATGTAATCAATTTACGTAATTGATTGAGAGAAAGAAAAAGGCTTAGGCATGAAAGGGTTAAATATTTACTAACACGTCAGTTTTTGGACAGTCACACCCAGGCCATGCCCACTTTCTGGTGTAGCCCTTCCCCTAAATTGTCACACCCAGGCCATGCCCACTTCCTGGTGTAGCCCTTCTCTTAAATAGGCACACCGGGGCCATGCCCACTTTCTGGTGTAACCCTTCCCCTAAATAGTCTCACCCAGGCCATGCCCACTTTCTGGTGTAGCCTTTCCCCTAAATAGTCACACACAGGCCATGCCCACTTTCTGGTGTAGCCTTTCCCCTAAATAGTCACACCCAGGCCATGCCCACTTTCTGGTGTAGCCCTTCCCCTAAATAGCCACACCCAGGCCATGTCCACTTCCTGGTGTACCCCTTCCCCTAAATAGTCACACCCAGGCCATGCCCACTTTCTGGTGTAGCCCTTCCCCTAAATAGTCACACCCAGGCCATGCCCACTTCCTGGTGTAGCCCTTCCCCTCAATAGTCACACCCAGGCCATGCCCACTTTCTGGTGTAACCCTTCCCCTAAATAGTCCCACCCAGGCCATCCCACTTTCTGGTGTAGCCCTTCCCCTAAATAGTCACACCCAGGCCATGCCCACTTTCTGGTGCAGCCCTTCCCCTAAATAGTCACACCCAGGCCATGCCCACTTCCTGGTGTAGCCCTTCCCCTAAATAGTCACACCCAGGCCATGCCTACTTTCTGGTGTAGCCCTTCCCCTAAATAGTCACACCCAGGCCATGCCCACTTTCTGGTGTAGCCCTTCCCCTAAATAGTCACAGCCAGGCCATGCCCACTTCCTGGTGTAGCCCTTCCCCTCAATAGTCACACCCAGGCCATGCCCACTTTCTGGTGTAACCCTTCCCCTAAATAGTCACACCCAGGCCATGCCCACTTTCTGGTGTAGCCCTTCCCCCAAATAGTCACACCCAGGCCATGCCCACTTTCTGGTGTAGCCCTTCCCCTAAATAGTCATACCCAGGCCATGCCCACTTTCTGGTGTAGCCCTTTCCCTAAATAGTCACACCCAGGCCATGCCCACTTCCTGGTGTAGCCCTTCCCCTAAATAGTCACACCCAGGCCATGCCTACTTTCTGGTGTAGCCCTTCCCCTAAATAGTCACACCCAGGCCATGCCCACTTCCTGGTGTAGCCCTTCCCCTAAATAGTCACACCCAGGCCATGCCTACTTTCTGGTGTAGCCCTTCCCCTAAATAGTCACACCCAGGCCATGCCCACTTTCTGGTGTAGCCCTTCCCCTAAATATGCAGGACCCACCCACTAGCAACCACAATTTTCTCTTTTAATACCCTTTGCTCAGCTAATGTGCATGTGCAGAAACTCAAATAGAGAGGGTACCTGAGACATCCCAGGACACAGCATTATTGGAAAAAAGTCTGAGATGTGGGATTGTCTGGGGAACATTTAGAAAAAATATATTTCTTACCTTCCTAGTTGTTTTTTTGGAGCAGAATTATACATAGGACTCTATAAGCGGCTTTTTTTGTTCAGAGAGTCAGGGACAGTGTTTTAGAAATGTAGAATTTACCACCAAAGCCTTGATAACTTTAACTTTTTTTAGGACGGAGTGTGCAAATGAGATCAGCACAGTACAGACAGGATTAATTATGGTAAACTCTCCACCCATCTCCTTAAGATTACATACAGGGGGAAGTTAAGTAGAATTTTTAAAGCAAGTAAAAATCAGTAAAATCTAAGCAGTGAAGTATTTTTAATTATTCTATGTGATTGGGAGCTTGTAAGAAAAAAAAGTAGATGTTATCCTAGTTTGGCTGCAAATGTGGAAATATACTTCAACTTTTTTTTTTTTTTTTTTTTTGCAGGGGGCTTTATTTAATTTCATTTGCAACTGTTTTAATTGAGTACGAAGTTAAAACAAATACCAGTAATCAAAGTAAACAAATAATGATAATAATAAAAATGGTGTGCTAATTCAAGGAGCTAAGCAGCAAGAAATGCAGTAATATGTGATAAATGTGCGATAATGATGTGAAACAATGATAAAGTGCGCTAATTCAAGAAGCTATGCAGCAAAAATAAACAAATATAAATAAATGACTATCCCTAATATTAAAAAAAAAAGAAAATTCAGTAATATGCGATATTAAGTGAAAAAAAAATCAAAGTAAACTGTTTATCTACACATCAATTATACACATAATTACTAATATTACTTGCTTTATTAATTAATTAATTATAACTATTATTTTTTATGGTATATTCCCAATCCCGGTTTTGCACTTACCAGATTTTCCCATCATGAGTGCTGTGAAAAGAAAACACAAAATGTAAAGTTTCCTATATATCTTCTACATATCACCTATATCTAAGGAGCCCCCTCTTGCCTATGTAGACTGCTGAGAAATGGCCAAAAAAACATGGATGAGCGAGTTTGGGGTGGAGGAACTTGACTAGCCTGCACAGAGTCCTGACCTCTACCCGATAGAACACCTTTGTGATGAATTAGTGCCTGACCTCACAAATGTGCTTCTGGAAGTATGGTCAAACATTCCCATAGACACACTCCTAAACCTTGTGGACAGCCTTCCCAGAAGAGTTGAAGCTTTTATAGGTGCAAAGGGTGGGCCAACTCAATATTGAACACTACGGACTAAGACTGGGATGCCATTAAAGTTCATGTGCGTGTAAAGGCATGTGTCCCAATACTTTTGGTAATATAGTGTAGGAGGGGCTTTGCCTGCCTGGAGCCCCTGCCATAATTTAGTGTTCCTCTCCCTTCTATCTGGAATCCCCAGTCATGTCAGCTGTATATATCTAACTCAGCCTTTGTCAACCAGGGTGCCTTGGGGTTTCTTTAGGGTGCCTTGGTGTTTCCTCAGGGATGCCTTGGGGTTTCCTCAGGGATGCCTTGGGGTTTTCTCAGGGATGCCTTGGGGTTTCCTCAGGGATGCCTTGGGGTTTCCTCAGGGATGCCTTGGGGTTTCCTCAGGGATGCCTTGGGGTTTTCTCAGGGATGCCTTGGGGTTTTCTCAGGGATGCCTTGGGGTTTCCTCAGGGATGCCTTGGGGTTTTCTCAGGGATGCCTTGGGGTTTCTTCAGGGTGCCTTGGCAAAATGCCTAAAAATTGCCCAAAAATTGTATACAAGCCGGCGTGTGGATGAAGCATTTAGTTACAAAAAGCCACAGGTTTTCATGGTGCACCATTACAACCTTCTAACCGCCGGCATCCTAACAACCAATGACATCATCCGTTAATATGGAGTATGTCAGTCGCCTGCACAGCATCCTGTTTTGACCCTCCCCTGCCACTCTCTATCAGCTTTGGGGTCACATTAGCTGAGAGATGGAGAAAAACTGATGGAGAAGAGAAACATTGGAATACTAGTCACTACCAGTGTGCAAAGATATATTTTTGGAAAAATAAATCACCTCTAACGTTGGGTGCTCTGCGTGTGGATGATGCTGCATTATGTAAAACTATTATAATAGTTTTTAAATTTTAAAATGGGGTGTCTCGAGATTGTTCGTATTTTTTAAAGGTGCCTTGACTGAAAAAAGGTTGAGAAACACTCATCTAACTTATTTCAATTATTTTATATTGGACCCAATATTAACCACTTCAGCACTGGAAGGTTCACCCCATTCATGCCCAGGCCATTTTTTGGGATACGGCACTGCGGTACTTTAACTGACAATTGCGCGGTCGTGCGACGTTGTACCCAAACAAAATTGATGTAATTTACCCACAAATAGAGCTTTCTTTTGGTGGTATTTGATCACCTCTGCGGTTTTTGCAGGAAGTAAAAAACAGCACATTGCTGGTGTCAGAAGAGAACCCTGTGTGTTTGTTTACCTACATAGGGCTCTCTTTGGTAATATCTAGACCCAATCATCGGGTGCTGGCAAACAACCAGCAGCCGGCAGCTGCTGGTTGGTTGTTGCTGCAGCCAAGCGCAGCACAGCCAGGTGGCAGGGGAGCACGGGCTCCCTCTCTACTCAGATGCGTGGATCATGTACTAGGTACTTGATCCAGCGCAGAGCGGCCGCCCAGCCGCAGTATATCTATGGTGGGCAGTCTGCAAGTTTTTACTTACTGATTGATACAAGTTTGTGTTTGTTGTGTGTGTTCTGTGTGTTATGTATTGTGTTGTATGTTCTACTTTCTATGTGTTATGTATTGTGTTGTATGTTCTGTTTGCTGTGTGTTATGTATTGTGTGTATGTTCTGCTTGCTGTGTGTTATATATTATGTTGTATGTACTGTGTTTGCTGTGTGTTATATATTTTGTATGTACAGTGTTTGCTGTGTGTTATATATTATGTTGTATGTAGTGTGTTTGCTGTGTGTTATATATTATGTTGTATGTACTGTGTTTGCTGTGGGTTATGTATTGTATGTTCTGTTTGCTGTGTGTTATGTATTGTGTTGTATGTAATGTGTTTGCTGTGTGTTATGTATTGTGTTGTGTGTTCTGCTTGATGTGTGTTATGTATTGTGTGATATGTTCTGTTTGCTGTGTGTTATCTATTGTGTTGTATGTACTGTGTTTGCTGTGTGTTATGCATTGTGTTGTATGTTCTGCTTGCTGTGTGTTATATATTGTGTTATATTTACTGTGTTTGCTGTGTGTTATGCATTGTGTTGTATGTAATGTGTTGGCTGTGTGTTATGTATTGTGTTGTATATTTTGTTTACTGTGTGTTATGTATTGTGTTGTATGTTCTGTTTGCTTTGTGTTTTGTATTGTGTTGTATATTCGGTTTGCTGTGTGTTATGTATTGTGTTGTATTGTATGTAATGTGTTTACTGTGTGTTATGTATTGTGTTGTATCTACTGTGTTTGCTGTGTGTTATGTGTTGTGTGTTGTGTTGTGTTTGCTGTGTGATGTGTTGAGTGATTTGCACTTTGTGTTGTGTTTGTGTATGTTTTATATTGTATGTGTGTTATGTGTTTTATGTGTGTTATAGTTCATGGGTCTCTTTGTTGGTGTAACACACAAAATTCTCTCAGCTCAAACACAGATAAAATATAGAAGAAATGTCTTTGTACTTACACAGGAATATGATGATGATGAAGGTAGACATGGTGGCCGTGTCCAGCAAGCTCTGAGCTTCTGTCAGTAAAGCAGAAGTTATGACTCTTCTAATTTCCTGAGTTTTATATAT
The DNA here is from genome assembly GCA_037952835.1 of Lithobates septentrionalis. Lineage (NCBI taxonomy): Eukaryota > Metazoa > Chordata > Amphibia > Anura > Ranidae > Lithobates > Lithobates septentrionalis. The sequence continues at coordinate 211,698 of JBBDGP010001106.1, read as the reverse complement.
AGGAATTATCATCATTTATAAAACCAAGGCAGAGGACAAAATTCAAGAGTAACCTGGGGGCGGGGGCGCAGACACATGACAGAGTCACCCACATCCTCTCTTCCAGGACCCAACTGAATCAAGGCAGAAAAAAAACTAAAAAAAAAAAAACAACTAAAATAGAAACACTTTAAATATAAAATGCTATACAGGAATGTTTTTTCCCCCTTTTTTGTGTATTTTATTGTGTTATACAAAAAAATAAAATGCATAATGAATAAGGTAAAAACACAAATATATTCTTTTGTGCTTTATTTCCCATATTTTGTCATTTATTTTTATATTTAAAAAAAACAAATATTAGGAATAAGGAAAAACAATATTTTTTGTACTTCATATTTAGTATTTTTGCCTCTATTTATTTTTTACAAAAAAAAAAAAAAGAAAGAGAAGAGTACATAAAAATAGTTAAGAGCCATTTAAAGTCTATGTAACCCCCTAACAATGAGCTTTTCTAATTTACTCTCTTTTGTTCTGTTAAGTATACCATTAGAAGTGTTTTGTTATATCTGTGAGATCAGGTCAGAAAAATACCTGTTGGAGCTTTTCTTTGCCTTGTGTGCAGTCAGCGGTATTATCTCAAAATGTTTTAATTCAGCCCTCCCAGTTTTTATCTTGTATTACAAACCAATTCTGCCCGATGTTGTAGACATGAAGAAAGGGGGGGGGGGTGTTCTTTAGTTTAACAAAAGATAACTAGGCAGGGCTGACACCATTGTGTACCGTGTTTCCCCGAAAATAAGACCTACACCAAAAATAAGCCCTGGCGTTATTTTCCAGGACGGCTGCAATATAAGCCCTACCCCGCAAATAAGCCCTAGTTTAAAATGCTTGTAAAATCCTATAATCCACACTATTACAGTATTATATAATGTATAATGTGAGTGTTTCTGTAATATAAGCTGACCTCCCGCTGCTCTCCTCCTCTTCTCCCAGCTGTCAGCCCCCCCCCCCCTGCAGGGCTCGGAGCGGGGAAGAAAGCTCCGGCGGGTCACGGAAGTTATAACGAAGGTATTTGGCACAATTTTATTACAGAATCGCACGCATTGTACATTATATATTACTGTAACAGAGTGGATTATAGGATTTTACAAGCATTTAACTCGGTTCACACTGGGGATTCCTGACGGGAGAGGGGGAGAGAAGACAGCACATTACATGGTAACACCTACCCTGAAAATAAGCCCTACTGTGTCTTTTGTTGCCAAAATTAATATAAGACCCGGGCTTATTTTCGGGGGAAACACGGTATGAGTTCAGGCCAGAAAAATGTCAGCCCATAACAGTAAACAAAGAACTGAGAGCTTTTCTGGCAGATCACCTGGTATTTTTTAGTGCTTGCAGGGTATTTAAAGGAGAAAAACACGGGGGGGGGGGGGGAGGATTGTGCAGGCTTTGCAGAGATTTCTGGTGTTTTTTATTTTTATTTTGCCCAGTTATACAATTTAAAACCAATTTTAAAGTATACTAAACCAAGGAACACACATATTATATATTGCATTAAGATATATTGGATTATATATTGGATATAATATATTATTATTATTATTATACAGGATTTCTATAGCGCCAACAGTTTGCGCAGTGCTTTACAACATGAGGGCAGACAGTGCACTTACAATACAAATCAATACAGGAGGGATCAGAGGGCCCTGCTCATTAGAGCTTACAATCTAGAAGGAAGGGTCAAGTGGAAACAAATAGGTAATAACTGTGGCGGATGAGCTGATGGAAAAATGAAAATACAGTTGTTAGGTGTGGGTAGGGTAGGCTTCTCTGAAGAGAAGGGTTTTCAGGGATCGTCTAAAAGCTAATAAAGTAGGAGATAAGCGGACAGATTGGGGTAGGCCATTCCATAGGATTGGAGAGGCTTTGGAAAAGTCCTGGTGGCGAGCATGGGAGGAGGTGAGGAGGGAGCTAGAGAGCAGGAGGTCTTGAGAGGAACGAAGAGAACAAGTAGGTTGGTATTTAGAGACTAAGCTAGTGATGTAGCTGGGGGCGAAATTGTGGATGGCTTTGTACGTAGTTGTTAGAATTTTGAATTTAATTCTTTGGCCGAGCGGAAGCCAGTGGAGAGATTGACAGAGAGGAGCGGCAGACACAGAGCGATTGGTAAGGTGGATGAGTCTGGCAGCGGCATTCATGATGGATTGAAGAGGTGATAGACTATGTAGAGGTAAGCCAATGAGAAGGGAGTTGCAGTAGTCGAGGCGAGAGATGACCAGCGAGTGAATTAAGAACTTTCTTGTGTCATTGGTTAGAAAGGGGCGTATTTTGGAGATGTTGCGGAGGTTGAGGTGGCAGGATTTGGACAGTGATTGGATGTTTTGCTTGAAGGAGAGTTCAGAGTCTAGGACTACAGCTAGAACCTTGGCATGTGGGGATGGGCTTATAGTTGTGCCATCTATTTTGACAGAGAGATCAGGGGAAGGGGCATATGGGGGAGGAAAAATTATAAGTTCGGTTTTGGATAGATTGAGTTTGAGGAAGTGGTGTGACATTCAGACTGATATATCTGATAGTAAATTAGTGATACGTGAGGAGACAGAGGGAGTGAGCTGAGGGGTAGAGAAATAGATTTGGGTGTCGTCAGCCTAGAGGTGGTATTGGAAGCCATGGGAGGCTATCAGTTAACCCAGGGAGGCAGTGTAGATTGAAAATAGGAGAGGTCCAAGAACAGAACCCTGGGGGACCCCAAGAGAGAAAGGAAGAGGAGAGGAGGAAGTAGAGTTGTAAGAAACGCTAAAGGTGCTGTTGGATAAGTAGGAAGAGAACCAGTCAAGTGTACAGTCACGGAGACCAAAGGCGTGTAGTTTTTTGAGGAGGAGGGGGTGGTCAACCGTATGAAAGGCAGCAGAGAGGTCCACGAGCAGGAGTACAGAATAGTGTCGATTGGTTTTGGCCGTTAGTAGATCGTTTGTTAGTTTGAGGAGAGCAGTTTCTGTGGAGTGTTGAGGGCGAAATCCAGACTGAAGGGGATCAAGAAGGTTATTATCAGCAAGGTGGACACTCAGTCAGTAGATCAGACGTTCGAGGAGTTTGGATAAGAAGGGGAGCAAAGAGATGGGGCGGAGGTGGGGCGTAGGTTGTTAAGATTGGATGGGTCCAGAGAGGGCTTTTTAGGTATGGGACTGACAAGTGCATGTTTTAGAGAGTTGGGGAAGATGCCAGAAGAGAGGGAGAGATTGAAAATGTGTGTTAGAGAGTGTAGCCTAGGGCCAGAGGGTGAACGTAGCATTTGTGAGGGAACAGGATCCAGAGGGCAGGTGGTAAGGTGGACATTAGCAAGTAGTTTAGCAACACCGTCTGTAGTGGTGGGGTTGAAAGAGGGAAGTAATGATTGTGCCTGTGGGCATGAAGTGTAAAGCGTGGAGGGTATCGGAACAGTAGAGATCTCCGCGCAAATTGTATCAATCTTCTGTTTGAAGTGATTGGCGATCTCCTGGGCAGTGAGTGAGTTGGCGGGTGGAGGCGGTGGAGGACAAAGTAGAGAGTTGAAGGTGGAGAAGAGTTGACGGGGATGGGATGATAAGTTGCTAATGAGAGTGGTAAAATAGGTCTGCTTGGCAGAGAGAGATTAATATATTGGATTATATATTGGATATACAGTATATTGCATTAATATATAATATATATTGCATTAAGATATATTGCAGTTCACAAGTCTTTTAATGCTGCAGTGTCTTTTTTTTTTAGGCTAAGAACATTTTCAGCAAGTAATTAAAATACCTGTTGATCCTTTCAGAAATGCAGTGACCTTGTCACTTCCTGTGAACTGTACTGTAATCACAAATAATGTTATCATCATATCTTCTGTAAAAAAAAACAAGTAAATAAATAAAAAAATCTCCCCTCCCATTTACTGAAGATGAAGATGGGAAGACATTGTTTTAGTCCAAATCAAAAGCGCATCCTGGGGTGACAATGCCGCTCCTCCTATAAATACCAGAGAGTGAGTGTTGTCACCCTAGTACAGGAAGTGTGTTACTGGCAGGACCACCAAAAAAAAAAGGGGAAAAAAAATAAAAAGGTAAACTAAGGCAGGGTTCACACCTATGCGAATTGGATGCAGGTTTTTCCCCCATCCAATTCGCATAGCAGGAGAATGTGACCAGCTCCCTATGGAGCCGGTTCACATATCTCCGGGGGGCAGTTGCAGAGTGCACTGTGCGTATTTGGCTCAGTTTCAGGCCTGAATTCAGGCAAAGATTCATCCCTGAAACTGAGAGCGGGGATGCACAGCGTTCCTGTGCGATCCGCGGTGGGTTTAGGTGTGAACTGAGCCTAATGCAGTCACCACATGTAAAGACTGGGACTGCGTTATATTGGGGGAGACTTACTAAAACTGGAGAGTGCAAAATCTGGTGCAGCCCTGCATAGAAACCAATCAGCTTCCAGGTTTTATGGTCAAAGCTTAACTGAACTAGCTGAAGTTGGAAGCTGATTGGTTCCTATGCGCAGCTGCACCAGATTCTCCAGTTTTAGTAAATCTCCCCCATTACGTTTTATTCTTGGGTTTGGGTGCCTTTTAAAAACACCTGAAGACAGAATTAAATCTTTCTATCCTTTTGCAGTATTCTGAATTTCCCTCCTCCTCAGACACCATTGGCTGGGGTCTATTTAACTCAATGTCTGTCTGAATATCCTCCCTTTCCCATCATGCTCCGCTGTATACATAACAGTGCCCGAGTTTTCATGGAAGATCCCAATAACTAATCCATACAGATGGTTATATAAACGTTGACCATGGAGAACCCACTGAAGAAAAAAAAACACTCAGCCCCGACCTCTTTACAATCCATTGGCAATCTAAGAACATTCTTATATATGGCGTGCCCAGCCCATTATACTGTACTGTCAATGCATACAATGAGGACATTACCAGTATAGATATTTTTCAAAAACATACAAAGTCTCTAATACAAGATCATAAGCGGCAAAGCCTGAAAATATCTGTGATGCCATCTTCATTTCTACATCAGAGCGTCTCTGTATTTCCTTCTTCATAAACTCTCCTGATGGTGAGGGATCGGAGTGGCCACTGTATTCCCCAGAACTCAGGAAATTGTGAGCTGTGTGAGCTCCATAGAGATCTCTTTACATTTTTACCATATTACATTGTTATAGAGTATAAAATTGTTCTTTCATTCAACCATGATAATTTTCCATCTTTGTTTTACATATCCACCGATATCGGCAGCTTCTTGGAAGTTCCTCCTCTTCTCTACCACTTATTGTGGATGTGTCAGAAACCATGAAATTAGACCGAGACAGAAGTACAGTTAAATCACACTTGTTTAATAATAAAAGTACAAAAAACAAAAGTAGTCAAAACATAGCAAGAGTTCAGTAACCGGAACGGATAGTCAGCCAAGCCAAAAGTCAGGGATCAAAGTAGTTGGAACAGCAAGCAGGACCTGGAGCCAGAAGGGATGTCAGCAAAGCCAGTCTTTAAACAGAAACACAGGAGATGTTTCTTGTGATGTTGACCAAGGCGAAGGCAGAGACCCTCTGGACTGGACGGCTTAAGTAGGCAGGACTGACGAGCAGGATATCAACAGCTGAGTAACTGTGGAGAAAGATGGGAGCTTGCAATTAGCCGACAGCTGAGTGGCCAGTTCAGAGAAGGAAGGGCTTAGCCCAGCCCTGACAGGAAGTAGACGAAGCATAGAGCGGCAGCTAATACAAATCCAGAGATCTCCAGTCATATTATATTCTGCACCGTGCAATCTAAGGAGATAATTAGAGAATACATAGTTACAATAAAATAATTCTGCAGAGAAACGATTTGCACTATTTCACGTTGGTCTACTAAAGGAGTAGAGGCTGTTGAACTTGCAGAGTCAACCTTCACTTAGATTACTGAATATGGAGAAGTTGTGTTTATTTGAAGGCCAATTCTTGGAAAAAAAATCCCCCCCCCCCACCATCATCCACTTTAAAAAAAATACTTTAGTGTGGGACACTCCTTGGTGCTAGGTTAGGTAAATTTAGTTTGTTGCTCTCCTGTAATCAGTGGATCTGCTTGTGATTACTCTGGTCTGCTCTGAGTTTCACAGGCTGAGGTTTTAGCCACTAGGTTTGCTTTTACAAGAAGGTGCTCCGCCTCCTCGAAAATAAGATACTGGGATGATGCCTGCAGCTGCCTCATGAAGACGTCAAACCTGTGACAAAACGCATCGGGAGGAGCGACGTACTGACGTCACCGCGTGCGACGTCCCGTTGTTTGTTAGCATGGGCGTGTGTATTGTAGACGGCTGTTTTTACGCCTATTTGACGTTTGTGCTTTTTAATATGTAATAAAATACCAAGCGGGTTTTACCTATGGCCATTTTTATTATTCTTTTTCTGAGCTACGTTTGCATCACCATGCATTGAGCCATACACAAGCTCTCAGCAGAGGATTTGTTCTGTCAAAGTTTGGACCAGGAAAACCCCCCCACAGATACGGTGATTGGATCGATATCAGAATACCACTGAGGAAAAGGCCCTGGCTGGGTGTTAGCCACAGGCATTACTTGTCTGTGTAGCTGGTAAGCGCACACTTCTTATGGTGGTGGGTCTGTCAAGAAAAAGTCACACTGATCTTTTGGAACTGATCACAATTTGATGTACTCACTTTTGCTATTGATTTGTCGATTGTAACTTTGATTGACTGTTATTGGAATTCTGATATACCGTCACTGAACACTTACAGAATCATATTTATTTGTGGGACTACTTTTAAGTTATTATGAATTAATCACTTATCATCACGTTTATGAGGTTTAGGGTATAGAGCGCAACCATATTTGTTTTTTATCTGTAATGCCGCGTACACACGGTCGGACTTTTCGTCTACAAAAGCCCGACGGACACCGACGGACCAAAGCCGGCGGACAATCCGATCGTGTGTGGGCTTCCCCGGACTTTCGACGGACTTTTCCAGCCTCAAATCTGACGGACTTTAGATTTGGAACATGCTTCAAATCTTTACGTCGTAACTCTGCCGGACCCATAAATCCGCTCGTCTGTATGCTAGTCCGACGGACAAAAAACCCACGCTAGGGCAGCTATTGGCTACTGGCTATCAACTTCCTTATTTTAGTCCGGTGTACGTCATCGCGTACGAATCCGTCGGACTTTTGTGTGATCGTATGTAGGCAAGTCCGTTTGTTAGAAAGTCTGCCGCAAGTCCGCCGCAAGTCCGCCAAAAGTCAGTCGAAAGTCTGTCGGACGGGCTGTCAGACTTTTGTAGCCGAAAAGTCCGACCGTGTGTACGCAGCATAATTGTGTGTATTTCACTTTGTGTTGCAGCTTCTTTTAGGTTTTTTTATGTCCAGCACAGTCTTTTTTCTTACTATAATCATCCCAAGATAGGCACTGAAATTTGGACGATGTAGAGGCAAGTTTTACCTCTTCTTTTGAAGTGAGATTTATTTATGTATTTTTTGTGACTGAGTTACTTGAGTGTGAAGTTAAAACAATAAAAATAATCAAAGTAAAAAATGTTTCCTGACAGACTCCATGGCAGCCTACGTGTGGGTTAACCCCGCCTCCTCTCCAATGCTATAGGACCCCATTCCCATAAATGAGCACTTACCGCTAGATACTGCGTTCCTTTTTTGTCCTCCTCCAATGGACCTACACATGCTGTTCGCGTCCGGTCGGATGGATCCAGGGTTTTGGCATACCTTATGTGGTGCAGCTCAGAGCCCAGTCACGGGCGAGTAGCTTTAGAGGCTGGAGGATACCCCTATGGTGGAAGGGTGGTCGCTTCTGTATGCCCGATGGACGGACGCATCAACAGCTGGCAATGTCTGCGACTATCCTCGTTTCTCCATAGCAGTTGTCTCTGTGTTAGTATTGTTTGTTTGTCTTTCCCCATAATCTTGCCATATAGCATAGTTTGTGTATTGTCCCCTCATGGCGGCTGGAGCGCTTGTGCATTCCAGCTCGCCACGGCACTTCTGGGTTGCGGCCGTCTTTATCCATACATAATTTAGGTTTGTTTACATTACATTTTTCTTATTGTTTGTCCTTGCATTTCCCTCCAGCTTCTTGTTTATACCCACCAGTTGTTATGACGGCCTATATAATACTTACCATACTTATATCAGAAGTAGGGATGAGCTTCGAGTTCGAGTCGAACTCATGTTCTACTCGAACATTGGCTGTTCGCAAGTTCGCCGAACAGCGAACAATTTGGGGTGTTCGCGGCAAATTCGAATGCCGCGGAACACCCTTTAAAAGTCTATGGGAGAAATCAAAAGTGCTAATTTTAAAGGCTTATATGCAAGTTATTGTCATTAAAAGTGTTTGGGGACCCGGGTCCTGCCCCAGGGGACATGAATCAATGCAAAAAAAAGTTTTAAAAACGGCCGTTTTTTCAGGAGCAGTGATTTTAATAATGCTGAAAGTCAAACAATAAAAGTGTAATATCCCTTTAAATTTCGTACCTGGGGGGTGTCTATAGTATGCCTATAAAGGGGCGCATGTTTCCCGTGTTTAGAACAGTCTGACAGCAAAATGACATTTTGAAGGAAAAACACATTTAAAACTACCCGCGGCTATTGCATTGCCGACAATACACATAGAAGTTCATTGATAAAAACGGCATGGGAATTCCCCACAGGGCAACCCCGAACCAAAATTTAAAAAAAAAAATGATGTGGGAGTCCCCCTAAATTCCATACAAGGCCCTTCAGGTCTGGTATGGATATTAAGGGGAACCCCAGCCAAAATTAAAAAAAAAAAAATGACGTGGGGTTACCCCTAAATTCCATACCAGACCCTTCAGGTCTGGTATGGATTTTAAGGGGAACCCTGCGCCAAAAAAAAAAAAAAAAACGGCGTGGGGTCCCCCCAAAAATCCATACCAGACCCTTATCCGAGCACGCAACCTGGCAGGCCGCAGGAAAAGAGGGGGGGACGAGAGTGCGGCCCCCCCCTCCTGAACCGTACCAGGCCACATGCCCTCAACATTGGGAGGGTGCTTTGGGGTAGCCCCCCAAAACACCTTGTCCCCATGTTGATGAAGACAAGGGCCTCATCCCCACAACCCTGGCCGGTGGTTGTGGGGGTCTGCGGGCGGGGGGCTTATCGGAATCTGGAAGCCCCCTTTAACAAGGGGACCCCCAGATCCCGGCCCCCCCCCCCTGTGTGAAATGATAAGGGGGTACTTACCCCTACCATTTCACTAAAAAACTGTCAAAAATGTTAAAAATGACAAGAGACAGTTTTTGACAATTCCTTTATTTAAATGCTTCTTCTTTCTTCCTTCATCTTCTTCTGGTTCTTCTGGCTCTTCTGGTTCTTCCTCCGGCGTTCTCGTCCAGCATCTCCTCCGCGGCGTCTTCTATCTTCTTCTCCTCGGGCCGCTCCGCACCCATGGCATGGGGGGGAGGCTCCCGCTCTTCTCTTCATCTTCTTCTTCTTCTTCATCTCTTCTTCCTTCTTCTCTTCTTCATTTCTTCTCCGGGCCGCTCCGCAGCCATGCTGGCATGGAGGGAGGCTCCCGCTGTGTGACGGCGTCTCTTCGTCTGACGGTTCTTAAATAATGGGGGGCGGGGCCACCCGGTGACCCCGCCCCCCTCTGACGCACGGTGACTTGACGGGACTTCCCTGTGACGTCACGGGGAATGCCACAGGGAAGTCCCGTCATGTCCCGTGCGTCAGAGGGGGGCGGGGTCACCGGGTGGCCCCGCCCCCCGTTATTTAAGAACCGTCAGACGAAGAGACGCCATCACACAGCGGGAGCCTCCCACCATGCCAGCATGGCTGCGGAGCGGCCCGGAGAAGAAATGAAGAAGAGAAGAAGGAAGAAGAGATGAAGAAGAAGAAGAAGATGAAGAAGATGAAGAGAAGAGCGGGAGCCTCCCCCCCATGCCATGGGTGCGGAGCGGCCCGAGGAGAAGAAGATAGAAGACGCCGCGGAGGAGATGCTGGACGAGAACGCCGGAGGAAGAACCAAAAGAGCCAGAAGAATCAGAAGAAGATGAAGGAAGAAAGAAGAAGCATTTAAATAAAGGAATTGTCAAAAACTGTCTCTTGTCATTTTTAACATTTTTGACAGTTTTTTAGTGAAATGGTAGGGGTAAGTACCCCCTTACCATTTCACACAGGGGGGGGCTGGGATCTGGGGGTCCCCTTGTTAAAGGGGGCTTCCAGATTCTGATAAGCCCCCCGCCCGCAGACCCCCACAACCACCGGCCAGGGTTGTGGGGATGAGGCCCTTGTCTTCATCAACATGGGGACAAGGTGTTTTGGGGGGCTACCCCAAAGCACCCTCCCAATGTTGAGGGCATGTGGCCTGGTACGGTTCAGGAGGGGGGGGCCGCACTCTCGTCCCCCCCTCTTTTCCTGCGGCCTGCCAGGTTGCGTGCTCGGATAAGGGTCTGGTATGGATTTTTGGGGGGACCCCACGCCGTTTTTTTTTTTTTTTAATTTTGGCTGGGGTTCCCCTTAATATCCATACCAGACCTGAAGGGCCTTGTATGGAATTTAGGGGGACTCCCACATCATTTTTTTTTTTTAATTTTGGTTCGGGGTTGCCCTGTGGGGAATTCCCATGCCGTTTTTATCAATAAACTTCTATGTGTATTGTCGGCAATGCAATAGCCGCGGGTAGTTTTAAATGTGTTTTTTCCTTCAAAATGTCATTTTGCTGTCAGACTGTTCTAAACACGGGAAACATGCGCCCCTTTACAGGCATACTATAGACAACCCCCAGGTACGAAATTTAAAGGGATATTACACTTTTATTGTTTGACTTTCAGCATTATTAAAATCACTGCTCCTGAAAAAACGGCCGTTTTTAAAACTTTTTTTTGCATTGATTCATGTCCCCTGGGGCAGGACCCGGGTCCCCAAACACTTTTAATGACAATAACTTGCATATAAGCCTTTAAAATTAGCACTTTTGATTATTCATGTTCGTGTCCCATAGACTTTAACGGTGTTCGCGTGTTCGAACGAATTTTCTTCCTGTTCGCATGTTCTGGTGCGAACCGAACAGGGGGGTGTTCGGCTCATCCCTAATCAGAAGTCAATTTCACATATAGATTAAATCTATTTACTTTAAATACAACCCCCTTTGGTCATCTCCCATTGGTAGAATTTATCACCTGATGCTCAGTCTGTTTTCATTACACCCTTTGAGACTTATGCATCTTTATACATCCCTTTTTTTAGATATGTTCATGGACACATCCAGACCACAGACCAGATGCTTTCCTGCAGTCCGTGCCGTGCGTCCTGATCTTTTTCTGCTGCGGTCTCTGGTAGCCACGCCCCCTCAGCCCCCGTACCGGCATTGCTCTTTGCCGCCATCCTGACACCCAGTGTTTTGGCGATCCAGACCAGTCGAGTGGTGAGTATGAGGTCTTTATGCCACTGACCTCCCTTGCCAATCATCCCTTCTACCCCAATCCATTTAGTCAACTACACATATTCACTATTTGAACATTTTTGTTATAGATACACCTAGTATGCATCTGCCCCTGAAGAGCGAGAAGAGACTCGCGAAACGCGTAGGGCACCATCGATGCCACCCGCACGCCCATTCTGCTGGGTATCCGTAGTTGGTCATATCATGTTTATACACTGCCTCAATTCATGCATGTGTATTTTTACATTTTAGATGATGTATATGTATCTATTGGTTTTATCAATTTATTATGGATCTTGCTACTTTTTATGGGTGTATAAATGAATTGCAGTGAATTTGTATTTGTTTTTTACTTATGCTGTTAACTAGGCCACTATGCCGGGTAACGCACAATTATTGCTGTTCCCATTTGTTTATACAGCTTCTGTAATCAATAAATTTATTTTATTGCATTTATTGTGTACGTGTGCCTAATCTCTCTCACCTTATTCAAAGTCCCAGGGTTATCTTCCCTCTTTTTTCACAATATTTAGGGATGGAGGTGCCAGAGTGGTCTCTCCAGACCATAACTCCCCTTTCTTTCACTCACCCGGGTGGTAGACACCCATTAGCCCACAATTTGGTTTGTTCTGACTATTGGTTCATGTTCACCATTACATCCAGTTAGCATCGGGGCCCACTTCTGGGCTGGTCTGGCTCCTTTTCGCTGTGCACTGTCTGGTGGTGGCTTTGCACTTCCGTATCGGGGGCTGCGATGTGCATAGGGGAGGTACTTCTGACCTCCTGCTGTCCTCTTCTGTCCCCAGGGGTGGGTTTGGCCACCTGCACGTCGGCGTCATGTTCTCCATGCCCACTCTGTGATGTCTTCTGACCTCACACTTTTGTGGGCTGTGTGGAACATCCTGGATGGACGGGTGGCTGTTGCTACGCACACCCCGTTCTTATTGCTGGTGTCTCTGATGTCTGTCCGCCACCATCTGTACATGATGCTGGGGGCGGAGCTTCCGGATCCGCCGTGGGTATATCTGGATGCTCTGCGCAGCTACAGCCTGCATTTATGTTCTGATGATCTGTTGTCATGGTCATAGGTATGGGAGTGCATTACACATGCCTGGGACTTGCTTAATCCATTCAGGTAATACTTTCTATCTTCTTCCATTCATCCCACGTCTGCTGTGTAGGTGATATCTTCTCACCATACACAACACCACTTTTTCATCATTGTTGGTTTAAACACTTTATCCATACATAATTTAGGTTTGTTTACATTATATTTTTCTTATTGTTTGTCCTTGCATTTCCCTCCAGCTTCTTGTTTATACCCACCAGTTGTTATGACGGCCTATATAGTACTTACCATACTTATATCAGAAGTCAATTTCACATTTAGATTAAATCTATTTACTTTAAATACAACCCCCTTTGGTCATCTCCCATTGGTAGAATTTATCACCTGATGCTCAGTCTGTTTTCATTACACCCTTTGAGACTTATGCATCTTTATACATCCCTTTTTTTAGATATGTTCATGGACACATCCAGACCACAGACCAGATGCTTTCCTGCAGTCCATGCTGTGCGTCCTGATCTTTTTCTGCTGCGGTCTCTGGTAGCCACGCCCCCTCAGCCCCCATATCGGCATTGCTCTTTGCCGTCATCCTGACACCCAGTGTTTTGGCGATCCAGACCAGTCAAGTGGTGAGTATGAGGTCTTTATGCCACTGACCTCCCTTGCCAACCATCCCTTCTGCCCCGATCCATTTAGTCATCTACACATATTCACTATTTGAACATTTTTGTTATAGATACACCTAGTATGCATCTGCCCCTGAAGAGCGAGAAGAGACTCGCCCATTCTGCTGGGTATCCGTAGTTGGTCATATCATGTTTATACACTGCCTCAATTCATGCATGTGTATTTTTACATTTTAGATGATGTATATGTATCTATTGGTTTTAGCAATTTATTATGGATCTTGCTACTTTTTATGGGTGTATAAATGAATTGCAGTGAATTTGTATTTGTTTTTTACTTATGCTGTTAACTAGGCCATTATGCCGGGAAGATTCCGACTATTCGTCTGAAAGCCTCTCAGCGCCTGGAGATTGTCGGTGCAATGGTCTCCACGACTCCCATGGTCAAATGGGCCTTGTGGAGGTTACGCCCTTTTCAGTCAGGTTTCCTACGGCTATGGCAGTCAGGAGACAAGAACCAATCTATCCACATAACTGCGATGATGAGGAACAGCCTCTTCTGGTGGCTTCAGCGCAAAAACCTTCTAACTTGCCACTCCATTGCCCCCATCTCCTGGGTCACGGTCATGACCGATGCCAGCGATACCGGTTGGGGGGCCCTCTGCGGATCGAACCCTTCTCAGAAAAAGTGGGACACTCATCTCCCCAACCCAGGCTCGAACGTCCTGGAACTTCGAGCAGCCTGGGGTGCCCTCCAGTCCTTCTCTCACCTTCTGAAGGGCGAATCAGTGTTATTAAGGATGGACAACACCACGGCGGTCTCCTATGTGAAAAGGCAAGGGGGTACTCGGAGCTCCACACTCCTTCGAGAAGTCAAACCCATCTTATCATGAGCACAGAATAACCTATCGATATCTCGGCAGCCTTCATCCCAGGAGTCCAGAACACTCAAGCGGACTTCCTATCACGCACTCAGTTGGACAACAAGTGGCCCCTTCATGTACAGACAGTCAAGTGGATTCTGTCCCTGGGAATCAATCCCGAAGTAGATCTGTTCGTTTCCCCCTGCAATTTCAAGGTGAAGAAATTTTACACCCTAAGCCGTTGCAGCCAGGCCTTCGGAACAGATGCCCTGAGGGATCAGTGGAGGTTCAGGAGGGCGTATGCCTTTCCCCCACTTCCAGTTATCCTCAGATTCTCCAAGCGGAAGCAGTCGAAGTGGTGACAAAAGCTCCCTATTGGCCAAACAGGCCTTGGTTCCTCCTCCTGATCCAGCTCAGTTTCCGGGATCCGGTGCCTCTCCCTCTCAGGCTGGACCTTCTTTTTCAGGGGACAGTCCTGCACCCTTGTCTGGCACTACTGAGACTGATGGTCTGGTTCTTGAGAGGGAGAGGCTAGAATCTCTCGGGTGTGCCTTAAGAGTGATTTTCACTCTCATGAGCTCAAGAAGGACAAGCACAAATAAAGTTTATGGGAGAATCTGGACCAAATTTGTGGAATTTTGCTCTTCTACGGGTAGGTCTTTCAGACATCCAGAAGTCCAGGATATTCTCAGCTTTCTTCAAACTGGTCTAGATCTACCCTTATCTATCAGCTCTCTTAGAGTCCAAGTATCAGCTTTGTCAGCCTTCTCCGGTACTTCATGGGCGGTTCATCCCTTGATTCGGCAATTCTTCCGTGGAGCGTCAAGGCTCAAGCCCCAAATAAAACCCAGATTTCCCAAGTGGGATCTTCCCCTTGTCCTCGATTCAATCTCTGGTCTCAGTACCACAGGGCCCTCCCCGCTTTCCATTAAGGACTTTTCAGCAAAAGGAGCCTTTTTAGTAGCCGTCACCTCGGCTAAAAGGGTCTCTAAGATCGGATCATTGGGTCATGAAGAACTCTTCCTGACATTTTTTCCGGACCGAGTAGTCCTCATATCCATGCTGGGTTCAAACCCAAAAGTGACTTCGGTGTTTCACTTTAACCAGGAGATCGTCTTACCTACATTCAGGTCCCCAGGGTCCACTAAAACTCACCCTCTGGAAATAGCTGAAGTGATAAAAGAATATCTACAAATTACTTCTCCCTTTAGACGTTCTGACCACCTCTTTATCCTGCACTCTGGTAGCAATAAAGGGAAGAAAGCCTCAACCAGGACACTCGCGGCCTGGATCGTGCAGACCATCCAGCAAGCATACAGGGCTAAGGGCTTGACTCCTCCAGAGGTGGTGACAGCACACTCCACCAGGGGAATGGCAGCCGCTTGGGCAGCGGCCCGACATGTGGCTCCAGACACCATTTGCAAAGCGGCCTCCTGGGCCTCTATTAATACATTCATGTCTCATTACTGCATAGAGCCTGCTTCACTGTCTTCTGTAAACTTTGGTTTGAAAATACTATTGGTTGATAGGACAAATTAAAATTATTTTTTGTTCAGCATACCCACCCATGTGGTTGGCTAGTTATTTCCCACATGTAGGCTGCCATGGAGTCTGTCAGGAAAAAGGAAAATTTATTATCAAATACTTGCTGTAATTTTCTTTTCCTGATGGACTCCATGGCAGACGGAGTTCCCACCCATTGGTCAAAGAGTAGGCTAGTTATGGAATGCAGTATCTAGCGGTGAGTGCTCATTTATGGGAATGGGGTCCTATAGCATTGGAGAGGAGGCGGGGTTAACCCACACGTAGGCTGCCATGGAGTCAATCAGGAAAGGAAAATTACGGTAAGTATTTGATAATAAATTTTCCTTTATCTACGCATCAATTTTTACGTAAACTGTTATTACTCCTTAATTTTTTTTACTATCATTTTTTCGAGTGAATTTCCAATTCCAGCCTTTTCACCTACCACCATCAGTGCTGTGAAAAGAAAATACAAAACTTAATAAAAAAATATACACTGAAAAATTAACATTCTTAACTTTTTATTGAGTTTTATGTTTCTTTCTGTCCTGACAAGTAGTTCTGTTATTTTTACCCTTCCTGTAATAGGGTGACAACAGACCTCTTTTTGTAGTGAACTTGCACAGCAGTGTTGTCACCCTCTGGACAGGGCAGTCCTAGATGGACATTTATTTTTCAATTGAGTTAAGTAAAACACAAACAAATTAAAGCCCAACTCCATCTAAAAAAGACAGAAATTAAGTGATAAGGGAAAATGTGCAATAATGATGTGAAACAACGATAAAGTGCGCTAATTCAAGAAGCTATGCAGCAAAAATAAACAAATATACATAAATCACTATCCCTAATATTAAAAAAAAAGAGAAAATACAGTAATATGCTATAATATGCGATATTAAGTGAAAAAAAAAATCAAAGTAAACAGGTTATCTACACATCAATTATACACATTATTACAAATACTACTTGCTTATTAATTATTAAAATCAAAGTAAACAGTTTATCTACACACACAATTACACACATTAATACTAATATTACTTGCTTTATTAATTAATTAATTTTACCTATTATTTTTTTACAGTATATTCCCAATCCCAGCTTTGCACTTACCAGATTTTCCCATCATGAGTGCTGTGAAAAGAAAGCACAAAATGTAAAGTTTCCTATATATCTTCTACATATCACCTATATCTAAGGAGCCCCCTCTTGCCCATGTAGGCTGCTGAGCAAGGTCCATAAAGACATGGATGAGCGAGTTTGGGGTGGAGGAAATTGACTGGCCTGCACAGAGTCCTGACCTCAACCTGATAGAACACCTTTGGGATGAATTAGTGCCTGACCTCACAAATGGGCTTCTGGAAGAATGGTCAAACATTCCCATAGACACACTCCTAAACCTTGTGGACAGCCTTCCCAGAAGAGTTGAAGCTGTTATAGCTGCAAAGGGAGGGCCAACTCAATATTGAACACTACGGACTAAGACTGGGATGCCATTAAAGTTCATGTGCGTGTAAAGGCAGGCGTCCCAATACTTTTGGTAATATAGTGTAGGGGGGGCTTTGCATAGGCAGGAGGGGTCCACCCCCTTTTGCCTGCCTGGAGCCCCTACCATAATTTAGTGTTCCTCTCCCTTCTATCTGGAATCCCCAGTCATGTCAGCTGTATATATATTTTAGAAATAAGCTGAACTGGGAAAAAAGTGAGGTGAAGAAACAATCTAACTCAGCCTTTGTCAACCAGGGTGCCTTGGGGTTTCTTTAGGGTGCCTTGGGGTTTCCTCAGAGATGCCTTGGGGTTTCTTCGGGGTGCCTTGGGGTTTTCTCAGCGATGCCTTGGGGTTTCCTCAGGGTGCCTTGGGGTTTCCTCAGGGATGCCTTGGGGTTTCTTCATGGTGCCTTGGCAAAATGCCTAAAAATTGCCCAAAAATTGTATACAAGCCGGCGTGTGGATGAAGCCTTTTAGTTACAAAAAGCCACAGGTTTTCATGGTGCACCATTACAACCTTCTAACCGCCGGCGTCCTAAAAACCAATGACATCATCCGTTAATATGGAGTATGTCAGTCGCCTGCACAGCATCCTATTTTGACCCTCCCCTGCCCTTCTCCATCTGCTTTGGGGTCACATTAGCTGAGAGATGGAGAAAAACTGATGGAGAAGAGAAACATTGGAATACTAGTCACTACCAGTGTGCAAATATATATTTTTGGAAAAATAAATCACCTCTAACGTTGGGTGCTCTGCGTGTGGATGATGCTGCATTATGTAAAACTATTATAATAGTTTTTAAATTTTAGAATGGGGTGTCTCGAGATTGTTCGTATTTTTTAAAGGTGCCTTGACTGAAAAAAGGTTGAGAAACACTCATCTAACTTATTTCAATTATTTTAAATTGGGCCCAATATTAACCACTTCAGCACTGGAAGGTTCACCCCATTCATGCCCAGGCCAATTTTTTGGGATACGGCACTGCGGTACTTTAACTGACAATTGCGCGGTCGTGCGACGTTGTACCCAAACAAAATTGATGTAATTTTCCCACAAATAGAGCTTTCTTTTGGTGGTATTTGATCACCTCTGTGGATTTTGCAGGAAGTAAAAAATAGCACATTGCTGGTGTCAGAAGAGAACCCTGTGTGTTTGTTTACCTACATAGGGCTCTCTTTGGTAATGTCTAGACCCAATCATTGGGTGCTGGCCACCAACCAGCAGCCGGCAGCTGCTGATTGGTTGTTGCTGCAGCCAATCGCAGCACATCTAGGTGGCAGGGGAGCACGGGCTCCCTCTCTACCCGGATGCGTGCATCACGTACTAGGTACTTGATCCAGAGCAGAGCGGCCGCCCAGCCGCAGTATATCTATGGTGGGCAGTCTGCAAGTTTTTACTTACTGATTGATACAAGTTTGTGTTTGTTGTGTGTGTTCTGTGTGTTGTGTATTGTGTTGTATGTTCTGCTTGCTGTGTGTTATATATTATGTTGTATGCACTGTGTTTGCTGTGTGTTATATATTTTGTATGTACTGTGTTTGCTGTGTGTTATATATTATGTTGTATATAGTGTGTTTGCTGTGTGTTATATATTATGTTGTATGTACTGTGTTTGCTGTGGGTTATGTATTGTGTTGTATGTTCTGTTTGCTGTGTGTTATGTATTGTGTGATATGTTCTGTTTGCTGTGTGTTATCTATTGTGTTGTTTGTACTGTGTTTGCTGTGTGTAATGTATTGTGTGATATGTTCTGTTTGCTGTGTGTTATGCATTGTGTTGTATGTAATGTGTTGGCTGTGTGTTATGTATTGTGTTGTATATTTTGTTTACTGTGTGTTATGTATTGTGTTGTATGTTCTGTTTGCTTTGTGTTTTGTATTGTGTTGTATATTCGGTTTGCTGTGTGTTATGTATTGTGTTGTATATTTTGTTTACTGTGTGTTATGTATTGTGTTGTATGTTCTGTTTGCTTTGTGTTTTGTATTGTGTTGTATATTCAGTTTACTGTGTGTTATGTATTGTGTTGTATCTACTGTGTTTGCTGTGTTTTATGTGTTGTGTGTTGTGTTGTGTTTGCTGTGTGATGTGTTCAGTGATTTGCACTTTGTGTTGTGTTTGTGTATGTTTTATATTGTATGTGTGTTATGTGTTTTATGTGTGTTATAGTTCATGGGTCTCTTTGTTGGTGTAACACACAAAATTCTCTCAGCTGAAACACAGATAAAATATAGAAGAAATGTCTTTGTACTTACACAGGAATATGATGATGATGAAGGTAGACATGGTGGCCGTGTCCAGCAAGCTCTGAGCTTCTGTCAGTAAAGCAGAAGTTATGACTCTTCTAAGTTCCTGAGCTTCATATATAGGAAATATCATCATTTCTAAAACCAAGGCAGAGGACAAAATTCAAGAGTAACCTGGGGGCGGGGGAGGAGGGGGTGCAGACACATGACAGAGTCACCCACATCCTCTCTTCCAGGACCCAACTGAATCAAGGCAGAAACAAAAATTAAAAAAAAAAAAACTAAAATAGTAACACTTTAAATATAAAATGCTATACAGGAATGTTTTTTTTCCCTTTTTTGTGTATTTTATTGTGTTATACAAAAAAATAAAATGCATAACGAATAAGGTAAAAACACAAATATATTCTTTTGTGCTTTATTTCCATATTTTTTGTCATTCATTTGTGTATTTAAAAAACCCAAATATTAGGAATAAGGAAAAACAATATTTGTGTACTTCATATTTAGTATTTTTGCCTCTATTTTTTTTCGTTAACAAAAAAAAAAAGCAAGAAAAGAGTACATAAAAATAGTTAAGAGCCATTTAAAGTCTATGTAACCCCCTAACAATGAGCTTTTCCAATTTACTCTCTTTTGTTCTGTTAAATATACCATTAGAAGTGTTTTGTTATATCTGTGAGATCAGGTCAGAAAAATACCTGTTGGAGCTTTTCTTTGCCTTGTGTGCACTCAGTAGTATTATCTCAAAATGTTTTAATTCAGCCCTCCCAGTTTTTATCTTGTATTACGAACCAATTCCGCCCGATGTTGTAGACATGAAGAGGGGGGGCAGGGGGTGTTCTTTAGTCTAGCAAAGGATAACTAGGCAGGGCTGACATCATTGTGTACCATGTTTCCCTGAAAATAGGACCTACACCGAAAATAAGCCCTAGCGTTATTTTCCAGGACGGCTGCAATATAAGCCCTACCCCGAAAATAAGCCCTTGTTTAAAATGCTTGTAAAATCCTATAATCCAATCTATTACAGTATTATATAATGTACAATGTGAGTGTTTCTGTAATATAAGCTGACCTCCCACTGCTCTCCTCCTCTTCTCCCAGCTGTCAGCCCCCCCCCCCCCCCCCCTGCAGGGCTCGGAGCGGGGAAGAGAGCTCCGGCGGGTCACAGAAGCTATAATGAAGATATGTGGCACAATTTTATTAAAGAATCACACACATTGTACATTAAATACTACTGTAACAGAGTGGATTATAGGATTTTACAAGCATTTTAATTCGGTTCACACTGTGGATTCCTGATGGAAGAGAGGGAGAGAAGACAGCACATTACATGGCAAGACTGTAGTACAGGTCTATATTCATAATTGATTTACAAAGAACTTGGTATTATGAGTTATTAACTATGATAGTTTTAAGGTGATTACTTCTATATATGTAAAATGTATGTTTCTGAGCTCACAGATGGTCACTCACAGATGGTTACATTGTCTCGGGACCAGTATGGCTAGTCTTTTGTTAGTACCAGATAAAACCAGTTTTTTCACACCTTCTATCAAGCCTTTAAAAGGTTAGACAATAGAGAATTGCAGTGAACTTCTTCCAGGAAATGGATGTGAATGTGCCTGGACTTTGAACAGACTGTCGGCTTCCAGAACTATCTGACGATTTCAGAAGTTGAGGGGTTCCCTGGATTGAATGCTGAATTTATCCTGTATTGTATCATCTGTAATACATCTTTAATCGAAGCTAAGTAAATCTCTTTTTATTACATTCTTTGTGTATTGTGTGTTTTAATCCTTGCATTTACTGACCACATATCTGAAAGGGTAAATATATGAATGAACCTATGAATAAATGTAACACAGGATTTAAGCCCTTATTACAAAGACCTACCCCGAAAATAAGCCCTACTGTGTCTTTTGTTGCCAAAATTAATATAAGACCCGGGCTTATTTTCGGAGAAACACAGTATGAGTTCAGGCCATAAAAAATGTCAGCCCATAACAGTAAACAAAGAACTGAGAGCTTTTCTGGCCGATCACCTGGTATTTTTTAGAACTTGCAGGGTATTTAAAGGAGCAAAACACAGGGGGGGGGGGGGGGGTTCTGAAGACTTTGCAGAGATTATTGTTATTTTTATTTTTATTTTGCCCAGACATACAATTTAAAACCAATTTTAAAGTATACTAAACCAAGGAACACACATAATATATATTGCAAAAAAGATATATTGGATTGTACAGTTGCAATAAAAAGTATGTGACCTTTTTTAGAATGGTATTCACAAATTGGTTATAAAATGTGATCTGATCTTCATCTAAGTCACAACAATAGACAATCACAGTCTGCTTAAACTAATAACACACAAAGAACTAAATGTTACCATGTTTTTATTGAACACACCATGTAAACATTCACAGTGCAGGTGGGAAAAGTATGTGAACCCCTAGACTAATGAGATCTCCAAGACCTAATTGCTGTTCAGCAGTCCACGGTAAGACAAATTGCCTATAAATGGAGAAAGTTCAGCACTGCTGCTACTCTCCCTAGGAGTGGGCGTCCTGTAAAGATGACTGCAAGAGCACAGCGCAGACTGCTCAATGAGGCGAGGAAGAATCCTAGAGTGTCAGCTAAAGACTTACAAAAGTCTCTGGCATATGCTAACATCCCTGCGAATCTACGATAAGTAAAACACTGAACAAAAATGGATTTCATGGGAGGATACCACAGTGGAAGCCACTGCTGTCCAAAAAAAACATTGCTGCACATTTACAGTTTGCACAAGAGCGCCTGGATGTTCCACAGCAGTACTGGCAAAATATTCTGTGGACAGATGAAACCAAAGTTGAGTTGTTTGGAAGAAACACACAACACTATGTGTGGAGAAAAAGAGGCACAGCACTCCAACATCAAAACCTCATTCCAACTGTGAAATATGGTGGTGGGGGCATCATAGTTTGGGGCTGCTTTGCTGCATCAGGGCCTGGACAGATTGCTATCATCGAAGGAAAAATTAATTCCCACGTTTATCAAGACATTTTGCAGGAGAACTTAAGGCCATCTGTCCACCAGCTGAAGCTCAACAGAAGATGGGTGTTGCAACGGGACAATGACTCAAAGCATAGAAGTAAATCAACAACAGAATGACTTAAACAGAAGAAAATACGCCTTCTGGAGTGGCTCAGTCAAAGTCCTGACCTCAACCCGATTGAGATGCTGTGGCATGACCTCAAGAAAGCGATTCACACCAGACATCCCAAGAATATTGCTGAACTGAAACAGTTCTGTAAAGAGGAATGGTCAAGAATTACTCCTGACCGTTGTGCACATCTGATCTGCAACTACAAGAACGTTTGGTTGAAGTTATTGCTGCCAAAGGAGGTTCAACCAGTTATTAAATCCAGAGGTTCACATACTTTTTCCATCTGCACTGTGAATGTTTACATGGTGTGTTCAATAAAAACATGGTAAGATTTAATTCTTTGTGTGTTATTAGTTTAGGCAGACTGTGATTGTCTATTGTTGTGACTTAGATGAAGATCAGATCACATTTTATGACCAATTTGTGCAGAAATCCATATAATTCCAAAAGGGTTCACATACTTTTTATTGCAACTGTATATTGGATATGATATAATATATTAACATATTGGACTATATATTGGATATATATTGCATTAATATATAATATATATTGCATTAAGATATATTGCAGTTAACAAATCTTTAATTGCTGTAGCCACATTCATTGTCTTTTTTTTTTAGGCTAAGAACATTTTCAGCAAGTAATTAAAATACCTGTTGATCCTGCCAGAAATGCAGTGACCTTGTCACTTCCTGTGAACTGTTCTGGAATCACAAATAATGTTATCTTCATATCTTCTGTAAAAAAAAAAAAAATCTCCCCTCCCATTTACTGAAGATGAAGAAGGGAAGACATTGTTTTAGTCCAAATCAAAAGAGCGTCCTGGGGTGACAATGCCGCTCCTCCTATAAATACCAGTGAGTGAGTGATTGTTGTCACCCTAGTACAGGAAGTGTGTTATTGGTAGGACCACCAGGTGAAAATAAAAAAAAAAAGGGAAAAAAATTAAAAAGGTAAACTAAGGCTGGGTTCACACCTACAGTATGCGAATTGAATGTAGGTTTCCCCCCATCCAATTCGCATAGCGGGAGAATGTGATCGGCTCTCTACGACTGCGGAGCGCACTGCACAGAAACGGTGTGCGTCTTTGGCTCCGTTTCCGGTCCGAATTCAGGCAAAGAGTCATCCCTGAAACTGGGAACGGGGACGCACAGCGTTCCTGTCTGATTCGCGGCAGGTTTAGGTGTGAACCGAGTCTAATGCAGTCACCACATGTCAAGACTGGGACTGCAATATATTGGGGGAGACTTACTAAAACTGGAGAGTGCAAAATCTGGTGCAGCTCTAGATAGAACCCAATCAGCTTCCAGGTTTTATGGTCAAAGCTTAACTGAAAAAGCTGAAGTTGGAAGCTGATTGGTTCCTATGCACAGCTGCACCAGATTCTCCAGTTTTAGTAAATCTCCCCCATTACGTTTTATTCTTGGGTTTGGGTGCCTTTTAAAAACACCTGAAGATGGAATTAAACCCTTCTATCCTTTCACAGTATTCAGAATTTCCCTCCTCCTCAGACACCATTGGCTGGGGTCTGTATAACTCAATGTCTGTCTGAAAGCTCCTCCCTTTCCCATCATGCTCCACTGTATACATAACATTGTCTGAGTTTTCATGGAAGATCCCAATAAGATCCCAATAACTGATCCATATAAATGGTT
Source organism: Lithobates septentrionalis (assembly GCA_037952835.1). Classification (NCBI taxonomy): domain Eukaryota; kingdom Metazoa; phylum Chordata; class Amphibia; order Anura; family Ranidae; genus Lithobates; species Lithobates septentrionalis. The sequence goes on along the minus strand of JBBDGP010001106.1, from coordinate 187,674 downwards.
ATATGAATGTTGACCGTGGAGAACCCAGTGAAGAAAAAAAGACACTCAGCCCCGACCTATTTATTATCAATGGGCAATCTAAGAACATTCTTATATATGGTGTGCCCAACCCATTATATTGTACTGTCAATGCATACAATGAGGACATTACCAGAATAGATATTTTTCAAAAACATGCAAAGTCTCTAATACAAGATCATAAGCGGCAAAGCCTGAAAATATCTGTGATGCCATCTTCATTTCTACATCAGAGCGTCTCTGTATTTCCTTCTTCATAAACTCTCCTGATGGTGAGAGATCGGAGTGACCACTTCTGTATTCACCAAAACTCCGGAAATTTTGAGCTGTGTGAGCTCCATAGAGATCTCTCTGCCTATTTACTGTATTATGGTTATAGAATATCTGTAGCATATTATAAAAAACAGAAAATATAAAAATTGTTCTTTCATTCAACCAAGACAAATTTTTTCATCTTCATATTAAATGTAACCGATGTCGGCAGCTTCTTGGAAGTTCTTCCTGTTCTTTACCACTTGTTGTGGAAGTAGATGAAGCATAGAGAGGCAGCTAATACAAATCCAGAGATCACCAGTCGTATTATATTCTGCACCGTGTAATCTGAGGAGATAATTAGATGACACATAGTCAAAATAAAACATAAATGCTGTAGAGAAATGATCTTCACATTTTGATGTTGATAAAGGAGAAGAGGCTGTTGACCTTGCAGAGTCAATGTTCAATTTGAAAGTTAATGTTTACTTAGTTTAGTGAACAAGGTGAAGTTGTGCTTACTTATAATCTTTAAGAAAGAACCCCACATCTTCCTTCTACCCATTATCAACCATTCAGCTCTTATTTTTTTAAAAACAAATGCCTTATTAAGGTTTTTCGTACTCACCAAACACTGCCATTCACATGGTCTTCACCAAGGCCACTTCCTGGTGGATCCAGATCTGCAGTCTGAGCCCACGCCAAATGGTCACCTCATCATCCCACCACTGAAGTCTTCTGGATCCTGAGAGAACCCAATAGGAAGTGTCTATGTCACCCAGTCAGTGACATGGACACCCGAAGATGGACCTTCCTCCTCTACAGATTTACTTTGTATCCAGTTTTTGGTGAAATGGCTCCTTTCAACTATTCTGGACCTGTTTTTGTGGCTAAATAATTTCCCCCTCTAGGAGCTGGAAACATTACATTAGATCAGGGGTCTCCAAATTTTCCAAACAAATGGCCAGTTTACTGTCCTTCAGATTTAAGGGGGGCCAGACTGTGGCCATCAGTAGTAGTAGAGGTCCCGATGTCAGTGCGAATAAACAGTCTCAGCTAAATCACTAATTCCTGCACATGATTGGATATCAAAGCAAACACAAATTCACCTTATTCACTATGACAGGTGAGAGTTCTGCCCTTGCTTGCAAAGCATACAGGATTTCATTACACTATCTGGTTTGAAGCACTGATAGAGAGAGCCGAGGGCGCGATCTAAGTGTAATATAAAACATATTTATTGGAGTGAAACACAATTAGCAACTTATACAAACAGTTAAAAGAACTCGCTAATCAATACGTTGTGGCCTCTGGTGGTAATCTTCAGCATAGCAGGACACCGTGGTACAAGCGAACATGCCAGGTGGGCTGCAGGGTAACATGCTACATAAGAAACTGCACTTTTTTAGCACCACGGTCAGCAGCTGGCTCTGACATGTGAAGCATGGAGTCTCATCTGTAGTCTCATAAGTAGGACCACGCTCCACATGCCAGAGCCAGCTGCTGATCATGGTGATAAAAAAGCGCCATTTCTTATGTACCATGTTCCCCACCAGCCTACCTGGCATGTTCACTTGTACCAAGGTGTTCTGCTATGCTGAAGATTACCATCAAAGGCCCTAAATTATTCATGAAGGACATTTTTTTAACTGTTTGTGTAAGTTGCCAATTGACTTTCACTGTAATAAATACAGTTGTGCTCATAAGTTTACATACCCTGGCAGAATTTATGATGTCTTGTCCATTTTTAAGGGAATATGAATGATAACACAAAAACATTTCTTTCACTCATGGTTAGTGTTTGGCTGAAGCCATTTATTATCAATCAACTGTGTTTACTCTTTTTAAATCATAATGGCAACAGAATCTACTCAAATGACCCTGATCAAAAGTTTACATACCCAGGTGATTTTGGCCTGATAACATGAACTCAAGTTGACACAAAGGGGTTTGAATGCCTATGAAAGCTAACCATCCTCACCTGTGATCTGTATGCTTGTAATTAGTGTGTATGTATAAAAGGTCAATGAGTTTCTGGACTCCTGACAGACTCTTGCACCTTTCATCCAGTGCTGCACTGACGTTTCTGGATTCTGAGGGAAAGCAAAAGAATTGTCAAAGGGTCTGCGGGAAAAGGTAGTTGAACTGTATAAAACAGGAAAGGGATATAAAGAGATATCCAAGGAATTGAGAATGCCAATCAGCAGTGTTCAAACTCTAATCAAGAAGTGGAAAATGAGGGGTTATGTTGAAACCAAACAGCGGTCAGGTAGACCAACTAAAATTTCACCCACAACTGCCAGGAAAATTGTTCGGGATGCAAAGAAAAACCCACAAATAACTTTAGGTGAAATACAGGACTCTATGAAAACATGTGGTGTGGCTGTTTCAAGATGCACAATAAGGAGGCACTTGAAGATAGATGAAAAAAATGTGAAAAATTGGGCGCAAACCATATAAGCATGTGAATATCAGCCAGACCCACATGCTTATATGGTTTGCGGCCAATTTTTCACATTTTTTTGCTTTATTAGTTTACTCATTTTTGGTGCAGCATCACATATTTATTTTGGCGCCGTTTCTCATTCTTCTTTTTTCTATACTTGAAGATAGATGGGCTGCATGGTCGAGTCGCCAGAAGAAAGCCATTACTACACAAATGCAACAAAGTATCCCGCTTACAATACGCCAAACAGCACAGAGACAAGCCTCAAACCTTCTGGCACAAAGTCATTTGGAGGGATGACACCAAAATTGAGCTTTTTGGCCACAACTATAAATTCTACATTTGGAGAGGAGTTAACAAGGCCTATGATGAAAGGTACACCATTCCTACTGTGAAACACGGAGGTGGATCGCTGACGTTTTGGGGATGTGTGAGCTACAAAGGTACAGAAAATTTGGTCAAAATTGAGGGCAAAAATACTGGAGGAACATTTGCATTCATCAGCCAGGAAGCTGCGCATGGGACGTACTTGGACATTCCAACATGACAATTATCCAAAACACAAGGCCAAGTTGACCTGTCATTGGCTACAGCAGAATAAAGTGAAGGTTCTTGAGTGGCCATCTCAGTCTCCTGACCTCAATATCACTGAGCCACTCTGGGGAGATCTCAAAACCTGCAGTTCATGCAAGACAGCCCAAGAATTTACAGGAACTGGAGGCTTTTTGCCAAGAGGAATAGGCAGCTTTACCATCTGAGAAGATAAAGAGCCTCATCCACAAATACCACAAAAGACTTCAAACTGTCATTGATGTTAAAGGGGGCAATACACGGTATTAAGAACTGGGGTGTGTAAACTTTTGATCAGGGTCATTTGGGTAGTTTCTGTTGTTATTATGATTTAAAAAGAGTAAACACAGTTGATTGATAATAAATGGCTTCAGCCAAACACTAACCATGAGTGAAAGAAAAGTTTTTGTGTTATCATTCATATTCTCTGAAAAATGGCCAGGAAATCATAAATTCTGCTGGGGTATGTAAACTTATGAGCACAACTATAAATTTTATACAACACTACTACACTTAGACTGCACCCTCTCCTCTCTCTCTATCTGTTCACTCAGAGCCACTTTAGTCTCTAAGGAGGTGCTGCATCAAGTGTCTGAGACCAGCAAAAAGTCACCCCGGATGTTTCAATTAAACTTATGGACTTTTTTTGCTGAACTCATTATATCATAGTTACATCTATATTACATAGTAGGTGAGGTTGAAAAAAGACACAAGTCCATCAAGTCCAACCTATGTGTGATTATGTGTCAGTATTACATTGTATATCCCTGTATGTTGTGGTCATTCAAGTGCTTATTTAATAGTTTCTTGAAGCTATCGATGCTCCCCGCTGAGACCACCGCCTGTGGAAGGGAATTCCACATCCTTGCCGCTCTTACAGTAGTTTAAGGTTTAAGGTTAAACCCCCATAGGATAGTGGTGGAGGCGTTGGAGGCAAACTCCTTTTTCCATAGAACCCCTACGGTTAAATTGATGATAAAAGTCTGGAACTCTATCAAGGCCATGAGGGGAATGGGAGGTATGATTAAGTGCAACCCCCTGTGGAATAATAGGAATTTTCAAGAATTAAAATCAATAGGGAAAATTTAAAGCGTGGGAAATAAAAGGGATAGATAACCTAGCTCAGTTATATAATCAGAATACCTTAAAAACATTTTGCTCATTGAAGGAGGAATTTGATATTCCGGACCATTCATTTTATAATTTTCTACAAATTAAGCATGCTCTGAACATACAGTTTGGGGGTCAGGGGCCGACCTGGAATAATTCCCCCATATTTCAAAATCTAGGTGATCCGGGTGGCTATAGTGGGTCCATAGCTGAAACGTATCCACACATATGTAAAAGTAATATAAAGACCCCAGAAAAACTTAAATGTAGAACCAAGAGGGAAGGGGACCTGGGTACAATATCGGATGAACGGTGGAGAGAGATATTGGTGGGAGGGCACCAGGTTTCAGTTTCACCTGCCCAGAAGGTGTCGCATTTAATGTTATTATACAGGACATATTATACCCCCAAAAGGTTATTTGAATTTGGATGGAGGATAGATGCTAAATGCCCTAGATGTCAGGATACTGGGGATTTGATGCACATGATATGGAAATGCCCAAAATTATTCCGCTACTGGTCTGAGATACTGGAAACTTTAAATAAGATCCTCTCCTTAGAACTTAAAATGGATCCGAAATGATGTATTCTGGGAGTAGGGGGAAATATAGACAGAGGCAACTTTAAAATGAAAATAGTACGGAGATGTCTCTTCCAAGCAAGGAAGTTAATAGCGCAGAGTAGGGATGAGCTTCGAGTTCGAGTCGAACTCATGTTCGACTCGAACATTGGCTGTTCGCAAGTTCGCCGAACAGCGAACAATTTGGGGTGTTCGCGGCAAATTCCAATGCCGCGGAACACCCTTTAAAAGTCTATGGGAGAAATCAAAAGTGCTAATTTTAAAGTCTTATATGCAAGTTATTGTCATAAAAAGTGTTTGGGGACCTGGGTCCTGCCCCAGGGGACATGGATCAATGCAAAAAAAAGTTTTAAAAATGGCCGTTTTTTCAGGAGCAGTGATTTTAATAATGCTTAAAAGTTAAACAATAAAAGTGTAATATCCCTTTAAATTTCGTAGCTGGGGGGTGTCTATAGTATGCCTGTAAAGGGGCGCATGTTTCTCGTGTTTAGAACAGTCTGACAGCAAAATTACATTTGGAAGGAAAAAACACATTTAAAACTACCCGCGGCTATTGCATTGCCGACAAAACACATAGAAGTTCATTGATAAAAACGGCATGGGAATTCCCCACAGGGCAACCCCGAACCAAAATTTTTTAAAAAAATGACGTGGGAGTCCCCCTAAATTCCATACAAGGCCCTTCAGGTCTGGTATGGATATTAAGGGGAACCCCGGCCAAAATTTAAAAAAAAAATGACGTGGGGTTCCCCCTAAATTCCATACCAGACCCTTCAGGTCTGGTATGGATTTTAAGGGGAACCCCGCGCCAAAAAAAACACAAAAAAACGGCGTGGGGTCCCCCCAAAAATCCATACCAGACCCTTATCCGAGCACGCAACCTGGCAGGCCGCAGGAAAAAAAGGGGGGACGAGAGTGCGCCCCCCCCTCCTGAACCGTACCAGGCCACATGCCCTCAACATTGGGAGGGTGCTTTGGGGTAGCCCCCCAAAACACCTTGTCCCCATGTTGATAAGGACAAGAGCATCATCCCCACAACCCTGGCCGGTGGTTGTGGGGGTCTGCCGGCGGGGGGCTTATCAGAATCTGGAAGCCCCCTTTAACAAGGGGACCCCCAGATCCCGGCCCCCCCCTGTGTGAAATGGTAAGGGGGTACTTACCCCTACCATTTCACTAAAAAACTGTCAAAAATGTTAAAAATGACAAGAGACAGTTTTTGACAATTCCTTTATTTAAATGCTTCTTCTTTCTTCTATCTTCCTTCTATCTTCCTTCATCTTCTGGTTCTTCCTCCGGCGTTCTCATCCAGCATCTCCTCCGCTGCGTCTTCTATCTTCTTCTCCTCGGGCCGCTCCGCACCCATGGCATGGAGGGAGGCTCCCGCTCTTCTCTTCATCTTCTTCTTCTTCTCTTCTTCCTTCTTCTCTTCTTCATTTTCTTCTCCAGGCCGCTCTGCACCCATGCTGGAATGGAGGGAGGCTCCCGCTGTGTGATGGTGTCTCTTCGTCTGACGGTTCTTAAATAACGGGGGGGGTTGGGCCACCCCTCGGACGCATGGTGACTTGACGGGACTTCCCTGTGACGTCACGGGGAATGCCACAGGGAAGTCCCGTCATATCCCGTGCGTCAGAGGGGGTAGGGGTCACGGGGTGGCCCCGCCCCCCGTTATTTAAGAACCGTCAGACGAGGAGAGGCCGTCAGAAGAAAATGAAGAAGAGAAGAAGGAAGAAGAGAAGAAGAAGATGAAGAGAAGAGCGGGAGCCTCCCTCCATGCCATGGGTGCGGAGCGGCCCGAGGAGAAGAAGATAGAAGACGCCGCGGAGGAGATGCTGGACGAGAACGCCGGAGGAAGAACCAGAAGAACCAGAAGATGAAGGAAGAAAGAAGAAGCATTTAAATAAAGGAATTGTCAAAAACTGTCTCTTGTCATTTTTAACATTTTTGACAGTTTTTTAGTGAAATGGTAGGGGTAAGTACCCCCTTACCATTTCACACAGGGGGGGGCCGGGATCTGGGGGTCCCCTTGTTAAAGGGGGCTTCCAGATTCCGATAAGCCCCCCGCCCGCAGACCCCCACAACCACCGGCCAGAGTTGTGGGGATGAGGCCCTTGTCCTCATCAACATGGGGACAAGGTGTTTTGGGGGGCTACCCCAAAGCACCCTCCCAATGTTGAGGGCATGTGGCCTGGTACGGTGCAGGAGGGGGGGCCGCACTCTCGTCCCCACCTCTTTTCCTGCGGCCTGCCAGGTTGCGTGCTCGGATAAGGGTCTGGTATGGATTTTTGGGGGGACCCCACGCCGTTTTTTTTTTTGGGGCGCGGGGTTCCCCTTAAAATCCATACCAGACCTGAAGGGCCTTGTATGGAATTTAGGGGGACTCCCACGTCATTTTTTTTTTAAATTTTGGTTCGGGGTTGCCCTGTGGGGAATTCCCATGCCGTTTTTATCAATGAACTTCTATGTGTATTGTCAGCAATGCAATAGCCGCGGGTAGTTTTAAATGTGTTTTTTCCTTCGAAATGTCATTTTGCTGTCAGACTGTTCTAAACACGGGAAACATGCGCCCCTTTACAGGCATACTATAGACACCCCCCAGCTACGAAATTTAAAGGGATATTACACTTTTATTGTTTGACTTTAAGCATTATTAAAATCACTGCTGCTGAAAAAACGGCCGTTTTTAAAACTTTTTTCTGCATTGATCCATGTCCCCTGGGGCAGGACCCGGGTCCCCAAACACTTTTTATGACAATAACTTGCATATAAGCCTTTAAAATTAGCACTTTTGATTATTCATGTTCGTGTCCCATAGACTTTAACGGTGTTCGCGTGTTCAAACGAACTTTTTTCCTGTTCGCATGTTCTGGTGCGAACCGAACAGGGGGGTGTTCGGCTCATCCCTAGCGCAGAGATGGCAGGTAAGGACCCCCCCCCGCCACAAAGGATGAGTGGATTAAAACTGTATCTGAAACAATGTGGAAGGAAAAAGTAGTATATACAAGGAGAAGGAACTTGAGGGAATTTAAAAGACTTTGGAGTCCTTGGTTAGAAGAAATGGGATACCTAATGTAAGGAGATGATAAGGGAAGTGGCCTTACGGTCGTAGAAGCTAACTTAGGATGGAGATGTAAGGAGCTTGGAGGAGGTAGGGGGGGAGGGTATAGGTTAGGAGGGGGTGAGGTTAAAAGGAAAAATGGATAGAGGAAAAGGGTTTTTGTTCCTTGTTTCTTTCCCATGCTTCGTCCTTTCTGCTATACATGTTTTTCTTTTTTTATATACCGTATTTATCGGCGTATAACACGCACCGGCGTATAACACGCACCCCAAGTTTAGGAGGGAATTTTAAGGAAAAAAAACTTTTAGGAGGGAAGTTTAAGGGAAAAAAACTTACATTTAAATGCCCATCATTGCAGCCTTCTCAGTGCAGTCTTGCCCCAGTGCAGCCATGTCAGTGCAGCCTTGTCAGTGCAGCCTTCCCCAGTGTCCATTGCAGCCTTATCCCAGTGCAGCCTTGCAGCTCGCAGTTTGAAAATGGCGCCGCTCCCCTGCAATCCTGTGATCCCCTGCGATCCTGAGCTTCAAAATCGCCGACCGCGATTTGAAAATGGCGCCGCCGGCGCCGAATTACACAGAGCCGGTTCTCGGCTCTTCTCGGCGGCTCTCATTCCCTTTCGGCTCCACTCGTAGTCCCGCCCGGGATGGGCGTGACTGTGAGCGGAGCTATCCGAACCTAGCCGAGTACACTTGGCTAGGTTCGGGCGGCGCTCGAGTGAAGCCGAAATTTGCCGAGAAGAGCCGAGGATCGGCTCTGTGTATTTTGGCGCCGGCGGCGCCATTTTCAAAACGCGGTTGGCGATTTTGAAGCTCAGGATCGCAGGGGATCGACGTATAACACGCACCCGCGATTTTCCCTTGATTTTAAGGGGAAGAAAGTGTGTGTTATACGCCGATAAATACGGTATATGTGGTATATTTAAAAACTTGGTATTTTACAATTTTGTATATTGTGATGAACTGAAAAAGTTTTATCCCTATTGTGGGGTCACTAGTATGGTATTTGTATATTGAAATCATATCCCCTCTCAAGCGTCTCTTCTCCAGAGAGAATAAGTTCAGTGCTCGCAACCTTTCCTCATAACTAAGATCCTCCAGACCCTTTATTAGCTTTGTTGCCCTTCTTTGTACTCGCTCCATTTCCAGTACATCCTTCCTGAGGACTGGTGCCCAGAACTGGACAGCATACTCTAGGTGCGGCCGGACCAGAGTCTTGTAGAGCGGGAGAATTATCGTTTTATCTCTGGAGTTGATCCCCTTTTTAATGCATGCCAATATTCTGTTTGCTTTGTTAGCAGCAGCTTGGCATTGCATGCCATTGCTGAGCCTGTCATCTACTAGGACCCCCAGGTCCTTTTCCATCCTAGATTCCCCCAGAGGTTCTCCCCCCAGTGTATAGATTGCATTCATATTTTTGCCACCCAAATGCATTATTTTACATTTTTCTACATTGAACCTCATCTGCCATGTAGTTGCCCACCCCATTAATTTGTTCAGATCTTTTTCCAAGGTTTCCACATCCTGCGGAGAAGTTATTGCCCTGCTCAGCTTAGTATCGGCCACAAATACAGAGATTGGACTGTTTATCCCATCCTCCAGGTCGTTTATGAACAAATTAAATAGGATTGGTCCCAGCACAGAACCCTGGGGAACCCCTATACCCACCCCTGACCATTCCGAGTACTCCCCATTTATCACCACCCTCTGAATTCGCCCTTGTAGCCAGTTTTCAATCCATGTACTCATCCTATGGTCCATGCCACGGACCTTATTTTGTACAGTAAACGTTTATGGGGAACTGTGTCAAATGCTTTTGCAAAATCCAGATACACCACGTCTACGGGCCTTCCTTTATCTAGATGGCAGCTCATCTCTTCATAGAAGGTTAGTAGATTGGTTTGGCAAGAACGATTCTTCATGAATCCATGCTGATTACTGCTAATGAGACCGTTCTCATTACTAAAATCTTGTATATAGTCCCTTATCATCCCCTCCAAGAGTTTAAATACTACATCAGTATATACCTAACACTAATTGCCCCATATACCCCCCTCTCCTTTGAAGCATTGTGTGTGTTAATCACTAAGCCAAGCTAAGCTCTTTTTCTGCTGGGAGGGCGGGTCCCTCGTGGGTGACATCACTTGATGTGTACAATCTGATCTCCCTGGTCTGTTTTACAGGACAGCTATAGAATGGCATAAAGAAAGCTGCTTTTGCCTGACCTCACAAATGTGCTTCTGGAAGAATGGTCAAACATTTTCATAGACACACTCCTAAACCTTGTGGACAGCCTTCCCAGAAGAGATGAAGCTGTTATAGCTGCAAAGGGTGGGCCAACTCAATATTGAACCCTATGGACGAAGACTGGGATGCCATTAAATGTCATGTGTGTGTAAAGGCAGGTGTCCCAATACTTTTGGTAATATAGTGTATACGACTGTATGAAGGTAATGTGTGATTGTCCAATGATATTTGCTCACCATACATCTGGATAAGGAACCCATCACTCATCTTCCTCACAGTGTCAGATGTCGTCTTCACTTCACAGGTATATTTCCCAGAATCCTCCGGCTGAGATGACTGCACTCTGTATGTATCAGATACATTGTATCCCCGCACAGTCCGTCCATCTCTGTAGAAGGCAAAGTGCAGCTCTGTGCCACCTCTGAGCGGATCCAGTCTGGTGTCACATCTCATCGTTATGTTATCTCCTTCTATTACCCTGGACGGGGTCACTTTTATTTCTGGAGGGGAGAAGAGCTCTGGAAGAGGAAAGGATGACAATGATAAATTGATGGATTTCATTTCTCATTGTTGGAGTATCCAGGAGTTGGCTCGTCCCACCATATTCCATCTATGACTCAAATATCACTTTCAGGTAGACTGATCTTAAATCACTTGCATTCCCGAAGATTTTACCCCCTTCATGGCCAGACCATTTTTTGATATTTTTGATGCGCTACTTAAATTGACAATTGCACGGTCATCGCACTGCAACCGCACATCTCACTTGCGCTGCCATTCATTCACATCTGCTCGTTTCCGAACATGCAATAACCCGCACAGAAAAACCTGCTTTGCTGCGTGTTTGGGAACGCTCTGCAAACGTGCATCACACTTTGGTCCCCATAATGGCACGCTAACCGCGTTTGGGGGATCATTAACAATTAGGCTGCATTCATAGTTACATAGTTTCATAGTAGGTAAGTAAGGTTGAATGAAAACAATAATCCATCCAGTTAAACCTGTGTAGGCGTATGTGTGTCAGTGTCTAGAATTATTTCCCATATCCCTGTATGTTGTGTTCATTAAGATGCACATCCAAGAGTCTTTAAAAAATATCCATACTCCCCGCTGCCACCACCCAGTGTGGAAGAGAGTTAAACATTCTTATCGCCCTGACAGTGAATAACCCCTATGCAGCTTAAAGAGGAGGTCCAGCCCCCCACAAAAAATTAAAAGTCAGCAGCTACAAATCCTGCAGCTGCTGACTTTTAGGCTACTTTCACACTGAGGCACTTTACAGGCACCTGCAAAGCGCCTCTCCTGTCACTCCAGTGTGAAAGCCCGAGTGCTTCCACCATGGAGCGGTGCGCTGGCAGGACGTTAAAAAAAGGTCCTGCAATCAGCATCTTTGAGGCGGTGGAGGAGCGGTGTATACACCGCTCCTCCACCACTCCTGCCCATTGGAATGCATGTGCAGCGCTGTCGAATGAGCCTGCAAAACGCTTCGGCAGCAGTGCCTTGTGGGCGCTATTAACCCCTTCTTCGGCCCGCTAGTGGGGGTTAAAAGTGCTCCGCTAGCAGACGATTAGCTCTGCTAAATCACCGATTTTAGCTGCACTTTACCGCTGATTCCCTCACCGTCTCAGTGTGAAAGTGGCCTTAATAATGAGGATAACCTGTTCAGGGAGTCCACAATTTTGGCATCCCAGCCAATCTTCGGGTGCAGCCGCCGCCATTTCTCCTAAGGGAACCCGGCAGTGAAACTGTCAGAAACCATGAATCAGACTGAGACAGAAGCACAGTTAAATCACACTTGTTTAATAATTATTAAAAAAAAAGATAAAGAGAGTAAACGTAGTCAAAACATAGCCAGAGTTCAGGAACGGATAGTGAGACAAGCCAAAATGTCAGGGAGCCAGAGAGGAGCGTAGTAGCACAGCAAGCAGGATTTGGAGCCAGAAGGAATGTCAGCCAAGCAAGTCTTTAACAGAAACACAGGAGAGTGTCTCTAGAGATGTGGCCAAGGTGAAGGCAGAGATAATCTGGACTGGACGGCTTAAGTAGGCAGGACTGACGAGCAGGATCATCAACAGGTGCATGGCTGTGGAGAGGTAGGAGCTGGCAATTAGCCAACAGCTGAGTGCCAACCAGACAAACTAAAAAACAAACACCAGTGCTCCACCTTGCCAAACAAAAGACTAATATGCAGATATAAGGGATATTAGGGATGAGTGTGCTATAAAGCTCAGACAGTAAAGTAGCCAAAACCGTGTCAGGGAAAACCCACCGAGACAATAAGAACTAATGACAAAAAATGAATAAATGCAAAGCAAGACAAAAAAACAAACATAATGAAACATAGATACCAATGATAAACCTATCACAGGTTTGTCAGCCCACCTGACTCCACCTTGATATTGCACTACAAGATGATCTACATACAGTATATAGCATATCTTGAATTATACAATCAGATCAGGGTCTGAGCAACCAGAATTCCCTTACTTGGTTATGCTGGGTTATATGTAATACATTTATGTAATTTATAACATAATAAACATATAGTTTGTGAGGGGCATTGTTGCTAAACCTCAGACATGAAATGTGAACAAAGCATATCCATCTATAGTGTGTACTTGTCTCAGTCCAGAGCACAAAGTGTCATTTCTGTCTGCTGTCTCCTTCCTCTGCTATCAGCATAAGTCACTTCTGAAAGTTTTCCTGACACCAAGAGAAAAAGGTGACAGGGGAGGGGCTCCAGCTGATTGACAGCCTCAGCTCTGTTCCTGTATGCTGTGTGGAGGGGGGGTGTGTCCCTTCCCTCCAATCAGCTCTTAGAGCTCCCCTCACTGAGCTCTGCAGAGTGTAACATCAGCTCTCCACACCCGTTTTTCTGAACGCTAATGCCGCATACACACGGTTGGACTTTTCGTCTACAAAAGTCCAACGGACGCTGACGGACTAAAGCTGGCTGGTAATCCGATCGTGTGTGGGCTTCTCCGGACTTTCAACGTACTTTTTTAGCCTCAAATCCAACATACTTTAGATTTGAAACATGCTTCAAATCTTTACGTCGTAACTACGACGGACCCCGAAATCCGCTCGTCTGTGTGCTAGTCCGACGGACAAAAAGCCACGCTAGGGCACCTATTGGCTACTGGCTATGAACTTCCTTATTTTAGTCCGGTGTACGTCATCACGTACGAATACGTCGGACTTTTGTGTGGTCGTGTGTAGGCAAGTCCGTTCGTTAGAAAGTCTGCCACAAGTCCGCCGCAAGTCTGCCGAAAGTCCGCCGGAAGTATGTCGGATAGGCTGTCCGACTTTTGTAGCTGAAAAGTCCGACCGTGTGTACGCGGCATTAGATAAGCTTTTCAAAAACTCTGCACTTTGAACAGATGTAGAGAAGAGAACACTGTAGATAAACCGGTACAACTTATATAGGGGGATTTGGTTAATCTCTGTGTATCACCTGAGGCCACTCACTTCACTGGGGATATGGAAGGGTTTACATCCATTTTAAAAAAAAGTTTGTGGCTTAAATCTATACCCTGGTCTAAGGCTAAGCATTACATTTGAGTTGAAGTGCTCGTTATACATTTAAAGCTCTTTAAACTGTTCAGATCCGCACTATAGCCGAATGATTGCTACAGCGCGCATCTGCTTTGCTGGGAGGCCGTCTATTGACATACTCCCCTTTCAAAGCTGGCCACGCCCCCCTGAAGAGACAATGAGACTCGGGTGATCACAGATCTAAGTAAGGGGCCGATCCCGGCCCCTTACCACGTGATCAGCTGTCAGCCAATGACAGCTGATCATGTGATGTAAACAGAAGATCGGTAATCGTTTCTTTTTTCTTCTCACGCTGACAGCGTGAAAAGAAAAAAAGCCAATCGCCGGCTTCTGTTTCAAGGGACATCAGTCCCGAAGAGGAAGAGGTGAAGCTGCCTCATATGTGCCCACAAATACTGCCTGCAAGTGCCACCTGCCAGTGCCACAAATCAGTGCCCACAGTGCCCCAATTCTGTGCCCACAGTACTAAGTGCCAGCAATCAGTGCCATCTATCAGTGCCCACCAGTGGTGCCAATCAGTGCCTCATCAGTGCCACCTAGCAGTGCTGCCTATCAGTGTCACCTACCAGTGCCGATCAGTGCCCATCACTGCCACCCATCAGTGCCAGCTATCAGTGCCACCTATTGGTGCCCTTCAGTGCCATCTACCAATGCCCTTCAGTGCCGCCCATCAGTGCCACCCATCAGTGCCATCCAACAGTGCCACCCATCAGTGCCCACCAATGCCACCTATCACTGCCCACCAGTGCCACCTTATCAGTGCCCACCAGTGCTGCCTATTATTGCCCATCAGTGCCGCCTTATCAGTGCCCATCAATGCAGCCTATCGGTGCCCATCAGTGCAGCCTATCAGTGCCCATCAGTGCAGCCTATTGTTGCCCATCAGTGCAGCCTATTGGTGCCAATCAGTGCAGCCTCATCAGCATACATCAATGGAGGAGAAAAATTACCTGTTTGCAAAATTTATTAACAAAATATAAAATGTTTTGTATTTTTTTTTTTTTAATCTGTCTTTTTTATTTTTTTTAACAAAAAATAAAAAACCCAGAGGTGATCAAATACCACCTAAAGAAAGCTCTATTTGTTGGACAAAATGATAAAAACTTCATTTGGGTACAGCGTTGTATGACCACGCAATTGTTGTTCAAAGAGTGACAGCGCTAAAAGCTGAAAATTGGTCTGGGCAGGAGGGGGGTTTAGGTGTCCAGTAAGCAAGTGGTTAAACGAAACCCTCAAAATGTATTTATATATAAATGTCTCGCCAAGTCGCCATCCTCAGCTACTTACCTCTGTGTCTTTATCTGGAGCTGAAATGCAGCCAACAGCTGTTTGTTTCTTGCTGACAGCAGAAAATATTGTCTCCGCCCCCATCCATCCAATAATAACATTGATCCCCATACTGAGCCCTTCATCCATCCCCAGATCCCCGTACTATCCCCAGGATGTGCCGTGTTATAGGGACTCACCTTTCACAGAGACCGAGACGTCATGTGAGAACTCACTGTAATCAGAACTATTACGAGATGATATTTGTTTAGAACATTTATAACGTCCGGCTGTGTTTAGATCCACTTTCTGAATACGGAACTCAGAGTCCGGGAATTCTGATTTTATATCTTCATTATTCTTGTAAAATATTGTTTGGAAGCCACTAAAATCCTTATTATGATGACATCTCAGAGTCAGGGGGTCTCCTTCATAGATGGCAGATGGAGGTCTCTGCAGGAGGACATAACCTGGAAAAAATGTAAAAAAAAAAAGTGAGTACGGAGTGCAACATATAAGGAAAATCGCAATATCCGAATAAGAGCAGCCTGACTGATATAGAGAAATCCTCCAGATATCCCAATTATGCCAAAAATACAAATAATAGACCAGCTGGAGCTTCCTCCTACAGACTAAGAAAAGGGGTAATGGTCCTGTTAGTCACGCTGGTACTACTAGTCCTTCTCACAATGGGGCAAACAGGACCGTGCAAGTATTCTCAACATTCTATGAAAAGGAAAGATAGGATTCCTTTGTAACATATTGTAGTACGGGTCTACATTCAGAATTCATTATAGTTATTGATTTACAAGAAACTTAGTAATAGTTTTATGTTGGTATGTCTATATATAGCATGCTTAATGCATGAGACTTCTGTTTCATTATGCTATGGGAAGTTGGGAACCTATGACCTTTTCTTTTCACCAGTTGTAGTATTGTTTTCTCTGTCAGATATAACTGGGAGGCCGGGGATTGAATTTGAGTTTTGATTCAGGACTGAAGAAGAGAAAGTCTGAATCAAGTTGACTGTCGCCTCCAGGTATTTCATTTATAATGAGATTGTGACTCCCCTGTATTGAAGGCTGTATTTATCTGTATTTTATCATCTGTAATACATCTTTAATTGAAGCTAAGTAAATCTCTTTTATTACTATACTACTTGTGTGTTGTTTTAATCATTGTGCACGCATCTGAAGGGTAAATATACATGAATAAATGTAACACAGAGTCTAACCCCTTGTTACACATATCAGAAGTGGAGCCGAGTGGAATGATGCCACAATTTGCTGCTTAAGTTTTCTCATGCAGACCATGAAAAGTTTCTTTTCAGAAAAGAAGCCACCAGCATAGTTACAGTACATAGTTAGTTTGGTTGAACAAAAGACACAATCCATCTAGTTCAACCAACAAAAAAACAAAAAAAATATACAGTCCCCTATAAACAATCCTATACCCACAGTGCATCCAGAGGAGAGGATTTTACCTGGATCAACTTTACCTATAAATGTCAGTACCCAGTTATATTATGTACATTTAGGAAAGAATACAGACTTTTTTTAAAGCAATCTACTGAGCTGGATAGAACCACCTCTGGAGGGAGTCTATTCCACATTTTCACAGCTCATACTGTGAAGAAACCTTTCCGTATTTGGTGATGAAATATTTTTTTCTCAGGATGTAAAGAGTGCCCCCTTGTCCTCTGTGATGACCTTAAAGTGAATAACTCAACACCAAGTTCACTATATGAACCCCTTATATAATTATACATGGAGATCATATCCCCCTTATGTATTTTTACATGGCGATCATATCCCCCCTTATGTATTTATACATGGTGATCATATCCCCCCTTATGTATTTATACATGGAGATCATATCCCCCCCTTATGTATTTATACATGGAGATCATATCCCCCCCTTATGTATTTATACATGGTGATCATATCCCGCCTTACGTATTTATACATGGTGATCATATCCCCCCTTATGTATTTATACATGGTGATCATATCCCCCCAAATCCGGTCGTGTGTACGAGGCTTTACAGTCAATACCCAGCCTAATAGATTACTCCATCCACACAATCAAGATAGATTGAGGAATTCCTCCAAGATCATACAGATATCATATAATGGAATTATGGAGATGAGGAGATAACTCACGGTTTGTAACATTTAGAGTGACGGGATCACTGATATCACTGGTATTGATCCGGCACTGGTAATCTCCACTGTCCCGCTCTGCTGAAGGATTGATCTGAAGGATCTGAAGGATCTGTCCATTTATTGTTCTCTCATCTTTGTACCAGTGATAGGTCCGGGGTTCCTCCGGTACAGTAGACTTTACATTACATGTTAGAGTCACATTATCACCTTGTAGTATATTCCCCCAGTTGGGTGTGAAGGTCACCACTGGTCTGATGGCACCTCCTATAGAAGAAAAGATCACACATAACCACATCAATAGCACAATGTTCAATAATGACATTTTGAAGATGAGAGATTCTGTTTGAAAAGCAAAAACATTCACTTTACACTCCAGAAAGACAACGAAAGCCATTAACATTCTATAAATAGAAGAAAAAAGCACTATGCGGTGAAGTAAATTCTGGAGGATGATAAAACACCACACTCACACATTGGGTCAGCGGGCATCCAACACACCCAGCAATGAGCTTTATTTACTAAAAGGAGAAGAGTATGTTCACTTTTAACCACTTCAGCTCTGGAAAGTTTTACCCCCTTCATGACCAGGCCATTTTCTGCTATTCGGTACTGCGCTACTTTAACTGGCAATTGCGCGTTTCATGCATCACTGTGCGCACATTACATTTTTTATCATTTTTTTTTCACACAAATGGAGCTATCTTTTCATGGTATTTGATTTGTATTTTTTGTTTTTGTTTTTTTTAAAGTTTTGAAAAAAGATTTTGGAAAAAAAATATTTTCTACTTTCTGTCATAATAAATAAAAATAAAAATCAAGTTTCATCACACATTTAGGCCAAAATGTATTCTGCTACATGTCTTTGATAAAAAAAATCCCAATAAGTGTGTATTGATTGGTTTGTGTGAAAGTTATAGAGTCCAAAAACGATGAGATATATATTTGAAAATTGATCAGTCCTGATATACTGACGGCCGATCTCATTTCTTGAGACCCTAAAATGTCAGGACAGTACAGATACCCCCCAAATGACCCCTTTTGGAAAGTAGACAGTCTGTGGCATTTAGTAGGAGGCATGGTGTGAGCTTTATGATGTTGTCATTTTTTGTCACAATTTTTACAAAAATGAAGAAACTGAATATAGTGTATATACAGTGGTAATGCTGCCTTCTGTCTCCATGCTGTCTTGTGTAACCAAAAAGAAGCAGGAAATGTTGTTCTTTGACTTCTGGGAGAATTCAGCTGTTCCAACGTGTCAAAGTGTCTTCATGTGAATATGTCTGTGTCATCTCTCCTAGTGGGTGTGTGTCTGTCTGACCTTCAATATCGAAGGGTTGGCTTTATATGTTACATGTGAATGTCATAACCTCACAAAAACTTAGAACCTTGTATGACACACATTTATTTCTACTAACTTCAGCAATATGCTATACAAAAGGAGATACTAACTCAGAGAATCATATATTTAGTTTGATTGACAATCCCACATGTAACACTTGTAGTAATGTGCTGATTATGTAATGTCATATAACCAAACATCTACTAATATCAACACATATTACCAACTTTAACTACATTAAGGAACTATATACTAATACTTATTAATATGACTGAGACTACACTAAACTAACTTAACGGGATATAAACAAATATGAATTATTCCTCTAACTACATAAATACAGGTCTATTCTGGACCTCCCTTGACATTCTATACCAGATACCTTATATGTCATTCTCAACTAACTACATACACCAGATACTTCTAGCAATATTCAGCTTTAGATGAGGATCTATTTCACTGAACATTTGATCAAGATCATTCACACATACTATATTTATTATGACTAATCATAAAACCAAAAATGTTTTGCAAGCTTGCCATGAATATAATATAACACCTATAAGTGCCGAATTATGAATTTGGAATAATATTCTAACAATCCCCTCTGAATTATGATTAATCATATAAAATTATTATTAATACATTCAAATATCATTCATATCACATATACACATCCTTGTATCAAATGATCGGACACAATATTCCTCAGAATTGAAGCACCTAGAAATAACTCTCCCTCTAAATGATTTTCTCTTTACTTTTAACTCCTGATAGATCTATCTACTCACATTCTTAAAATAATTGTATAGATTTTAAAAATATATAACATAATGACTAATATCAATAATTAATAATTAAAATAAGTAAAGGATATAACAATATATTTCCATATTTGTGTCCAAATAATAGTTTAGGTCTTTGGAAATATACTTTACACTCTAAAACTTGTCATAACTTTCCATTGTTCTTTTAAGAGTGATATGTTTCTTAAGTTATGAACAAAAGTTGTTCTATTAACTAGAATGATTGTACAGTTGTAACCTAAAAAATATTCAATATATGAATAAGAAAAAATAAATAAAAATAATAATGATAATCCTAACTTAATATGAACATTAATATCAGATTAATTGGATAATCAAAAAATGTACTGTATATGTGGACAAATGTTTCAGCCCTAAATGATTTATCTATAATAAATAGATAAAGTTTCTTCTGATTCATTTTTTTCTTCATGATATAAAACTTTCTTCTTCAAGTTGTGTTAGGTTAGAAAAACCTTGTTGAATAAGATATAGGGATGGGCTTTATGTTCGGGTCGAACACGAGTTCGACTCGAACATTGGCTGTTTGCCAGTTTGCGAACAATTTAGGGTGTTCGTGGCAAATTCGAAAGCTGCGGAACACCCTTTAAAAGTCTATGGGAGAAATCAAAAGTGCTAATTTTAAAGGCTTATATGCATGGTATTGTCATAAAAAGTGTTTGGTGGCCCGGGTCTTGCCCCAGGGGACTTGTATCAATGCAAAAAAAGTTTTAAAAATGGCCGTTTTTTCGGGAGCAGCGATTTTAATAAAGCTTAAAGTGAAACAATAAAAGTGAAATGTTCCTTTACATTTTGTACCTGGGGGGTGTCTATAGTATGCCTGTAAAGTGGCGCTTTTTTCCGTGTTTAGAATAGTCTGACAGCAAAATGACATTTCTAAAGGGAAAAAAAGTCATGAAGTAATAGCGGTGTCGACTATAGTGAATTGTCTATGGGAGAAATCAAAAGTGCTAATTTTCAGGGTTAATATGCAAGTTATTGTCATAAAAAGTGTTTGGGGACCTGGGTCCTGCCCCAGGAGACATGTATCAATGCAAAAAAAAGTTTTAAAAACGGGAGCAGTAATTTTAATAATGTTTAAAGTGAAACAATAAAAGTGTAATATTCCTTTCAATTTCGTACCAGGGGGGTGTCTATAGTATGCCTGTAAAGGGGCGCATGTTTCCTGTATTTAGAACAGTCTGACAGCAAAATGACATTTGTAAAGGAAAAAAGTCATTTAAAACTACTCGCAGCTATAATGAATTGTCGGTCCGACAATACACATAAAAGTTCATTGATAAAAACAGCATGGGATTTCCGCACAGGGGAGCCCCAAACCAAAATAAAAAAAAATGTGTGGGGGTCCCCTTCAGGTCTGGTATTGATATTAAGGGGAACCCCGTGCCAAATTTTTTAAAAAATGGCATGGGGGTCCCCCTCAAAATCCATACCAGACCCTTATCCGAGCACGCAACCTGGCAGGCTGCAGGAAAAGAGGGGGGACGAGAGAGCGCCCCCCTCCTGAACCATACCAGGGGGTCCCCCTCAAAATCCATACCAGACCCTTATCCGAGCACGCAACCTGGCAGGCTGCAGGAAAAGAGGGGGGACGAGAGAGCGCCCCCCTCCTGAACCATACCAGGCCCCATGCCCTCAACATTGGGTGGTTGCTTTGGGGTAGCCCCCCAAAACACCTTGTCCCCATGTTGATGGGGAGAAGGGCCTCATCCCCACAACCCTTGCCTGGTGGTTGTGGGGGTCTGCGGGCAGGGGGCTTATCGGAATCTGGAAGCCCCCTTTAACAAGAGGACCCCCAGATCCCGGCCCCCCGTGTGAATTAGTAATGGGGTACAAATGTACCCCTACTATTTCACAAAAAAGTGTCAAAAAGGTTAAAAAACACAAGAGACGGTTTGTAAAGAGTCCTTTATTAATTTCTTCTTCTTTCCGCTTCTTCCTCCATCTTCTTCTTCTCCACCTTCTACTTCTCCATCTTCTTCTTTCTCTGCTCTTCTCATCCCGCATCTTCCTCTGGCTCCTTCTCCGCTCTATCCGCACGAGTCACCTCAGTGGAAGTCTTCCACTGTGTGACGCTTCGGTTCTTCTGACACCTTTTATTTAACAGAGGGCGGGGCCACCCGGTGACCTCGCCCTCCTCTGACGCACAGGGACTTCAGGGGGGACTTCCCTATAGCCATAGGGAAGTCCCCGTAAAGTCCCCGTAAAGTCCCCGTGCGTCAGAGGAGGGCGGGGTCACCGGGTGGCCCCACCCTCCGTTATATAAGAAGTGTCAGAAGAACCGAAGCGTCACACGGCAGAAGACTCACACTGAGGCAGGTTGTGCGGATGAAGAAGCCAGAGGAAGATGTGGGACGAGAAGAGCAGAGAAAGAAGAAGATGGAGAAGAAGATGGAGGAAGAAGAAGAACACCGAAGAAAGACCAGAAGAAAGAAGATGGAAGAAGAAGCAGAAAGAGGAAGAAATTAATAAAGGACTTGTCAAAAACCGTCTCTTCTGTTTTTTAACCTTTTTGACACTTTTTTGTGAAATGGTAGGGGTACATTTGTACCCCATTACCAATTCACACAGGGGGGGCCGGGATCTGGTGGTCCTTGTTAAAGGGGGCTTCCAGATTCCGATAAGCCCCCCACCCACAGGCCCCCACAACCACCGGGCAAGCGTTGTGGGGATCAACATGGGGACAAGGTGCTTTGGGGGGCTACCCCAAAGCACCCTCCCAATGTTGAGGGCATGTGGCCTGGTATGGTTCAGGGGGGCGCTCTCTCTTCCCCCCCCCCCTCTTTTCCTGCGGCCTGCAAGGTTGTGTGCTCAAAAAAGGGTCTAGTATGGATTTTCGGGGGGACCCCATGCCATTTTTTTTTATTTTGGCACGGGGTTCCCCTTAGAATCCATACCAGACCTGAAGGGCCTGGTATGGAATTTAGGGGGACCCCCACACATTTTTTTTTTTGGTTCAGGGTTCCCCTGTGTGGAAATTCCATGCCGTTTTTATCAATGAACTTTTATGTGTATTGTTGGACTGACAATTCATTATAGCAGAGAGTAGTTTTAAATTACTTTTTTTCCTTTAGAAATGACATTTTGCTGTCAGACTGTTCTAAACACGGGAAACATGCGCCCCTTTACAGGCATACTATAGACACCCCCCAGGTACGAAATTGAAAGGAATATTACACTTTTATTGTTTCACTTTAAGCATTATTAAAATCACTGCTCCCGAAAAAACGCCAGTTTTTAAAACTTTTTTTTGCATTGATCCATGTCCCCTGGGGCAGGACCTGGGTCCCCAAACACTTTTTATGACAATAACTTGCATATTAAGCCTTAAAATTAGCACTTTTGATTTCTCCCATAGACAATTCACTATAGTCGACACCGCTATTACTTCATGACTTTTTTTTTCCCTTTAGAAATGTCGTTTTGAGCAGGGACTGTTCTAAACATGGGAAAAAAGCGCCACTTTACAGGCATACTATAGACACCCCCCAGGTACGAAATTTAAAGGAATATTTCACTTTTATTGTTTCACTTGAAGCTTTAATATAATCACTGCTCCCGAAAAAACAGCCATTTTTAAAACTTTTTTTTGCATTGATCCATGTCTACCCGGGTCCCCAAACACTTTTTATGACAATAACTTGCATATAAGCCTTTAAAATTAGCACTTTTGATTATTCATGTTCGTGTCCCATAGACTTTAACGGTATTCGCGTGTTCGAACAAATTTTTTGCCTGTTCGCATGTTCTGGATGGGAACCGAACCTGGGGCTGTTCGGCTCATCCATAATAAGATAAAACAGTCATACATATGAAGTATAAATCTTTTGTCCAATATTCTTCCCAAAAGGATCTCTTTTTGCTCTTTATAGGAGCTTGTTATCCTCCATATTTATTTTATTTTAGATGCAATTTCTGTAAAAGAGATGCAGTATGATTACTTAGGCATAAAATGTTTACAATAATTCTTGTACCTTTTTTTTCAACAAATGTTTAAACATTATGGGACAATAGCTTTGTAAATTTGTTAAACTATATGTGAAATAATACTATCTTATATTTTCCTTCAAAGAGAACTTCTGTATGACAATGTACTGTCCTTATCTTGTCTAAGATGGCCTAAGCTATAAAACATATGTACTGTGAAGTTTAGGTATGACAGGACACAACACCTCCTTTTGGTCGTACATGTATCTCTATGGAGCGCCGGATGTCAGCAGTGACATGCCCGCTGACATCCGACCCGCTCCGATCCGAAAAGTGTAACGGAGGAAAACCCTACTTTTCCATCCGTTTTCGGATCGGATCGGGTGACGACGGACCCATAGGGGGGAGCGGCGCTCTGACAGGTCCGTCGCTGCACAGTGTGCAGCGATGGACCTGTCATTTTCCTGCTCAGCGGGGATCGGCAGAGCGATCTCCGCTGAGCAAGCGGGTGTTCACGGGGCGGATCATCACTGATCCGCCCCGTGTGAAAGAGCCCTAACTGTTTCTTGCAACAATTGTCTCTTTCCTTGACTAATTTACATGTGAAGGTATTTCAGTTGACTTTTCATCAGCTGAACTTTCGCTGTGTTTAATTTTAGACCTTCAGCTTGCAACATCATAAACAACTCAGACAAAAGAGCCATATGTTCATTGATATTCGGAGTACTCAGCAAAATCGTATTCCACATGCTGACAAATACAGTCTGGCCTAGAAAATTTTGAAAGTATTTTTGCTATAGTTTCATGATCTACACCATGGACCAATTGATTCTAGTGGTAACTCATACTTAAGGGGTTCTGAATCTTTTCCCTCAATATTTAATTCAGTATTTTTAAAAGTTCCAAAGTCATTTTTGAACTTTGACCACAAACTTGGAAAACATTGTACCACTTCCTTTAACCAATTCAGCCACGGAAGAATTTACCCACTTCCTGACCAGAGCACTTTTTGCGATTCGGCACTGCGTCACTTTAACTGACAATTGCGCGGTCGTGCGACGTGGCTCCCGAACAAAATTGACGTCCTTTTTTTCCCACAAATAGAGCTATCTTTTGGTGGTATTTGATCGCCTCTGCGTTTTTTATTTTTTGCGCTATAAACAAAAATAGAGCGACAATTTTGAAAAAAAAAATGCATTATTTTTTACATTTTGCTATAATAAATATCCCCCAAAAATATATAAAAAAACAATTTTTGTTCCTCAGTTTAGGCCGATACGTATTCTTCGCCATATTTTTGGTAAAAAAAATCGCATTAAGGGATTATTGATCAGTTTGCGCAAAAGTTATAGCATTTACAAAATAGGGGATAGTTTTATGGCATTTATATTTTATTTTTAAATGGCGGCGATCAGCGATTTTTATCATGACTGCGACATTATGGCGGACACATCGGACACTTTTGACACATTTTTGGGACCATTGTCATTTATACAGCAATCAGTGCTATAAAAATGCACTGATTCCTGTGTAAGTGACACTGGCAGTGAAGGGGTTAACCACTAGGGGGCAGGGAGGGGTTAAATCAGTACTAGGGAGTGATTACTAACTGTCAGGGGGATGGGCTGTGTGTGTGACGTCACTGATCTCTGCTCCGATGACAGGGAGCAGAGATCGAGTGACACTGTCACTAGGCAGAATGGGGAGATGCTGTTTACATCAGCATCTCCCCGTTCTTCCTCCCCGTGAGGCGATCGCGGGTATCCCCGTGAGGCGATCGCGGGTATCCCCGCAGCGATCAAGTCCGCGGGACCCGCGACCCGACTCACGGAGCTTGCTGCGGGCGCGCGCCGCCTCTTTAAGGGCAACGTACAGGTATGTGATTTTGCCTGTACGAGCCCTTCTGCCGCAGTATATCCACGTGAGGCGGTCGGCAAGCGGTTAAAGCACAATTACCATCAATATCAGTGTACTTTTGTTCTGTAGACATATTGGTAATGGAACCAACATTACTGTGTACAGAGGGATCAATAAACACTGATTTGGGCCTAGATGGATCTTTACAAATACTTTTATTAGCCAAATCAGTCACCCACTTTTGTTTATTGATTACATCAATGCCAAGTATATTCTCTGCATGTTGACAGACTCAAATGTTATTTTGTTTGTTTTCACTAATCCAGGTACTTCAAATGTTACATCAGATACCTGTCTAGCAGTGGAATTACCTGTATTATTAAAACCCACTATATTACACATAGGAGAATTAGGTTTCACAGGTATGTTTTCTCTGGTAAGGCTAATCTCAGATCCACTGTCAATGAGTCAACTAATATTTTTACATTTCAGCAAACCTTGTACCATTCTCATCCAATATAATTGGTGCTACATATTGTAATGGCAGAGAAATTGAATCTCAGAGTGATTCTATTTTTGGCAATGGCAGTAAACCCTCTCTTTCAGTGACAGCTCCTTTCGCATTTTGTCTGAACTGCTGTTAACAGTCAAATTACTGATGTGTTTGACTTCAGTGGCATAAGGCAATTCAGTCAAATTTTTATCTTGGCATAAAAAAACAGGTTGTACAAAAGCTGATTTTTCGTTCTCCATATCTTTAGTTTTTATTTGTGAGTCTCTCTTAGATTTACAGCAATGTTTTCTCATATGGCCAGACCTATGACAGTAAAGACACGTTAATAGGCTCTCCTTGCCTCACTTGTCTGCACCTGCCATCGTCATTCTTGCTAAGAACTGTCGTTTCTGACATGTCTGTAGCCTGACTATTTTTGTCACATAGAATGATATCTACATCGTGTGTGAGATTGCTTTGATTCCTAATTTTATCAATGAAGCTTACTATATCATTTAAATTTTCCTGTGCTATGGCTACTGAAGTTGGGTCGAGATATTTACACTTTTTTATGAAAGCCATTTTCAAACCTGGATCATAGTCATTATCTGTCATTTCTATGGTCGGTATTTTCTCATCGGTCATACATAGCAATAATTGTCGTAGTCTATCTGTCGCGTCATTTTGTTTTTTCTGACCTTCATCATGAATAACAGGGGAAATCATGGGAACCCACAACTCAAATATGTAATTGCGTTGATCATTTGACAGATTGAAACGAAGCGCAAACATTTCAAATAAATCCCAATTAGAAAATACAAGTTGCCTCAAAGTCATAAATAGCAAGGTCTTTTAGAACTTTCATAAATTGGTCATGTATTTGCAACTTTAGTTTTGCAGTTCCACATAATAAGTTTTTATATTTCATTTCTATTTCATCAGTAGCATCAACATTCTCCATTTCCAAACTTTCCGGAATATAAGAAGGTTGTGGCTTAAATTTGGATTCAGTCTTTTTGTCATCTGTTGAAATTACAGCAATCCGTCTGTCATTTTATAACTCTCTATGCAATTACAGTTTGGACAACTAAGAGAATCTTGGGTCACATTTAAATGTATTCCCGTGTTCTGTACATTGTTAGTCTCTGTCTGATTTAGTGTACACGCATTTTTGGCAGGTAAAATATTAATAATCATCTAATTAAATATTCTTACTGATTTTAACACATTATTTATCTTTTTCCGTAATTTGTGTACAGTAAATCTGGCTTTGTCAATCTGTGTATTAGCCTGTAAACATTCATTGTACATATATACCCAAAGGTGACTGTCATTTGAATAAAAAGACACATCTTTAAACTCCAGCTTGCTTTCTCTATCTATTTCATCAATAAATTCCATAACTTTTACTCACTGTATTTAGAAGAATTTCTCGTCTTCAACCGTCTGTTACTGGACTGTTGTCCACATCTGACGCAACACAAACGCCTCTTGGTTGATAGGTTTGGGATCGTCTTTTTCTCGAGACTTAAATGTGTGCAAAACTGTGCTAATCTCTCCCCCCTCAGCAAGGATCGAGATTTCCATAAAAATGGAGAAATGACGGTAGTGTCTGACTCGCCAAATGAAGAATAAAAACAATATCTAATATTCTTGTATATCAAGGGCATTTCTAGATGAATAGCATTGATAGACTGACTTAAAAACAAAGTGTGAGTTTATTGTTACACAGTTGGCATCATAAATACAATGAAAAAAAGTATAACAGTTCAGTGTAGGTAAAAATATATGAAATATAATAAATTGTTATAAAGGTGTAATAAGCTTATGAAAGCAAATTCGATGTCTATATGGATATCCACAAGTATATTCGGAAATTAAATTTGAACAAATATTTTCTGAATAGTGGTCCAAGTAGTAATTATCCAGTAAATACGAATATAGTAGGAGTGGAAAGTGGCTTAAAAATTAAATCCCTATTCAACCCAGCGAATACAGCAAATCAACATGTGGAGGTGTTTAAAAACTTGGTTTTGAAAAACTTGGACCAGGTGGTACCAAGGAAAAATATTAACCCTTTATATATTCAAGAAGGAATTGAACAGCTAGAAGAGTGGAACAATATAGTTATACGCCCTTCCGATAAGGGGGGGGCGGGGTGGTCATATTAGATAAAAACTATTATGACACTCAGCTTGATCAAATGCTGTCGGAAGAAAACACATATGTTAGACTTAACAATTTTTTAGTGCAAACGGTCGCCTTTCTTGGGATAACAACAAATGTGGCTAGAAGCCGTTCGGCTGTTATCCCAAGGGGTGGGAGGGGAGGCCTGAGCACGTCGGCCGGCTGGCCCGGAGACCTGAACGAAGCTGGAATCAACTTTGATTGGGTCTCAGATCTAGTAACCCAGAAGCGATGTCATGACATCACTTCTGGATTACTGAAGACTTAAAGGCGCCAAATTTTAAAAAATGTCAGTATTCAAAACAGCCAAACTTGCCGCTTTAAATGCTTTTAAGTGCAAAGAAGGGATTTGGTGTCTTATAGACCCCAGATCTCTCCATAAAGAGGAATGTTTACATTGTTACATTGTTTTACATGTTTACATTCCTTCTGACAGAAATAAAAGTGATTAGAGAAAAAATTAAAGAGACATTGTAAGAATAAAAAAATAAAAAAAATAAGAAAAAAAATGTAAAGTGCCCCATCCCTCCATGCTCACGCGCAGAAGCGAACACTTACGTACGTAGCGCCTGCAAGCGTAAACGGTGTTCAAACCACACATGTCAGGTATCGCCATAATCGTTAGAGCGAGAGCAATAACTCTAGCAAAAAGACCTCCTCTGTAACTCAAAACAGGGAACCTGTAGAAATTTTTAAAGCGCCGCCTATGGAGATTTTTAAGTACCGTAGTTTGTCGCCTTTCCACAAGTGTGCGCAATTTCAAGTGTTTGGTATCTATTTACTCAGGGTAACATCATCTTTAACATTATACAAAAAAAAATTGGGCTAACTTTACTGTTTTGTTTTTTTTTGTAATTCGTGAAAGTGTCTTTTTTCAAAAAAAATTGCATTTGAAAAAGGCTGCTGCGCAAATACAGTGCGACATAAAATATTGCAATGATTGCCATTTTATTCTCTAATTTCTGCTAAAAAATATATATATAATGTTTGGGGGTTCCAAGTGATTTTCTAGCAAAAAATACGTATTTTAACTTGTAAGCAACAAATGTCAGAAAATTCCGGGGGGGGGGATGTGATGTGACGGTGCTCGGCTGGGAGTGGGGCCTGAACATGGCACCAAGAGGGAGTATGGGAGGGTGATCCGAGGAAGACCATAGTGAACCATAGTGTGAGAGGCTGCGGTACCCCTCACTTTGGACGGCCCTGAACCACTGAGGGAAGGAGGGGGAGGAGGGAGGGGGAGGGTCCCGCAGATGCCTGTCTAAGTGAGACACATCAATCGGATTTCTCCTTTTCTCACAGTCAGATTAGAAAGAGAGCGCTGTGATTAAAGATGACATCAATAAAATTTATATCATATAATGTTCGCGGGCTTAACACATAGGCGTAAAATCTTAAAGGAGGTTAAACAGTACAAAGCTGGGGTAGTGTTCCTTCAGGAGATGCATATCTCCCATGATGCCAATGTAAGGCTGTACTCGAGAGATTATCCAACATGGTTTTATGGGGATTCTACAACAAGAAGAGCAAAGGGGGTAGTCATTGGGGTAGCCATTAGGGTGGCCAGAGGAGTGCGGTCCATATTGGAGGATAGGATGCCAGACCCCGAAGGTCGATACCTTTTCCTAAAAGTAAAACTATATGAAATGGAATGTACCCTGACAAACATCCCCATGTTGATGGGGAGAAGGGCCTCATCCCCACAACCCTTGCCCGGTTGTTGTGGGTGTATGCGGGCGGGGGGGCTTATCGGAATCTGGAAGACAAGAGATGGTTTTTGACAATCCCTTTATTATTGTCTTCTTCTTTCCCCGCTTCTTCTTCCATCTTCTTCTGGTCTTCATTCGGTTTTCTTCCTCCATCTTGTTCTTCCCCCGCTTCTTCCTCTGCTTCTTCCTCTTCTTCCTCCGATCCTCTGCTTCATAAATGGGTGACCCCGCCCCCTCTGACAACACGGAGAAAGCCATAGGAAAGTCCCCGTGCGTCAGAGGGGGGCGGGGTAACAATGTGGGCCCGCCCTCCGTTATATAAGAGCTGTCACCTGAACAGAAGCGTCACACAGTGGGAGACTCCCATTGAGGTGGATCTGAGGACAAAGGGGTGAAGAAGATGCCGGAAGAGAAGACCGGAGGAAGAAGCAGAGGAAGATAGAGGAAGAAGCGGGGGAAGAACAAGATGGAGGAAGAAGAAGAACACCGAAGGAAGACCAGAAGAAGATGGAAGAAGAAGCAGGGAAAGAAGAAGACATTAATAAAGGTATTGTCAAAAACCGTCTATTGTCTTTTTTTAACATTTTTGACACTTTTTTTGTGAAATGGTAGGAGTGCATTTGTAACCCATTGCCAATTCACACGGGGGCGGGATCTGGGGGTCCCCTTGTTAAAGGGGGCTTCCAGATTCTGATAAGCCCCCCGCCCGCAGACCCCCACAACCACGGGCAAGGGTTGTGGGGATAAGGCCCTTCTCCCCATCAACAGTGGAAATAGCGCTAAAAATCAAATCAATATTTCCACTGTTTGTTTCTTTTTAAAGAGCCAGAGTGTTTTTATCACTTTGTTTTAATAAAACTGGTTCTTAGCCGATTTACACTATGGGGAAGTCTCCGTTTTTTTCCCTTTACCTTTGAGGATTGACATCCTGTCTATGAAGCTGGATCTGCAATGAGCACCTACCACTGACATCTTTGAAGCGACAGGTCAGTGAGATCGGAGTGGTCGAGTCGGTGAGTGCTGCCAATTCTCCATCTTCTTTAGCCGTTGGGAACCGGGAGCTACTCCCCCTGCTCCAATACAAGCCCGTCTGACTCCCAAGTCGTTGGCTGGGAGTCCACCATCTCCGGTAAGGGTATTTATGCCTACTCCTTTCATACAGATGTTTGTTACCGTATCTTGTGGATGCCATCCTTGGATTTAATGGTCCCCCATCACTAATCCCGGCGGCTATTGATTGTTCCTTATTGCATTATTTGGACTTTGAGTTATCATTATTATTTACATATGAGTTCCGGATGGACTTTCTGTTTTACTAGCAGTCTATTATTTTCATGTCATTAATTCTATGTCAGTTTTATTTTCAGTCCATTTTTTCTACACGATTAATTTTATTTGTGTGTAGTACACTTTTGTGACGTGTAAAACCCTCACAGTATTTTTGGTTCTTATGCATAGAACTGCTCCTCCCTATTGGTGGGATTTGTAGTCCTTCTTTTTTTCATATATGCACATACATTGTTTTGCCTACTTTTTCACTTCAGGTGCCACATAATAGTTTATATATGATTCACTTATATAGCTCACCCATATATCTGGCGGTTTTGATTATTTATTTACTTCTGTTGGTGTCAACTAACAGTCCTCATAGGACCTATTTTCATTAATATTCTTTGTTGCGCATATCGCCTTCCAGATACCATTCTGTTTGGCTTTGCCCAATAACGGACATCTTTTAGCGCCACACTTATTTTTATATCTTCCTTGCAATTTGTCTGATTGTGGTGTTGGCTGCTTTGCCCTCTGGTTGGCGCATTATTATTATTTTTGATTTTATGGTTATTGTCGCTATTCGGAGAACGGGCGAACAGCCAAAGTTTGAGTCAAACTCATGTTCAACCCGAACATAAAGCCCATCCCTACCGTTCAGCATCAAATGCAGCCACTGTGCCCATCATTTGCAGCCTCACTGTGCCCCACCATATGCAGCCTCACTGTGTCCCATCATATGTAGACTCAATGGGGTTGATTTACTAAAGGCAAATAGACTGTACACTTTGCAAAGTGCAGTTGCCCTCGGCAAGTGCAGTTGCTCCAGAGCTTAGTAAATGAGGTAAGGCTTCACTTTGCAAAGAGTACCCAATCACATGCAAGGAAAATAAAAAAACTGCATTTTTGCTTGAACATGATTGGATGATGGACGTCAGCAGAGATTCTGCTCATTTACTAAGCTTTGGAGCAAGTGCACTTGCAGAATGCAACTGCACTTTGCAAAGTGCACAGTCTTTTTGCCTTTAGTAAATCAACCCCACTGTGTCCCATCATATGATGCCTCACTGTGTCCCATCATATGCAGCCTCACTTACCTTACAGGCAGTTCCGCTCAGGCCGTGTATTCCAGTGAGCTGCCGATTAATGAGGTTACTCCTGGTTTCCCTTAAACTGGAAACTGGAAGTAACCTCTTTAATTGAACAACAAAGCTCCCGAAGCAGCTCGGTCAAAAGCCTGCAAATGAAGCGCCTCATCTGCAATCTCGTGATTGCATTGATGTGGCGCTTCCCATAGTGCACTGTGTCCAGGGCCCAAACATTTTTTTCTATTTTTTTTTAAAGGGGCCTTTTTATGCAGCCACTTTGCTCATCTTATGCAGCCACTGTGCAGCATCGAATGCAGCCACTGAGCCCCATCATATGCAGCCTCACTGTGCCCCATCATATGCAGAATATTTTTTTCTATTTTTTTTTTAAAGGGCCTTTTTTTTTGTGATTGCTGGGTAGGGGAGCAGTGGAGCAGTGCTGGTGCGCCCCTATGGCTGGGCCGCCACTTCCCTACAAGGTGGTATATAACCCCAGACAAAATAAGTATCAAATAGAGAAATCACAACACTGTTGGCGGGGAGGTAAAGTATTGGGAACAATGGCACACATTTAATGGGATTGCCCCAAAAAATAAAAAGATATTGGAGAGAGATTTTAGAGTTAATAAAAGAAATCACCAATAGAGAAATACCAGAAGAACCTTGGACGTGCTTGTTTCACGAGACAGAATGCAGCCACTGTGTCCCATCATATGCAGCCTCACTGTGTTCCATCATATGCAGCCTCACTGTGCCCCATCATATGCAGCCTCACTGCGCCCCATCATATGCAGCCTCACTGTGCCCCATCATATGCAGCCTCACTGTGTCCCATCATATGCAGCCTCGCTGTGCCACATCATATGCAGCCTCACTGTGTCCCATCATATGCAGCCTCACTGTGCCACATTATATGCAGCCTCACTGTGCCCCATCATATGCAGCCTCACTGTGTCCCATCATATGCAGCCTCACTGTGCTACATTATATGCAGCCTCACTGTGTCCCATCATATGTAGCCTCATGGTGTCCCATCATATGTAGTCTCACGGTGTCCCATCATATGCAGCCTCACTGTGTCCCATCAGATCAAGAACAGTATAGAGAATCTGTGATCCCTCATCTGATCATTGCAGCCAAAAGTCAGATACTAAGACATTGGCAAGAAACAGAAAGCCCCACAATAAAGGATTGGCCATACAGGGGGAAGTTAAGTAGAATTTTAAGCAAGTAAAAATCAGTAAAATGTAAGCAGAGAAGTTTTTTTAATTGAGTGCGAAGTTAAAACAAATACCAGTATTCAAAGTAAACAAATAATGATCATAAAAAAATGGTGTGCTAATTCAAGGAGCTAAGAAGCAAAAAAAAAGACAGGAATGCAGTAATATGTGATAATGTGCGATAATGATGTGAAACAATGATAAAGTGCACTAATTCAAGAAGCTTTGCAGCAAAACAAAAAAAACAAATATGCATAAATGACTATGCCTAATATAAAAAATAAAAA
The DNA here is from genome assembly GCA_037952835.1 of Lithobates septentrionalis. NCBI lineage: Eukaryota > Metazoa > Chordata > Amphibia > Anura > Ranidae > Lithobates > Lithobates septentrionalis. The sequence goes on along the minus strand of JBBDGP010001106.1, from coordinate 154,211 downwards.
ATAAAATTCAGTAATATACGATAATATGCGATATTAAGTGAAAAAAAATCAAAGTAAACAGTTCATCTACACATCAATTACACACATTAATACTAATATTACTCGCTTATTAATGTTAACTATTATTTTTTATGGTATATTCTCAATCCCAGCTTTGCACTTACCAGATTTTCCCATCATGAGTGCTGTGAAAAGAAAACACAAAATGTAAAGTTTCCTATATATCTTCTACATATCACCTATACCTAAGGAGTCCCCACTTGCCTATGTAGACTGCTGAGCAAGGTCCATAAAGACATAGATGAGCGAGTTTGGGGTGGAGGAACTTGACTGGCCTGCACAGAGTCCTGACCTCAACCCGATAGAATACCTTTGGGATGAATTGTGCCTGACCTCACAAATGGGCTTGTGGAAGAATGGTCAAACATTCCCATAGACACACTCCTAAACCTTGTGGACAGCTTTTCTAGAAGAGTTGAAGCTATTATAGCTGTAAAGGGTGGGCCAACTCAATATTGAACCCTATGGATGAAGACTGGGATGCCATTAAAGTTCATGTGCTGGTAGAGGCAGGCGTCCCAATACTTTTGATAATATAGTGTGGGAGGGGCTTTACATAGGCAGGAGGGGTCTACCCCCTTTTGCCTGCCTGGAGCCCCTGCCATACTTTAGTGTTCCTCGCCCTTCTATCTGGTATCCCCAGTCATGTCAGCTGTATATATATTTTAGAAATAAGCTAAACTGGGAAAATAGTGAGGTGAAATAACAATCTAACTCAGCCTTTGTCAACCAAGGTGCCTTGGGGTTTCCTCAGGGATGCCTTGGGGCAGGGCCGTCTTTAAGGCAGGGCAAAAGAGGCAGCTGCCTTGGGCCCTGTCATTGTTGTGGGGCCCAAATCAGCTGCCTCATACTTGCTAACTATCCAAGTTTAAATTCCCTTGTCCTTTGAAGTTTTAGTCATGTGCTGTGTCCCAATATCTCACTGTGAAGTGCTGGTACTAATGCTGCCCAGCTCTGCCTTATTGTTGTGTACAGATGACTCACCTGCTGACCCTGTGTTTACATGTAAATAACCGTCATTCATATGTAAATAGTGGCGGCCAACTGTATTGATATGTAAATAAAGGTGGCATTCATATGTAGATCATGCTCCCCTGCAGTGAGGAGATGATGTGCTGTAACCTCTAGCAACTAATCAGTGAGCAGTAATACTATACACTAATTTCTAGCAACCAATTAACAAGCAGAAATCATTTGCTGTAACCTCGAGCAACTAATCAGTGAGCTGTAATGTGTGCTGTAACTGATTTTAAGTCTAGTTTCTATTTATTGTATGTCTCAGAGCAGGTGGAGAGTGGAATTGCATGGGGGGGCCCAAGAAAATTTTTGCCCAGGGTCCAATCAATATTAAAGACGGCCCTGCCTTGGGGTTTCCTCAGGGATGCCTTGGGGTTTCCTCAGGGATGCCTTGGGGTTTCTTCAGGGTGCCCTGGCAAAATGCCTAAAAATTGCCCAAAAATTGTATACAAGCCAGCGTGTGGATGAAGCCTTTTAGTTACACAAAGCTACAGGTTTTTATGGTGCACTATTACAACCTTCTAACCACCGGCGTCCTAACAACCAATGACATCATCCGTTAATATTGAGTACGTCAGTCGCCTGCACAGCACCCTATTTTGACCTGCCCCTCTCCATCAGCTTTGGGGTCAGCTAGCCGAGTAATGGAGAAAAACTGATGGAGAAGAGAAACATTGGAATACTAGTCACTACCAGTGTGCAAAGATATATTTTTGGAAAAATAAATCACCTCTAACGTTGGGTGTTCAACGTGTGGATATTGCTGCATTTTGTTATATTAGAATAGTTTTTACATTTTAGAATGGGGTGTCTCGAGATTGTCCGTATTTTTTAAAGGGTGCCTTGACTGAAAAAAGGTTGAGAAACACTGGCTAAAGATAGAACACCCAGGTAATTGGCACCTCATCCCAAATAGTTAATTAATGAAGTGAAGAGGGAGAAGGGGGATTGTTACGGTGCTTACAAATAATAATGGAAACCATTTATTTAAAAAGATACAATAATTTTAATGAGAATAACCTTAAAACATAACAGGGTCACTTAGTTCACAGATAGTCAACATTTCATAGTATAGGTGGTCATTTGGCGAATATTTAGCTCTGACAAAGGTTGCCTTTTCGTATATTAACTCGACATGTTTCGCCTCTTAGCTTCATCAGGGGATATACGAATCAGAAAATTTTATAAAACTGTACAAAGATACAAAAAGGAAAAGAAATAAGTACAAAATATACACAAAACATGAATATCATAGAATATAAAGGTATATATCTCTTGCCAATGCCTGCCCCTGAGGAAGGTGAACCTACCGCGCCAGACCTCCTAGAGGCAACCACCACCACGGGGAACCAGTCGACCCAAGGGAAAGGGGCCCTGTGCGGCCACAGAAGACACACAGTGACCAGGCTGCAAATGTGTCAAAAAAAAGGGAAGAAAAATAAGTGTATGAAAAAAATTTTTTGCCATATAAAAAAGTATGGCAACTAAAAGGATAAAGTAAAAATAGAGGTAAGTACTCACTTAAAATGAATAATTTCAGAGCATGGGGTGGAGGGCATCTGAGATATAAGAGGAATTTAGATCCAGTGGGGATATACTAAATAACTCTAAAGAAAGAGAAGAAAAATAAATGATAATGAAAGAATGATCAAAAACAGAAACAAAAAGGAGAGAGAAAAAAGGGAAATAGAAGGAGGAAAGAGTGAAGTACATTTATTGTCCCATAGTCATATATATTAATGAATCTATAAAGTTATAAATAAAGAGGTAAAAATAAAAGGAAAAAAGGGGGACTTTTTTGACCAATGAGGTCAGGGGTAATATTTTTAAGGACTATCAGCAACACGATCAAAAATGCATCCAAAAATAAAAGGATGCAAGGGACCAATTTCTCAATATGATCAACAAGGATTTAAAAAGGTAGTAGGGAATAAATAAAGAAAAACAAAAAAGGGGAGAAGGGCTGAATATATATATAAGAAAAAAGGGGATCTATGAAGGTAAATAAAAAAAGAACAAATGAAATGAGCAAAGCCACAGGAAGTATATGAAGATATGTGAATGAAAATTGGCTGGCTGGCATGAGCGATAAACAATGCAAATAGAGTAGTGCAAAAGTGAAACTAACACTGGTAACAGGACCGGGTATTATAGGACTAGAAGTTAAAGTATCTAATGGAAGAGATAGATTTACAGAGTATGACAAGGTATTACCTGCAGCAATGAGAAGCAGTGAGACAGTCACCCTCCGTCCCTGGTGTTTATGTGGCCCGAGAAGCCGGCTTAAGTGCACCTTCCATCTGGTCAACGTGTGGTGTCACCAACCAGATGCGGACGTGATGACACCTAAGCACATGCGTGGGAGTCTCACTCAGTCTCCCATACTACAGCAACCACAGTGTTCAGCAGCAAAGGCAAGGGGCGTGACTGAGGGCACAGATGCGAGGAAGGTAAACCAAACAAGCACCACGCCCACCAAACAGCCCTGACCATGCCACGCCCCAAGGCAGAGGGGCAGACTGAGAAGGAGAGCTAGGCCCTACACCAAGCTGGAAAAAAGTGGAGGGAGGAGAAAATACCAAGGTGGCAAATCTCTACTGGGTGGGACCATAAGTACAGGGCAGGGGTGTAAAGCGAGCATCGATTGGGGAATCACCCCTCAGCGCCCTGGGCGTCCATATGACCGCAGATGCACCGAGGGGTGATTCCCCAATCGATGCCAGCTTTATGCCCCTGCCCTGTGCTTATGGTCCCACTCAGTAGAGATTTGCCACCTTGGTATTTTCTACTCCCTCCACTTTTTTCCAGCTTGGTGTAGGGCCTATCTCTCCTTCTCCGTCTGCCCCTCTGCCTTGGGGCGTGGCATGGTCAGGGCTGTTCGGTGGGCGCGGCGCTTGTTTGGTTTACCTTCCTTGCATGTGTGCCCTCAGTCATGCCCCCTCGCCTTTGCCACTGAGCACTGTGGTTGCTGTAGTATAGGAGACTGAGTGGGACTGCCGCACATGGGCATAGGCATCATCACGTCCGCATCTGGTTGGTGACATCACACGCCAACCAGATGGAAGGCGCACTTAAGCCGGCTTCTCGGGCCACACAAACGCCAGAGACAGAGGGTGACTGTCTCACTGCTTCTCATTGCTGCAGGTAATACCTTGTCATACTCTTTAACATCTAGCCCTATAATACCCGGTCCTGTTACCAGTGTTAGTTTCACTTTTGCACTACTCTATTTGCATTGTTTATCGCTCATGCCATCCAGCCAATTTTCATTCACATATCTTCATATACTTCCTCTGGCTTTGCTCATTTCATTTGTTCTCTTTTATTTACCTTCATAGATCCCCTTTTTTCTTATATATATTCAGCCCTTCTCCCCTTTTTTTGTTTTTCTTTATTTATTCCCTACTACCTTTTTAAATCTTTCTTGATCATATTGAGAAATTGGTCCCTTGCATCCTTTTATTTTTGGATGCATTTTTGATTGTGTTGCTGATAGTCCTTAAAAATATTACCCCTGACCTCCTTGGCCAAAAAAGTCCCCCTTTTACCCCCTTATTTTCACTACTTTATTTATAACTTGATTCGTAAATATATATGACTAAGAGACACTAAATGTACCCTCGCTCTATATTGTTTTTATTTATTCTCCTTCTATTCCCCTTTTTTTTCTCTCCTTTTCGTTTCTGTTTTTGATCATTCTTTCATTATCATTTATTTTTCTTCTCTTTCTTTAGAGTTATTTAGTATATCCCCACTGGATCTAAATTCCTCTTATATCTCAGACGCCCTCCACCCCATGCTCTGAAATTATTCATTTTAAGTGAGTACTTACCTCTAATTTTACTTTATCTTTTTAGTTGCCATACTTTTTTATAAGACAAAATTTATTTTTTATACACTTATTTTTCTTCCTTTTTTTGACGTATTCACAGCCTGGTCACTGTGTGTCTTCTGTGGCCGCACAGGGCCCCTTTCCCTTGGGTCGACTGGTTCCCCATGGCAGTGGTTGCCTCTAGGGGGTCTGGTGCGGTAGGTTCACCTTCCTCAGGGGCGGGCAATGGCAAGAGATATACACCTTTATATTCTATGATATTCATGTTTTGGTATATTTTGTACTTATTTCTAGGGATGAGCCGAACACCCTCCTGTTTGGTTCGCAGCAGAACATGCCAACAGGCAAAAAATTTGGCAGAACACACGAACACCGTTAAAGTCTATGGGACACGAACATGAATAAGTGCTCATTTTAAAGGCTTATATGCAAGTTATTATAATAAAATGGGTTTGGGGACCCGGGTCCTGCCCCAGGGGACATGTATCAATGCAAAATTTTATTTTAAAAACAGCAGTTTTTTCGGAAGCAGTGATTTTTTTAATGCTTAAAGTGAAACAATAAAAATGAAATATTCCTTTAAATATCATGCCTGGGGGGTGTCTATAGTATGCCTTTAAAGTGGCACATTTTTCCCATGTTTATCACAGTACCACAGCAAAATGACATTTCTAAAGGAAAAATTGTCATTTAAAACTGATCGTGGCTGTAATGAATTGTTGGGTCTCGGCAATATAGATAAAACTCATTGAAAAAAAGAGCATAGGATCCCCCAGTCCATTACCAGGCCCTTTGGGTCTGGTATGAGTATTAAGGGGAACAAAATTTTTTTTTAAATTGCGTGGGGGTCCCCCTAAAATCCATACCAGGCCCTTCGGGTCTGATATGGAAATTAAGGGGAACCCTGCGTCAATTTAAAAAAAAAAGTGTAGGGGTCCCCCCAAAATCCACACCAGACCCTTCAGGTCTGGTATGGATTTTAAGGGGAACCCTGTGCCAAAATTTTTAAAAAATGGCGTAGGGGTCTCCAAAATCCATACCAGACCCTTATCCGAGCATGCAACCTGGCAGGCTACAGGAAAAGAGGGGGGCAAGAGATCGCCCCCCCTCCTAAACTGTACCAAGCCACACGCCCTCAAAATGGGGAGGGTGCTTTGGGGTAGCCCCCAAAGCACCTTGTCCCCATGTTGATGGGGACAAGGGCCTCATCCCCACAACCCTTGCCTGGTGGTTGTGGGGGTCTGCAGGCAGGGGGCTTATCACAATCTGGAAGCCCCCTTTAACAAGGGGACCCCAGATCCAAACCCCCCCCCCTGTGTAAAATGGTAACGGGGTACAAGTACCCCTACCATTTCACAAAAAAGTGTCAAAATGTTAAAAACAACAAAACACAGCTTGGGACAAGTACTTTATTAAAAAATAAAAAAATAAAAATGTCCCACTATGTCCGTTCATCTTCTTCTATCACGCCGCCCAGACCGAAAAAAAAACAAAAAAATCCGCCACCGATCCACCTCCATGGAAGGCTCCCACCATCTGATGCGTCTTCGCTTGTGACAGCTCTTATATAACTGAGGGCGTGGCCACCCGGTGACGTAACCGGTGACCCCACCCCCTCTGATGCCACTGAGACTTCCCCATGGCTTCCCCGTGGTGCCAGAGGGGGCGGGGCCACCCAGTGATGTTATTGGGTGGCCCTACCCCCCTCTGACACCACAAGGAATCTATGGGGAAGTCCCCATGGTGTCAGAGGGGGTCACGTCACCACGTGGCCACGCCCTCAGTTATATAAGAGCTGTCACAAGTGAAGATGCGTCAGACAGCGGGAGCCTCCCATGGAGGCATATTTTTTTTTCTTTTTCGGTCCGGGCAGCGTGATAGAAGAAGATGAATGGACATCATGGGACTTTTTTTTTTTAATAAAGGGCTTGTCCCAAGCTGCGTTTTGTCATTTTTAACATTTTGACACTTATTTTGTGAAATGGTAGGGGTACTTGTACCCCATTACCATTTCACACGGGGGGAGGCCGGGATCTGGGGGTCCCCTTGTTAAAGGGGGCTTCCAGATTCCGATAAGCCCCCCACCCGCATGACCCCCACAACCACTGGCCAAGGGTTGTGGGGATGAGACCCTTGTCCCCATCAACATGGGGACAAGGTGCTTTGGGGGGCAACCCCAAAGCACCCTCCCCATGTTGAGGGCATATGGTCTGGTACGGTTCAGGGGGGGCGCTCTCTCATCCCCCTCTTTTCCTGTGGCCTGCCAGGTTGCATGCTCGGATAAGGGTCTGGTATGGATTTTGGGGGGACCCCTACTCCATTTTTTTTTAAATTTTGGCGCAGGGTTCCCCTCAAAATCCATACCGGACCTGCAGTGCCTGGTATGGATTTTGGGGGGCCCTACGCCATTTAAAAAAAAATTGGTGCAGGGTTCCCCTTAATTTCCATGTCAGACCCGAAGGGCCTGGTATGGATTTTAGGGGGACCCCCACGCATTTTTTTTTAAATTTTGGTTCAGGGTTCCCCTTAATATTCATACCAGACTTAAATGGCCTGGTAATGGACTGGGGGCGATACCATGCTCTTTTTTTCAATGAGTTTTATCTATATTGCCAAGACCCGACAATTCATTACAGCCGCGATCAGTTTTAAATGACAATTTTTCCTTTAGAAATGTCATTTTGCTGTGGTACTGTTCTAAACACGGGAAAAATTCGCCACTTTACAGGCATACTATAGACACCCCCCAGGCACAATATTTAAAGGAATATTTCATTTTTATTGTTTCACTTTAAGCAATTAAAAAAATCACTGCTGCCGAAAAAACGGCTGTTTTTAAAAAAAAAATTTACATTGACACACATCCCCTGGGGCAGGACCCAGGTCCCGAAACACTTTATATGACAATAACTTGCCTATAAACCTTTAAAATGAGCAATTTTGATTTTTCATGTTAGTGTCCCATAGACTTTAACGGTGTTCTGGCGGCTTTCGAATGTGCCCCGAACACCGCATATTGTTCGGTGTCCGCAGAACATCCGAACAATCAAAGTTCGGCCCGAACTTATGCTTGTTTTTTTTTTGCGCTATAAGCAAAAAAAACCCCACAATTTAAAAAAAAATAAACAATATTTTTTTCTTTCTGCTCTTAATCATATCCAATAAAAAAAATTTAAAAAGTCTAATTTCGTTATAAATTTAGGCCAATATGTATTTTGCTACATGTTTTTGGTAAAAAAATTCCCAATAAGCAAATATTGATTGGTTTGCGCAAAAATTATAGTGCGTACAAACTATGAGATAGATTTATGTATTTTTTATTTATTTTTTTACCTGTAATGGCGTTGATCAGCGACTTTTAGCGGGACTGCGATACTGCAGCAGACAAATCGAACACTAACTGACACTTTTTGGGAACCAGTGACACCATTACAGTTATCAGTGCTATAAATATGCACTGTCACTGTACTAATGAAGCTGGCAGGGAAGGGGTTAACATCAGGGGCGATCAAAGGGTTAAATGTATGCCTAATGTGTTGCTATGTACTGTGTTTGCTGTTTTTACTAAGCGATATGCTTTGCAGGAAGTAAAAAACAGCACATTGCTGGTGTCAGAAGAGAACCCTGTGTGTTTGTTTACCAACATAGGGCTCTCTTTGGTAATGTCTAGACACAATCATCGGGTGCTGGCAAACAACCAGTTGCTGGCAGCTGCTGATTGGTTGTTGCTGCAGCCAAACGCAGCACAGCCGGGTGGCAGGGGAGCACGGGCTCCCTCTCTACCCCGACGCATGGATCACGTACTAGGTACATGATCCAGCGCAGAGCGGCCGTCCTGCCGCAGTATATCTATGGTGGGCAGTCTGCAAGTTTTTACTTACTGATTGAGTTTGTGTTTGTTGTGTGTGTTCTCTGTGTTATGTATTTTGTTGTATATTCTGCTTGCTTTGTGTTTTGTATTGTGTTGTATATTATGTTTTCTGTGTGTTATGTATTGTGTTGTATGTAATGTGTTTACTGTGTGTTCTGTATTGTGTTGTATGTACTGTGTTTGCTGTGTGTTAGGTATTGTGTTGTATGTACTGTGTTTGCTGTGTGTTTTGTATTGTGTTGTATATTATGTTTGCTGTGTGTTATGTATTGTGTTGTATGTAATGTGTTTACTGTGTGCTATGTATTGTGTTGTATGTACTGTGTTTGCTGTGTGTTGTGTATTGTGATGTGTTTGCCATATGATGCGTTGAGTGTTTTGCACTTTGTGTTGTGTTTGTGTATGTTTTATATTGTATGTGTGTTATGTGTTTTATGTGTGTTATAGTTCATGGGTTTCTTTGTTGGCGTAACACACAAAAGTCTCTCAGCTGAAACACAGATAAAATATAGAAGAAATATCTTTGTACTTACACAGAAATATGATGATGATGAAGGTAGACATGGTGGCCGTGTCCAGCAAGCTCTGAGCTTCTGTCAGTAAAGCAGCAGTTATGACTCTTCTAAGTTCCTGAGGTTTATACATAGGAAATGTCATCATTTCTAAAACCAAGGCAGAGGATATTATTCAAGAGTAACCCATGGGCGGGCCGCAGACACATGGCAGAGTCACCCATATTCTCTCTTCCAGGACCCATCTGAATCAGGGCAGACTAAGGCAGGCCATAGATGATACGATTTTCTTTCCTGCAACCACTAATTGTAGGAATGAAAATCGCTTGATTCCCCTCTCAACCTAGTCAGTGTTGACTGGGGAATCCCTCCCATGTGTATTTTGCTAGCAGCTATAACTGCTGGCAATAATCACATGTAAAAATCTGACATGCTAGTTGTAACCAAGTCAATCGATGGATCGACTTGGGTACAAACGGCCTGCCCATAGATGGTTCAGATCTTGGCCAGTCCCTGCTGAACCAGCCAAGATTTGAACCATTTATGGCTTGCTTAAGGACTAACTACAGGCCATGCCGTGGGCAGTCCACAGCCCTCCCTGTTCTCCACTGTACCCGTACATGCACATATGGTGTGCCAGAGTGCCGTGTACACCCACTCACCATACTACTGGTCACCTCTAGCAACAACACTCTTCCAGCTGGGGACAATTCTTACGGCAGACCTGATGTCTCCATGGGGTTCCAGGATAGTTCTTCCACTCCCCCATCCATCACCAACCCCTAGCCTGACCAGTGTTGGTTTCACCAGGATCCTACTTCTCCATGTGTGTTTCTAATGAGCTGCACAGTCTAGCTTTAGCTTAACATGGCACCATCCCACTTCACCACAGCAAGGGTACTCAGGATCTACTCTAGACACTTGAAGCAGCTATAAGCTTGGTCCACCTCAATTATATTGAGTATGTGAGACAAAGAGATATATAACTGGAGCTTTTAACCAAAAAATATTTTACATAAAATGTATCTTTATTCCAACGTGTTTATGTAACACTGTTTAAAATAGTTTACAAACCACATCATCAATTCATACCTTAAAATACCAGAGGTCATGGCAATAACCAAATAAATCAAATGCTCAACCGAGTTGGTAATAGGAACAATGTGCATAGGTCAACACGTTTCACTGAATCATCTGCTTCTTCAGGACCATGGGCCTCGGGTCCAAATTCAATTGAAGCTGTAATAATAATTATGCAAAAAATATAATTTATAATCCAAAATACAATACAAATATCCAATTATGCATACTACTAATACAATCTACCCTCACCGGGGAGGGAGAAAGGAACGGGAAAAAAGAAAGATGAAAAAAAGGAGCAAAAAAATATACCCAAATATATAATGGAAGAATGAGGGTCCATAAAAATCACCTGCACTTCCTCATTACTGTGAGCCTCCATATCATCAAGGAAGCATCCCCAGATGAATCCCCCTGGACCCTAATTTTATTGAGGTACTTCACGTGATAGTCGATTAATAAATTCTTTGTAAATCAGCCATGAGCAGTTCCTTTCTTTATGAAAGTGTGCCTTCTGTGCCCAGTAGTAGTGATGCTCACCCCAGGGGTAGTAATTAAAGAGTTTAGTCCTTACTCCATCTCTCTCACTTGGCTCTTCCCATGCAAGGCTCATCATCCCCCCCAAGCTAAGCTCCAACCCAAGCTTATTTAAGATCCTGCCAGGAAGGAAATTAACTAATTCCCCTTCCTGGAAGGATTTAAAGAAGAAAACTTCTTAATAGGATCAATACATTAGCCCCTGCCTACCAACCAATCAGAAATGACTATAGCTTTGTTATTAGAAATTTTACCTGTATCTATTGGTTGTTGTACTTTGCACTATAGTACTCAATAGGCCAGACTTGGCCCTAGAGGACTCACTAAGGATGGCTAAAGTAAGAATTTAAATAGCCAGTTGAACTTGTTTTTCCCATTACTATGTAATACAATAACTGTGCCACTGGATTATAATAAATATAATATTGTAGACTGACACACCTATTACAAACGTGATGAAGAATTTTGTACAGCTGACCAAGTTTACTCTTTCATGGCCCACTTTAGGAATGCACAACCAATTTTTAATCTCAGAAATGTAAAACATTTACAAAAAAAACTACAAAATCGCCATTTAGTGCTACTGGGTGTGATCTGGTTGAGCTTTGAAGTTCTCTTCTTCTTTTTCTTTTTTTTTTTTTTCACAGCAAACAGAAAAAAAAAATTAAAATAGTAACACTTTAAATATAAAATTTAAAGATGTACTATACAAGAATGGTTTTTTTTTTCCTTTTTTTGTGTATTTTATTGTGTTATACCATATTTTGTCATTTATTTTTATATTTAATAAACCCAAATATTAGGAATAAGGAAAAACAATATTTTTGTACTTCATATTTAGTATTTTTGCCTCTATTTTTTTTTAACAAAAAAAAAAAAAAGAAAAGAGTACATGTAAACCCCTAACGATGAGCTTTTCTAATTTACTCTCTTTTGTTCTGTTAAATATACCATTAAAAGTGTTTTGTTATATCTGTTAGATCAGGTCAGAAAAATACCTGTTGGAGCTTTCCTTTGCCTTGTGTGCACTCAGCGGTATTATCTCAAAATGTTTTATCAGCCCTTCCAGTTTTTATCTTGTATTACAAACCAATTCTGCCCTATGTTGTAGACATGAAGAAAGGGGGGGGTGTTCTTTAGTTTAGCAAAAGAAAACTAGGCAGGGCTGACACCATTGTGTATGAGTTCAGGCCAGAAAAACGTCAGTTCATAACAGTAAACAAAGAACTGAGAGCTTTTCTGGCCGATCACCTGGTATTTTTTTAGTGCTTGCAGGGTATTTAAAGGAGCAAAACACGAGGGGATTGTGCAGGCTTTGCAGTGATTACTGTTTTTTTTGTTTTTGTTTTTTGCCCAGACATACAATTTAAAACCAATTTTAAAGTATACTAAACCAAGGAACACACATAATATATATTGCATTAAGATATCATTAAGATATATTGGATTATACATTGGATATAATATATTAATATATTGGATTATATATTGGATCTATATTGCATTAATATATAATATATTGCATTAAGATATATTGCAGTTCACAAGTCTTTTAATGCTGCAGCCACATTCATTGTCTTTTTATTAGGGCTAAGAACATTTTCAGCAAGTAATTAAAATACCTTTTGATCCTGCCAGAAATGCAGTGACCTTGTCACTTCCTGTGAACTGTACTGGAAGCACAAATAATGTTATCTTCATATCTTCTGTAAAAAAAAAAAAAATCTCCCCTCCCATTTACTGAAGATGAAGAAGGGAAGACATTGTTTTAGTCCAAATCAAAAGAGCGTCCTGGGGTGACAATGCCGCTCCTCCTATAAATACCAGTGAGTGAGTGATTGTTGTCACCCTAGTACAGGAAGTGTGTTACTGGCAGGACCACCAGGTGAAAATTAAAAAAAAGGGAAAAAAATGAAAAAGGTAAACTAAGGCTGGGTTCACACCTATGCGATTTTGATGCGGGTTCCCCCAATCCAATTCTCATAGCAGGAGATTGTGACCAGCTCTCTGTGGAGCATATCTCAGGGGGGGTGGATGGTAGTGCACCGCACTGCACAGAAACGTCTGTGCGTCTCCGTTTCAGGACCAAATTCAGGCAAAGATTCGTCCCTGAAAATGAGAACGGGGACACACAGTGTTCCTGTCTGATCCGCGGCCGGTTTAGGTGTGAACCGAGTCTAATGCAGTCACCACATGTCAAGACTGGGACTGCAATATATTGGGGGAGACTTACTAAAACTGGAGAGTGCAAAATCTGGTGCAGCTCTAGATAGAACCCAATCAGCTTCCAGGTTTTATGGTCAAAGCTTAACTGAACAAGCTGAAGTTGGAACCTGATTGATTCCTATGCGTAGCTGCACCAGATTCTCCAGTTTTAGTAAATCTCCCCCATTACGTTTTATTCTTGGGTTTGGGTGCCTTTTAAAAACACCTGAAGACAGAATTAAACCCTTCTATCCTTTCACAGTATTCAGAATTTCCCTCCTCCTCAGACACCATTGGCTGGGGTCTGTATAACTCAATGTCTGTCTGAAGCTCCTCCCTTTCGCATCATGCTCCACTTTATACAGAACATTTTCTGAGTTTTCATGGAAGAGCCCAATAACTGATCCATATAAACGGTTATATGAACGTTGATTCTGGAGAACCCACTGAAGAAAAAAAAAACACTCCCGACCTCTTTATTATCCATTGGCAATCTAAGAACATTCTTATATATGGCGTGCCCAACCCATTATATTGTACTGTCAATGCATATTAATATGAGGACATAATGAGGACATTACCAGTATAGATATTTTTCAAAAACATACAATATCTTTAATACAAGATCATAAGCGGCAAAGCCTGAAAATATCTGTGATGCCATCTTCATTTCTACATCAGAGCGTCTCTGTATTTCCTTCTTCATAATCTCTCCTGATGGTGAGAGATTTGAGTGACCGCTTCTGTATTCCCCAGACAGAACTCAGGAAATTGTGAGCTGTGTAAGCTCCATAGAAATCTCTTTACATTTTTACTATATTACATTGTTATAGAGTATCTGTGTGCATGTTTTTTTTTTTGTTTGTTTGTTTTTTTTACATATAAAAGTGTTCTTTCATTCAACCATGATAATTTTCCATTTTTGTATCACATTTCCCCGATATCGGCAGCTTCTTGGAAGTTCCTCCTCTTCTCTACCACTTATTGTGGATGTGTCAGAAACCATGAAATCAGACCGAGACAGAAGTACAGTTAAATCACACTTGTTGAATAATAAAAGTACAAAGAACAAACATAGTCAAAACATAGCCAGAGTGCAGTAACCGGAATGGATAGTCAGCCAATCCAGAAGTCAGGGATCAAAGTAGTGGAACAGCAAGCAGGATCTGGAGCCAGAAGGAATGTCAGCAAAGCCAGTCTTTAAACGGAAAAGCAGGAGATGTTTCTTGTGATGTTGACCAAGGCGAAGGCAGAGACCCTCTGGACTGGATGGCTTAAGAAGGCAGGACTGATGAGCAGGATATCATCAACAGCTGCGTAACTGTGGAGAGAGATGGGAGCTGGCAATTAGCCGACAGCTGAGTGGCCAGCTCAAAGAAGGGAGGGCTGAGCCCAGCCCTGACAGGAAGTAGATGAAGCATAGACCGGCAGCTAATACAAATCCAGAGATCACCAGTCGGATTATATTCTGCACCATGTAATATGAGGAGATAATTAGAGGATACATAGTTACAATAAAATAATTCTGTAGAGAAACGATCTGCATGTTGGTCTACTAAAGGAGAAAGGCTGTTGAACTTGCAGAGTCAATCTTCACTTAGATTACTGAATATGGAGAAGTGTATACTTGAAGGCCCATCCTTGGAAAAAAATCTCCCTCCCCCCCCCCCCCCCATCATCCACTTAAAAAAAAAAAAAATACTTTAGTGTGGTACCTTCCTTGTTAGGTGCTAGGTTAGGTAAATTTAGTTTGTTTCTCTCCTCTAATCAGTGGATCTGCTTGTGATTACTCTGGTCTGCTCTGAGTTTCACAGGCTGAGGTTTTAGCCACTAGGATTGCTTTCACAAGAAGGTTCAGAAGCCTCCTCTAAAATAAGATACTGGGATGATGCCCGCAGCTGCAGGCATCCTCCCAGGATAGCCACTGAATATTGGACGACGTAGAGGCAAGTTTTACCTCTTCTCTTGAAGTGAGATTTAATATATGTATTTTTTGTGACTGAGTTACTTAGGTGTGAAGTTAAAACAATAAAAATAATCAAAGTAAAAAATGTATCTATGCATCAATTTTTATGTAAACTGTTATTACTCCTTAATTTTTTACTATCATTTTTTTGAGTGAATTTCCAAGTCCAACCTTTGCACCTACCAGATTTTCCCATCATCAGTGCTGTGAAAAGAAAATACAAAACTTAACAAAAAAATATACACTGAAAAATTAACATTCTTAACTTTTTATTGAGTTTTATGTTTCATTCTGTCCTGACAAGTAGTTCTGTTATTTTTACTCGTCCTGTAATAGGGTGACAACAGACTTCTTTTGTGAACTTGCACAGCAGTGTTGTCACCCTCTGGACAGGGCAGTCTTAGATGGACATCTATTTTTCAATTGAGTTAAGTAAAACACAAATAAATTAAAGCCCAACTCAATCTAAAATGTTTAAGCTGTTGCATTGCCATTTTCTTTTTCTTATGGAAGAAATAGTTTGAGATATATGAATAAAAGTGATTAAAGTTATGCTGTGTGCATATCACAAATATGTAGCAGCCTCCTGTATAGGTTCTAGGTTAGGTAAATATAGCTCTTTAGCTGCTCTTTAATCAGTGGAGCTGCTTGTGATTGCTCTGGTCTGCGGGTTTGGCTGCTTCCCCCTGCCTTCTGGGTGGTTCTAGGAAGTAGTGGGCCGGAAGAGTCTGAATATTTCTGTGGTCCAAGCCAATCCGTGGAGGAGGATGCCCAGTTGGTGGCTGGGAGGGACCATAAAAAGTTTGAGGCCTGGAGCAGAGGGGTTCTTATTCAAGAGGAGAAATTTCCAGCCCAAACAGCTGCTGGCCTCCCGGGCAGTCCAGCTGTGCTTCTTCATTTGCTATTTAAGGTCCCAGCTGTGTTCGCTGAGGTTCCTATTCTACTGAACTTCGCTGGAGCTGATTGAGGGATTTATCTGAGGGATCTGGTCTGAAGAGCCCACAGGACACATGTCTGGCTGATACAGGAAGGAGGCATCGAAATGTCCAAGGACTGAGCCATAAGAGTCTCTGAGACTGCGTGCCTGGCTGTGAATATACTACTTTAGGAAAGAACCTTGGGACCAATCAGCTGGCCCTTTAGGGGGTCAGTGCTTCAAATACAATGTAATCCATGGCCCTGAAATTATCTTTATCAGCCCAACACCCTTTTGCATTTTGGGTTCAACTTACAAAGGTCTAGTTTCCAGCATATATGAACTCTGACCCTTCTTTGAAACACAACGACATGGCTAAATGGAAACACTGTAAAGGGAATTTATGATAGAAGAATGGAACAGTATATGGCAATCTGCTTTTTATGTGTGGACTACAAGGAGAACCAATGGAAGATTCTCTACCACTGGTACCATACCTCAGCCTTTCTATACTCCCTCAATCACAAGGTTGTTGGTGGAGGTGCCATCAACAATCGGGGGCTTTTCGATTGGGGTTAACGCTTTCTCATCTCTAATTGGTTGAGGGATTGTGCTTACTAAGTGTTTTATTTGCAAATATTCCCAGTCATTAATCCGGTGCCACCCGTGAGTCATTAAAAAATCCTGTTTTGTCCTAATTTTACTGTGCATAATAATAACTTTTAATTGTGCATTTCCTAATTGGTTTCCCAACCGTGTCCCATTACCTGGCGTAAAAAAATTTGTGCCCGTTAGTGAGATTAAAGGTGAGTTATATTTCCATTTTTCTTTTTGATATAATGCGTCCCATATCTTAAATACATTTTTAGTTAACTCATGTGTGTCACTTGTTCTCAGTTTCGGTGGGATCCATATAATTTTTTGGAGTTGTGTCATGTTTAATGTGTCCTCCATTTTCACCCATCTCTTTTTAGTGTTGGTATTTGCCCATTCTACTAGTCTTGCCAGTATAGTCGCCTTATAGTATCATTTAACGTCCAGAAGTGCCATCCCTCCTTTTTCTTTTTTCCTAGTTAGGAGACAGTTATTTACCCTGGCTTTATTGCCTTAAAGAAGTTTAATGGAATGTCTATCGGGAGCATTTGAAATTTGTATATTATCTTTGGTAAAATCACCATTTTAAATATATTTATCCTCCCTATCCATGAGATTGGTCTCCTCGAAATATTTTTTATCTCTGTTTTAACTTCATTTAGTAGTGGAATATAATTAGCTTAATATAACTTCTCTAGGGTAGGTTTTATTTTAACCACCTCCCGACCGCCCACTGTATATTGACATCCTGTTTTTTAAAGATGGATATCTCGGTAACGGCAGCAGCTGCTGCCACAACCGAGGTATCCATCTTTAGGGCCGGCAATTCTGCATACGATAATGGTGGTCTCTGCGGCGGGTTCGCCGCGAGATCACCGTTATCGGCGGCGGGAGAGGTGCCACCCCCCCTCCCGCCGCTCTCCCGCACCTTCCGCCGCTTACCGGAGCCATCGGTAGCGGCGGAGGCGATCGGGTCCTCTCACTTCCTAGGTATGGAGACGAGTGAGGCCAAGATGGCCCCCACCCGTCTCTATACCATGTGACGGCCGGAGCGACGTCATTACGACGGCTCCGCCCACTTCTCTTAAAGGCACCATTTTTTTGTGTCATTTTTTTTAAACGACTTTTTTTTTTTTTTTTTTTTTTTTTGCATTTTAGTCTAAATATGAGATCTGAGGACTTTTTGACCCCAGATCTCATATTTAAGAGGACCTGTCATGCTTTTTTCTATTACAAGGGATGTTTACATTCCTTGTAATAGGAATAAAAGTGATCCAAATTTTTTTTTTTTTAAAAACAGTGAAAAAATAAATAAAATAAAGTAAAATAAAAAAAAAAAAAATTTTTTTAAAGCGCCCTGTCCCGACGAGCTCGCGCACAGAAGCGAACGCATACGTGAGTAGCGCCCACATATGAAAACGGTGGTCAAACCACACATGTGAGGTATCGCCGCGACCGGTAGAGTGAGAGCAATAATTCTAGCCCTAGACCTCCTCTGTAACGCAAAACATGCAATCTGTAGAATTTTTTAAACGTCGCCTATGGAGATTTTTAAGGGTAAAAGTTTGACGCCATTCCACGAGCGGGCGCAATTTTAAAGCGTGACATGATGGGTATCAATTTACTTGGCGTAACATTATATTTCACAATATAAAAAAAAATTGGGCTAACTTTAGTGTTGTCTTATTTTTTTTTTCAAAAAAGTGAATTTTTTCCAAAAAAAGTGCGCTTAGAAGACCGCTGCGCAAATACGGGGCAAAAAAAAGTATTGCAATGACTGCTATTTTATTCTCTAGGGTGTTAGAAAAAAAACAATATATAATGTTTGGGGGTTCTAAGTAATTTTCTAGCAAAAAAACCTGTTTTAAACTCTTAAACACCTAAAATCCAAAACGAGGCTGGTTTTGAAGTGGTTAAGTACTAAATATGCTAATTCTTCTTTTTCCCAGGTAAAAGGGAATTCCTGTTGTAGTGCTTTTTCCTCATTTTTATCTACTCCTAAGTTTAATATTACTGTTTTTATAGGATTGATCTTAAAATTCATGAGCTCGCCATATTCTTTCAGTTCTTTTAGTAGGCTGGGTAGGGACAGTCTTGGTTTGGTCATATATAGGAGTATGTCGTCTGTGTACGCTGCCACCTTATGTTCTTCCTCTCCCACCCTGATCCCTCCTATATCCACATTATTCTGTATTTTTATTAGTAATGGTTTTAGGGCGATTACATACAGGAGTGGCGAGAGCGGGCATCCTTGCCTTGTACCGTTGAACATCTCAAAGGCAGATGACATATTCCCATTGACCCCAATCCTAGCTGTTGGATGATTGTATAGATTGCTAATCCATCTCATGATTCTTGGCCCCAATCCTATACTCCATAGTGCACTCATCATAAATCCCCAATCTAGTCGGTCAAATGCTTTTTCAGCATCAATCGAAATAAAAAGCATTGGGGATTTACTCTTCATTAATAAGATAGTTCTTATACTATTATCCCTACCCTCCCTTCCTGGCACGAAGCCTGCTTGATCTACATTAATCAGGTCCGGCATGAGGTTTTTTAACCTCGATGCCAGAATTTTTGCATATAGCTTTGTGTCTCCATTTAACAGCGCTATGGGGCGGTAGTTTGAACAAATAGTTCTATTTTTTCCTACTTTGGATATTACTGTGATATTGGCTAAAAGAGATTCTTTCCTTATTTTCTCATTTTCCCCTATTTTATTTAAATAGTTACATAGTACTGGGACTAGTTGCTCTTTAAATCTTTTATAATATTTAATAGTGTAGCCATCCGGGCCTGGGCTTTGCCCCCCTGGTGTTTCCTTTATAGCTTTATAGATTTCATTGTGGCTATCTGGTTAGTCTAATATCACTGCACTTTCTGCTGTTATTTTTGATAGATTGACTTCCGCTAGGTACTCCAGTATTTTAGATTTCCTACTCTCCTCCTCCTGTTGTGTTTCAATTTTTCTGATTGCATATAATGCACTATAGTATGTTTTAAAAGCATTTGCAATCTCAGTTGATTTATATTTCATTTCACCTTTCTCGTTTTTTATCTTTTCTATATAATTTGAAGTTTTTTTCCCCTTTGATATTTTTGCTAAATATTTCCCAGGCTTATTCCCCCACTTGTACCTTTCTTTTGCTATCCTCTGATGGATTTCTCTGTCTAGTTGTGTTTTATGTAGTTGTTCTAACTCATGAAGTTCTTTTCTTACATTTTTCATTTTTATCTCTCTTTCTTTCTTTTTTCTAGCTCCTATGGAGATCAGTTTTCCCCTAATATAGGCTTTATGTGCCTCCCAAATTGTTGCCTTTGTCACGTCTGGTGTGTCATTTGTACTAAAGTATTGTTCAGTTTCGGTCGTTATTATATTTCCAACTTCTACATCATCTATAAGATCTTCATTCAATCTCCAGTTCCCTTTTCTATACTCCTTATCATTAAATCTTATCCTTACTGTTACTGGAGCATGGTCAGAGATCGAGATTATTCCAATCGATGCCTCTGATACATACTCCAGTATTTCATGATCCACCAGTATGTAATCTAATCTAGAGTATGTATCGTGCACCGTTGAGTGAAATGTGTAGTCCTTTTTACTTGCATATGTTATGCTCCATACGTCAACTAACTGTTGACTGTACATTTTTTTTTAATCAATTTAAGTTGTTTATTTTCTCGAATCGGCGCACCAGATGTACTATCGAGATCTTGATCTATTGAGAAGTTGAAATCCCCTGCTAATACTAAGTGACCTTGTTTAAACTCCATTAGGGTATTGAGAATCCCCTTTAGGGTGTCTATTGGGACAGTATACGTTTGCTAATGTATATTTTTTCCCTTGGAGGGACCCTCTCAGGAACAAATAATGACCGTCTGGGTCAACTTTCCTTTCTTCCAAAATAAAACTGATGTTTTTCGCTATTCCTATAGGGACTCCTTTTGCCCTTTTGTTTGCAAAGTCGCCATAGAACCAAGTTGGGATCGCCCGTGAATATATTTTGATATTTGAATCCATTGCTATATGCGTCTCTTGGAGGAAAATTATCTCAGCGGAATACCTTTCCAACTCTTTTAACACTGTATGTCTTTTTCCCGGGGAGTTCAGCCCTCTTACATTATATGTAATAAACTTGACGTCAGTCATTATTTATTTTCCCTTCCCTTATTTCCCTTTCTTGGCTCAGAACATAGATAAGGACAACCAGATCTTTCCCCCTTCCCCTCACCTCCCTTCTCCCACAAAACTCTCCCTCCCCCCTCTCCTCCCCTCCCTCCTCCCCTTCCCCTCCTCCACTTCCCCTCCTCTCCCTCCCCTCCACCCTTCCCCCACTCCTTCCCCACTCCTTCTTCTGTTGGTATCTTGACCCCATTGTCCAGACCACTACCTTAGGGACCCCCTTGTCCCCCTGCTCCCTTTGGCCTGAGGTGGAGTTCTGTATGGAGCTGTCAAAAATCACCCCCCTTCTTCTAGGGAGAGAATTCTGGAGAGCAACAGAAAACCTGATCCTTACGCCCTTATTGTTTATTTTTATGTTTTACCTGCTACCTCCCAGTCTCACCTTCCAAGGCCTCCCCTCTTCCACCCCCTCTCATCTTCCCTCACTCATAATTTCAAATGCAGCTTATGGGAGCATAGGGAAGGAGAGAGAGGGAAAAAAAGGGGGGGTAGTTCTTTTTGAGTCTGTTTTGATTATTCTTTCCATTTATGATGTTTCTTCATCTTGGCCTTTTCTCAGGACAATCTTCTGGTGTGGGAATCTCCAGTTTTCTGCAAAATTCAGGGGTCTCTTCGATGAATCTCAGTCTAGCTGTACGGCCATTTTTCCTCCCAATCAGACATGAGGGGAAGCCCCAATTATATTGGACTTTGTTTTCCTGTAGGATCGCCAGTAGGGGCCTTAGAGTTCTCCTTTTCAGAGTCTCCTGTGACAGATCTTGAAACATTTGAATATTCTTCCCTTCAAACTTTATTGGTGATTTTCCCCTCAGGTTTCTCCAGATTTGATTTTTCTCCTCCCAGTTTTCAAATCGCACTATAATATCTCTTGGGTTCTCCTGTAGAATTTCTCTCTCAATTTTTATTGGGCTTGTTATTTCTTTATCCATCAGTGGGTTACAGATCTTCTTTATTATTTCTGTTAGATCTTCATACTGGGAGGAGTCTGGCACACCCCGTATACTTAGATTCTTTCTTCGGCCCCTATTCTCTTGATCATCTAGTATACGCTTGTTCTTGTTGAGCTCTTTTCATGGATTTAATTTCTCCTTCTAGTTTTCTTATACTCATGCTGTTGGTTTTCATTTTCTTTTCCACCTCCTCAACTCGTTCTAAAATATGACCAAGGTTTCTATGTATTCTCTCCATTTCGGTTTTTAGCGACTTTTAAAAAGGCCGCAAACATGGATTTAATTTCAGTTTTCGTTGGTAGAGGGCTTTGTCTTGTAGTTCCTCATCTTCTCTTAATTCACAGTCTATATCTGGTTCTTTCTCTATTCTAGATTCCGATAATGTATCAGTCTCTGCAAGTGTTTTATTTTGGGGCTTTTTCTTTTCTTTCTTCTTCTCCTTACTCTCCATCTGATTGTTTTTAGTAGTTTGATGTTTTTCAGGTGCTTGTTTCTCAACAGATTCCACCTGGGTGACATATTTATTCATCGGACCCAGGCTGGTGGTTAGGCTTAAGCAGGGTTATTTGGGGATCGCTCCTCCTCTTGCCGCCTTGCCCCTCATGTTTCTCTCAGTTATTTCCTAACTTCTCACACTCCTTCAAATATTAACCTCCCTTACTTGCCCATTGGATCTCAGCGTTATATATCCTCTGTAAGATATGCGTCGGTGGGATGGTGAGTTTTTTCTTTTCTTTCTTTTTCCCCTTCTCCTCCACTCCTCTTCCCTCCTTCACACCTTCCCTTCTTACTCCTCTGCTTTATTTACTTTACTTGTATGTGTATGCGCGCTTAAGTTAGACATACAGGGATCCTTACGGTCTTGTCCTGCTCCTCTCAATAGTCTTTTCAAAACTTTTTCAAAACTTTACTTCATCACTGTACTCAGATATTCATTATAGTTTTACTTCATTTACTTCTCGTGGTGTCTGGATTTCTATCCATCAATCTATTTATGACAGAAATTATCCACAATGTCTATTCGTATTTGATTATATTATCTCTGTTCAAATGTAGTTTAGTCCATCTGAGGTACAGAAGTAATTAAAAAAGTGTCCCTGCACACAGCACATTATATTTTGCAATACAGTGTTTTTTGTGGTACTCACCATACTGCACCCGCACCCGCATGTATTGTAGGATCAGTTCAAATGTCCATTCAGCCACTTCGACTCCTTAAGGCTGGGAGTTGCACTGTTTTTTCTTTCCTTTTTCTTCCCCTTTTCTGTCCCCTTCCTCTTTCCTTTATCTGGATAGTTGTTTTTCCTGAATCAAAAAGTCACTGTTTTCTGAGGCCCAGAGAGGGAAAAATTAGGAGCGGTAGATAAAAAAGAGAAGCAGGCACAGGGGGTGGGGGGAGGGGATGACTGCTTCGGAGCTCCCCTTCCTTCCCTCCTTCCTCCTCACAAAATAGCCGCCTTGGTGGTCCCCTTTCTCCTGTCTCCTCTCCAGTCCGATTCAATCAGCTCTCCTTGTGGGCTCAAGGCTCCTTCTGTCCGTCCCCGGGAAGCCACGTATCTTCAGGGCTTACCTCTGAGGCTGTCTCCTCTGCAGCCGCTGCTCTGTCGCTGCTTAGCTGCGCAGCGGGATATTGTATGGAGGACGTGGGAGATCCGCCTCCCTCGATATATTCACCATCTGTTATCCCCCACGTTCTCTCCGCACCTATGTCCCCATGCAGAGGGGCAGACCGCCGCGAAGTTGGTATGTTGGTATTATGCGGGAGAGGGGCATCCTCTGGGGTCCACTCGTGGGCCGGTCCGGTCTGATGTTCTCTGTCACTGCTGGGGAAAGGACCCCACAGCTCTGCCGCTCACCTGCTCCAGCGGGTAAGCTCCAACCCCGGAACATGGCGTAGCCAAAGTGAGAGGGATCTGACACAGCTGGAGGGGGTGGTGTAGACTCCTCCCTCCTTTTATAATTTAAAGGTCTTTTTTAAAAGGTGAGAACCCATCCTTGTACCTCTGGTGGTGGTTGAATTTTTTTCACAAACACTTTGGAGATTTAGTGATCTTCAGTTTGCAGTTATTTCACAGATTTTATCATGAACTTTTCATTGGATGAATTTTTTTCGTGTATGCTTTTAATATTAATTATTTTGCCTCTGGGGATGGTTGAATTTTTGTTTTAGGCACAAATAGCTGAAAAACAGACAAAATATAGAAGAAATGCCTTTGTACTTACATAGGAATATGATGATGAAGGCAGACATGGTACTTGTACCCAGCAAGATGTGGGCTTCTGTCAGTAAAACAGAAGCTATGACTCTTCTAACTTCCCTAATATTATATAAAGGAAAAGTCATAACTGGTAAACCCAAGACAGAGGACCATATTTGCAATGTCAGAAAATTCAAATAGTCAGAAATAACTATAGTTATATTATTAGAAATGATATCTGTTTCTATTGGTTGCTGTACTTTGCACTATATAACTCAATAGGCCACACTGGACCACACAGAACTCTCTAAGGATTGGGCAAAGTAACATTTTAATTGGCTTGAAACTTGAAATAATTATACCCATCACTTGGTAATAACTGAGCCATTTGAATTAATTTTGAATTAATTTAATTAATTATTAAATTGGCCAGTTGAATTAATTTTACCCATCACTATGTGTTATGATAACTGGATTATAATCCTCTGGATCAACTGTGGGTATTGGATAGTGTGTATGAAGGTTTTCTATTTGAGGGTGTTGGTTTTCTTTTTTTTCTCTTGAACTGGATGGACTTTTGTCTTTTTTCAACCGGAGTAGCTATGTAACTATGTACAGTATAATAAATATATATTATAGACTCACCCGCTAATTACCCACTCAATTAAGAATTTTTAACTGACCAAGCTAACCCTTTCATGTATGGTCATGCATTAGAGATACACAGGCAATTTTTAATAGATGAAATTTCAAAAATTCTAAATCTGTATTTAGTGCTAATGGTTTTGATTTTGTTGTAACATTCATGCCATCTTCTTTTTTCTTTTTCTTTTTTGATTTGCTACATTTTGGGGGGTTTTTTCTCAATAAAAAGAGAAAATAATAAAAAAAACATTTAAAGATGTACCAAACAAGACTTTTATGTATTCTATTGTTATATACAAGAATATAAACTACATAAGGTAAAAATAAAAAAATATTTTTTTTTTGTACTCTATTTCTATATGTTGTAATGTAATTTTATACAGTATATAAAAAGACTCAAAATATAAAACCCTGGAGAATAAGGAAAAACATTTTTCGTACCTTATTATTTTATTTTTCTTGATAATATTTATGTACCTGTTTTTTATTTAAAAAAAAAAAAACACAAAACAAAAAAGTAAAAGAGTACATATAAAAAGCCAAGAGCCATTTAACGTCTATGTAAACCACAATCAATGAGCTTCTTTTACTCCTTTCCGTTCTGTTTAATATATCCAAATGTTGAGTATGGCCTCACATATCATTCAATTAAATAAGTAAGGAAGTACCATCATCCAGATTAACATATATAATTGGGGAGGGTGGGGATGTGGGGGTAGTTGCCAAGGCTACCCCATACACATAGACACCCAAAGAAATTGAATGGACTTTCTCGGTACTGATATAAAAACAAGATTAATTTGATAAAATACACATTTTATCTATACCCTACCTTAACAGAAACTGTACCGGGGGAACCTGCTATTAGTTAGTTTTGTGTGGTGTATATTATATATTATACTTTGTTTTGTATACATTCCCCTTCTCTTAATATATTGTTTGTACATTGTTACAGAATAAAATGTGTATTTTATCAAATTAATCTTGTTTTTATATTAGTACCGAGAAAGTCCATTTAATTTCTTTGGGTGTCTATGTGTATGGGGTAGCCTTGGCAAATACCCCCACATCCCCACCCTCCCCAACTGTTTAATATATCACTGAAACTGATTTGTTATATCTGTTGGATCAGGTCAAAAAATACCCGTTGATTCTGTTATCTTGTACTTTACACCAATTCTGCCCTATGTTGAGGACATGAAGAAAGAGGGAGGTGTTCTGAAGTCAAGAAAAAGACAACTAGGCAGGGTTGACACCATTTCCTGGTCATAAAAATGCACTGTGCTGTCAGCCCACAACAGGTGATCCCTTTCCCATCATGCTCTACTGTATAAATAGTAGGGTTGTCCCGATACCACTTTTTTAGGACCGAGTACAAGTACCGATACTTTTTTTCAAGTACTCGCCGATACCGATTACCGATACTTTTTTTTAATGTCACGTGACAGTTTTTTTTTTTTGAGGGGGGGTGGGGTGGGGGTGGGGGTGGGGGTATAGTGAACGGTGTCTGTGTGTGTGTTTTTGTTTTGGTTTTTTTCATTTACATTTATTATTTTTTACAATTTTTTTTTTTATTCTTTATTGCACTATGTGTGTGTTTTGTTTTTTTTTAATCAGCCCTTTTGGGGGGCTTTGGTGAGATATCAGGGGTCTTAACAGACCTCTGATATCTCCCCCTTGAGACAGAGAAATAGACTGAGGATAGAGATTCCCCAGTCCCTTTCTCTGCAGCGTCAGCTGCACTGAGAATGAATGGAGAGAACACAGCAGCTTCTCTCCATTCATAAACTGACACATTGTAATCACAGGAGATTACAATGTTTCAGTTATGTGAATGGAAAGAGTCAGCTGACTCTCTCCATACACAGCGGAGAGACAGCAGAACGGAGGGGACAGACGAAGAGAGAGGGGGACAACGGAAAGCCGGAACGGATGGGGACAGCGGAGGGGGACAGAGGAACGCATGGGGACAGCGGAGGGGGACAGAGGAACGGATGGGGACAGCGGAGGGGGACAGAGGAACGGATGGGGACAGCGGAGGGGGACAGAGCAAAGAAGAAGGACAGCGGGAGGTGGACAGAGGAACGGAGGAGGACAGCGGGGGGGGACAGAGGAACGGAGGAGGACTAAGGAGGAGGAGGTGACAGTCAGCGGTGATCGCGTGTGGGGGAATTACAAGCACCGATCACCGCTGTATGTCACTAAGCAGCTGAAAGCCGCTGGGGGAGAAGCTTGTAACTCCCCCACACGTCCATCACCGCTGACAGTCAAGGTATCGGCGGAAGCATCGGGAGCATTTGCCCGAGTACAAGTACTTGGGCAAATGCTTGGTATCGGTGCAGTATAGATTTTTTTTAAAAACATGCAAATTCTCTAATACAAGGTCATAAGTGGCAAAGCCTGAAAATATCTGTGTGATGCCATCTTCGTTTCTACATCCGAACATCTCTATATTTCCTTCTTCATAAACTCTCCTGATGGTACGAGATTGGAGTGACCACTTAGGTATTCCCCAGAACTCAGAAAATGTCGAGCTGTGTTTATACTGTGATAGAATATCTATTTTTTTTTTTTTTCCACGTCAGAAACCAATAAGCAAAGGGCAAAATCAGCTTAATGTTCATTGACTGCCGCCTTCTCCGGTTTGCATCATGGTGGAGTGTACCTTACCTCTATTCCTCTTAAATTGTCCCTCTAAATGCTTTAATGTATCACTTTAACAACAAGTCCTCCCTTATTCCCAACACCTAAGCTCAGTCTGTAGCGACGCTAAAGCCCAGTGACAAGTGGGACTTTATCATTTTCTGAGCCAGGTTCAAGGACAGGGGGACTCGTATAAGGGAGTAAGAATATAGACAAAGTGAGGGAGAAACAGGAAGGGAATATACAATAGAAGACTTATGGGCTCCCCATGCCCGTTCTTTGCTGAGCTGCCCAGTGTTTCACAGAAAGTTTACTTAGTCCCTAATCCACCCCCCCCCCCCCCCAAAGTTTAACCTGCAACCATCTAGATTATTTATTTATCAAAATACGAAAAAACAAGAAAACAAGAAATAAGACACTAAAAAAAAAGAAACAGACAAAAAGAGGAAAAAAAAAGAAAAAGAAATAAAGAAAGAGGAAAAAAAAAAAAAAGGAGATACACGCGCCAAATTCACTTCGCTATAGCGCTCCTAGTCCTCAAGGATCTCAGTTACCTATCTAATTATGTTAATACCCTCTCTTGGTCTAATCCTACACCTTGCCTATTAGGGGCCTCCTACTTTCTCTAGCCATGGCCTCCACATGCTTTCGAATTCCCGAAGGTTGCCTCTCTTTATATACTCCACTCTTTCCCTACTCAGAGTGTCGTTAATAGTAGAGATCCAGTCTTTCACTGAGGGGGGGTCTTTTGATTGCCATCTTAGTGTTATCGTCTTCCTACCCTGAAACAGGGCCCGCGTGATGGCCAGTGTGGTGCTCAGTCTCTCCCCCAGAACCCCTCTAAACCCCAAGATACAGGTTATGGCCTCTTTTACTACTATAGTGCCGAAGATACTTCCCAAGTTACCGGTCACTTCTTCCCAGTATCTAAATAGTTTGGGACACCTCCACAGCATGTGGATGAGGTCGCCCGACCTCTGACATCTAGGGCGTTGTCGTTAGGCCTTCTCCCAAATTTAAAGAGTCTCTTAGGTGTATAATAGGCTCTATTCAACAAGAGTAGATGTGAGAGCCGCTGTGAAGGGGTCACCGAGACCTGTACACTCAATTCCAAGATTTTCGCCCATTGTGCCTGGGTCATTCCCCCTATATCCTCTTCCCATTTGGCTTTGAGTCCGTTGAGTATCCCCCCGCTGTTGTCTGGTTTACTTAATTGATCGTAAATTCTTGAGATTAGACCCCTAGTAGGATTTACCTGCATTATGCTCTGAAATAGAGGCATTTCTTCCCAGCGCAGAGTCTGAGCTTTAAATTGTGCTTTGAGAGCATGTTCTAGCTGGAGATATAGGAAAAAAGAGCTCCGTGATAGAATATCTATAGCGAGGGCGTGGTTTGGACATTCAGCAGTGAGGACGCGTCTTTCTCGTGCTCCAGCGCCGACACATTATTTTTAGCACTTTACCTACCCTGATCGCTGCCATCAACCTGAGAACGATGCGGAAGAGGTCGGGCAAGCCCCTGCCTAAGAAGGAAGCCTCAAGGGATCGATTAAGCGGTTCCTAGCCGCAGGATCAGAAGACCCCGCGGACATGGACGGCCTAGGCCGCTCTCCGGGTGGCGTGGGCTCCGGTACAGGCTCCGTCCCCCGATGCAGGCCTGAACACAGACACCACTCTCCAATATCATTGGCCAGCTCGGAGGGAGAGGAGAGCTCCCCCAGACACTCGGTGGTCACGGCCTTGGTGAGCGACTTACCCACTAAGTCTAAAAAGGAGGTATCTGCTGTGCGCGCCGACCTCTCACATGTATTAGAGTGAGTAGAGGAATCAGAGCAGCGCCTGGATCGCCACGCGGTGGCCATTAAGAACTTACAAGCGTCTACTCGCGAACTCGCCATAGCTCACAGAATGGCCCTGTATAAAATCGAGGACCAGGAAAACCGCAACAGGCGGAACAATATCCGGATTAGAGGCCTACCTGAGGCGACTGGGGATAAGGACCTTCTCGCCCTCCGCCCCCGCAATCTCTCCTCAGACGTCCCTCACAATGTTATTTGTAGGGTTCACTACTATGAGGAAAAAGAACTTATTATGAAACAGGCCAGAGATGCTGCCTCATTGGACTTTGATGGTGCCACACTATCTTTCTTCCCAGACCTGGCCAGAGAGACCTTGGAGCGTCGCAGGGCCCTGCATCCCTTGACGGAGAAATTGCGAGCCGCCTCCGTTAAATACAGATGGGGTTTTCCAGCAGCGTTGATCACTAACAAAGATGGCAAGACAGCGATTCTTCGATTCCCCGAAGCCCTGGAAAAATTCTGCATGGATGTTAACATATCCCCACCGGAGCTCCCTGGTTGGCAGGACCGCATCCCACCCCTGCCCAACAACGCCGAAACAAGATGGCAAAAAGTTGACCGTAAACACCGTTCTTCTGCCTCTGGAGGCTCACCCAAGTTGGGTTAACTTATCAGGTTGGATGGCCTAAGCCCTTTTGCCACTTTACACCTGACCCACCCGGGTCTCTTATGACAGTAACTATGTCCCTCATACTTAGGTAATGGTATAGGCTAAATAGGCTGATGTTTAGGCCTTAAATTGTCTATCTGAGTTGATGTCTCCACAGTGGACAGATACCAAGCCCCTGTTTTTTGTGTTTGGATATGTTTTTATGTTCAGATATGTTTTATGTTTATTACTTTGGGCCCTCAGCCGTATGTTCCATTACCAATGGGTTAAGGTGTAATAATACACATTAAGTGCTTTTTTCTTTGCAACCCTTACTTCTTACTGTTATGGTGTCGACGCCGGGGCATCCTGACGATGCCCACACCAATTCTGGTATCCGTGTAAAAATGCACGGAGACCCTCACCTCCTTGTTTTTGGGGTGCTGTGTGGACTTGCGTTCCCATGCTCCTGCCCCTATTGGGGCGACGGGTGTGGGGATGTTGGGCCACACGGGTGCCCTCCCATGCACCGCAGCCTTATGCGTGCACTTGTTGACCACCCCCCTGAATGGTCTGTGTTTATCTTGTTAAAAGATATTGATTGTTCTTCTTCTTTTCTTTTTCATGATCTCTTTACTCTTTTTTCCTTTTCATTCTCCCCCCCCCCCCCGTCCCCTCTCCTCTTAACCTTTTCTTCCCCGCCTCAGGTCCGACTCCTTCGATCCCAAAGTTGCGGATGCTCCCTGCTGGTCCCCTTGGCTAAGGTAAATCTAATTTCTTTTAATGTACGGGGCTTACATGCCCCTGGGAAGAGACACAATTTATATAGAAAGCTGAGTCGCCTGCGGGGAGACATTGTTTTTCTGCAGGAGACCCATCTCACCCACACTACGTCTGTGAAAATTTTTTCCCAACAGTACTCCACATGGTACTATAGCCAGATGTACATAAGGCTAAAGGAGTTGCCATCGGGTTCCGCAGGGGTACCTCGTTCACGCAAGAAACCTTGTTGTGTGATCCACTTGGGCGTTTTCTGTTCTTAAGAGGCAACCTGGGTAGTATGCCATGTACCCTAGCAACTTTATATGCCCCCAACCGTGACCAAGCCAGCTTCATAGCATCCACCCTAAAAAAACTGAGAGACTGCAGGAGGATGCGTTCTCCTGGCTGGAGATTTTAACACCCCACTGGAACTGGCCATGGATGCACCTAAAGGTAGAACTAATATTTCACATAGACGTGTGTTGTTCATACTCAAACGTCTACATGAATCCCAGCTGATTGATATCTGGAGGATTATGCACTCGCGAACGAAAGACTACACCCACTTTTCTCAGGTTCACCATACCTATTCAAGAATCAACTTTTTTCTTATTGATCATCATCATCTCTCCCTCCCCATGACTACTCATATTGAGTCCTCACCCTTATCCGATCACGCTCTGAGCATACTCACCATAAAAGTCCCATCCCTGCCACAAAGGTCCACTAATTGGAAGCTTAATGAAAATCTCATAGCTGAGGAAATCGATAAAAAGCAAATAGGTGAGGACTTATCCTTATATTTTACTGAAAACATCCACCCCGACGTCTCACCTGGTACACTGTGGGAGGCGCACAAGACCCATATCAGGGGTAAGCTCATAGAAATGGGTGCTAGGAAAAAAAGGGAACGGACACTTCATCAATCTAAGTTACTAAATGATATTAAAGTTTTTGAGCAACAACACAAAGCTAGACAATCCCAAGCGGTACTACACACTTTGACCTTGAATAGGGTAGAATTGAAATCCCTTTTCCATATAGAACAAAAACAACAGGCTCGCTTAGTGGCCCAACATTTCTGCGAATGGGGCAAAAAGCCGAGCAGATTACTGGCCCGCTCACTACAACAAAAGAAATCTGCTACCTTTATAGCAAAAATCAAAAACCCGGCAGATAACCTAGTACACGACACACCGGCCATAGCCAAAGAGTTCCGTGAGTTCTACCAACACATATCACGTCCAACATTCAGTAACGGATCGGGACTCTAATAGGGCGTACACACGGTCGGACTTTGTTTGGACATTCCGACAACAAAATCCTAGGATTTTTTCCGACGACTCAAACTTGTCTTGCATACACACGGTCACACAAAGTTGTCGTAAAATCCGATCATTCTGAACGCGGTGACGTAAAACACGTACGTCGGGACTATAAACGGGGCAGTGGCCAATAGCTTTCATCTCTTTATTTATTCTGAGCATGCGTGGCACTTTGTCCGTCGGATTTGTGTACACACGATCGGAATTTCCGACAATGGATTTTGTTGTCGGAAAATTTTATCTCCTGCTCTCCAACTTTGTGTGTCGGAAAATCCGATGGAAAATATCCGATGGAGCCCACACACGGTCGGAATTTCTGACAACACGCTCTGATTGGACATTTTCCATCGGAAAATCCGACCGTGTGTACGGGGCATAAGAATAAGCTTATTAGGGACTATTTAGCGCAAGCCAACCTACCTAGACTACCGCCTGACACCCTAGCTACTTTGGATGGGGAGCTCACCACTTCAGAGTTACGCGCTGCTTTAAAAGCTATGACTAATGGTAAAGCACCGGGTCTGGACGGCTTTACCGTAGCATATTATCATTCTTTTGCAGATATCCTCCTGCCACACTTGACCCACTATGCTAACGCGGTCTCTGATGGTGAGCCCCTCAGACCTGAGACCACCCACGCACATATTACTATTATCCCCAAGCCCGGTAAAGACCCTAGCAAATGCGGAAGTTATCGCCCTATCTCGCTGCTAAACATTGACGCCAAATTATATGATAAAGCTATTGCGAACACACTCCTTCCCTTGATCCCGCAATAGATATCCACAGATCAAACGGGATTCATTCCTGGTAGAGAGGCACAAGATAATTCCCTTCGTACTTTATCTTTAATGGCTCATGCTCGGGGGTCATCCCAGCCCACCCTGTTGTTATCAACGGATGCCGAAAAGGCGTTCGATAGGGTGGACTGGGACTATCTCATGGCAACGCTATCCCGTCTGGGTATTGGGGCCCCCCTCCTGACTCAAATCTCGGCACTTTACAATTCTCCCACTGCTAAATTACGAGTAAATGGTACTCGTAATCCTGTTCACCCTGTATAATGGCACTCGACTAAAATGGCCGAAGTGAACTATAAACTGTTGACGAAATGGCATTACATGCCCGTAGTACTCCATAAAATCTTTCCACACATCTCCCCCCTGTGCTGGCGAGGATGTGGCGACCGTGCAACCCACACACACATCTGGTGGTTTTGTCCTTTGATACGACCGTTTTGGTTGACTATCTCTCACTGGATCAAAGAGATCCAAGGATTTGAGGTTCCCAATTATCCGTTGATTGTATTATTACATTGTACAGGTAAACCAGTGGGTACATATAAGAAATCTATAACACCTCACCTTCTTAATGCTGCACAAGCACTTATCCCCAAATACTGGAAACAAAAGACCATACCCACTCTACGCCAATAGCTAGTGGAAGTTGACCATACATATTATGTGGCAGATCCTACTCTTTCCCTTAGAAGCAAATCTGACCTTGCAAAAAAAATATGGTCCTGCTGGTTTGCCTTTAAATTCACAGCCGCATTTGCGGAAATTATGTCGCATTCTAAGTGAAATGTCTTTGCTTGTTTATATTGCATAATAGGAGCTCGGACCGTGGCGTGTTCACCCCCCCTCCCTTTTCTTTCCCCCCCTTCCTCCTCTCTCCCCCCCCCCCCTCTTCTCTTTTACCCTCTTCTACTCTACAATGTCTCTCATCTACTTACTCTTAGCTGTGCTCGGGTTTCTTAAGGTACCTTGGTCAACCAAGGTTGTTTTCCAAAACGGATATTGGTGCTCATAACCTACGTATAATAATGAAGACGTTTTTGTTACTGACCAGTTGGTAAGCTTTAAACACCTTGCACCTTGACAACGGTTACAGAGATTAGCGGATCATTTAAGTACATATGTGACGCTACTCACTTGGTTAACTGAGTGTTCAAAATAATGTGAGACTTAGTTGTCAACATGCTTGAATCTTCTCTGTATTGTATATTGCATATTGTACCTTCTACTTTTATTTTTTCTAATAAAAAATAATTAAACAAAAAAAGAATATATATAGCATATTTAAAAAAAACTGAATATATAAAAAATGTTCTTTCATTCAACCAAGACAATTTTTTCATCTTCATATTTAATTTAACCAATGTCAGCAGCTTCTTGGAAGTTCTTCCTCTTCTCTACCACTTGTTGTGGAAGTAGATGAAGCATAGAGCGGCAGCTAATACAAATCCTGAGATCGCCAGTCGTATTATATTCTGCACTGTGTTATCTGAGGAGATAATTAGATGACACATAGTCAAAATAAAACATGAACCCTGTATAGAATTGATCTTCATTTTGTGATGTTGATTTACTAATGGAGTAGAGGCTGATGACCTTGTAGAGTCAATCTTCACTTTGAGTAATATTACTTAAAGTAATATTCGCTTAGATTAGCTAATACGGTGAAGGTGTGCTTACCTACCATCTTCAAGAAAGACATCCCTCATTGTCCAACCTCTTCTTCTACCCATTATCAACCATTCAGCTCTTGTGTAAAAAAAAAAAAATAATGCCTTACAAAGGTTTTTCATACTCACCAACTCTGTCAATCACATGGTCTTCACCAACGCTAATTCCTGGAGTGACAATCAGTGGATCCAGAGCTGCAGTCTGAGCCCAGCCTGAATGGTCACCCCATCATCCCACCACTGAAGTTCTTGGATTCCTGAGAGAACCCAAAAGGAAGTGTCTATATCACCCAGTCAGTGACATGGACACCCAAAGATAGACCTTTCTCCTCTATTGGGAAGACAATAGAAGATTTTTTTATCCAGTTTTTGGTGAAATGGCTCCTTTAAACTATCCTGGGCCTGCTCTTGTGGCAAAAAAATGTCCCCCTAGGAGCTGGAAACATTACATTAGTAAGGGTCTCCTAACTTTCTAAACAAAGGGCCAGTTTACTATCCTTCATGCTTAAGGGGGAGCTGGACTGTGGCTACTGGTAGCAGAAGAGGTCAGCCATGTCAGTGGGAATAAACAATGCAAGTTTAGGAGAGTTTTACTTTTTTTTCAGAAAGTAGGCTCCAATCAGAAACGCGAACCAGAAGGGTTTTTTTCCTGCCTCTTATGTTGAGCTCAAAATATGTCTGTAATCGTCCCAATGTGTATGGACACATAGGAGAACATGGAGTAGCTTCTACAGGCAGAAAACAAAACTCCTGTACAAGCAGCATTTTTTAAGCCAGTGTGCATGGAGCCTTAAAGCATCAGCATACCAAGACATTTTGGACCATTTCATCCTCCCAACTTTGTGGGAACAGTTTGGGGATGGCCCCTTCCTGTTCCAACATGACTGCACACCAATGCACAAAGCAAGGTCCATAAAGACATGGATGAGTGAGTTTGGGGTGGAGGAACTTGACTGGCCTGCGCAGAGCCCTGACCTCAACCTGATAGAACACCTTTGGGATGAATTAGAGTGGAGACTGCGAGCCAAGGCTTCTCGACCGACATCAGTGCCTGACCTCAAATGGGTTTCTGGAAGAATGGTCAAACATTCAGGGTGGAGGAACTTGACTTGCCTACATAGGCCTGACTTCAACCTGATAGAACACTTTGGGATGAATTAGAGTGGAGACTGCGAGTCAGGTCTTCTCGTACAACATCAGTGCCTGACCTCAGGAATGCGCTTCTGGAAGAATGGTCAAACATTTCAATAGACACACTCCTAAACCTTGTGGACAGCCTTCCCAGATGAGTTGAAGCTGTTATAGCTGCGAAGGGTGGGCCAACTCAATATTGAAGCCTACGGTCTAAGACTGGGATGTCATTAAAGTTCATGTGTGTGTAAAGGCAGGCGTCCCAATACTTTTGGTAATATAGTGTATATGACTATATAGAGGTAATGTGTGATTGTCCAATGTTATGTGCTCACCATACATCTGGATATGGAACCCATCACTCATCTTCTTCACAGTCTCAGATGCCGTCCTCACTTCACAGGTATATTTCCCAGAATCCTCCAGCTGAGCTAACTGCACTCTGTATGTATCAGATACATCGTATCCCCACACAGTCCGTCCATCTCTGTAGAAGGCAAAGTGCAGCTCTGTGCTGCCTCTGAGCGGATCCAGTCTGGTGTTACATCTCACCGTCATCTCATCTCCTTCTTTTACCCTGGACGGGGTCACTTTTATTTCCGGAGGAGAGAAGAGCTCTGGAAGAGGAAAGGATGACAATGATAATATGATAGATTTCATCTTGCTGAGATCTCAAGTTTTTATAAATTTTTGGATTCACTTCCTATCAGATGTTTGATTTACTTGCTGTAATGGTGAACTCCGGGTAGATATAAAAGACCCAGACGGGGAGATCTCATATTGGAGCATCAAAGATACCAAGAGTTGACTCAGCCCACCATGTTCCATGTTATCATTTTCAGGTAGACTGATCTTTAACCCCACCATCCCAACACTGAAGTTTTCTGGTTCCTGAGAGAACCCAAAAGGAAGTGTCTATATCACCCAGTCAGTGACACCCAAAGATAGACCTTCCTCCTCTATAGGGAAGACAATAGAAGATTTTTTTATCCAGTTTTTGGTAAAATGGCTCCTTTAAACTATCCTGGGCCTGCTCTTGTGGCAAACAAATATCCCCCCTAGGAGCTGGAAACATTATATTAGTAAGGGTCTCCAAACTTTCTAAACAAAGGGCCATTTTACTATCCTTCAGGCTTAAGGGGGGCTGGACTGTGGCCATTGGTAGCAGAAGAGGCCAGCCATGTCAGTGGGAATAAATAATGCCCCATCTTTGGTGTCAATGGAAGGAAATGTGCCCCATCATTGGTGTAATTGGGAGTAATTGTGCCCTATGATTGGTGTCATTGTGCCCCATTGTTGGTGTCATATGGAGGAATTTTGCCCCATCATTGGTGCTATTTTGCCCCATTGTTGGTGTGATTGGGAGGAATTGTGCCTCATCTTTGGTGTGATTGGGATTAATTCTGTCCTACCCTTGGTAACATTGGGAGGAATTCTACCCCGTCACTTGGGGAATTATGCCCCATTGTTGGTATCAGTGGATGAAAATAGTGCCCCAAGGGTGGATAAAAGCAAGCAGGGGGCCGCATCTGGCCCCCAGGCCACAGTTTGGAGACCCCTGCATTAGAGTCTGAGAAACTGAGGAACGCTAACCCCAAAATTTTATACAAATGGACAAGAAAATGATACCTAAAATTGCAATTTGTTTTATTTTTTGGAATATTTATAAGGTGTATTAATTATTATTATTATTATTATGATTGCTATTATTATTATTATTATGATTATTATTATTTGGGTGCTGTCTTCTCTAAGAAAAGTATTTCTTTCTAAGGACATGTCAAATGCAACTAAAAAGAATTAGAGTGTCAGCTGTACGTGACATGACTTTGTTTACAAACATTTTTGACACAATTTTGGTAAATTTTGGCAAATTTCAACTCATGGCTAATAGTGATGAAATTTCAGACATTTGATGGAAATATCAGCCTCAGCTAAATGACTCCGCTAATCCCCGCACATGGAAATATTTAGCTGAGGATTAGCTGAGACTTAAGCTGGCCATACACCATACAATTTTCCTGTTCAATTTTCTTTAGATTTACCTTCAACTATGTAGTACAAGGGCCTGCCTGATTGCATCCAAATTGAAAGTGTTTAGGTTTGACCTCCTATTATATGGTTTTGGTAAATCTAAAGGAAAGTTGAACAGGAAAATTGAATAGTGTATGGCCAGCCTTAGCTGAGGATGAGCGGAGAATTGGCCCCTTCTGCTCATTTAGTGTCAGTAGAAGTTTGGTGAGTGTTGATTCGCACTTTTCTTTTTCGCAATTTTTATTTCATGCTTCTCAGTTCGTTTCTGAATGGCCGTTCATCAACAAGCCATGTTGCGGAATCGGAGGAGATAACGTGTTATTTATTATTGGCCTTGGAGTTATTGTTTGACATTATTTTTTTGGTTGAATAATAATGATTTGATTTGGTATATTTTCTATATTTTTGGATGCATAGAATGCACTTTTTTGGTTAAGTTCTATTGGCAGATAGCATGTCTAATTTTATTTGTTTTCTTTTTTTAATGCACAATAAAAAAAATTGTGGAGAATAATACTTGGCTATGTGTTTTACTTCAAATGACAGTTTGGGAGTCGGCAGTTACATTTAAGAAAAATACAATGTAAAATTGACAAGGGACACCAACATAGTTGTATCTTTGATCTTAAAAACTACGGGATAATGGTGTTGTGGTAACTTGCTTGAATAAAAAAAAAAAAAAAAAGCATAATAATATTATTCTTGATATCACTAGAAAAAAAAATCCTTTGAAAATTCATTTGCAATAACTCCATCTGTATCACCAGCAAAGCAGCTTCATTATTATGCCATTAACTGCTTGCCGACCGGCTCACGTCGATATACGTCGGCAGAAGGGCACGTACAGGCATATTAACGTACCTGTACGTTGCCCTTTAAGAAGCGGTTTGCGTGCGCGCGCGGCGAGCTCCGTGAGTGTGATCGCGTGTCTCGCGGACTCGATGTCCGAGGGGATACCCACGATCGTCTCACGGAGAGGAAGGACGGGGAGATGCTGATGTAAAAAACCATTTCCACATTCTGCCTAGTGACAGGACACTGATCACAGCTCCCTGTAATCAGTAGCAGTGATCAGTGTCGTGTCACACGTAGCCCCTCCCCCCTACAGTTAGAATCACTCCCTAGGACACACCTAACCCCTTCACTGCCCCCCAGTGGTTAACCCCTTCACTGCCAGTCACATTTACTCAGTAATCAATGCATTTTTAAACGCACTGATCGCTGTATAAATGTGAATAGTCCCAAAATAGCGCCAAAAGTGTCCGATCTGTCCGCCATAATGTTGCAGTCACAATAAAAATCGCAGATCGCCACTATTACTAGTAAAAAAAAATTATTAATAAAAATGCCATAAAACTATCCCCTATTTTGCGCAATTTTTGCGTATTTTTGCGCAAACCAATCAATAAACGCTTTTTTTTTTTTTTTTACCAAAAATATGTAGAAGAATACGTCTCGGCCTAAACTAAGGAAAAAAAATGTTTCTTTATATATTTTTTGGGGATATTTATTTTTTATATTATTATTTATTTATTTATATTTATTATAGCAAAAAGTAAAAAATAATGCGTTTTTTTCAAAATTGACGCTATTTTTTTGTTTATAGCACAAAAAATAAAAACCGCAGAGGTGATCAAATACCACCAAAAGAAAGCTCTATTTGTGGGGAAAAAATTTTGTTTGGGAGCCACGTCGCGAGATGGCGCAATTGTCAGTTAAAGCAACTCAGTGCCGAATCACAAAAAGTGCTCTGGTCTTTGGCCAGCCAAATGGTCCGGGGCTTAAGTGGTTAAAGAAGAAGAGAATTGTGCGCTGCATTTGGAGATTTCATAAATTGCCGCGTCACAAATGTTAACTCTCCATTACGAACGCTAGTTTACAAGACCGACTGCTTCTGGCTCGTCCTTGCTTCCGAGCATGCGTGTTTATACTTTGGACTTTTGTCAAACGGACTTGTGTACACACGCTCGGAAAATCCGACAACAGACATTTGCCCACGGAAAATTTTAAAACCTGCAATCCAACATTTGTCCGCGGAAAATCTGACAACAATTGTCCGATGGAGCGTACAAACTGTCGGATTTTCCGCCAACAGCCTGACATCACACAATTCCCAGCAGAAAGTCCAATCGTGTGTACGAGGCTTTAGGCTCCATGCACACTGGGCTTAAAAAAAAAAGTCTTTTCTCTTGAAAGTAAAAAAAAACACTCATATAGAGCATTTTTTGTACAAAGTTTAGACGAGTTTAGGAGAGTTTTAGTTTTTTTCTGCCAGTAAGCTCCAATCAGAAACGCGAACCAGAAGGTCTTTTTTCCTGCCTCTTATGTTGAGCTCAAAATATGTCTGTAATCATCCCAATGTGTATGGACACATAGGAGAACATGGAGTAGCTTCTACAGGCAGAAAACAAAACTCCTGTAGAAGCAGCATTTTTTGAGCCAGTGTGCATGGAGCCTTAAGGCGTCAGCATACCAAGACATTTTGGACCATTTCATGCTCCCAACTTTGTATGGCCCCTTCCTGTTCCAACATGACTGCACACCAGTGCACAAAGCAAGGTCCGTAAAGACATACATGAGCGAGTTTGGGGTGGAGGAACTTGACTGGCCTGCACAGAGTCCTGACCTCAACCTGATAGAACACCATTGGGATCAATTAGAGTGGAGACTGCAAGCCAAAGCTTCTCATCCAACATCAGTGCCTGACCTCAAATGTGCTTATGGAATAACGGTCAAACATTCCAATAGACACATTCCTAAACCTTGTGGACAGCTTTCCCAGAGGAGTTGAAGCTGTTATGGCTGCAAGGGTGGGCCAACTCAATTTTGAACCCTACGGACTAAGACTGGGATGCCATTAAAGTTCATGTGTGTGTAAAGGCAGGCGTCCCAATACTTTTGGTAATATAGTGTATATGACTATATAGAGGTAATGTGTGATTGTCCAATGTTATGTGCTCACCATACATCTGGATATGGAACCCATCACTCATCTTCTTCACAGTCTCAGATGCCGTCCTCACTTCACAGGTATATTTCCCAGAATCCTCCAGCTGAGCTAACTGCACTCTGTATGTATCAGATACATCGTATCCCCGCACAGTCCGTCCATCTCTGTAGAAGGCAAAGTGCAGCTCTGTGCCGCCTCTGAGCGGATCCAGTCTGGTGTCACATCTCACCGTCATCTCATCTCCTTCTATTACCCTGGATGGGGTCACTTTTATTTCCGGAGGAGAGAAGAGCTCTGGAAGAGGAAAGGATGACAATGATAATATGATAGATTTCATCTTGCTGAGATCTCAAGTTTTTATAAATTTTTGGATTTACTTCCTATCAGATGTTTGATTTACTTGCTGTAATGGTGAACTCCGGGTAGATATAAAAGACCCAGACTGGGAGATCTTATATTGGAGTATCAAAGATACCAAGAGTTGAATCACCCCGCCATGTTCCATGTTATCACTTTCAGGTAGATTGATCTTTAACCACTTGCCCTCCGGGAGGTTTTGCCCTTTTCCTGACCACGCCATTTCTTCTTATTCTACACTGCGCTACTTTAACTGACAATTGCGCAGTTATTGAACTGAAAATGTACATCACACTTAATTGCCATTCATTCACATCTAGACATGTGCACTGCCGAAAAATTTTTTTTCGTTTTTCAGGTCATTCGTTATGATCGCAATTTGAAAATTCGAAAATTTGTAAATTCGTAAAAATTGGAAAATTCATAATTTCGTAAATTCAGAAATTTGAAAATCCAAAAATAAGAAAGAAAATCCGAAAATTCAAAAGAAAGAAATCCTATATTTTTGGGTCATTGCCATTCATTCACATCTAGGCATGTGCACCGCCGAAAAATGTGGTTCGTTTTCGTTTCATTCATTTTGGGGGGGGTTCGTTTTTTGGGTCATTGGTTATGATCGCAATTCGTAAATTCTAAA
Source organism: Lithobates septentrionalis (assembly GCA_037952835.1). NCBI lineage: Eukaryota > Metazoa > Chordata > Amphibia > Anura > Ranidae > Lithobates > Lithobates septentrionalis. The sequence continues at coordinate 112,886 of JBBDGP010001106.1, read as the reverse complement.
ATTTGTCAATTTGAAAAAATTTGAAAGTTCGTAAATTTGTAAAATTGTAAATTTGAAAATCCGAAAATAAGAAAGAAAATCTGAAAATTCAAAAGAAAGAAATCCTATATTTTTGGGTCATTACCATTCATTCACATCTAGACATGTGCATATCATTTTCATTTCATTTGTTTGGGGGGGGTTCGTTTTTCGGGTCATTCGTTATGATCACAATTCATAAATTCGTAAATTCATAATTTCGTAAATTTGAAAATTGGTAAATTCATAAACTGGAAAATCTGAAAAAAAGAAAGAAAATCCGAAAATTCGAAAGACTGAAACCCTATATTTTTGGGTCATTCGTTATGATCGCAATTCGTAAATTCAAAAATTCGTAAGTTCATAAATTCGTACATTTTAAAATTCGTAAATTCAAAAATTCGTACTTTTGAAAATCCAAAAATCAGAAAATAAGAAACAAAATCTGAAAATTCGAAAGATCGAAATCTGAAAATTCGAAATAATAACTAACTAACTAATAATAACTGACTATTAAATTATAGGTATTGGAATTTCCTTTCAAATTTGGCTGTTAGTGAACGTAAAGAATATGAATTTATGCAAAGTTACAAATTACCCGAAATAACGAATGCCGCATCTAAACAAATAGAACAGAACAAATTAGTAATAAATAATAATAATAAAAAGTTTTTAATTATTATTATTGTTATTTATTATTATTAATGCGTTACGTTCCATTCGTTTAGATACGGCATTTAATTATTTCGGATAATTCGTAACTTCGGATAAATTCGTATAGGTTACGTTCACTAGCAGCCAAATTTAATAGTTAGTTATTATTTCTGATTTTCAAATTTTATTAACCACCAAAAGAATGTCCAATTTGTCCTGACACTGTATAATCCACCTGGATACACAAAGTAGTTGTGATGATATGTCCATTTTTACCAACACATGTCAAAGTTGCAAAATTGTGCTTAGGCATTAATATTTAATTTTTACCCTTAGATGTTAAGGGGTTAAACATCCATCCAATAATCACACAGATCCCCATACTGAGCTCTATCCCACTACAGAACTCCATCCTCAGATCCCCGTACAATCTCCAGGATGTGCCGTGTTTTAGGGACTCATCTTTAACAGAGAGCGAGAATTCATCTGAGAACTCATACAAATCAGATCTACCAAAAGATGTTATCCGTTTAGAACATTTATAATGTCCGGCTGTGTTTAGATCCACTTTCTGAATACGGAACTCAGAGTCCGGGAATTGTGATTTTATCTCTTCATTATTCTTGAAGAATCTTGGTGGAAAGCTAGAATACTCTTTTATATGATGACATCTCAGAGTCAGGGAGTCTCCTTCATAAATGGCAGATGGAGGTCTCTGCAAGATGACATAATCTGAGAAAAAAATAATAATATTATATTTACAAACATGATATAATGGAATAATGGAGATGAGGAGATAACTCACTGATTGTAACATTTAGAGTGACCGCATCACTGATATCACTGGCACCGACCCGGCACTGGTACTGTCCACTGTCCTCGAGTGTTGAAGGTGCTCTGCGAAGGGTCTGTTGATGTTGATCTCTGAATATTAGTCTCTTATCTTTGTACCAGTGATAGGACCGGGACTCTTCTGGTACAGTAGATGGCACATCACATCTTAGGGTCACTTCATCACCATGTAGTACATTGCCCCAGTTGGGTGTGAAGGTCACCACAGGTTTTATGGCCCCTCCTATAGAAGAAGACCTCACATATATAGCACAATGTTCAACAATTAAATCTTTTACTGCCAGAGCTGTTTTTGTGTTTTTTGCATACAGGATTAAAAAAACATTTTAGACCTGAAGATTATGTAAAAAAAAAAAAATTATATATTTTCTGAAAGAAGAGAATAAAATAGTGATAGTTCCAATTTTATATGTCACACGACGTTACCGTAAAGGATTATGAAACGCAAAAATTTAGCAAAAAATACACTAAAGTTAAAGTATTTGTTATCCCAACATTTCATATTCCTGATATGTGTCTGCTGGACCATATACTTGTATGAGAAAGTCTTATGTTCTCTTTGTATTGTTTCCTTTATGTGAAATTCCTGGGGTTCCTGCCAGTCCCTCTGCTTTCCTATTAGAAACTGACCACACTAAACAGGAGAACACACTGTCAGTTCTCTAGCTATGCTGGGAACTCAGTGTGCTCTCCGCCAATCATCTGACTTGCCCTGACACGCCCCCCCTGCTGCACCAGGGGCGGAGATCCCCCCCCCCGAGAAATTAGTTGTGGGTGAGTGGGCGGGTGAGAGAGTGGGCAGGCGGCTGGGTGGGTTGGAGAGCGGGCGGGTGAGAGAGTGGGCGGCTCCACTGGCGGGTGAAAGAGTGGGCGGCTCCACGGGTGGGTGAGAGAGCGGGCCGGCAGCTGGGCGGCTCGATAGGTAAGCGGGCGGCTGGCCAATCAGCGAGGTGGCGGGCGGGGGAGCAGAGAGATGACATCATCTCTCTCCGCCCAGTGCCTGCCCTGCATCCCTGCAGTTTCACCCACACTGTGCAGGAAGCCGCGGGCAGCAGAGAGATTACATCATCTCTCTGCTGCCTGACTCTGGGACACAGCAAGAGACAATCCCCACCTTAGCAGGAAAGTGACACAGCAAGGGACAATTGTAGCAGGCAAGTGACTATCCGCAACTTGTGGCAGGCGACGTGACAAGTGACAATCTGCATCTGGTGGCAGGGGATATGGCAAGTGACAATCCGTAATGTGTGGCAGGCGACGTGGCAAGTGACAACCTGCATCTGGTGGCAGGCGATGTGGCAAGTGACACACTCAGGGCTCCCACTGATTCTGCATTTTGGTGAGTTGAACCATTTCATTTATATTACAATGTAATAATAGAAATAATGCCCTCAGTCATCCTGACACCATATCAACCAAGGTGCCAGGATGATTGAAGCACCAACACCAGCCATTTCCCCCAATAAATTGCCCGCAAAAAAACTTATTTTTTGGCAGTGCCCCTCCCTAGACTAGACTCTGGATCCGCCCCTGCGTTGCACAGCCATTCATTGGGAAGATCAGTGTGCTGCTGCTTCTCCTCCCTCAGCTGTTATGCAGCTGAGAACAGAGGGAATATGATCAATTATAAAGAAGGGAAAAAAGGTATTTATAATGGGTTTTTTTTACATCTGGACAAAAATGTTTTGCCTTTCATTTCTATGTTGAACTGAATGGGTTGTTTAACAAGGCATTTACAATCACTTCAAAGAGGAGCTACAGTTTTCCCGAAGATTTTTAAATAAATACTCGTTTGTGCTTTTTAATTATCGCTCTTCCTACACTGGGTATTGTTAATTAGACATGTGCACTGCCGAAAAATTTGTTCGTCTTCGTTTCATTCTGTTTTTTTTGGGGGGGTTTTTTCGGTTCATTAGTTATGATTGCAATTCGTAAATTCATAAATTCGAAAATTCGAACATCCAAAAATAAGAAAGAAAATCAGAATATTCTAAAGAATAACTAACTAATAATAACTAACTATTAAATTATAGGTATTGGAATTTCCTTTTTAAATTTGGCTGTTAGTGAACGTAATGAAAACAAATTTATCCGAAGTTGCGAATTATGCGAAATAACGAATGCCGCATCTAAACAAACAACAAATGGAACAGATTTTTTTTTTAATAAATAATAATAAAAACAATAATAAAAAGGTTTTATTATTATTATTATTTATTATTATTAAACCAATAAAAATAATTGCATAAACTATTTTATATACGTATCATTTTCACATTTGAATACTGTTATTACCATTTTAGTTTTACTATTCATTTAAATGGTGTATTTCCAATCCGGATTTGCACCTACCTGATGTTCCTATAGTCAGCGCTGTGAAAAGAAAACACAAAACATGAGAAAAAAATCTATACAAATCTTAACAACTTTTTGGAGAGATCGATCTCTCTTTCTGTACTGAGAAACCTCCCCAAAAGGGTGTTTTATCACGGTCATGTATTAGTTTATGTGTTTAAGGTTGTATTCGAGATGTGAGAGATCACACTTATAAGTATACCATTTTTTAATGTAATGACAGATACAGATAACAAAGGTAATAATATTAGAAAATATAACAAGAATACTTAACTAAAGATGCCTTTTCTTTTCTTGTTAAAAAAAAAGATGTCTTTTCTGCCAGGGAGCCCCGTCCACTTGCACGGCGTGGCACATATAATCAGACCAGATACATGCATGATGCAGCTCTGGAGACGAGACTGAATATTCCAAGTTCTAGCTGTAGTATATAGGACTTGTGTGCAATGAAACGACCAACCCCCTACTGCAAGCACCATAACCTTTTAAGGACTTGGTCAGTTTGTAATGACATTCCTTTGGTATGAAGTCAGCTAAGGTAACCAGGATATTGTGAGCCAACTTTTGTGGTGGGAGTAAACCTCAGTCTGTTATTATATTTAACCTTCAAGGTAAAGGCATAATGTGCTAGTATGCATCTCACCCCTAGAACATTTGTTTCAAGCAGGTAATGCAAGCAGGCACAGCCTAAATAAAAGTAGCAACTCTGCTCTAAATTCAGGAGCAAAGCAGCATTGTTGCCACACTATCACAGGAAACTGCTTTACGTGGACTTAACTGGCAGGATCTACAGCTGTTTATGGGACTTGTAGGGCAACAAGGAAAAAAAAACTGTAAGTTTCTACAATTAAGCTCTGCAGCGCACATTATTTTAATGAAAGCCCAAAGTTCTACTGACTGAGGAATTGTCATTCAAAGTGTGACAGCACTGAAAGCTGAAGAATGGCCTGGGTAGAAAGGGGGTGAAATTGTCCAGTATTGAGGGGGGTTAAAGGTCAAAATAAAAAATGACATATGATGCGGTCTGCCACTGACATTAAAGTCAAATATCGCAGCTTGAATTTTTTTGCTGCTCTGTATCTAGGGATATATTTATTTATTGTAATTTTTTTGTTCATCTCTATTACTTGGGAGATTTGTATTTTACAGAACAAACATTCAATTGTTTTATGCTTCCAGGTAAAAGCACAGGACAGGATTTCTGGCATGGTAAACAGGTATTTTCTGTACTTGCTGAAGCAGTTTAAAGGCCTTAAAAAAGAAAACGAATGCAGCCACCACATCTAAAGACGGGTAAGCTGCAATATATTATATTTTGTCTCTTAGTTTTAGTTATACTTTTAGTTATACTTTAACACAGAAATTTTAGTTTTTCTGAGTCCCCTGTAACAAAGTTTTATTACCTACTAAGGCCATATCTCAGCAGTCCCCTCCTGTCTGTCTAGAGCTCCTCCTATATCTCAGCAGTCCCCTCCTATCTGTCTAGAGCCCCTCCTATATCTCAGCAGTCCCCTCCCACCTATCTAGAGCCCCTCCTATATCTCAGCAGTCCCCTCCTATCTGTTGCAAGCCCCTCCTATATCTCAGCAGTCCCATCCTACCTGTCTAGAGCCCCTCCTATGTAGCGCCCACCTACTTAGGTGTGTGCTAAATTAGTCAGTTAGGATTAGTGTCAGGTAAAATTGCCAGTGTTATACCCTGCTGGTGTAAGCTGGTTGGTTAATGTGGTTGGGAGGTTTGTTAGAATAGAGGAGGGTGTAGCCATCTACACTCTGCCCTGGAAGATTTCCATCACTTTCTCTGAAATGTTCTAGAAAGTGGGTGGACTGAAGGAGTAGAGTGGCAGGTAGCTTTTGGAGACCCCTCTGAACCAATCATTGTTTTGCTTGGGCAGGGGTGGGACTGTTATAAAAGCTAAGGTCACATACTCCAGAAGGGCTCTGATTGATCCAGAGAGGCAGCAAAAATGTGACCCTTAGGGGTCCAGGCTTGAAGGCCTGGGGGTGTAATGCTCTCAGCGCTGGATAGCACCAGATCTTGAACCTGAAGGCCTGAGGGTTCAGAGACCTCAGCGCTGGATGGTTCATTCACTAAAGTCACTTAAAGAATCTCCAGGAGCAATGGTTTAGACATTACTGGCTGGGATGGTTCTGAACATTCGGAGCAGGAAGCGACTGCAAAAAGGATGCGGTAGATCGCGGGGGGGCCCGGACTTTTCCTGAACCGACCAGGGAGGATTGCAGGAGTCAAGATAGGCAGGGGAGACCTGGCACTTCTAAGATCTGAATCCCAGGGTGTTTTTCAGATAGGCACCTGTTGGTTCATTAAGGGAAAAGAACTACCATTACAGGAACCAAAGATTTAGAGGCAGCCAGTGGCGTTGTTAGGTGGGTGCGGGGGGTGCGGGCCGCACCCGGGTGACACCCGCCAGAGGGGTGACACCCGTAGGTAACTGCACGCACCGCTAACACTGCCCGCTGCCCTGATCTGCGCCACGGGACTTGCGCTGTGTCCCTCAGCACAGCGGACTGAAGCCGTCTCCCCCTCCTCTCTCTTTACATCCACACAGGAGGAGGAGGAGCCCGAGGGACACGGCTGTGTGTATCGTCTGGTCCGCGCTGTTCTGAGGTCTGTAATCTTTATGTATACAGTATGTGGGTGGACATGTGCAGGGGGATTCTATACTAATGGGGGCTCTGCACTGAGGGGGGTGTCTATACTAATGGGGGGCTCTGCACTGAGGGGAATTCTATACTAATGGCGGGCGCCCTGGACAGGTAAGTATCCATGTTTTAAAAGTCAGCAGCTGCAGTATGTGTAGCTGCTGACTTTTAAAAAAAAAAATTTCGGCGGCGCTTCGCTTTAACTAAAGATGCCTTTTCTTTTCTTGTTAAAAAAAAAGATGCCTTTTCTGCCAGGGAGCCCCGTCCACTTGCACGGCGTGGCACATATAATCAGACCAGATACATGCATGATGCAGCTCTGGAGACGAGACTGAATATTCCAAGTTCTAGCTGTAGTATATAGGACTTGTGTGCAATGAAACGGCCAACCCCCTACTGCAAGCATCATAACCTTTTAAGGACTTGGTCAGTTTGTAATGACATTCCTTTGGTATGAAGTCAGCTAAGGTAACCAGGATATTGTGAGCCAACTTTTGTGGTGGGAGTAAACCTCAGTCTGTTATTATTTTTAACCTTCAAGGTAAAGGCATAATGTGCTAGTATGCATCGCACCCCTAGAACATTTGTTTCAAGCAGGTAATGCAAGCAGGCACAGCCTAAATAAAAGTAGCAACTCTGCTCTAAATTCAGGAGCAAAGCAGCATTGTTGCCACACCATCACAGGAAACTGCATTACTTGGACTTAACTGGCAGGATCTACAGCTGTTTATGGGACTTGTAGGGCAACAAAGAAAAAAAAACTGTAAGTTTCTACAATTAAGCTCTGCAGCGCACATTATTTTAATGAAAGCCCAAAGTTCTACTGACTGGGTAATTGTCATTCAAAGTGTGACAGCACTGAAAGCTGAAGAATGGCCTGGGCAGAAAGGGGGTGAAATTGTCCAGTATTGAGGGGGGTTAAAGGTCAAAATAAAAAATGACATATGATGCGGTCTGCCACTGACATTAAAGTCAAATATCGCAGCTTGAATTTTTTTTGTTCCTTTCTTTTGATGGTCCTGCAAATAAAACACTTCCTTTCCGAGGGTGACAATGCTTGCTTGCTGCTCTGTATCTAGGGATATATTTATTTATTGTAATTTTTTTGTTCATCTCTATTACTTGGGAGATTTGTATTTTACAGAACAAACATTCAATTGTTTTATGCTTCCAGGTAAAAGCACAGGACAGGATTTCTGGCATGGTAAACAGGTATTTTCTGTACTTGCTGAAGCAGTTTAAAGGCCTTAAAAAAGAAAACGAATGCAGCCACCACATCTAAAGACGGGTAAGCTGCAATATATTATATTTTGTCTCTTAGTTTTAGTTATACTTTAACACAGAAATTTTAGTTTTTCTGAGTCCCCTGTAACAAAGTTTTATTACCTACTACCTACTAAGGCCATATCTCAGCAGTCCCCTCCTGTCTGTCTAGAGCTCCTCCTATATCTCAGCAGTCCCCTCCTATCTGTCTAGAGCTCCTCCTATATCTCAGCAGTCCCCTCCCACCTGTCTAGAGCCCCTCCTATATCTGAGCAGTCCCCTCCTATCTGTTGCAAGCCCCTCCTATATCTCAGCAGTCCCTTCCTACCTGTCTAGAGCCCCTCCTATGTAGCGCCCACCTACTTAGGTGTGTAATAAATTAGTCAGTTAGGATTAGTGTCAGGTAAAATTGCCAGTGTTTTACCCTGCTGGTGTAAGCTGGTTGGTTAATGTGGTTGGGAGGTTTGTTAGAATAGAGGAGGGTGTGGCCATCTACACTCTGCCCTGTAAGATTTCCATCACTTTCTCTGAAATGTTCTGGAAAGTGGGTGGACTGAAGGAGTAGAGTGGCAGGTCGTTTTTGGAGACCCCTCTGAACCAATCGTTTTGCTTGGGCAGGGGTGGGACTGTTATAAAAGCTAAGGTCACATGTTCCAGGAGGGCTCTGGTTGGAGATGGGATTTTGATCCAGAGAGGCAGCAAGAATGTGACCCTCAGGGGTCCAGGCTTGAAGGCCTGGGGGTGTAATGCTCTCAGCGCTGGAAAGCACCAGATCTTGAACCTGAAGGCCTGAGGGATTAGAGACCTCAGCGCTGGATGGTTCATTCATTAAAGTCACTTAAAGAATCTCCAGGAGCAATGGATCAGACATCACCGGCTGGGATGGTTCTGAACATTCGGAGCAGGAAGCGACTGCAAAAAGGATGCGGTAGATTGTGGTGCGCCCGAACTTTTCCTGAACCGACCAGGGAGGATTGCAGGCAGGGCCGCCATCAGGGGGGTACAGCCCACACACTCTTAAGGGGCCCGAGAGTCTAGAAGGGCCCAGCTGTCTGGCGGGGATGAGAGAAGGCAGGGAGGGCATGAAAGCTCTGTGGCTGCGCTGGCTTTCAGAATGTGTGCGAGTCAGCAGCTGCTGCTGTGTCACTGACATCGGGCTCTTTGCTGCCACCTCTGGTAAATTCCAGCATGTGCACTCATCGTGTGTTTTGCACAAGAGCTAGGACAAGGAACAGCACCTTCCAAGTAAGGACTAATGTACAACTGAAGAGAAACAGGGGGGTGGGGTGGTGTACATGTGTGTCTGTGTACATATGTGTGTGTATGTGTGTGCCTGTGTGAATCTGTGTACATATGTGTGTGTGCCTGTGTACATGTGTGTGTCTGTGTATATATGTGTGTGCCTGTGTGCATGTGTGAATCTGTGTACATATGTGTGTGTGCCTGTGTACATGTGTGTGTCTGTGTATATATGTGTGTGCCTGTGTGCATGTGTGAATCTGTGTACATATGTGTGTGTGCCTATGTGCATGTGTACATGTGTATGTCTGTGTACATATGTGTGTGTGCCAATGCATGTGTACATGTGTGTGTGTGCATGTGTGCGTCTGTGTACATATGTGTGTGTGCCAATGCATGTGTACGTATGTGTGTGCACCCTTGTGTGCCTGTGTGTGTGTGTCTGTGTACATATGCGTGTGTGCCTGTGTGTGTGTGTCTGTGTACATATGCGTGTGTGCCTGTGTACATGTGTGTGTGTCTGTGTACATATGTGTGTGCCTGTGTATGTGTGTGTGTGTGTGTGTGTGAGGGGGGCAGAGAGCATACAGGTGTGTGGGGGGCTGAGAGCATACAGGTGTTGGGGCTGAGAGCGTACAGGTGAGAGGGGGGCTGAGAGCATACAGGTGTTGGGGCTGAGAGCGTACAGGTGAGAGGGGGGCTGAGAGCATACAGGTGTTGGGGCTGAGAGCGTACAGTTGAGAGGGGGGCTGAGAGCATACAGGTGTTGGGGCTGAGAGCGTGCAGGTGAGAGGGGGACTGAGAGCATACAGGTGTTGGGGCTGAGAGCGTACAGGTGAGAGGGGGGCTGAGAGCATACAGGTGTTCTGGCTGAGAGCGTGCAGGTGAGAGGGGGGCTGAGAACATACAAGTATGTGGGGGTTGAGAGAGAACATATGTGAAGAAGGGCTGCGAGCTTACAAGTGTGACTGGGGCTTCGAGTTCACAAGTGTAAGGGGGGGCTGCGAGTGTACAGCTGCTGGTTTGGGATGTCTCTTTTGGGCAAAATATTAATATAAAAGCACTGATGACTTATAATACACTGTTCATTTTCATATATGACGTTGTAACTGTTAAAATAAAAGGTGTGAGCACGGAAGGACTCGATGGGATGGCTAGTGGGCAGATTTGGTGGGATGGCCAGTGGGCAGGCCCTGGGGAATGTTAGCGGTCAGGCCTGGGGGGGCCCAGGCCTAAAGCTGTCAAAGGAGCCCCACAATTTCTGATGGTTGCCCTGATTGCAGGAGTCAAGATAGGCAGGTGAGGCCTGGCACTTCTAAGATCTGAATCCCAGGGTGTTTTTCAGAGAGGCACCTGTCAGTTCATTAAGGGAAAAGGATAGAACTACCAGGAACCAAAGATTTAGAGGCAGCTCATACTTCCTGAAGATACAGACTGTACATATTGCACATTCTTTTCTGCCATGCATTAAGGGAAAAGAATAAAGTTTAATGTTCAACTGTTCTGGACTGTCTGCTGTGTCATTCGCGCAGGAGAGGAGAACAGAGCTACACTAACAGAAAGGAATGAACTACCAGCAGCTCCTATGGGGGTAATGCTTTACCCCTTTATCCCCGCAGTCCCTTCCTACCTGTCTAGAGCCCCACCTTTATCTCCGCAGTCTCCTCTTTCCTGTATAGAGCCCCTTCTATATCTCATCGGTCACCCCTGTCTGTCTAGAGCCCCTCCTATATTGCAGCAGTCACCTTCTGCCTGTCTTGAGCCCCTCCTATATCTCGGCAGTTCCCTCCTACCTGTCTAGAGCCCCTCCTAAGACCTCAGCAGTTCCCTCCTACCTGTATAGAGCCCCTCCTATATCTCATCAGTCACCTCCTGCCTATCTAGAGCCCCTCCTATATTGCAGCAGTCACCTTCTGCCTGTCTTGAGCCCCTCCTATATCTCGGCAGTTCCCTCCTACCTGTCTAGAGCCCCTCCTAAGACCTCAGCAGTTCCCTCCTACCTGTCTAGAGCCCCTCCTAAGACCTCAGCAGTTCCTTCCTACCTGTCTAGAGCCCTCCTATATCTCATCAGTCACCTCCTGCCTATCTAGAGCCCCTCCTATATCTTGGCAGTCACCTCCTGCCTGTCTGGAGCCCCTGCTATATTTCAGAAGCCCCCTCCTTTCTGTCTAGAGCCCCTCCTATATCTCAGCAGTCCCCTCCTTCCTGTCTAGAGCTAGAGCCCCTCCTATATCTCAACAGTCCCCTCCTACCTGTATAGAGCCCCTCCTATATGTCATCAGTCACCTCCTGCCTATCTAGAGCCCCTCCTATATCTCATCGGTCACCTCCTGCCTGTCTTGAGCCCCTCCTATATCTCAGCAGTCCCCCCTGGCTGTCTAGAGACCCTCCTTTATCTCAGCAGTCCCCTCATACCTGTCTAGAGCCCCTCCAATATCTCAGCAGTCACCTCCTACCTGTCTAGAGCCCCTCCTTTATCTCAGCAGTGCCCTCCTACCTGTCTAGAGCCCCTCTTATATCTAAGCAGTCTCCTCCTTTATGTCTATAGCCCCTCCTAAATCTCAACAGTCCCCTCCTACTTGTCTAGAGCCCCTCCTATATCTCATCAGTCACCTCCTACCTGTCTAGAGCCCCTCCTAAGGCCTCAGCAGTCCCCTTCTACCTGTATAGAGCCCCTCTTATATCTCAGCAGTCACCTCCTGCCTGTGTAGAGCCCCTCCTATATCTCAGCAGTCACCTCCTGCCTGTATAGAGCCCCTCCTATATCTCAGCAGTCACCTCCTGCCTGTCTAGAGCCCCTCCTATATCTGAGCAGTCCCCTCCTGCCTATCTAGAGCCTCTCTTTTATCTCAGCAGTCCCCTCCTACCTGTCTAGAGCCCCTCCTATATCTAAGCAGTCTCATCCTTTCTGTCTAGAGCCCCTCCTATATCTTAGCAGTCCCCTCCTACTAGTCTAGAGCTGCTCCTATATCTCATCAGTCACCTCCTACCTGTCTAGAGCCCTCCTATATCTCAGAAGTCACCTCCTACCTGTCTAGAGCCCCTCCTATATCTAAGCAGTCCCTTCCTGCCTGTCTATAGCCCCTCCTATATCTCAGCAGTCCCCTCCTACTTGTCTAGAGCCTCTCCTATATCTAAGCAGTCTCCTCCTTTCTGTCTAGAGTCCCTCCTATATCTCAACATTCACCTCCTACCTGTCTAGAGCCCTCCCATATCTCAACAGTCCCCTCCTGCCTGTCTAGAGCCTTTCCTTAATGTCAGCAGTCTCCTTCTTCCTGTATAGAGCCCTTTCTATATCTCATCAGTCACCTCCTGCCTGTCTAGAGCCCCTCCTATATCTAAGCAGTCTCCTCCTTCCTGTCTAGAGCCCCTCCTATATCTCAAAAGTCCCCTTCTACCTGTCTAGAGCCCTTCCTATATCTCAGCAGTCTCCTACTTGTCTAGAGCCCCTCCTATATCTCAGCAGTCCCCTCCTACTTGTCTAGGGTCTCTCCTTGATCTCAGCAGTCCTCTCCTACCTGTCTAGAGCCCCTACTACAGTATCTCACAAAAGTGAGTACACCCCTCACATTCTTGTAAATATTTTATTATATCTTTACAACACTGAAGAAATGACACTTTGCTACAATGTAAAGTAGTGAGTGTACAGCTTGTATAATAGTGTAAATTTGCTGTCCCCTCAAAATAACTCAACACACAGCCATTAATGTCTAAACTGCTGGCAACAAAAGTGAGTACACCCCTAAATGAAAATGTCCAAATTGGGCCCCAAGTGTCAATATTTTGTGTGGCCACCATTATTTTCCAGCACTGCCTTAACCCTCTTGGGCATGGAGTTTACTAGAGCTTCACAGGTTGCCACTGGAGTCCTCTTCCACTCCTCCATGACAACATTACGGAGCTGGTGGATGTTAGAGACCTTGCGCTCCTCCTTCTTCTGTTTGAGGATGCCCCACAGATGCTCAATAGGGTTTAGGTCTGGAGACATGCTTGGCCATTCACCTTTACCCTCAGCTTCTTTAGCAAGACAGTGGTCATCTTGGAGGTGTGTTTGGGGTCGTTATAATGTTGGAATACTGCCCTGTGTCCCAGTCTCTGAAGGGAGGGGCTCATGCTCTGCTTCAGTATGTCACAGTACATGTTGGCATTCATGGTTCCCTCAATGAACTGTAGCTCCCCAGTTCCGGCAGCACTCATGCAGCCCCAGATCATGACACTCCCACCACCATGCTTGACTGTAGGCAAGACACACTTGTCTTTGTACTCCTCACCTGGTTGCCGTCACACACGCTTGACACCATCTGAACCAAATAAGTTTATCTTGGTCTCATCAGACCACAGGACATGGTTCCAGTAATCCATGTCCTTAGTCTGCTTGTCTTCAGCAAACTGTTTGCGAGCTTTCTTGTGTATCATCTTTAGAAGAGGCTTCCTTCTGGGACGACAGCCATGCAGACCAATTTGATGCAGTGTGCGATGTATGGTCTGAGCACTGACAGGCTTCAACCTCTACAGCAATGCTGGTAGTACTCATATGTCTATTTCCCAAAGACAACCTCTGGATATGACGCTGAGCACGTGCACGCAACTTCTTTGGTCGACCATGGCGAGGCCTGTTCTGAGTGGAACCTCTCCTGTTAAACTGCTGTATGGTCTTGGCCACTGTGCTGCCGCTCAGTTTCAGGGTCTTGGCAATCTTCTTATAGCCTAGGCCATCTTAATGTAGAGCAACAATTCTTTTTTTTCAGATCCTCAGAGAGTTCTTTACCATGAGGTGCCATGTTTAACTTCCAGTGAGCAGTTTGAGAGAGTAATGCCCCGTACACACGGTCGGATTTTCCGATGGAAAATGTCCGATCGGAGCGCGTTGTCGGAAATTCCGACCGTGTGTGGGCTCCATCGAACATTTTCCATCGGATTTTCCGACACACAAAGTTGGACAGCAGGAGATAAAATTTTCCGACAACAAAATCCGTTGTCGGAAATTCCGATCGTGTGTACACAAATCCGACGGACAAAGTGCCACGCATGCTCAGAATAAATAAAGAGATGAAAGCTATTGGCCACTGCCCCGTTTATAGACCCGACGTACGTGTTTTACGTCACCGCGTTTAGAACGATCGGATTTTCCGACAACTTTGTGTGACCGTGTGTATGCAAGACAAGTTTGAGCCAACATCCGACGGAAAAAATCCTAGGATTTTGTTGTCGGAATGTCCGAACAAAGTCCGACCGTGTGTACGGGGCATTAGAGTGATAACATCAAATTTAACACACCTGCTCCCCATTCACACCTTAGACCTTGTAACACTAACGAGTCACATGAAAATGGCTAATTGGGCCCAATTTGGACATTTTCACTTAGGGGTGTACTCACTTTTGTTGCCAGCGGTTTAGACACTAATGGCTGTGTGTTGAGTTATTTTGAGGGGACAGCAAATTTACACTGTTATACAAGCTGTACACTCACTACTTTACATTGTAACAAAGTGTCATTTCTTCAGTGTTGTCACATGAAAAGATAGAAGAAAATATTTACAAAAATGTGAGGGGTGTACTCAATTTTGTGAGATACTGTATATCTCAGCAGTCCCCTCCTACCTGTCTAGAGCCCCTCCTATATCTCAGCAGTCCCCTCCCTTCTGTCATATATCAGCAGTGTCAATTTTTTAAATAAGCAGAGTTGGAAAACAGAAAAGTGAGGTGAAGCAACAATCTAATAAAATGAAATTATTTTAATTTATTTATGTTTTTACATACTGATTGCTATAAGTTTTGTGTTTGTTGGGTGTGTTCTGTGTGTTATTTCCTGTGTTATATGTTCTGTTTTCTGTGTGTTATGACGGGTGTTTTGCACTTTGTGTTGATTCTGTGTATGTTTTATATTGTATGTATGTGTATTAAGTGTTTTATGTGTGTTATGTGTTTTATGTGTGTTATAATTCATGTGTCTCTTTGTCGGACACAGAAAGCTCTCAGATGAAACACAGATAAGAGATAGAAGAAATGTTTTTATACTTACACAGGAATATGATGATGATGGCAGCAGACATGGTAACCGCGTCCAGCAAGATGTGAGCATCTGTTTGCAAAGCAGAAGTTATGACTTTTGTAATTTCCTGAATTTTAGATGTAGGAAATGTCACAACTGCTAAATTTAAAGAAGAGGACAGTATTCAAGAGACACCATCAGAATGGACTATCACGTCATTAGAAATTGTATTTGTTTCTATTGGTTGTTGTACTTTGCACTGTATTACTTAATAGGCCAGGCTGGGCACTACAGGACACTCTAATGCCCTGTATACACGGTCGGATTTTCTGACGGAAAATGTCCGATCGGAGCGTGTTGTCGGAAATTCCGACCGTGTGTGGGCTCCATCGGACATTTTCCATCGGATTTTCCGACACACAAAGTTGGAGAGCAGGAGATAAAATTTTCCGACAACAAAATCCGATCGCGTCAATTCCGACCGTGTGTGGCCTGTTCCGACGCACAAAGTGCCACGCATGCTCAGAAGAAATTCCAAGACGAAACAGCTCGTTCTGGTAAATTTAGCGTTCGCAATGGATACAGCACTTTCGTCACGCTGCAATGTTCAAAATGGTTTAATACAGCGCACTCTTTTCTTCTTTATAATGTGACAAGAATATATTAGTTTTGCTGCTCATATTCACACACACTTCTCACAAACTTCTTTCGTTACTATTTATCGAGATTCCCTCAATATATTTTGATTTCTCACATCTGACAACATATTTTTGTATATTTTTTATATATTTTTTGGCTTTAATGTAGATTCTTTTTTTGTGTTTGTATTTTATTTTTATTTTTTTTGCGATTTTGATTTGTACTCCCGAAAATTTTTGTGTGTGTTTTTTGTGACAAGTTCCCACAACACCATTGATATGTTGTTCTATTTAATCTGTAGGAGATTGTTTGGTGTTGTTGTCCCTTGTTAATTTCACATTTTATGTTAGAAATGTACCCGAATCGTCACCAACAAACTGTCCTTTTTGGATGAAAACACACACAGGAGAGTATAATTTATCTCTATTAAGGGGTCACAACCAAACAAAGAGGGAGGCAACGCTGGAAAAACTGCAGAAGTGGGTGAAGCCTTGGACCCCCAGGGCAGACATCAACTTTTTTTAAGCAAAATTGATGGCCTGAGGAGTCCTTATCTAAGGGAGGGCAGTCTGGTCCAGAAGTCCCAGAGATCCGGAAAGCAGCAGATGACATCTGTGTCCCCAGGCTGTGGTCATATGAGAGACTGCATCTTCTGTCAGACCAGACTGAACCCAGGGCCATCACTCTTTGGTCTTCCTTCCACGCTTCCTTCCACGCTGTGGCTCTGGTGGTGGAGTTGTGGCAGCAGGAGGAGGAGGAGGAGGATCGTCCATCTCAATGACATCCGTCTTTGGTGTTAGTTCCCCACTCACCCCCTTACGTAGGACTTTATAAAGCAGGTCCTCACAGAGCCTGCGTTGACCCTCTTGCATGCCCTGCAATTTGGTGGCAGCCATGCAGGCAAAGGCCTCTTCAGGAGTTGGTAAGGCTCTGAGGGACGCAGAAGCCTCCTGGATCAGCCTGAACGCTGAATCCTGCACGGGACTCGGAGTGGCCTTCCTGGCTCGTTTATGTGGCAGGCGGAGGGGAGGGACCTGAGACTCAGTCAGGCTGCGACTGGTCCCTGGCTTCTCCTGGCTGCCACTTAGCCCCGCCTCCTCCTGGCTGCCACTAATCCCCGCCTCCTCCTGACTGCCACATTCCACAACCTCCTCCTGGTTGAGGTCTTCCTGTGTATGAAAAAGGGACATAGTTTTAGTATTTTTTCTATCAATCACACACAATTTTCACCTCCTGACTGTTGCAAATTGAATGTTAACAAATATAACAGACTATCCTTCTGAGCCCAGCATTTTTCATTCTTGTCCCAATTTTGGGTGCCCACTACTGTCTATTGATATGTAAAACACTTTTTTTATCAGCAATTAGTGATCAATAATAACATCTAGTAAACATCATTTCTTTATTGACCAGAAATCTGTAGAAGAATGCTATACCTGACTCCAGCTGGGCTCATCCATTTCTTCCTGGCTGGAAGGCCCAGGTTGGACATCGGAAGCCTCAGCTGGTATGGAAGGAAGCGTGGAAGGAAGAGTGGAGAGGGATTCCCTGACTTCAGTGTGGTCTGACAGAAATCGCAGTCTCTCATAGTACCACAGCCTGGGGACATAAATGTCATCTGCTGCAGCTCCGGACCTCAGGGAATCTGTGACCTTCTTGCGCTCCCTCAGATAAGTGCTCCTCAGGCCACCAATTTTAGCTTTTAAATAGGGGATGGTTGCTGTGGGGACCACCGGCTTCACCAACTCCAGCAGTTTCTCCAGCGCTGCCTGCCTCTTCTGTTTGTGATTATAGTGGGGGTGTCTCACTTGCCACAGACAGGGCAGCTCCCTGTACTTGTCTATGAACAGGGGCAGGAAATTGTGGTCGTTGAACCCATCCATTTTCTCTGCAAGACACAACACAAGACAAACCCTAATGTCAGGCCAAACTCCCCTAATCTTGTTACAATATAGGCTTCCATTTCGAAGCAGTATAGGCCCAAGTTTAGATCCTACCTTCGTTAGCACGATCGGCGTCTCCGATGCTCCTTCCTCCGCTCACAGATCGTACGTAATACGCACGTGTGTTACGCTTTATACACACTGCACATGCGTATAACTCCGCCCGCCCCTGACGTTCTTTCTAGTCTATTCCCCGCCCCTTTTCGTTCGGCGCAGTGGGGGAAGAGCACATGGCGGATAGGCAGCAGGTGCGTGCTAATTGTAGCAACGAGGAGGAGGGGGAGGAGGAAAGGCCGGAGCCTGAAACGTCCCGATCCAGAAGGAGATTTAAGGACTCAAATATGTCCTTTGGGGAGATGTTGGAAATGGTGGACATCCTGAAGAAGGCCGACTATGATGGAAAGTATGGGCCTTACCCCAACCCCAATATACGAAAGACCAAGATCATGGCGAAAGTGGTCAGGAGTCTGCACCGGAATTTCGGGGTACGACGATCGAAAGATCAGCTCAGGAACCGGTGGTTGGACCTGAAATTAAGAGAACATGAGCAGTACAGAAAGATCCGGAGAGTGCTGCAAAAAAGTAAGTAGTTGTGCTGTGTTCCAATTCTTTTTGTGTTTATTACGTTCGTGCTGCTCCATGTGCTTTTAGGAACTGTTGTACAGTTTAAAATGGCAACTTTCATGTTCATGGGCACATTTTTCGTTCCAACTATAAAATACCATTAAAAAGCAAAAGAGAGGGGTAGTGGGACTTTAAATGAGGCATGGGTAGGTCTTTGAAAAAGTCTAGGATACCTTATATTAAATTAACTGTCACCACCCCTTAAGGGGCTTATAAGCTGTATAGCCATAGAGAATTGCTAATCAAAGAAATGCATAGACATCAGTTCATGAGTAATAATATAATAATAATAATATATTGCATCATAATATACAATACATAAATCATGCACATTGAGGCATAATAAAAATAGTAGTCATGTTGATAGAAACGTTGTTTATAAACGCTGTTTATAAAATAATTGATACAAGCAATCACAGTTCTAAAATGGATATACAAAAAAGGTGAACAAGGTATTCCGAATAACAATGTTAGTATGTATAAATGGTATACGATAGAATTCATAGATGGACCAAACTTGAAATGGCAACCCTGAGTGTAGACTCTACGCGTTTCATGGCGTTTAAAGCCAATCATCAGGAGTGGGATGCATCAAGAGATGACTAGAAAAATAAATAAAACAAATCAATAAATAGATCATTGGAGTCTCGATTAGAATCATGCTTACACAAGGTAAAGCAGGTATTTTAGAATATATAAATGCACATTACCTTTTGGCAACAACCCAGTACATAACCCAACAGTCCAATTGTGGAATAATGAAGGTGGCCCTGAGAGAGCTGTCTCCCCCGGGGTTGAGGCCAGGGACACACAAGGCTAACCCCCAAACCGAAAGTCTCCATGGGGGCTGGAGAATTGGAGAGGGGGTGGAGAGGAACAGCAGCCAGGGAGAGAGCCAGACAGCCAAAACACACTTCCAAAGTAGGAGGCATACATGTATGGGCCACAGATGAAGTTCTGCAATAAATGAAAGAAAAAAGGATAATGAGGAGGAGATGTGTAACAAAGAGATGGGGATGAAAAAAAAAAAGAAATATGAACAATGTTGTGAATGAAGGAAAGTAAAGTGTAAAACCAAGCTGGCACTAGAGTGTATGTCTGACACCTGCCCCAAAAATAACTGGGTGGTGAGAACCAACAAACAAAAGATATATATAAATAATGTATAGTAGCATGTTGCCAATGTATTGGTATTTAAATGAGAGGCATAGAAATAAATAAATAATGCACACCTGTATAAAGAGAAATCAAGCATGATGTGAATAGGTGTGTGATAGTGAAGAGGGGAAGAGAAACAGCCTGATTACCTGAGGTGTGGATGAAGACCCATATATCCTCTCCTCCTGAGAAAAAGTGTGGAATGAACTGCCGGCTCATCCCGACCTTTGTATCCTCAGCCTGAGGGCGTGTCCCAGCCAACGTCATGCTTGATTTCTCTTTATACAGGTGTGCATTATTTATTTATTTCTATGCCTCTCATTTAAATACCAATACATTGGCAACATGCTAGTATACATTATTTATATATATCTTTTGTTTGTTGGTTCTCACCACCCAGTTATTTTTGGGGCAGGTATCAGACATACACTCTAGTGCCAGCTTGGTTTTACACTTTACTTTCCTTCATTCACAACATTGTTACATACCTCCCAACTTTTGAACTTCAGAATGAGGGACACTTGAGGAAGGAAGTAACCTTGCATAGCTCGCTGCGGCAAATGTGGGCGTGGTCAAACTTTTGATAGTGGGAGGAGCTTAATGGGCATCATTAAACAAAACTTGGGCTTCCTTGTATCTATAAAATATGCTTTTATTATTGTTGCACAAGCAAGAGTCTCATGGATACATACATATCCCAGCACATTCATTTAAAAAAAAGGATAAAAGAATGCAGTGTTTGGAGTGCATTACGTACAAAGTGCAGGGTTGTAGGATGAGCTATATACAGAGTGCAGGGTTCTGGCATGAGCTATATACAGAGGGCAGGGTTGTAGGATGAGCTATATACAGAGTGCAGGGTTCTGGCATGAGCTATGTACAGAGTGCAGGGTTCTGGCATGAGCTATGTACAGAGTGCAGGGTTCTGGTATGAGCTGTGTACAGAGTGCAGGGTTCTGGCATGAGCTGTGTACAGAGTGCAGGATTCTGGCATGAGCTGTGTACAGAGTGCAGGGTTCTGGCATGAGCTGTGTACAGAGTGCAGGGTTCTTGCATGAGCTGTGTACAGAGTGCAGGGTTCTAGCATGAGCTGTGTGTGTACAGAGTGCAGGGTTCTGGCATGAGCTGTGTACAGAGTGCAGGGTTCTGGCATGAGCTGTGTACAGAGTGCAGGGTTCTGGCATGAGCTGTGTACAGAGTGCAGGGTTCTGGCATGAGCTGTGTACAGAGTTCAGGGTTCTGGCATGAGCTGTGTACAGAGTGCAGGGTTCTGGCATGAGCTGTGTACAGAGTGCAGGGTTCTGGCATGAGCTGTGTACAGAGTGCAGGGTTCTGGCATGAGCTGTGTACAGAGTGCAGGGTTCTGGCATGAGCTGTGTACAGAGTGCAGGGTTCTGGCATGAGCTGTGTACAGAGTGCAGGGTTCTGGCATGAGCTGTGTACAGAGTGCAGGGTTCTGGCATGAGCTGTGTACAGAGTGCAGGGTTCTGGCATGAGCTGTGTACAGAGTGCAGGGTTCTGGCGTGAGCTGCGTTCAGAGTGCAGGGTTCTGGCGTGAGCTGCGTTCAGAGTGCAGGGTTCTGGCGTGAGCTGCATTCAGAGTGCAGGGTTCTGGCGTGAGCTGCATTCAGAGTGCAGGGTTCTGGGGTGAGCTGCATTCAGAGTGCAGGGTTCTGGGGTGAGCTGCATTCAGAGTGCAGGGTTCTGGGGTGAGCTGCATTCAGAGTGCAGGGTTCTGGGGTGAGCTGCATTCAGAGTGCAGGGTTCTGGGGTGAGCTGCATTCAGAGTGCAGGGTTCTGGGGTGAGCTGCATTCAGAGTGCAGGGTTCTGGGGTGAGCTGCATTCAGAGTGCAGGGTTCTGGGGTGAGCTGCATTCAGAGTGCAGGGTTCTGGGGTGAGCTGCATTCAGAGTGCAGGGTTCTGGGGTGAGCTGCATTCAGAGTGCAGGGTTCTGGAGTGAGCTGCATGCAGAGTGCAGGGTTCTGGGTTGAGCTATGTACAGAGTGCAGGGTTCTGGGTTGAGCTATGTACAGAGAGCATGGTTCTGGGGTGAGCTATGTACAGAGTGCAGGGATCTGTGATGAGCTGTGTACAGAGTGCAGGGTTCTGACATGAGCTGTGTACAGAGTGCAGGGTTCTGGCATGAGCTGTGTACAGAGTGCAGGGTTCTGGCATGAGCTGTGTACAGAGTGCAGGGTTCTGGCATGAGCTGTGTACAGAGTGCAGGGTTCTGGCATGAGCTGTGTACAGAGTGCAGGGTTCTGGCATGAGCTGTGTACAGAGTGCAGGGTTCTGGCATGAGCTGTGTACAGAGTGCAGGGTTCTGGCGTGAGCTGCATTCAGAGTGCAGGGTTCTGGTGTGAGCTGCATTCAGAGTGCAGGGTTCTGGCGTGAGCTGCATTCAGAGTGCAGGGTTCTGGCGTGAGCTGCATTCAGAGTGCAGGGTTCTGGCGTGAGCTGCATTCAGAGTGCAGGGTTCTGGGGTGAGCTGCATTCAGAGTGCAGGGTTCTGGGGTGAGCTGCATTCAGAGTGCAGGGTTCTGGGGTGAGCTGCATTCAGAGTGCAGGGTTCTGGGGTGAGCTGCATTCAGAGTGCAGGGTTCTGAGGTGAGCTGCATTCAGAGTGCAGGGTTTTGGGGTGAGCTGCATTCAGAGTGCAGGGTTCTGGGGTGAGCTGCATTCAGAGTGCAGGGTTCTGGGGTGAGCTGCGTTCAGAATGCAGGGTTCTGGGGTGAGCTGCATTCAGAGTGCAGGGTTCTGGAGTGAGCTGCATGCAGAGTGCAGGGTTCTGGGTTGAGCTATGTACAGAGTGCAGAGTTCTGGGTTGAGCTATGTACAGAGAGCATGGTTCTGGGGTGAGCTATGTACAGAGTGCAGGGATCTGTGATGAGCTGTGTACAGAGTGCAGGGTTCTGGCATGAGCTGTGTACAGAGTGCAGGGTTCTGGCATGAGCTGTGTACAGAGTTCAGGGTTCTGGCATGAGCTGTGTACAGAGTGCAGGGTTCTGGCATGAGCTGTGTACAGAGTGCAGGGTTCTGGCATGAGCTGTGTACAGAGTGCAGGGTTCTGGCATGAGCTGTGTACAGAGTGCAGGGTTCTGGCATGAGCTGTGTACAGAGTGCAGGGTTCTGGTGTGAGCTGCATTCAGAGTGCAGGGTTCTGGCGTGAGCTGCATTCAGAGTGCAGGGTTCTGGCGTGAGCTGCATTCAGAGTGCAGGGTTCTGGGGTGAGCTGCATTCAGAGTGCAGGGTTCTGGGGTGAGCTGCATTCAGAGTGCAGGGTTCTGGGGTGAGCTGCATTCAGAGTGCAGGGTTCTGGGGTGAGCTGCATTCAGAGTGCAGGGTTCTGGGATGAGCTGCATTCAGAGTGCAGGGTTTTGGGGTGAGCTGCATTCAGAGTGCAGGGTTCTGGGGTGAGCTGCATTCAGAGTGCAGGGTTCTAGGGTGAGCTGCATTCAGAGTGCAGGGTTCTGGGGTGAGCTGCATTCAGAGTGCAGGGTTCTGGGGTGAGCTGCATTCAGAGTGCAGGGTTCTGGGGTGAGCTGCATTCATTGTGCAGGGTTCTGGAGTGAGCTGCATGCAGAGTGCAGGGTTCTGGGTTGAGCTATGTACAGAGTGCAGGGTTCTGGGTTGAGCTATGTACAGAGAGCATGGTTCTGGGGTGAGCTATGTACAGAGTGCAGGGATCTGTGATGAGCTATGTACAGGGTGCAGGGTTCTGAGATGAGATTTATACAGGGTGCAGGGTTCTGGGATGAGCTATATACAGGGTGCGGGGTTCTGAGACGAGCTATATACAGGGCACAGGGTACTGGATGAGCTGTATACAGGGTGCAGCAGAGGCGTAATTAGAACCTTCAGGGGCCCTGGTGCAAGAAACCATGAAGGGCCCCCCCGACCTCCAGCATGGGCCATTCCCTTCGAGCCCAGAGCCCTTCCCACTGATCCCATCACCCTTCATGGTCCCACAGCAGATTGGGCCCGGCCATGGGGGCAGAAGGCCAGGGCCTAGTTGCAAGTGCAACCTTTGCTGGTAGTTCCGCCAGTGGTGTCAGTGTGGACTGTGAATGGTGTCAGTCAGTAGGGCAGTGGACATGGTCAGTAGAGCAGTGGAAGTGGTCAGTATGGCAGAGAAAGTGGTCAGTATGGCAGAGAAAGTGGTCAGTAAGGTAGTGGACATGGTCAGTAGGGCAGTGGATGTGGTCAGTAGAGCAGTGGACGTGGTTAGTAGGGCAGTAGACATAATCAGTAGGGCAGTGAACAGGATCAGTAGTTTTTTTTTATTGTTGTTATTTTATTTTTGTTATTATTTTTTACCATTATATTTTATCCATTTTATTTTTTAGAGTTTTTTTACAGTTTTTGATGGGAGTTGGTGGCAGTGGAGGGCAGTATGATGGGAGGGGGTGTCAGTGGAGGGCAGTATGATGGGAGGGGTGGCAGTGGAAGGCAGTATGTTGGGGGCGGAGGCAGTGGAAGGCATTATGATGGGAGGGGAGGCAGTGGAGGGCAGTATGATGGGGTGGAGGGCAGTATGATGGGGTGGAGGGCAGTATGATGGGAGAGGAGGTAGTGGAGGGCAGTATGATGGGAGGAGGCGGTAGTGGAGGGCAGTTTAATAGGAGGGGGGGTTAGTGCAGGGCAGTATGATGGGAGGGATGGTAGTGGAGGGCAATATAATGGGAGGGGGTTTAGTGGAGGGCAGTATTATGGGAGGGGTGGTAGTGGAGGGCAGTATGATGGGAGGGGGGTTAGTGGAGGGCAGTATAATAGGAGGGATGGCAGTGGAGGGCAGTATAATTGGAGGGGGGCAGTATGATGGGTGGGGGTGGCAGTGAAAGGCAGTATAATGGGGGGGTTAGTGGAGGGCAGTATAATAGGAGGGGTGGCAGTGGAGGGCAGTATAATAGGAGGGGGGGCAGTGGAGGGCAGTATAATAGGAGGGGGGGCAGTATGATGGGATTGGGGCAGTATGATGGGAGGGGTGGTAGTAGAGGGCAGTATATGGGGGGGTAGTGGAGGGCAGTAAAATGGGAGGGGGGCAGTATAATGGGGGGGGGTAGTGGAGGGCAGTATGGGGGGACTGTACAGCATGACTGGAGAGGGGCAGTGTATGGGAGGGAGCAGAGTTACCATGAGTGTACTCAGAGTCAGGGCAGTGCAGGGAGCATTTCTCCTACCTTTATTCCAGCGCAGGAACAGCCTTCGGGGAAGACCCGGAGTCGGGGGCGGAGTCAGGGGCGGAGCCGGGGGCGGAGCTTAGGCGCGAAGAGGACTCCTCCTTTGGCTAAATGCTGGGGCTCCACTCAGGGAAGACCCGGAGTTGGGGGCGGAGTCGGGGGCGGAGTCAGGGGCGGAGCTTAGGCGCGAAAAGGACTCCTCCTTTGGCTAAATGCTGGGGCTCCACTCAGGGAAGACCCGGAGTCGGGGGCGGAGTTAGGGGCGGAGCCGGGGGCGGAGCTTAGGCGCGAAGAGGACTCCTCCTTTGGCTAAATGCTGGGGCTCCACTCTCCTCCTTGTCGTGACGTCACTGGTTGTTAGACGCCAGGCGGGCCATGCCTAGCAACCAGTTGTTTTGGCAGTGAGCCAGGCAGCGTCTGGGGGTGAAATGAAGCGGTCGCGGCCAAAACTAGTACAGCAGGCAGTGAGGGACAGCGGCAATGCGGCAATTTTTAGGGGGGCATCAGATCGGCCAGTGGGGCAATTCCGGGACATTGTATTGTCCCGGAATGAAGCTGCCCGGGACGCGGGACAGACCTCCCACAGCGGGACTTTCACGGGCAATCTGGGACGGTTGGGAGGTATGATTGTTATGCTCCCTCCATCCCACTTAGGCTTGATGGGCGGGGATGAACCACTGCTGAGATCATTGTGCCTCAGTTGGTTGTCTGCCCCGTCTATTTCTTTGGCCAAACGTGATTGCATGACGTTGGCTGGGACACGCCCCCAGGCTGAGGATACAAAGGTCGGGATGAGCCGGCAGTTCATTCCACACTTTTTATCAGGAGGAGAGGATATATGGGTCTTCATCCACACCTCAGGTAATCAGGCTGTTTCTCTTCCCCTCTTCACTATCACACACCTATTCACATCATGCTTGATTTTTCTTTATACAGGTGTGCATTATTTATTTATTTCTATGCCTCTCATTTAAATACCAATATATTGGCAACATGCTAGTATACATTATTTATATATATCTTTTGTTTGTTGGTTCTCACCACCCAGATTTTTTTGGGGCAGGTGTCAGACATACACTCTAGTGCCAGCTTGGTTTTACACTTTACTTTCCTTCATTCACAACATTGTTCATATTTCCTTTTTTTTTTTTTTTTTTGACACACTCATCCCCATCTCTTTGTTACACATCTCCTCCTCATTATCCTTTTTTCTTTCATTTATTGCAGAACTCCATCTGTGGCCCATACATGTATGCCTCCTACTTTGGAAGTGTGTTTTGGCTGTCTGGCTCTCTCCCTGGCTGCTGTTCCTCTCCACCCCCTCTCCAATTCTCCAGCCCCCATGGAGACTTTCGGTTTGGGGGTTAGCCTTGTGTGTCCCTGGCCTCAACCCCGGGGGAGACAGCTCTCTCAGGGCCACCTTCATTATTCCACAATTGGACTGTTGGGTTATGTACTGGGTTGTTGCCAAAAGGTAATGTGCATTTATATATTCTAAAATACCTGCTTTACCTTGTGTAAGCATGATTCTAATCGAGACTCCAATGATCTATTTATTGATTTGTTTTATTTATTTTTCTAGTCATCTCTTGATGCATCCCACTCCTGATGATTGGCTTTAAACGCCATGAAACGCGTAGAGTCTACACTCAGGGTTGCCATTTCAAGTTTGGTTCATCTATGAATTCTATCGTATACCATTTATACATACTAACATTGTTATTCGGAATACCCTGTTCACCTTTTTTGTATATCCATTTTAGAACTGTGATTGCTTGTATCAATTATTTTATAAACAGCGTTTATAAACAACGTTTCTATCAACATGACTACTATTTTTATTATGCCTCAATGTGCATGATTTATGTATTGTATATTATGATGCAATATATTATTATTATTATTATATTATTACTCATGAACTGATGTCTATGCATTTCTTTGATTAGCAATTCTCTATGGCTATACAGCTTATAAGCCCCTTAAGGGGTGGTGACAGTTAATTTAATATAAGGTATCCTAGACTTTTTCAAAGACCTACCCATGCCTCATTTAAAGTCCCACTACCCCTCTCTTTTGCTTTTTAATGCTCATACAGGGATGGAGACATGGTTATGGTAACTGTGGGGCCCAATCAGGTCAACTGCTTTACAATATAAAATACCATTGTTTAGCCCATATGCATTTGGCCACCATTTTGACGCCCTATACATGTCTTCAAAGAATTGGGTTGTGTAGATGGCTTTGTTACTAGAATGAAATGCAAACTAGATTCTGTGTAAGGAGAGGACACTGAGCAGCTGTTTTCACATCTGGACACTGGAGCACTAGTGTGGGACAAAAGAACACCATTTTTATTAGGGGGTCCACACAGGTGCTCCAGTGTATACTATAGGGGGGTCTCCATCTGTGAAGCTTGTACCAAACAGGTAAAGTATTGCAGGTTGACAAAGGACACTAAAAAAGCTACATCTTGGAACTCTGCTAAAATTGACAATTGTACCTCACTTCCAAGCAATGTTTCCTATTTATAGTTCTGACATTAAATATCTGTGTGCTAAGTATACTATTTTTGTTTTACATAGGGGAGAAAAGACTCGGAGGACACCCCTCATCTGAGGAGACCAGAGCCCCCCCTCTGGAAGAAGGTGAAATCCCCCCAACACAAGCTAAGCAGGAGGATGAAGACGTGGTGGAACTAGTCACCACAACAGGTCAGTGTCTGCGACCACAGGCTCAGATAAGAGATGGATGGCGGCATTTTTTTAGACCTAATTTATTTTGGGGTTCCTCTCTTTTTAGGTGATCGTGAGGTTGTGGATCCAGATCCTTTCACATCCGAAAGTGCCCAGATCCTGATCGGGGAGATCATGGGGTGTAATTTACAATTGGAAAACATCAAGAAAAACATCAATGATGTTATTCCAAAATATAAAAACATCATTGATGTTTTGGGGCGAGTTTAAAGCCCCTCCAAATCACTTTCTTCTTTTGTGTGCTACAATGTGCTAAATGTTTTTGTGATCTTTACCAAAGCCAAATTTGGAGGATGCACACAGTGTGTCAACATGTGCTATTTGCCATCACGGGAGATCAATGGACGCGTTTTGGGGGTGCAACCCCTTCCTCAATTATAAAGTAGCTGAGAGGAAGGGCTTGCTCCCCCAAAACACATCCCTTGATCCCCCGTGATGGCAGCTAGCACATGTTGACATTGTGAAATTTGTGTGCATCTTCCAAATTTGGCTTTTCCTGGAGTGATTTCACCCCATCTGAATGCAATATCAAACACAGTTCCTAAATACTCATGTCTGATATTGCCTTCAAATTCGACCAAATGTGATGTTTGTAAGTTCAAGATTTTGTGTCTTTTCTTGTTGGTTTTACACAGGCCTGTTTTCTATAAAATGGACATTTTGATTTTGGATAATGCCACCACAAATATTGTTATACAACAAACATGTTGGTTTGTTTGAAAAACCTTTGGTAAATGCACATGTGATTGTGCAGGTATTAAAAAGATTGTTAATCAAGAATGTGTGGATTATTGTCTCAACGCTACAACACTTTTGGGGTGATGTAATTGTTGTTTTATGAGAAAATGGGGATTATTTGCTAAGGGCAAATCCACTTTGCACTACAAGTGCAGTTTCAGTGCAGTTGCAAGTGCACTTGTAGTGAAATGTGTTTTTGCATTTAGTAAATAACAGCCAACAGTGCTTTGTATAAGGTTACACAATCACGCCATTTCCTGCACTCAAAACATTTCTGTCAGGGTCAGCTAAAACAAACACAAGCAGTAAATGTCCACCAAGAATTTTTTTGTTTTTTTTATTATAAAAAGACTTCACAGATTGTCTGGCATATTGATAGCCCCCCTACCTGCAAAGAACTCCAGGTAGCGTAACCGGACATCACGGGCACTCAGGGAGGGCAAGCCAGGACGGCCACTTTCAAGCGCCGTCAGTGTGGTTTGATGTATGATTCCGGCCTCAGGCCCAACTGAGCCAGCATAGTTGGCCGAATTTTTCCTTAAAAAGTTATGGAGAACACAGCACGCAAGTATAATATGGTTCAGTTTATACTCCGCCATATGGATGGGTGTCATAAATAGGCGGAACCGGCTGGCCAGGATTCCAAATGTGTTCTCCACCACTCTTCGGGCTCTGGCCAGCCGGTAATTAAAAACCCTCTGTTCCGGGTTGAGGGTCCTCATTGGGAATGGCCGCATCAGGTGGTCTCCCAGCGCAAATGCTTCATCAGCAACGAACACAAATGGGAGTCCTTCAACATTGTCCTCTGGAGCTGGCAAGTCCAAGCTGCCATTCTGGAGACACCTGTAGAACTCCGTCTGGGCGATGACTCCACCATCGGACATCCGGCCATTCTTCCCCACGTCCACATACAAGAAGTCGTAATTAGCCGACACCACCGCCAACATCACTATACTATTGAACCCCTTGTAATTATAATAGTACGACCCCGAGTTGAGTGTTGGGACGATGTGGACATGTTTCCCATCAATTGCCCCTCCACAGTTAGGAAAGTCCCACCGCTGGGCAAAGTGGGAGGCCACAGTCTGCCATTCCTGTGGCGTGGAAGGAAACTGTTGAGGAAAAAACAATAAACATTACTATTTTTACTCTGAAACATGGCAAGCAGATTAGACACAAACATTATGGGGCAACCTCCAGATAGCATTTATTAAGGGGAATTTAACAACGCCAAAGTATAAGGTACACCTATCATATTCCCCCTCCCCCCTCTCATGGCCCATTTGTAACATTATAGGGGGTGTGTGGAAATCTTGGACAGGTAACCATCTTCACTTCATTGAGAGATGAATGCCTAAATACAGGGTATTACTTGGAACAGCCCCTCCTTAGTTACACTATTGGCAGACCACTGGACAGGTAAGAAGTGTCATAATACAAAGATATAAATACACACTGTACACATTTGAGGACATTTGGACATTCTGCTATTACCTGTCAAGATAATAATAGGATACAAAAACTTTAAACAGTACCATTTGAAAGTATACAGGCAGGCCCGTGCACTACATGCTTTGGGGAATTCATCCATAAATCTGACCAGTAAAGAGATGGGTATAGTGTGTATGGGTTTGGCAAAGTCAGCAGATAGATGATTGAGGATAGATAGAGAATTGGGATCAGCTGACTTAGCAGTTGGGGGAGGGAGGGTTACTAAAAATTATTTGGGGACACCACAAAAAAAAGCCTCTGGCACTCTGCCTGAATTTAAATCAAAAATAACATTTCCAAACATTTTAGGGGGTGTTTTGGGTAAAGCACTACTATGGAGCTGATAAAATACATTGTTAAGTGACTACATGAGGTGAATATAGGGCAGGAGACACCATGCTGGGGAGGTTATTGAAGGGCAAATATGTATGAAGGACCTAAAATAATAATTACATAAAAATCCAGCATGCATGAGGACAAAGGGGACATTCACAGCATATTACAATCATGGTAATTAGGGAATGAGGAAAGAAATACAATATATTAGCAAACATTCAATACAATAAAATGTGACATTAAAGGATAAAAATCTTACCTTCATATACTCCTTCTGCAGGACCTGGATGATGGCAGAACAGGTCTCTGGGATAATGATCCCCAGAGCCTGGGGGGAGATGCCTGTCGAGAACTTGAGGTCCTGCAGGCTTCTCCCTGTCGCCAAATACCGCAGGGTAGCGACCAACCTCTGCTCTGGAGTGATGGCTTGCCTCATGCAGGTATCCTGCCTGCTGATATAGGGGGTCAGCGAAGCCAACAAACGGTGAAACACGGGGTCCGTCATCCTGAGAAAGTTCCTGAAATCATCAGGATTATTCTCACGGATCTCACGGAGCAAAGGCATATGAGAGAACTGGTCACGCTGAAGCAACCAATTCTTGGTCCATGAACTCCTCCCCACCCTGTTCATGGACTGGACTTGTGTCAAGGTCAGGACCCCAACACCAAGCCCCCGCACAGCACGAACTCTACGAGGAGTACGCATACGAAACATGGCTAGAAAACGGTCGGCTGCTCAGAACGAAGTAACAGAACGCACTGAAGAACAGCAAGGCCTGTGAAGAGCGACCTGAAAAACAGTAACGAACGAACAAGAATACAATGACTACCTAAAGTCACACGGAACTTGCTGCACGCACTGAAGAGCAGATACAAACCCACAAGCACAAACTGAACGGCAGAAAACGATCTGAAAGCCACGAGTCTGAAAAAGCGCGAATCGTCTCTCACCAAACTTTTACTAACACGAGATTAGCAAAAGGAGCCCAAAGGGTGCCGCGCTTGGTTCTGAACCGGCCTTTTCTAGTCTCGTCGTACGTGGTGTACGTGACCGCGTGGTTGGCGATCGGAAATTCCGACAACTTTGTGCGACCGCGTGTAGACAAAAAAAGTTTGAGCCAACATCCATCGGAAAAAATCCTAGGATTTTGTTGTCGGAATGTCCGAACAAAGTCTGACCGTGTGTACGCCCTATAAGGATGGGCCAAAGTAAGATTTTAATTGGCTAGTTGGACTATTTTTGTCCATCTATGTATTATGATATCTGGATTATAATGATGATATTATTATAAACTTACTTGCCTTTTACATGCTCGAGGAAGAATTTTGTACAGCTAACCAAGCTAACCATTTCATGTATGGCAAAATTTAGAGATATACAGGCAGTTTTTAATCTCAGAGATTAAAATCAACACCCAAATATGTAGACAAAATAGAAAAATAGCCGGAAACTCCAATCCATAAGAAAAATCTATTGGCACATGTAGGAAAACAAAAAAGCAGACGCGTTTCGGCCAAAGAGCCTGGGTCACTGCATGCACTGTACTGGATATTCTCTTTTCATTTTGGTTCATTTTGTTTGTTTCACAGTAATAAAAAAAAAAATGCAAATACAGTAACATTTAAAAAAAAAAAAAAAGAGGCCCTACAGAAAAATGAAGAATGTATTTTTTTTCCCTTAATGGTTTGTATATTTTAAAGTATTGTTATATAGAAAGAAATCAAATTATAAAATACAGAAGTAATAAAGAAAAACACAAATACATTCTCTTCTACGTTATTCTTATACTGTGTATTTTATTTTTTATATTTTATATTAAAAAATCAAATAATAAAACACATGAAAATAAACAAGGCCTCTGTGTTTACAAGTAACAGGGGGAGCGGAGGGTGATAGCTGGAGGGGGCAGAATGGAGTTGCGCCACGTTCCCGGATGTAAAACTGGACACACATGACAAGTTTGACATACACTATATTGTTAAAAGTATTGGGACACCTGCCTTTACACGCACATAAACTTTAATGGCATCCCAGTCTTAGTCCGTAGGGTTCAATATTGAGTTGGCCCACCCTTTGCAACTATAACAGCTTCAACTCTTTTAGGTAGGCTGTCCACAAGGTTTAGGAGTGTGTCTATGGGAATGTTTGACCATTCTTCCAGAAGTGAATTTGTGAGGTCAGGCACTGATGTTGGACGAGAAGACCTGGTTCACAGTCTCCGCTCTAATTCAACCCAAAGGTGTTCTTGAGGTCAGGACTCTGTGCAGGCCAGTCAAGTTCTTCCACCCCAAACTCGCTCATCCATGTCTTTATAGACCTTGCTTTGTGCACTGGTGCGAAGTCATGATGGAACAGGAAGGGGCCATCCCCAAACTGTTCCCACAAAGTTGGGAGCATGATAATGTCCAAAATATCTTGGTATGCCGATGCCTTAAGAGTTTCCTTCACTGGAACTAAAGGGCCAAACCCAAACCCCTGAAAGATAACCCCACCCCATAATCCCCCCTCCACCAAATGATTTGGACCAATGCACAAAGCGAGGTTCATAAAGACATGGATGAGCGAGTTTGGGGTGGAGGATCTAAAACTGGGATGCCATTAAAGTTCATGTGCCTGTAAAGGGAGGCGTCCCAATACTTTTGGTGATATAGCATATATACCCTAGACAGTTTACCAAGCCAGAGGAGTGAATGTTGCTGTTTACCTGGCTGCTGTGGCACTTATCTGGGAGAAGTACCTGGGACAAAGTCAGCAGCCCTTGCGGGGATGAGCGCTACATTTAGTTTTGGATTACAATTTTAAAAAGTTTAACCAAACCCTTCTAACCTTTATTTACAGCCAAATATGACACCATTTTATACTGTAATTGGATCTGCAGTTGCCATGGTTCTGCACATGTGACCAGCTATGACACCGGCCATTCGAGGGATTGAAAGTTTAGCGGAAAGCTGACTGGCAGCACTGTGATCATTACCACCAGAGGCATGACTTGAATGTGGCCTACTTGGGGAACAGTCACATTGGTGGGTTTAATTGCATTTTAGACCTCCGTAATATCACTTTCCACTTATCACTTTTTCACCGAAATGGCAACATTTCGGCAATTTTCTTCCAGTTCTCCAAAATTTTGGCAAATCAAAAACAGTTTGTTTCCTTCCTCCTCAGATATGAGTAGAATCACGTGTGGCTAAATCTGTATGACCTCCATGTCTGGCACCCATCTGGGTTGTGGAAGTGAAATGGAGAGCGTTGTACTCTGAGGATGGGCAATACAGGAAGAGAGAATCTTCTTTTAGCTCAGATATTTCCACACTTTTCAGTACAAGGGCCTTAGCGTATATTTTACAAATAGTCATAGGCCAAAACAAAATCAGGTTTATAAATGCAAAACTCAAACTGAAATTAATTAATAAATGTGATCTGGAGGTCTTTTTTTTAATATTATATTTTTTTTATAAGAAAAGATTGAGAGCAACGAAAAAACTTCAACTTCAAAAGCAAAGAAATTCCAAATAAACTTGAAGCCTCCCTTACATCAGAGTCCCCATCTAAGTTCCCCTTACATCTGAGTCCTACTTACAACAGGGTCCCCATCAGAGTTCACCCTTACATTAGGTCCCCATCAGAGTTCCCCCTTACATCAGGGTCCCCATCAGGGCCTCCCTTACATCAGGGTCCCCATTAGAGCCTCACTTACATCAGGGTCCCCATCAGAGTTCACCCTTACATTAGGTCTCCATTAGAGTTCCGCCATACATCAGGGTCCCCATCAGGGCCTCCCTTACATCAGGGTCCCCATTAGAGCCCCACTTACATCAGGGTCCCCATTAGAGCCCTCCCCTTAAATCAGGGTCCCCATCAGGGCCTCCCTTATATCAGGGTCCCCATTAGAGCCCCACTTACATCAGGGTCCCCATCAGAGCCCTCCCCTTAAATCAGGGTCCCCATCAGAGCCCCCTTACATCAGGGTCCCCATCAGAGCCCCCCTTACATCAGGGTCCCCATTAGAGCCCCACTTACATCAGCGTCTCCATCAGAGTTCCCCCTTACATTAGGTCCCCATCAGAGTTCCCCATTACATCAGGGTCCCCATCAGGGCCTCCCTCACATCAGGGTCCCCATTAGAGCCCCACTTACATCAGGGTCCCCATTAGAGCCCTCCCCTAAATCAGGGTCCCCATCAGGGCCTCCCTTACATCAGGGTCCCCATTAGAGCCCCACTTACATCAGGGTCCCCATCAGAGCCCTCCCCTTAAATCAGGGTCCCCATCAGAGCCCCCCTTACATCAGGGTCCCCATCAGAGCCCCCCTTACATCAGGGTCCCCATTAGAGCCCCACTTACATCAGCATCCCCATCAGAGTTCCCCCTTACATTAGGTCCCCATCAGAGTTCCCCTTACATCAGGGTCCCCATCAGGGCCTCCCTTACATCAGGTACCCCATTAGAGCCCCACTTACATCAACATCCCCATCAGAGTTCCCCCTTACATTAGGTCCCCATCAGAGTTCCCCTTACATCAGGGTCCCCATCAGAGCCCCCCTTACATCAGGGTCCCCAGCAGAGCCCCCCTTACATCAGGTCCCTATCAGAGCCCTCCCCTTATATCAGGGTCCCCATCAGCGCCCCCATTACATCTGTCTTCCATCAGAGGGACAGATAAAACCTTTTAGCAGGCCTTATTTGGCACGCAAGCCATATTTTAAAGACCCCTGATTTAACTAAAATCAGTGCCCCCCAAAAAAGTAAAAGTCAGCAGCTATAAATACTGTAGCTGTTGACTTTTAATAAAAGGATACTTACCTGTCCAGGGTTCCAGCACCATCCTCCCCCGCAAGGGTTGTTTGCGGGTCCCCGGTACCAGCATGTTTACTAGAGGATGCCGGCTGTGACTCCTTGCGGCTTCACAACCAGCTTCCAACTGTGCATGCACCATGCTTTGTGAATGGTCCCACAGCCTTCTGGGACCTGTGACGTGTCCCAGGAGGCTGCAGGCAAAGGGGGGGGGGGGGGCAACTTCCACTCGGTTTGCCTAGGCAAAGGTGGAGTTGGGTCCCTGTCAAAAACCCCCCTCCAAAAAAAAAATATACATGTCCAAAAGTGGGAAAGGAGGCGGAAAGTCAGGACTTCCCCTTTTCGGGTGAAATTCCGCTTTAATGGTAAAAGCAAAACTGTGACCACCATGAATACCAATAAATAAATAATTACATCATTATCTTCATTTTAGACCCATTGCACCAGATAATGATTTATTGTTCCAGGTAGATTACACAATTTTGAATGTTTTTATTTGAACAAAAACGAAGAATAAACAGGTAGTATGCAGCATTTTCCTCCTCCTGACATCATTGGCTGGCATCTACATCAAATTAAATAATAATAATAATAAGTTTTAAATTTGCTGATGTCAGCGTTTTCTTGGACGTTCTTCCTCTTCTCTACCCCTTGCTGTGGAAGTAGATGAAGCATACAAAAGCAGCTAATACAAATACAGAGATCACCAGTCGTATTATATTCTGCACCTTGTAATCTAGGGAGATAATCAGATGGTACATAGTTACAATGAGACATGAATCCTGAATAGAAATGATCTTCACTCTTTGACGTTGATTCACTAATGCAGTAGAGTCTGTTGACCTTGAAGAGTCATTTAACCCTTGCACAGAGGAGGCAAGTATAACATGTTTGTTATTTAAAAAAACAAAGATTTAAGCTTTATATTCAAAATAAGCATCCTTAACACAGAATGTTATCTCTAGCACACCCTGCTGGAGAACACTAAGATAGCATGCTTTAAGTGACAGTGACCCCCTGACATGCCACATTTGGCATGTCATTTTTTTGGGGGGGGAGGGGAGCAGATACCCTCTTTTTAGAGGCACCCAGCTCCCACTTCCTCACAGAGCTCTGCGGCGCCGGAAGAAAATTCACCTCTCCCTCCATGGAATCTTTTGGGACACGTCACAGGTCCCGGAAGATTGCCCTCCCAATCAAAGCGCACAGTGCGGTTCGTGCGTGTGCAGTGCGTGCCCGGCTGTGAAGCCACAGTCAGAATGCAGGCGCTGTGGAGAGGAGGGGGAGAGGAGCGGGGCTTCATTACAGCTATTTGCTAAAATCATTTAAGTTAATTTTTTTCCTCATTAATGTACACACAGCACCCCATATTGACAGAAAAACACAGAATTGTTGACATTTTTACAGATTTATTAAAAAAGAAAAACTGAAATATCACATGGTCCTAAGTATTCAGACCCTTTGCTGTGACACTCATATATTTAACTCAGGTGCTGTCCATTTCTTCTGATCATCCTTGAGATGGTTCTACACCTTCATTTGAGTCCAGCTGTGTTTGATTATACTGATTGGACTTGATTAGGAAAGCCACACACCTGTCTATATAAGACCTTACAGCTCACAGTGCATGTCAGAGCAAATGAGAATCATGAGGTCAAAGGAACTGCCTGAAGAGCTCAGAGACAGAATTGTGGCAAGGCACAGATCTGGCCAAGGTTACAAAAAAATTTCTGCTGCACTTAAGGTTCCTAAGAGCACAGTGGCCTCCATAATCCTTTATTGGAAGACGTTTGGGACGACCAGAACCCTTCCCAGAGCTGGCCGTCTGGCCAAACTGAACTATCGGGGGAGAAGAGCCTTGGTGAGAGAGGTAAAGAAGAACCCAAAGATCACTGTGGCTGAGCTCCAGAGATGCAGTCGGGAGATGGGAGAAAGTTGTAGAAAGTCAACCATCACTGCAGCCCTCCACCAGTCGGGGCTTTATGGCAGAGTGGCCAGACGGAAGCCTCTCCTCAGTGCAAGGCACATGAAAGCCCGCATGGAGTTT
Source organism: Lithobates septentrionalis (assembly GCA_037952835.1). Classification (NCBI taxonomy): domain Eukaryota; kingdom Metazoa; phylum Chordata; class Amphibia; order Anura; family Ranidae; genus Lithobates; species Lithobates septentrionalis. Next base: position 76,143 of record JBBDGP010001106.1, on the reverse strand, counting down.
GCTAAAAATCACGTGAAGGACTCCAAGATGGTGAGAAATAAGATTCTCTGGTCTGATGAGACCAAGATAGAACTTTTTGGCCTTAATTCTAAGCGGTATGTGTGGAGAAAACCAGGCACTGCTCATCACCTGTCCAATACAGTCCCAACAGTGAAGCATGGTGGTGGCAGCATCATGCTGTGGGGGTGTTTTTCAGCTGCAGGGACAGGACGACTGGTTGCAATCGAGGGAAAGATGAATGCGGCAAAGTACAGGGATATCCTGGACTAAAACCTTCTCCAGAGTGCTCAGGACCTCAGACTGGCCGAAGGTTTACCTTCCAACAAGACAATGACCCTAAGCACACAGCTAAAATAACGAAGGAGTAGCTTCACAACAACTCTGTGACTGTTCTTGAATGGCCCAGCCAGAGCCCTGACTTAAACCCAATTGAGCATCTCTGGAGAGACCTAAAAATGGCTCCACCAACGTTTACCATCCAACCTGAGAGAACTGGAGAGGATCTGCAAGGTGGAATGGCAGAGGATCCCCAAATCCAGGTGTGAAAAACTTGTTGCATCTTTCCAGAAAAGACTCATGGCTGTATTAGATCAAAAGGGTTCTTCTACTAAATACTGAGCAAAGGGTCTGAATACTTAGGACCATGTGATATTTCAGTTTTTCTTTTTTAATAAATCTGCAAAAATGTCAACAATTCTGTGTTTTTCTGTCAATATGGGGTGCTGTGTGTACATTAATGAGGAAAAAAAATTAACTTAAATGATTTTAGCAAATGGCTGCAATACTTCAAAGAGTGAAACATTTAAGGGGGTCTGAATACTTTCCGTCCCCGTTGTATGTATAAATAATATATATATATATATATATATATATATATATATATATATATATATATATATATATATTGCTGCTGCAGGCTGTGTACCATCTTCTTCTGTGATGTCATCCAGGGGCTGGCTGTCTCTTCCGGCTTCTTACCACCAGCCCCCTGATGATGTGCATGCGCCACAATGATCACCAGGGAGCCAGCTGCAGGCACCAGGGAAAGACAACTGATGACGTGCCATGGCTCATATGGGGGGCCTTGAGGTTTCTTCAGGGGTGCTTTGGCCTAAAAATTGCCCAAACATTGTGTACAAGCCAGCGTGTGAATGAAGCATAACTTTTTAGTTACACTAATGCCGCGTACACACGGGCGGACTTTTCGATGGACTAGGTCCAGTGGACTTTTCGACGGACTTTCTGATGGACTTTGGAATGAACGCACTTGCCTACACACGATCAACCAAAGTCCAACGGATTCGTACGTGATGACGTATGACCGGACTAAAATAAGGAAGTTCACAGCCAGTAGCCAATAGCTGCTCTAGCGTCGGTATTTGTCTGTCGGACTAGCATACAGACGAGCGGACTTTTCGACCAGACTCGAGTCCGTCGGAAAGGTTTGAAGCATGTTTCATTTCTAGGTCCGTCGAACTTTTGGGGAAAGAAAGTCCATACACGATCGAATTATCAGACGGAGTCCGGTCCGCCGGACCAAGTCTGTCGTAAAGTCTGCTCGTGTGTACGTGGCATAAGTCACATGTGCACCATTAAAACCTTTTAGCTGTTGCTGTCCTAGCGATCAGTGGCATCATCAGTTGATAAGGAGGATTTCAGTCGCCTGCATAGCATCCTTGTTTGTCCCTCCCCTGCCCCTCTCTATCAGTGTTGGGGGTTACATTAGGCATGTGCATTTCGTTTCGTTCCGAATCGAAATTCGGACGAATTTTTCATTATTCGGAAATTCGGATGCATCCGAATTTCCGAATTACAAAAGTAAAGAATTTAAACGAATCCGAAAAAAAAACGAACGAATTCGAAAACATATTCGAATCGAATTTGAAAACATATTCGAATCGAATTCGAAAACATATTCGAATCGAATTGGAAAACATATTCGAATCGAATTGGAAAACATATTCGAATCAAATTCGAAAACATAATCGAATTCGAATCGAATTCGAAAACATATTCGAATTGAATTCGAAAAAAATAGAAAACGTTTTTCTAAAAAAAACAATAAGATAGAATATAAAATAATAAAGCAATAGAATATATATATATATATATATATATATATATATATATATATATATATATATATATATATATATATATATATATATATTTTTTTTTTTTTTTTTTTTTTTTTATTCTCTTCTATTGTTTTTTTATGCTTTTCTTTTCTATTATTTTATATTCTATAATAGTCTTTTCAAATTCATTCTATACAAAATTCGAATTTCGGAACATGGCTTCTGAAGTTTAAATTTCGTATAGAATGAATTCGAATTTGAATAGAAAAGATTAGAACAGAAAATAATAGAAAAGATTAGACTAGAAAAACAATAGAACAGAATAGAAGAAAATATAATATATATATATTATATTTTCTTCTATTCTGTTCTATTGTTTTTCCAGTCTATTCTTTTCTATTACTTTCTATTCTATTCTAATCTTTTATATTCAAATTTGATTTCGGTCTATATGAAATTCGAATTTTGGAAGATGTTTTATATATATATATATATATATATATATATATATAAAAATAATTTTTCTCTATTCTGTTTCATTGTTTTTCTATGCTATTCTTTTCTATTCTATTCTAAACTTTTCTATTCGAATTTGAATTCATTCTATACGAAATTCGAATTTCGGAAGATGGCTTCTGAAAGTGGAATTTCGTATTGAATGAATTCGAATTTGAATAGAAAAGATTAGAATAGAAAATAATAGACTAGACAAACAATAGAACAGAACAGAATAAAATATAATATATATATTTTATTCTATTCTGTTCTATTTTTTCTATGCTGGTCTATTGTTTTTCTATTCTTTTCTATTATTTTCTATTTTATTCTAATCTTTTCTATTTGAATGCGAAATCATTCTATACGAAATTTGAATTTCTGAAAATGGTTATACAGAAACAGAATGAAATAGAATGAAATCGAATTCTAATAGAAAAGACTAGAAAAGAAAAACAATAGAACAGAATAGAAAAAAATTATATATATATATATATATATATATATATATATATATATATATATATATATATATATATATATATATATATATATATATATATATATATATATATATATATATATATATATATATATAAAAAACCATCTTCCGAAATTGGAATTTGGTACAGAATGAATTCAAATAGAAAAGATTAGAATAGAACAGGAAATAATATAAAAGAATAGCATAGAAAAACAATAGAACAGAATAAAAAAAATATAAAATATTCTATTCTAATCTTTTCTATTCAAATTCATTCTGTACCAAATTCCAATTTCGGAAGATGGTTTTATATATATATATATATATATATATATATATATATATATATATATATATTATATATATATATATATATATATACATATACATACATACATATATATATATATATAAAATATTTCTTTCTATTCTGTTCTACTGTTCTATTGTTTTTCTATTCTATTCTTTTCTATTAGAATTTGATTTCATTCTATTTCTATATAACCATTTTCCGAAACTCGAATTTTGTATAGAATGAATTTGAATTCAAATAGAAAAGATCAGAATATAATAGGAAATAATAGAAAAACAATAGAACAGAATAGAAAAAATATAATTTATATATATATATATATATATATATATATATATATATATATATATATATATATAATTAGGGTTGTCCCGATACCGATACTAGTATCGGTATCGGCACCGATACCGAGCATTTGCCCAAGTACTTGTACTCGGGCAAATGCTCCCGATGCTTCCCCCGATACCTTGACAGTCAGCAGTGATCGGCGCGTGGGGGAGTTACAAGCTTCTCCCCCCGCGGCTTTCAGCTGCTTTAGTGACATACAGCGGTGATCGGTGCTTGGAACTCCCCCACACACATCACCGCTGACTGTCACCTCATCCCCCTTAGTCCCCCTCCATTCCAATGTCCCCCTCCGCTGTCCTGCTCCGTTGCATTGTCCCCCTCCGCTGTCCCCCTCCGCTATCCTCCGCCGCTGCATTGTCCCCCTCCGCTGTCCTCCTCCGTTGCATTGTCCCCCTCCGCTGTCCCCCTCCGCTGTCCTCCGCCGCTGCATTGTCCCCCTCCGCTGTCCTCCTCCGTTGCATTGTCCCCCTCCGCTGTCCTGCTCCGCTGCATTGTCCCCCTCCGCTGTCCTCCGCTGTCCTCCTCCGCTGCATTGTCCCCCTCCACTGTCCTGCTCCGCTGCATTGTCCCCCTCCGCTGTCCTCCGCTGTCCTCCTCCGCTGCATTGTCCTCCGCTGTCCTCCGCTGTCCTCCTCCGCTGCATTGTCCTCCGCTGTCCTCCGCTGTCCTCCTCCGCTGCATTGTCCCCCTCCGCTGTCCTCCTCCGTTGCATTGTCCCCCTCCGCTGTCCTGCTCCGCTGCATTGTCCCCCTCCGCTGTCCTCCGCTGTCCTCCTCCGCTGCATTGTCCTCCGCTGTCCTCCGCTGTCCTCCTCCGCTGCATTGTCCCCCTCCGCTGTCCTGCTCCGCTGTCCTCCGCTGCATTGTCCTCCGCTGTCCTCCTCCGCTGCATTGTCCCCCTCCGCTGTCCTGCTCCGCTGCATTGTCCCCCTCCGCTGTCCTCCGCTGTCCTCCTCCGCTGCATTGTCCCCCTCCACTGTCCTGCTCCGCTGCATTGTCCCCCTCCGCTGTCCTCCGCTGTCCTCCTCCGCTGCATTGTCCTCCGCTGTCCTTCGCTGTCCTCCTCTGCTGCATTGTCCTCCGCTGTCCTGCTCCGCTGCATTGTCCCCCTCCGCTGTCCTCCGCTGTCCTCCTCCACACTGCATTGTCCCCCTCCGCTGTCCTGCTCCGCTGCATTGTCCCCCTCCGCTGTCCTCCGCTGTCCTCCGCTGTCCTCCTCCGCTGCATTGTCCTCCGCTGTCCTCCTCCACTGCATTGTCCCCCTCCGCTGTCCTCCTCCACTGCATTGTCCCCCTCCGCTGTCCTCCTCCGCTGCATTGTCCCCCTCCGCTGTCCTGCTCCGTTGCATTGTCCCCCTCCGCTGTCCTCCGCTGTCCTCCTCCACTGCATTGTCCCCCTCCGCTGTCCTTCTTCTTTGCTGTGTCCCCCTCCGCTGTCCCCATCCGTTCCGGCTTTCCGCTGTCCCCCTCTCTCTTCCTCTGTCCCCTCCGTTCTGCTGTCTCTCTCCGCTGTGTGAATGGACAGAGTCAGCTGACTCTGTCCATTCACATAACTGAAACATTGTAATCTCCTGTGATTACGATGTGTCAGTTTATGGATGGAGAGGAGCCGCTGTCTTCTCTCCATTCATTCTCAGTGCAGCTGAGGCTGCAGAGAAAGGGACTGGGGAATCTCTATCCTCGGTCTCTTTCTCTGTCTCAAGGGGGAGATATCAGAGGTCTGTTAAGACCCCTGATATCTCACCAAAGCCCCCCAACAGGGCTGATTAAAAAAAAAACGCACACACACAAAGTGCAATAAAGAATAAAAAAAAAAAAAAATTGTAAAAAATAATAAGTGTAAATAAAAAAAAAAACATAAAAAAAAACACACACACAGGCACCGTTCACTCACCGACACCCCCCCCCCCCCCCCCCCCCTAAAAAAAAAAAACAAAAAAAAAAAACACTGTCACGTGACATTAAAAAAAAGTATCGGTAATCTGTATCGGCGAGTACTTGAAAAAAAGTATCGGTACTTGTACTCGGTCCTAAAAAAGTGGTATCAGGACAACCCTAATATATATATATATGTATATGTATATATATATATATATATATATATATACATATATATATATAAAACCATCTTCCGAAATTCGAATTTCGTATAAAATTAATTTGAATTTGAATAGAAAAGATTAAAATAGAGTAGAAAGAATAGACTAGAAAAACAATAGAACAGAATAGAATAAGATATAATATATATATTGTATTTTATTCAGATCTGTTCTATTGTTTTTCTAGTCTATTCTTTTCTATTATATTCTATTCAAATTCGAATTCATTCTATACAAAATTTGAATTTCAGAAGCCATCTTCCGAAATTCGAATTTCATATAGAATGAATTCAAATTCGAATAGAAAAGTTTAGAATAGAATAAAAAAGAATAGCATAGAAAAACAATGAAACAGAATAGAAAAAAATATAATATATATTATATTTTATTCTCTTCTGTTCTATTGTTTTTCTAGTCTATTCTATTTCTATTATTTTCTATTCTAACCTTTTCTATTCAAATTCGAATTCATTCTATACAAAATTCTAATTTTAGAAGCCATCTTCCGAAATTTTAATTTCGCATAGAATTAATTCAAATTCGAATAGAAAAGTTTAGAATAGAATAGAAAAGAATAGCATTGAAAAACAATGGAACAGAATAGAAAAAAAATATAATATATATATATATATATATATATAACCATCTTCCAAAATTGGAATTTGGTACAGAATGAATTCGAAAAGAAAAGATTAGAATACAATATATTATATTTTTTTCTATTCTGTTCTATTGTTTTTCTATGCTATTCTTTTATACTTTCTATTCTATGCTAATCTTTTCTATTGGAATTCGATTTCATTCTATACGAATTTCAAATTTCGCAAAATGGTTATATATAGTTTACTTTTTCAAATTCAGTTAATGTTTTTTTCGAATGCGGTAGAATTTTTTCTAATTTTATCGTTTTTTTCGAACGTGGTAGAATTTTTTCGAATTTGACAGTTTTTTTCGAATGTGGTAGAATTTTTTCGAATTTGACAGTTTTTTTCCAATGTGGTAGAATTTTTTCGAATTTTTTTTTTTGTAAATTATTTTTATTAGGTTTTCAATGTAAGTACCGAACAAAACAGAGCCTATTGGGCATACCCAGGCTCGATCAACAACTACATAAAAAAAAAAAAAAAAAAAAAAAACACATAGAGTCTATATCTATATTCCTAACTAAACCATTGTACGCTCAACCACCTTGCGACTGTTTAAAGTAGTCTTCCAATTCATGTGTACACTGCCATACCCACTATATTCATTTATGTAATGAGATGTGCAATATAATAACAACCTGTTCAATTCCCCCCCTTCCCATACCTATCGACTGAAAAGCCCAGGGACTTTTATGCGATCAGGAACGCCATTTGAGCCCTTCCCGGTTACTCAATAGAATGTACTAATCATCAATCGAGTCTGAATTAGTAGACCGGGATTCCGTCCAAATATCCCATATTTTGTGGAATTTTTTTTCACAACCACGTGACAGGTAAGTAGCTTTGTACAATGGTAGGGCCGCATTCACCAACCTCTTCCAGAAATTTATTGAAGGTGCACATGAGGCCTTCCATCTGAGTACTATAGATTTACGGGCATAGTAAAGTAATAATCCTAGCAGGGTTCTGATTGCCCGGCGTGGGGCCAGTGGCTTAACGAGTCCCAGCAGACATACCTCTACAGACAATGGCACAGGAACAGTGGTGACAGTCAAAATAACTTTGGTTACCTCAACCCAAAAAATTTCAATCTGAGGACAATTCCAAAAAATATGAATGAAATCCGCTGAGGCTGAGTTACACCTCCAGCAAGAGGCAGGAACAGATGGATAGATTCTATGTAAGCGTTCAGGCGTGTAATATACCTTATGTATTATTTTAAATTGGACCAATCTATCTCTGGCTGATACTAGCTGTGAGAATGGGTATTCCCACATTTCTTCCCAATCTTCTGTGTCCAATGCAGGGAAGTCTACCTCCCACTTTGCCTTAAGGTTTTCTAGTCCCATGTGTACGTTAGGGAGTAGTGCCTTATATATGGAAGATAAAGGTTTAGACAGAGCTTCATCTCTGAGCAGAGACTCTAGATTCGAAGTGTAAAAGGCCACGGAAGCATTTGCAGAATTTTTTCGAATTTGATAGTTTTTTTCGAATGTGGTAGAATTTTTTCGAATTTGACAGTTTTTTTTCAATGTGGTAGAATTTTTTCGAATTTGATAGTTTTTTTTCGAATGTGGTAGAATTTTTTCGAATTTGAGTTTTTTTCCAATGTGGTAGAATTTTTTCGAATTTGATAGTTTTTTTTCGAATGTGGTAGAATTTTTTTGAATTTGACAGTTTTTTTCGAATGTGGTAGAATTTTTTTGAATTTGACAGTTTTTTTCGAATGTAGTAGAATTTTTTCGAATTGTAACGAATGCAACGAATTTAACTAAACGAATTTAGTTAAATAACTAATCGAAACGAAACGAAACTAAACGAATTTTTTCATCCTGCACATGTCTAGGTTACATTAGCTAGAGTGATTGAGAAAACTGAGGGAGAAGAGAAACATTGGAATACTAGTCAGTACCAGTTTTCAAAAGTATATTTGCATTGGAAGAATAATTCAATTCTAATGTTGGGTGTCCTACATGGATTTATGGATGTTGCTGCATTATGTAAACCTATTAGAATATTTTTTTATATTTTAGAATTGGGTGCCTTGAGACGGTCCATCATTTTTAAAGTGTGCCATGACTGAAAAAAGGTTGAGAAAAACTGCAGTGGAGTACCCGAGGCCTCCTGGGATGTATGCTCTGGATATACCAGGAGGCTGCTGTGACATCATTTAATAAAATGTTTGATTTTGAGAGAGGAGGGGGGTAGGGGCGAGAGGACATGAAGTGGGTGGGTGAAGTACCACTTTAAGTCATAAGTCATGTTATCTACATAACTTTACCCCATAAAAGACTTTCAACTCATCAAATAATATAGAGCTGAGATATTTTGTCCCACATGGTGATGTGAAGATAATAAAGATGATTGTTGTGGCTTCACGCAGGAAATAAATGGTTTCCGATAGTAAAAGGGAAGTGGTGACTTCTACAACTTATTGAGTTCTATTACCAGGACATTGCACAACACTGAAACCAATGAATTACTAAGATAGTAATCTCCGGAAACAATCAGATACATTCTCTCCACAGACAGATCCGTTCTGAGATGATATGCGAGGTTATGGCTTACCTTGTATTATGTTATTGAACAAGCCAAACGTGTACTGTGGGATTCTGAAACACTAATCAGGGTGAAGGCTTTAATATGGCGGCACACGGGCAGTGCTTAAAGTGGATCTAGCCTCAATCAATACCACTCATATAAGCTTTACCATCTTCACGTCATTTCCAAAGTTTCTTTCAATCTTTTTTACAGCTTTCATTAAAGGGCCTTGGCAAGATACCCCGCAGATACCAACAGATCTCTCCACTCTGATCACACCCCCCGGATACCCCCAGATCTCTCCACTCTGATTATACCCCCAGATCTCTCCACTCTGATTATACCCCCAGATCTCTCCACTCTGATTATACCCCCAGATCTCTCCACTCTGAATATACCCCCAGATCCCTCCACTCTGATCATACCTCCAGATCCCTCCACTCTGATCACACCCCCCGGATACCCCCAGATCCCTCCACTCTGATCATACCTCCACATCCCTCCACTCTGATTATACCCCCAGATCCCTCCACTCTGATCATACCTCCAGATCCCTCCACTCTGATCACACCTCCAGATACCCCCAGATCTCTCCACTCTGATCACACCCCCAGATCCCTCCACTCTGATCACACCTCAAGATCCCTCCACTCCGATCACACCTTCAGATCCATCCACTCTGATCACACCTTCAGATCCCTCCACTCTGATCACACCTCCAGATCCCTCCACTCTGATCACACCTCCAGATCCTTCCACTCTGATCATACCTTCATATCCCTCCACTCTTATCACACCCACAAATCCCTCCACTCTGATCATACCTCAAGATCTCCCCACTCTGATCATACCTCAAGATCCCTCCACTCTGATCACAACTCCAGATCCCTCCACTCTGATCACACCTCCAGATGCCTCCACTCTGATCCCTCCACTCTGATCATACCTCCAGATCCCTCCACTCTGATCATACCTCCAGATCCCTCCACTCAGATCATACCTTTACATCCCTCCACTCTGATCACACCTTCAGATCCCTCCACTCTGATCAGATCTCCAGATCTCTCCACTCTGATCACACCTCCAGATACCCCCAGATCTCTCCACTCTGATCACACCTCCAGATACTCCCAGATCCCTCCACTCTGACCACACCTCCAGATTCCTCCACTCTGATCACACCTCCAGATACCCCCAGATCTCTCCACTCTGATCGCACCTCCAGATCCCTCCACTCTGATTACACCTCCAGATCCCTCCACTCTGATCACACCTCCAGATCCCTCCACTCTGATCACATCTCCAGATCTCTCCACTCTGATCACATCTCCATATCTCTCCACTCTGATTACACCTCCAGATCCCTCCACTCTGATCACACCTCCAGATCCCTCCACTCTGATCACATCTCCAGATCTCTCCACTCTGATCACACCTCCAGATCCCTTCACTCTGATCACATCTCTAGATCTCTCCACTCTGATCACATCTCCAGATCTCTCCACTCTGATCATACCTCCAGATCCCTCCACTCTGATCACACCTCCAGATTCCTTCACTCTGATCATACTTCCAAATCCCTGAACTCTGATTATACCTCAAGATACCTCCACTCTGATTACACCTTCAGATCCCTCCACTCTCATCACAACTCGGTATCCCTCCACTCTGGTCACACCTCCAGATCCCTCCACTCTGATCACACCTCCAGATCCCTCCACTCTGATCACACCTCCAGATACCCCCAGATCTCTCCACTCTGATCGCACCTTCAGATCTCTCCACTCTGATCACATCTCCAGATCTCTCCACTCTGATCACATCTCCAGATCTCTCCACTCTGATCACATCTCCAGATCTCTCCACTCTGATTACACCTCCAGATCGCTCCACTCTGATCACACCTCCATATCCCCCCACTCTGATCACACCTCCAGATCCCTCCACTCTGATCACAACTCCAGATCCCTCCACTCTAATCACACCTCCAGATCCCTCCACTCTGATTACACCTCCAGATCCCTCCACTCTGATCACATCTCCAGATCCCTTCACTCTGATCACACCTCTAGATCCCTCCACTTTGATCACACCTCCAGGTCCCTCCACTCTGATCACACCTCCAGATCCCTCCACTCTGATCACACCTCCAGATCCCTCCACTCTGATCATACCTTAAGATCCCTCCACTCTGATCACACATTCAGATCCCTCCACTCTGATGACAACTCCATATCCCCCCACTCTGATCACACCTCCAGATCCCTCCACTCTGATCACATCTCCAGATCCCTCCACTCTGATCATACCTTCAGATCCCTCCACTCTGATCACACCTCTAGATCCCTCCACTTTGATCACACCTCCAGATCCCTCCACTCTGATCACACCTCCAGATTCCTCCACTCTGATCATACTTCCAGATCCCTCCACTCTGTTCACACCTCCAGATTCCTCCACTCTGATCACACCTTTCAGATCCCTCCACTCTGATCATACCTTCAGATCCCTCCACTCTGATCATACCTTCAGATCCCTCCACTCTGATCACACGTTCAGATCCCTCCACTCTGATCACACCTTCAGATCCCTCCACTCTGATCACACCTTCAGAACCCTCCACTCTGATCACACCTTCAGATGCCTCCACTCTGATCACACCTCCAGATCCCTCCACTCTTATCACACCTCCAGATCCGTCCACTCTGATCACACCCCCAGATCCCTCCACTCTGTTCACACCTCCAGATCCCTCCACTCTGATCACATCTCCAAATCCCTCCACTCTGATCATACCTCAAGATCCTTCCACTCTAATCACACCTCCAGATCCCTCCACTCTGATCATACCTCAAGATCCCTCCACTCTAATCACACCTCCAGATCCCTCCACTCGTTTCACACCTCCAGATTTCTCCACTCTGATCACACCTTTCAGATCCCTCCACTCTGATCATACCTTCAGATCCCTCCACTCTGGTCATACCTTCAGATCCCTCCACTCAGATCACACCATCAGATCCCTCCACTCTGATCACACCTTCAGATCCCTCCACTCTGATCACACCTCCAGATCCCTCCACTCTGATCACACCTTCAGATCCTCCACTCTGATCACACCTTCAGATCCCTCCACTCTTATCACACCTCCAGATCCCTCCACTATGATCACACCCCCAGATCCCTCCACTCTGTTTACACCTCCAGATCCCTCCACTCTGATCATACCTTTAATCCCTTCACTCTGATCACACCTCGAGATCCCTCCACTCTTATTACACCTCCATATACCCCACCAGATCCCTTCACTCTGACCACACCTCCAGATACCCCACCAGATTCCTCCACTCTGATTACACCCCCAGATACCAGCTTCCCCATCACTCACCCCCTACATCATACACACAATCCCCCTCACATCTTACCTGTCCTGCTCCAGGGTGGAGCCTTCTCCACCCTGATCTCCTACTCCACTGGCCCTCCTGGCCTAACCCCCCTGCACAGTGTGGCACTCACTGCCTGCACACACTCGGAATCAGGGTCTGCCCACTATTTCGCCCTCCTCTCCCCTCTCCCTGCTTTCTTGGTGACAGCAGCTGAACAGGAGGTAAACTAAATGCTCCAAGCTGTGCCCTCTCGCCTATCGGGTGCAGCATTGAGGTTTTAGTTTCCCTGCTGGGGGGACAGGCATTTTAAAAATCCAAATCTCTAGCAAGTGGTTGAGGATTTAGATTTTACAGCACCCCCTCCCATGCTAAAGCCCTAAGGCGGCTGCCTGGGCTTCCTTATGGTGGTGCCACCCCTGTCTGTGCCCCTCCTAATGTGGCACAACACACTACATCACTTGATGAAAGTTTCACAAATATTTGATTTTATAACATACTGTATAATCACAGTTCCTTGTTTAGTTTAAGGTGAGGTTTCAATCAGACTGGGGCAGCCTGGAAGAGGATTCCTACTGCTGTGCTTGCTCGTTTGTTAGTCTATAGTGCTCTGTGAATCTTTTGTCAAACATTAATTTTTTTTTTTTTTTTTGGAAAACAAAGACTTTGTTTTTATATACAGAAAACATTTATTTAAGAACATAAAGCTTTAAAAAAAAAAAAACTACATTACATCAATCATATAGCACCACACAACTGAAAACTTGACAAAAATGTGGCTTTATTTTCAATGTTGTGATTTGTGTGTCAGCCTTGGGTTATAATGCTTATTAGGGTGCCAAGTAACGAGGTTCTGTCTTTAGTCACTGTAAAGACAGGAAAAAGATAAAGGGGTCACTAAGAGATAAATACTGCATGAATTTTTGAGTTAAAATAACTCATGCAGTAATTATCTCAAAAGTAGTCAATTCACTAAAAAACATTCGTTATTTACCGAATGCATTAAATATTTTTGTTTTGCAATATTTAGAGTTTAAAGTGGAGTTCCACCCAAAAGTGGAACTTCCGTTTTAAGTACTTGTGACTCCCTGGCATGCCACATTTGGCATGTCATTTTTTTTTGGGGTGGGGGGGAGTGGGTACCTATTTTTCTACAGGTATCCAACTCCCACTTCCTCTCCTGGCACCGCAGCGCCTAGCGAAAGTTCACCTCTCCCCCCTCCCTCCCTGCAATCTTCTGGGACACGTCACAACTCCCAGAAGATTGCCCGGCCATTCATAATGCGCAGCGCGGCTCGCACAGGCGCAGTGCGCACCCGGCTGTGAAGCCACAGCCAAGCGCCCACACTTGCAATGCCGGAATCATGGAGAGGGGGAGAAACGAGGCTTCAGGAGGCCGCATCGCTGGATCGTGGGACAGGTGAGTGTCTGTTTATTAAAAGTCAGCAGCTATACTTTTTGTAGCTCCTGACTTTTAAATGGGTGGAACTCAGCTTTAAATTTTGCATTATTTTTTTGTAGGGTAACATTGCACCAGATAGCACACAGCAATGTTGTGAAGCTTTGAAAACATTCCGTATGCTTTTATTCTCCCTCTGATGAAATGTTACGATTTCTTTCTTTTCTTAGAACATTTCCACATTGATACATTGTATACTTTTCATTTCCTGGCCAGTGCAGAGTTCCTCTAATTCAGGGGTAGGCAACCTTTTGAGCACAGTGTGCCGAAAAATGTTTTCAAAGAAACTGAGCATGACGATTTTATAACAAAAAAATGTCAACTTCACACTCTCAATCACGAAAAGGATTTTTAATAAAGTAAATGCTGTAAACTACTTTAGTAGTGATAAATTAACATCCTGCACTCTCATGACTCTGATCAGCCCCAATTCTGCAACTCCACACCTCAGATCACAGTCCCCCCTGCAAATCTGTTTCACCACTGTAACCCCCTGCTCATCTGTCCCACCAATACACCTCCTTTCACATCTGCCCCACTGCTCTACCCCCCTGCTTTTCTGTCCTACCACTGAACCCCCCTGCTCATCTGGCCCAACACTGAACCCCCCTGCTTATCTGGCCCAACACTGAACCCTCCTGCCTATCTGGCCCACCACTGAACCCCCTTCTCATCTGGCCCACCACTGAACCCCCTTCTCATCTGGCCCACCACTGAACCCCCCTTCTCATCTGGCCCAACACTGAACTCCCCTGATTATCTGGCCCACCACTGAACCCCCCTTCTCATCTGGCCCAACACTGAACCCCCCTGATTATCTGGCCCAACACTGACCCCCCCCTGCTTATCTGGCCCACCACTGAACCCCCTTCTCATCTGGCCCACCACTGAACCCCTTCTCATCTGGCCCACCACTGAACCCCTTGCTTATCTGGCCCAAAACTGAACCAAAAAAAAAAAAAAAAAACAATAAATAATTGCGCTTCAAAGTTTTACAAAATAAATGACATAAAGCTGCGATGTCTTGAATTATGTGTATGTGAGTCCATATGTATGAATATAAACCAAGGAGTGGATCATAACAGTCCATATGGGAGAAACCCAAAAGATGATAGACAGTCCTAGGTGATTCAGAATATGTAAGATCATAAATGTGTGGGTCCACCACCAAAAAGGGGAAGCCTGGCCGCTTACCAGAGCCCCATGACCCCCCGTTACAGAGGGTCTAGATGGGCATTGAGATCCTGCTAGTCCGGAACTCCCACGGAAGAGACTGGAAGGGCGTCAGGAAGTGTGATGGAAATGGATAGATCTCCAAGGAGGCTCAGCTCTCAGCATTGTGTAGTCATCATGGGGAAAGAAAAAGGGAGGGCTCCCATAGTGTAAAATCAAAGGTGGTTTATTGAAGTAAAAACATAAAAACACTCACATGTAAGTATAGAATCGTCATCAATAGAAGAATAACCTGTGGCACCGGCCGGATGACCACAGGTAGCCCGTCCTGCTGGGTATACAGCGACAGTGGGAGGTGGGGCGATGAAGCCGCTCAGCCCTACGCTGCATTTCGCAATAAATTTGCGTCTTCCAGGGGTACGAGAGTTTATATTCATACACATGGACTCAATTTAAAGTTTGATTACACTTTTTGTATTGCACTGCTCACTAGAGGGGTTTATGTATTCCCTTTATAATTTTTTATATATTGTGCGTGGTACAGTTTGGTACAATTTTTAATTTATTCACACATTGTACTTTCTTTGGTGTGGCACTCCTAAGCCACACATTCACTAGTTTGCTAAGCGCGAGTCAACATCTTTCTCCCCAACACTGAACCACCCTGCTCATCTGCCCCAACACTGTACCCCCTGCTCTTTTGTCCCACTGCTGAACCCCTTTCTCATCTCTTCACCATCTACAGATGGTGGGCGGGGCTAACAGGACTGTGATTGGCTTTAGCAGTGTCCAATGACTGTCCTCCCCTCCTGGAAACAGGGACCGCCCCCCTAGCAGAACTGCACCCAATCTCTTCCCCATCTTGTGAAAAACAGGCTATGAACTGCCGAAACGTTAACACTTATTAAATTAGGCAGGAAGATTCCTCTTGTTGTAAGTCCCGCTGAGTGCACCTACTGCCTGCTTCATATTTTACTAACTCTTTTTTGGATTGCACTTGGGTCAATGTCCTTAAAAGTGTGTGTGGTGGTCGACCTCTGCACCGCTGGTGCAAATTGGATCAATGGAGGTTTTCTACAAATGTATTCTATTTATGTACTTATTTATTTGATTTATTGGTTGAAGCTCTTGATTGAGTTGTTTCTCAACCTAAAAACAATAATAATTCTATATATATATATATACAGTGTGTATATATATATATATATATATATATATATATATATATATATATATATATATATATATATATATTATTACTAATACATAAATATTAAATTATAAACCTCATTGTATGAATAAACAAAAAGAACAGAGCTGTGAATATGTATATCAGAAGTTGAATTATAGAGGGTAAGGGACAGTAAACTTGGTTCAAATTATGTTTTAATTCTTCCTAACATGAAAAGTTGACATATTGCACCACCTAGTGGTACTGTGGAGATTTGCATACCAAGTTTGCCTTAAATCTACACTGACACATTTCATCCATCATTATTTATTATAATGCCAAGAGAGAGATTTTTAACATGTTGAAAATAAATCTATGATAAAGGAGCCTTTGTGCTCCTTATATGTATATACTCAAACACATGTACTTTCTTTATTTTATTCCATAAATATGCCATCAAATGTTAGTCAATTAGCAGATCTTTAGGTTGGGGTGTTGATGATTCTGGATCTTCATAAAATCATTTTTTATATTTACTTTTCCACATGGACACCATGGTTATGAGGACAACCATTCCACGAATTCCAAATACAACACTGACAGGGCAGGACTTAGGGTGGTGGGGGGCCCTGGGCTTGAGTCATTTTCGGGCCCTACCTTCTATACATATGCACAGCTCTATAAAACAGAAATATAAAAGGACAAGGTGTGCCAGACTCAGTGCAGTATTAAAGAACTTCTGTTCTTTAATGATATAAGGAGAGGAAAAGCTCTGATGAGGTCCCTGATATAAGGGGGGACCCTGATCTAAGGGGGACTCTGATGGGCACCCTGATATAAGGGGGGACCCTGATGTAAGGAGGGACTGTGATGGGCACCCTGATATAAGGAGAGGAGAAGCTCTGATGGGGTCCCTGATATAAGGGGGGCCCTGATGTAAGGGGGATTCTGATGGGCACCCTGATATAAGGGGGGACCCTGATGTAAGGAGGGACTGTGATGGGCACCCTGATAGAAGGAAAGGAGAAGCTCTGATGGGGTCCCTGATATAAGGGGGGCTCTGATGTAAGGGGGACTCTGATTGGCACCCTGATATAAGGGGGGACCCTTATGTAAGGAGGGACTGTAATGGGCACCATAATATAAGGGAAGACCATGATGTAAGGAGGGACTGTGATGGGCACCCTGATATAAGGAGAGGGGAAGCTCTGATGGGGTCCCTAAAATAAGGGGAGACCCTGATGTAAGGGGGACTCTGATGTGCACCCCGATATAAGGGGGGACCTTAGTGTAAGAAGGGACTGTGATGGGCGCCCTGATATAAGGGGGGACCTTAGTGTAAGGAGGGACTGTGATGGGCACCCTGATATAAGGGGGACCCTGATGTAAGGAGAGACTGTGATGGCCACCCTGATTTAAAGGGAGACCCTGATGTAAGGAGGGACTGTAAAGGGCACCCTGATATAAAGGGGGAACCTGATGTAAGGAGAGACTGTAATGGACACCCTGATATAAAGGGAGACCCTGATGTAAGGAGGGACTGTAAAGGACATCCTGATATAAAGGGGGATCCTGATGTAAGGAGAGACTGCGATGAGCACCCTGGGACTGGCTGTCTCTTCCGGCTTCTTTCCACCAGCCCCCTGATGATGTGCATGCGCCACAATGCATCATCAGGGAGCCATCTGCAGGCACCAGAGAAAGACAACTGATCACGTGCTATGACTCATATGGGATGCCTTGAGGTTTCTTCAGGGGTGCCTTGGCAAAATGCCTAAAAATTGCCCAAAAATTGTGTACAAGCCAGCGTGTGAATGAAGCCTAACTTTTTAGTTACACTAAGTCACGGGTTTTCAATGTGCACCATTACAACCTTCTAGCTGCCGCCATCCTAACAATCAATGGCATCATCAGTTGATAAGGAGGGTGTCAGTCGCCTGCATAGCATCCTTGTTTGTTTATCCCCTGCCCCTCTCTATCAGTGTTTAGGGTTACATTAGCTGAGTGATGGAGAAAACTGAGGGAGAAGAGAAACATTGGAATACTAGTCAGTACCAGTTTTCAAAAGTATATTTGCTTTGGAAGAATAATTCACTTCTAACGTTGGGTGTCCTACATGGATTTACGGATGTTGCTGCATTATGTAAACCTATTAGAATTGTTTTTCATATTTTAGAATGGGGTGCCTTGAGACGGTCCATCATTTTTAAAGGGTGCCTTGACTGAAAAAAGGTTGAGAAACACTGCAGTAGAGTACCCGAGGCCTCCTGGGATGTATGCTCTGGATATACCAGGAGGCTGCTGTGACATCATTTAATAAAATGTTTGATTTTGAGAGAGGAGGGGGGTAGGGGCGAGAGGACATGACGTGGGTGGTGAAGTACCACTTTAAGTCATAAGTCATGTTATCTACATAACTTTACCCCATAAAAGACTCTCAACTCATCAAATAATATAGAGCTGAGATATTTTGTCCCACATGGTGATGTGAAGATAATAAAGACGATTGTTGTGGCTTCACACAGGAAATAAATGGTTTCTGATAGTAAAAGGGAAGTGGTGACTTCTACAACTTATTGAGTTCTATTCCAGGACATTGCACAATACTAAAACCAATGAATTACTAAGATAGTAATCTCCGGAAACAATCAGATACATTCTCTCCACAGACAGATCCGTTCTGAGATGATATCCGAGATTATGGCTTACCGTGTATTATGTTATTGAACAAGCCGAATGTGTACTGTGGGATTTGGAAACACTAATCAGGGTGAAGGCTTTAATATGGCGGCACACGGGCAGTGGATATATCCTCAATCAATACCGCTCATATAAGCTTTACCATCTTCACATCATTTCCAAAGTTTATTTCAATATTTTTTGCAGCTTTCATTAAAGGGTCTTGGCAAGATACCCCCCAGATACCCCCATATCCCTCCACTCGAATCACACCCCCAGATCCCTCCACTCTAATCACACCCCCAGATCCATCCACTCTGATCACATCTCCAGATCCCTCCACTCTGATCATACCCCCAGATCCATCCACTCTGATCACACCCCCAAATCCCTCCCCTCGAATCACACCCCCAGATCCCTCCACTCTAATCACACCCCCAGATCCATCCACTCTGATCACATCTCCAGATCCCTCCACTCTGATCACACCTTCAGATCCCTCCACTCTGATCACACCCCCAGATCTCTCCACTCCGATCACACCCCCCAGATACCCCCAGATCCCTCCACTTGAATCACACCCCCAGATCCCTCCACTCTAATCACACCCCCAGATCCCTCCACTCTGATCACACCTCCAGATCCCTACACTCTGATCACACCTCCAGATCCATCCACTCTGATCATACCTTCAGATCCCTCCACTCTGATCACACCTCCAGATCCCTCCACTCTGATCACACCTTCAGATCCCTCCACTCTGATCACACCTTCAGATCCCTCCACTCTGATCACACATTCAGATCTCTCAACTCTGATCACGCCTTCAGATCCCTCCACTCTTATCACACCTCCAGATCCCTCCACTCTGATCACACCTTCAGATCCCTCCACTCTGATCACACCTTTCAGATCCCTCCACTCTGATCACACCCCCAGATTCCTGCACTCTGTTCACACCTCCAGATCCCTCCACTCTTATCACACCTTCAGATCCCTCCACTCTGATCACACCTTCAGATCCCTCCACTCTGATCACACCTTTCAGATCCCTCCACTCTGATCACACCCCCAGATTCCTGCACTCTGTTCACACCTCCAGATTCCTGCACTCTGTTCACACCTCCAGATCCCTGCACTCTGATCACAGCAGTGTCCAATGACAGTCCTCCCCCTCCTGGAAACAGGGACCGCCCCCCTAGCAGAACTGCACCCAATCTCTTCCCCATCACAAGAGCTGACGATCACAGCTACAGCAAAGTTAGAGAACCAAACAATGTTTCCCATCTTTTACAATGTGTGGGGGTACAGTGCCTCCCCCTCAGCGCAGGTGGGGAATTCTGAAATTGGAATACATTAGTGTCTCACTGACACTTCCCTGCACTGCTCTGCTGCAGAATCGAGTGCCGGCAAAAGACTCTTTGCGTGCCGCTTGTGGCACCAGTGCCGGGGGTTGCCTACCCCTGATCTAATTGTTATTTTGTACATTTCTAGCATACCACAAGCAAAGACCAGCTGATAAATAATGAATGTCTGTTTTTTTTATTAGTAAATTTACTTAAATTATTTATCTCATTTTTTTGTGATATTTCTCTCACTATTTTAATAAATGTGCGGTATTTACCTCACATTCAATATTTTACTTGAATGAATTTACCCATTTATTAGCTCATGTGATATTTCCAAAAAATTAGTCACATGACCTCCATATCGCATGCGGTAACCTTTGTTGAATTCACCTCCATAGTCCATTCTAATGTCCTGTAGTCATTCTTATTTTTGCTTGCCGCTATTATACAGCAGTTTTCGGTTGTCCTTTTTTTCCTTATAATTATTCATTTAAACTGTGTTCCTTTGCGACCTGCATACAAGAAGATGGTTATTTATATTATTTTAAATACATTATTATTAAATATTTAAAATATGAAGCAGGATGTCTTGCGAAAAACAGGCTATGAACTGCCGAAAGGTTAACATTTATTAAATTGAGCTGGAAGATTCCTCTTGTTATAAGTCCCGCTGAGTGCACCTACTGCCTGCTTCATATTTTACTAACTCTTTTTTGGATTGCACTTGGGTCAATATCCTTAAAAGTGTGTGTGGTGGTCGACCTCTGCACTGCCTTTTATTAAATATATATAACTACTGGATATTAATATTTATAGGTAAGAACACCAGAGATTTTTTTTTCCACCGCTGGTGCAAATTGGATCAATGGAGGTTTTCTACAAATTTATTCTATTTATGTACTTATTTATTTGATTTATTGGTTGAAGCTCTTGAACTTGTGTTGTTTTTTCAACCTAAAAACAATAATAATTATATATATATATATATATATATATATATATATTATTACTAATACATAAATATTAAATTATAAACCTCATTGTATGATTAAACAAAAAGAACAGAGCTGTGAATATGTATATCAGAAATTGAATTATAGAGGGTAAGGGACAGTAGACTTGGTTCAAATTATGTTTTAATCCTTCCTAACATGAAAAGTTGACATAGTGCACCACCTAGTGGTACTGTGGAGATTTGCAGACCAAGTTTGCCTTAAATCTACACTGACACATTTCATCCATCATTATTTATTATAATGCCAAGAGAGAGATTTTTAACATGTTGAAAATAAATCTATGATAAAGGAGCCTTTGTGCTCCTTATATGTATATACTCAAACACATGTACTTTCTTTATTTTATTCCATAAATATGCCATCAAATGTTAGTCAATTAGCAGATCTTTAAGTTGTGGTGTTGATGATTCTGGAGCTTCATAAAATCATTTTTTACATTTACTTTTCCACATAAACACCATGGTTATGAGGACAACCATTCCAAGAATCCCAAATACAACACTGATATCAATATATGATGCGCCTGGTGGAAGACAAAAGCAAAATTGGTTTCTCTCTTACATTTATAATATTGTGAACCGTTCCTTATTCCAACCTAAATCTTAAAGCATCCTTTAAGAAAACAAAGTTCTGCTGAGTGCACCTACTGCCTGCTTCATATTTTACTAGACTCAGTGCAGTATTAAAGAACTTCTGTTCTTTAATGATATAAGTAGAGGAGAAGCTCTGATGAGGTCCCTGATATAAGGGGGGACCCTGATGTAAGGGGGACTCTGATGGGCACCTTGATATAAGGGGGGACCCTGATGTAAGGAGGGACTGTGATGGGCGCCCTGATATAAGGAGAGGAGAAGCTCTGATGGGGTCCCTGATATAAGGGGGGCCTGATGTAAGGGGGACTCTGATGGGCACCCTGATATAAGGGGGGACCCTTATGTAAGGAGTGACTGTAATGGGCACCCTGATAGAAGGAGAGGAGAAGCTCTGATGGGGTCCCTGATATAAGGGGGGCCCTGATGTAAGGGGGACTCTGATGGGCACCCTGATATAAGGGGGGACCCTTATGTAAGGAGGGACTGTGATGGGCACCCTGGGGCTGGCTGTCTCTTCCGGCTTCTTTCCACCAGCCCCCTGATGATGTGCATGTTCCACAATGCATCATCAGGGAGCCATCTGCAGGCACCAGAGAAAGACAACTGATCACGTGCTATGGCTCATATGGGATGCCTTGAGGTTTCTTCAGGGGTGCCTTGGCAAAATGCCTAAAAATTGCCCAAAAATTGTGTACAAGCTAGCGTGTGAATGAAGCCTAACTTTTTAGTTACACTAAGTCACAGGTTTTCAATGTGCACCATTACAACCTTCTAGCTGCCGCCATCCTAACAATCAATGGCATCATCAGTTGATAAGGAGGGTGTCAGTCGCTTGCAAAGCATCCTTTTTTGTCCCTTCCCTGCCCCTCTCTATCAGTGTTGAGGGTTACATTAGCTGAGTGATGGAGAAAACTGAGGGAGAAGAGAAACATTGGAATACTAGTCAGTACCAGTTTTCAAAAGTATATTTGCTTTGGAAGAATAATTCACTTCTAACGTTGGGTAAACCTATTAGAATTGTTTTTGATATTTTAGAATGGGGTGCCTTGAGACTGTCCATCATTTTTAAAGGGTGCCTTGACTGAAAAAAGGTTGAGAAACTCTGCAGTAGAGTACCCGAGGCCTCCTGGGATGTATGCTCTGGATATACCAGGAGGCTGCTGTGACATCATTTAATAAAATGTTTCATTTTGAGAGAGGAGGGGGGTAGGGGCGAGAGGACATGACGTGGGTGGTGAAGTACCACTTTAAGTCATAAGTCATGTTATCTACATAACTTTACCCCATAAAAGACTTTCAACTCATCAAATAATATAGAGCTGAGATATTTTGTCCCACATGGTGATGTGAAGATAATAAAGACGATTGTTGTGGCTTCACACAGGAAATAAATGGTTTCCGATAGTAAAAGGGAAGTGGTGACTTCTACAACTTATTGAGTTCTATTCCAGGACATTGCACAACACTAAAACCAATGAATTACTAAGATAGTAATCTCCGGAAACAATCAGATACATTCTCTCCACAGACAGATCCGTTCTGAGATGATATGCGAGATTATGGCTTACCGTGTATTATGTCATTGAACAAGCCGAATGTGTACTGTGGGATTCGGAAACACTAATCAGGGTGAAGGCTTTAATATGGCGGCACACGGCAGTGGATATATCCTCAATCAATACCGCTCATATAATCTTTACCATCTTCACGTGATTTCCAACGTTTATTTCAATATTTTTTGCAGCTTTCATTAAAGGGCCTCAGATCCCTCCACTCTGATCATACCCCCAGATCCCTCCACTCTAAACACCTCCAGATCCCTCCACTCTGATCACACCTCCAGATCCCTCCGCTCTAAACACCTCCAGATCCCCAATCAGATCCCTCCACTCTGATCACACCCCCAGATCCCTCCACTCTGATCACACCCCCAGATCCCTCCACTCTGATTACACCTCCAGATCCCTCCACTCTGATCAAACCTCCAGATCCCTCCACTCTGATCATACCTCCAGATCCCTCCACTCCGATCACACCTCCAGATCCCTCCACTCCGATCACACCTCCAGATCCCTCCACTCTGATCACACCTCCAGATCCCTCCACTTTGATCACACCTCCAGATCCCTCCACTCCGATCACACCTTCAGATCCCTAAACTCCGATCACACCTTCAGATCCCTCCACTCTGATCATACCTTCAAATCCCTCCACTCTGATGATACCTTCAAATCCCTCCATTCTTATCACACCCCCAGATCCCTCCACTCTGATCATACCTCAAGATCCCTCCACTCTGATCATACCTCAAGATCCCTCCACTCTGATCATACCTCACGATCCCTCCACTCTGATCATACCTCCAGATCTCTCCACTCTAACCACCTCCAGATCCCTCCACTTTGATCATACTTCAAGATCCCTCCACTCTGATCATACCTCCAGATCCCTCCACTCTGATCACACCTCCAGATCCCTCCACTTTGATCATACCTTCATATCCCTCCACTCTTATCACACCCCCAGATCCCTCCACTCTGATCACACCTTCAGATCCCTCCACTCTGATCATACCTTCAAATCCCTCCACTCTGATGATACCTTCAAATCCCTCCATTCTTATCACACCCCCAGATCCCTCCACTCTGATCATACCTTCAAATCCCTCCACTCTTATCACACCCCCAGATCCCTCCACTCTGATCATACCTCAAGATCCCTCCACTCTGATCATACCTCAAGATCCCTCCACTCTGATCATACCTCAAGATCCCTCCACTCTGATCATACCTCAAGATCCCTCCACTCTGATCATACCTCCAGATCTCTCCACTCTAACCACCTCCAGATCCCTCCACTTTGATCATACTTCAAGATCCCTCCACTCTGATCATACCTCCAGATCCCTCCACTCTGATCACACCTCCAGATCCCTCCACTTTGATCATACCTTCATATCCCTCCACTCTTATCACACCCCCAGATCCCTCCACTCTGATCATACCTCAAGATCCCTCCACTCTGATCACACCTCCAGATCCCTCCACTCTGATCACACCTCCAGATCCCTCCACTTTGATCATACCTTCATATCCCTCCACTCTTATCACACCCCCAGATCCCTCCACTCTGATCATACCTCAAGATCCCTCCACTCTGATCACACCTCCAGATCCCTACACTCTGACCATACCTCAAGATCCCTCCACTCTGATCATACCTCCAGATCCCTCCACTCTCATCACACCTCCAGATCCCTCCACTTTGATCATACCTCAAGATCCCTCCACTCTGATCACACCTTCAGATCCCTCCAATCTGATCACACCTCCAGATCCCTCCACTCTGATCACACCTCCAGATCCCTCCACTCTGATCCCATTTCCAGATCCCTTCACTCTAAACACCTCCAGATCCCTCCACTTGATCACACCTCCAGATCCCTCCACTCTGATCACACCTCCAGATCCCTCCACTCTGATCATTCCTCCAGATCCCTCCACTCTTATTACACCCCCATATACCCCACCAGATCCCTCCACTCTGACCACACCTCCAGATACCCCACCAGATCCCTCCACTCTGATTACACCCCCAGATACCCCCCTCCCCATCACTCTCCCCCTACATCACACACACAACCCCCCTCACATCTTACCTGTCCTGCTCCAGGGTGGAGCCTTCTCCATCCTGATCTCCTACTCCACTGGCACTCTCACTGCCTGCACACACTCGGAATCAGGGTCCGCCCACAGCTTCACCCTCCTCTCCATTCTTCCTGCTTTCTTGGTGACAGCAGCTGAACAGGAGGTAAACGAAATGCTCCAAGCTGTGCCCTTTCACCTATCGGTGCAGCATTGAGGTTTTAGTTTCCCTGCTGGGGGGACAGGCATTTTAAAAATCCAAATCTCTAGCAAGTGGTTGAGGATTTGGATTTTACTGCGCCCCCCTCCCATGCTGCAGCCCTAAGGAGGCTTCCTAGGCTGCCTTATGGTGGTGCCACCCCTGTCTGTGCCCCTCCTAATGTATGCCAAGAGAGAGATTTTTAACATGATGAAAATAAATCTATGATAAAGGAGCCTTTGTGCTCCTTATATATATATACTCAAACACATGTACTTTCTTTTATTCCATAAATATGCCATCAAATGTTAGTCAATTAGCAGATCTTTAAGTTGTGGTGCTGATGCTTCTGAATCTTCATAAAATCATTTTTTACATTTACTTTTCCACATGGACACCATGGTTATGAGGACAACCATTCCAAGAATCCCAAATACAACACTGATATCAATATATGATGCGCCTGGTGGAAGACAAAAGCAAAATTGGTTTCTCTCTTACATTTATAATATTGTGAACCGTTCCTTATTCCAACCTAAATCTTAAAGCATCCTTTAGGAAAACAAAGTTCTGCTGAGTGCACCTACTGCCTGCTTCATATTTTACTAACTCTTTTTTGAATTGCACTTGGGTCAATATTCTCATAAGTGTGTGTGGTGGTCAACCTCTGCACTGTCTTTTATTAAATACTGTATATATGGATATTGGATAACTGGATATTATTATTTATTGGTAAGAGATTTTTTTTCCACCGCTGGTGCAAATTGGATCATATTTTGTTTTTGTTTTGTTTTTTGTCTTCCTCTGGATCAATGGAGGTTTTCTACTAATTTATTCTATTTATGTACTTATTTATTTGATTTATTGGTCGAAGCTCTTGAACTTGTGTTTTTTTTCAACCTATATATAGATAAATATTAAATTATAAACCTCACTGTATGTGTAGCACACTACCCCCGTAGGAGCTGCTGGGTAGTTCATTCCTTTTCGCCAGTGTGGTTCTATTACCCCCCTCCCTTGAACTGATGACACAGCAGACAGTATTAAACAAATAAACGTGAAACTTTATTCTTTCCCATTGGTGCATAGCTGAAAAGGATGTGAGATATGTACCATCTAGATCCTCAGGAAGTATGAGCTGCCTTTATAATTTTGGTTCCTGTAATGGTAGTTATAACCTTTTCCCTTGATGAACCGACAACGCCCCTCTGAAATACTCCTTGGGATTCAGAATTTTAAGAAGTGCTAGGCCTCACCTGCCCATCTTGACTTCCGCAATCCTCCCTGGTCGGTTCAGGAAAAGTCCGAGATTGCCCCGATTTACCGCATCCTCTTGACAGTCACCTCCTGCTCCACATGTTCATAACCATCCCATACGGTAAGTCTGATCCATGACTCCTGGAAATTCTTTAAGTGTCTTTTAAACAACCTCCTTTCCTCCATGGCACACTCCTCTCCTCCTTGGCACACTCCTCTCCCCCTGACAGGAGAGAATCTCTGGCTGCACTAACTTCTACATGATGTCTTCTTCTTCCATTCTTTTCCCATCAGCCAGACTCCCTTTGAGCATGTGACCCACAGTTTATATGAGCCTGATAGCCCCTGCCCACTCAAATTAATGATTGGTTCAGGGTAACCCGTACAACTAACTGCATCCTGTTTCCAATTTACCTTCCTTCCAGCACCTCTCACTGGATGAACAAGGCATCACTCTCAACAGAATGCAGGTGGTCACACCCCCAATTCTACTTTGCCATTTCTTCCAACCAAATCAAACCAACAGGGTAATGCACTGGAAATTTTACCTAACACTAACCCTCACTAACTAGTTAGCACACACCTAAGTAGGTGGGTGCTACATACACCCATTCTTGAAATCACAACTGTCCCCAGTTGTGGAAAAGGAATCCACAGCTAGAGAACAGTTCCACCTACCTAACACAAGGCATCTCATATGTCCATGTGTGTAGTGCTATGTATGTATCACAAAATTTTACAATAGAAAGAACACATAACAATGTTTTACAGTTTCCACAACATGAATATTGTCTAAACTTTTGGTCCCTACCACTATGCCTCATCCAAAGAGAACCAAGCCACTGCTCCCAGAAGAGTAATGCTTTGGTTACTCTAATGCCGCGAACACACAAGCGGACTTTACGGCAGACTTTGCCCGGCGGACTTTTCGACGGACTTTACGACGGACTTTCTGAATGAACGGACTTGCCTACACACAATCAACCAAAGTCCGACGAATTCGTACGTGATGACGTACGACCGGACTTAAATAAGGAAGTTCACAGCCAGTAGCCAATAGCTGCCCTAGCGTGGCTTTTTGTCTGTCGAACTAGCATACAGACGAGCGGACTTTTCAACTGGACTCGAGTCCGTCGGATAGATTTGAAACATGTTTCAAATCTAAGTCCATCCAACTTTTGAGAAAACAAAGTCCGCTGGAGCCCACACACGATCGAATTGTCCGGTACGCCAGACCAAGTCTGCCGTAAAGTCCCCTCGTGTGTACGCGGCATAAGCCTTCATCTGTGATCTTCAGTAAGTTCAAACGCCATCTCTTCAATGATACCTGTAGAAAAACACAGAGCAAACATCCTATCCTATATTCTAACTACAGTGAGCATGTTATTGGCAAGGGTAACTCTACCAGGACTACCATCCCCTCAAAAGGAGTCTGGGGACTCCTGCAGGACAGAGCCTGAGTAGACATGCCAGGGCAATTGCATTCTAGTCCATGAGCCACATACTTTCCAAGTGACTCTAACGCAGTGGTTCTCAACTCCAGTCCTCAGGACCCACCAACAGGCCAGGTTTGCAAGATAGCTGAAATACATCACAGGTGATATCACTTGCTGCTCAGTCAGAGGCGGCTCTCTAATTAGACAAATTAGGCGGTCGCCTAAGGCCTCGCACTCACAGGGGCCTCGTGGCCGCCTAATTTGCCTGTTTTCAATCACTGAAGTTGACGCCAGCGGCTCCGCCTACCCCCACTAGGACTCTGTGGCTTAGGAGCTGACGGACAAATCGGATACTGCCAGCAGCCTGAGGAATAGCGGCCTCATCACGGAGCGTCCCAGTCCGTGGGGCCTCATGTGTAAGTTTTGCCTAAGGCCTCACAAAGCCTAGAGCCGCCTCTGTGCTCAGTGATTGCAGTATTCTAGTCTGCAACTCCCCAAGGTAATACTTAAAATTTTACCTGTTGGTGGGTCCCGAGGACTGGAGTTGAGAACCACTGCTCTAACGGGAGTTCATAACTTTTTTACTTAACTTAGAACTAGCAAAGGGACTGACAGGAACAACAGAGGGATAGTGTCCATGCTGGCAGGCACTGAAATTGTTGTCCTGTGAAGGAAGTCCATGGGATAACCCACCCTAACCCATCTGCGCTCTTGCAATTCAAGGCTTAGTCTAGCATACCTGTGATAACATCCTACAGGTAACACCGGGGGTCCGGCAATCATTTCCGTGTGTCTCCTTCCTCTTTAACTGAAATTGAAAAACTCCTGGTATGCTGACCAGGTTTCTGAACCAGAACACGATTTTCATAAATGGCTCGTCCCTTCCGCCAATCTCTGAAAATGTCCTGGAACCTTAACCACATTGAATGGTCAGGTGTCCTTTGGGGCTTGGGTACGTGCAAATAGTCCCAAATAAGGTCCCTTTCCCATTGTCCCCGGGAAGCTTCCACAATGTCCATTATTTTCTCTGGAACATAAGGATAATCTAATCCATACTCTTGTGCAACCCTCTTTTGAATGTCCCTCTGGAACCTTGATAATCTTGGAAGTTCCCTAGGCTTTCCTCTTCCAGGCAACACACAAGAGTCCGGGGCCTTAACAGCCCTTTGCTGGTATGAAGGTGCCTGACTGTGCAATGCATCTGTGGACGTCTTAGTTAGGGGTGTTGGGGGTGCTGGGAAGGTGGCAATGCTTTCCGGAGTCCCGGAGATAGCACTTAGGGATGTAAAGCTCACTACATACCACTCCTACTCATCACTAGAACCACCTTCCTCTGGAGAGGACCAGACAAACAAATGTTCCAAAGACCAGTACCTCTCCAGCACTTCTGGGGAACCCCAATCTATGGCCCGGCCCTTGCTTCCCCTGCCCAGCTCACCTGAGAAATCACCTTCTTCCACCAGTGGCTCCCTCTGGACAGGTTCAGCGAGGGGCTTGCTTGAACAGGTCGGCTTTTCAGGGAGGTTTCCCGGGGCTTGCTCAATTACTCTAACAACCCCTGGATCCCCGACAGACCACAGTCCTCCCCTATGGATCCTACCTGGACCTCCGGTGTTTCCGGTTTTAAGAACTCTGGACGGAGTTTCTCTGCTGCACTTCCAGTGATATCTCGGCCCTCTCCGGCCCTCCAGAGGTTTGAGGCTTGCGGCGTGCCGAGTCCGGTGGCGCTGTCCTTGTGGTAGTATCTTACCTCCTGCTGTTCAGGTCCCAGCCACGTAAGCTGCAAGCTGCAGTGGCCAGGCGGTGACTCCCATGGTGGGTTTCCGGCAGCCGAGACAGAACAGACAGTCTCTCCACTCCATCCACTACTCCCAACGCTAGCCCACCGGTAACTTCCAGGCGGATGCCAGTGTCTACAAGGATCTGTTTCTGCGGTTCAGTATATTGCTGCATGGCCGGCAAGTTGGTAAAGCTCCCTGCCATCTTCCACTGCTAAGAGCACAAAGTGTGTGACGCTGGTGAACTTTCCTCTGGGGCGTAACTCCACCCCCTCCTCTGGCTGATCCAGTGCACAAGGAACTGTAGCTCTTTATTTCTATCGTGCACACCAGCGACCCCTGTCGGCAGGCACAATAGAATTGCAGGTTAAACAACAAATACTGTCCTCTCAAATTAATGATTGGTTCAGGGTAACCCGTACAACTAACTGCATCCTGTTTCCAATTTACCTTCCTTCCAGCACCTCTCACTGGACGAACAAGGCATCACTCTCAACAGAATGCAGGTGGTCACACCCCCAATTCTACTCTGTCATTTCTCCCAACCAAATCAAACCCAACTAGGCTTAAACCAACAGGGTAATGCACTGGAAATTTTACCTAACACTAACCCTCACTAACTAGTTAGCACACACCTATGTAGGTGGGCGCTACATATGATTAAACAAAAAGAACAGAGCTGTGAATAGGTATATCAGAAGTCGAATTATAGAGGGTAAGGGACGGTAAACTTGGTTTAAATTATGATTTAATTCTTTCTAACATGAAAAGTTTACATATTGCACCACCTAGTGGTACTGTGGAGATTTGCATACCAAGTTTGCCTTAAATCTACACTGACACATTTCATCCATCATTATTTATTATAATGCCAAGAGAGAGATTTTTAACATGTTGAAAATAAATCTATGATAAAGGAGCCTTTGTGCTCCTTATATGTATATACTCAAACACATGTACTTTCTTTATTTTATTCCATAAATATGCCATCAAATGTTAGTCAATTAGCAGATCTTTAAGTTGTGGTGTTGATGATTCTGGATCTTCATAAAATCATTTTTTACATTTACTTTTCCACATGGACACCATGGTTATGAGGACAACCATTCCAAGAATCCCAAATACAACACTGATATCAATATATGATGCGCCTGGTGGAAGACAAAAGCAAAATAGGTTTCTCGCTTACATTTATAATATTGCAAACCATTCCTTTTTCCAACCTAAATCTTAAAGCATCCCTTAAGAAAAGAAAAAATGCATCATGCCATGACCATGTATCATGTACACAATGGTCTCCACAGGAAAGAATTTGTCCATTCATTCGTGGAGAAGTCAAGAAGACTAGTAGGCACTTCTTTTACTGGTCTCTTTGACACCACAGCAATTAACCCTAGATTCTTCTTAGCAACTTCGGGTCCTTCAGATCAAGGCTGGTGAGCACTTCTTTTGTTGGTCTCCTTGATAACACAACAAATCACCCAAGAGTTTTCTTAGTACCTATGGGTTCTTTAGGTCAAGACTAGTGGACATGTTTTTGTTGGTCTTCTTGATACTACAACAGTTAACTCAAGGGTCCTCTAAGCAACTTTGGATCCTTCAGATCATGACTTGTGGGCACTTCTTTTGTTGGTCTCATTGATAACAACACAATTCACTCAAAGGTCTTCTTAGCAACTTTAGGTCCTCCAGGTCAAGACTGGTAGGCACTTCTTTTGTTGGTCTTTTTGATAACAAACCAATTCACTCAAGGGCCAGGGGGTATTCTTAGCCCTTTTGGGTCTTTTAAGCCATCTTTCCAAGCCTTATCTTCAGGTCTTTTGGGTTCCCACCAGGCATCCTGCAGCCACCTCATTTTATTAGCCTCCTAAAGAATCTATATGGTGACAGTTCTTTTTTCCACCTGCCCCATCTGTACATCTCCCACTTCTCATTGATGTTAGTCACCTCTCCAAGGGAGCACTTAATTGTATCTTATTATTCTTATATATTGTTATTTATATGTTTGATCTTCAATTAAATTGCGCTTGGTTCTTTTAAAGTTTGTGAGGTTCTTTAGATACTGGGACCTGAGTTTGGCTATTTTCTCTATCTCTTTTATGCCTATGACATCCACACATACTAAGTCCACATTTACACGTGAGCAGTTACCTGTGATAAACTGCAGACTGATCACAGTGGGTACACAGATCAGTAAAGAAAATGAAAAAAATCCAGCGCTTGTCAATGAAACTAACACTGGTCCGCTAGACCCTCAGAGGAGTTTACTAAAGTAAACGGGCCCTTTGTTTGGAAAGTTTGGAGACCGCTGGTCTGGGAGACAAAAAAAAACATTTTTAGCAGAGACGGAAGGGAAAAAACTCCTATGTTTCATTGCTGTCTGTGCTTTCCTGTCCCCGTGTTAACCTCAAATTATTGTATAGGTATCACAAGGACAGGAAGTGAGGTGAACTCTCACCAATGGGATCACAGACAGAAATAAAAATCTGGCAGAAAATGTAATGCCCCGTACACACGGTCGGATTTTCCGACGGAAAATGTGTGATAGGACCTTGTTGTCGGAAATTCCGACCGTGTGTAGGTTCCATCACACATTTTCCATTGGATTTTCCGACACACAAAGTTTGAGAGCAGGATATAAAATTTTCCGCAAACAAAATCCGTTGTCGGAAATTCCGATCGTGTGTACACAAATCCGACGGACAAAGTGCCACGCATGCTCAGAATAAATAAAGAGATGAAAGCTATTAGCCACTGCCCCATTTATAGTTCCGACGTACGTGTTTTACGTCACCGCGTTTAGAACAATCAGATTTTCCGACAACTTTGTGTGACCGTGTGTATGCAAGACAAGTTTGAGCCAACATCCGTCAGAAAAAATCCTAGGATTTCGTTGTCGGAATGTCCGATCAATGTCCGACCATGTGTACGGGGCATAACTCTTCCCCTCTCTATCCAAACCAAAAAAAAAAAAATCTTGGCATGAGAGTCTGGGTACTTACTAGAACACTGATGCAAACATGCTGGCTTGGAGCAACAGCAGCTTAATGAACGTCCTGAATTTCTAAACTAGATTTCAAAATTTACTGTTAATGAAAATTACACAACAAAAATAATCAAGGGATACAAAGAGGTTAATATGGAATGTTTACACTGCTCTGAACACTCACTATTATTTTTTCATAATAAAGAGCCAAAGTACACTATACTGCCAAAAGTATGCAGAGACCCGACCATCACAACTACCTATATTGCCGCTTACACACGATCGGAAACGCCGCCAGCAAAAGAACGATGAGAGCTTTTGGTCGGAAAATGCGACCGTGTGTATGCTCCATCGGACTTTTGCTGGCAGAATTCCAGCCAGCAAAAGATTGGGAGCAGGTTCTCTGTTTTTCGGTCGGAAAAAGTTCCTATCCGAAAATGCGTTCGTCTGTATGCAATTCGGACGCGCAAAAAATCACGCATGCTCGGAAACAATTCGACGCATGCTTGGAAGCATTGAACTTAATTTTCTCGGCTCCTCGTAGTGTTGTACGTCACCGTGTTCGAAAGTTCAGAGAACTTTTGTGTGACCATGTGCATGCAAGGCAGGCTTGAGCGGAATTCCGTCAGAAAAACCATCCAAGATTTTTCCGACGGAAATACCCCTCGTGTGTACGGGACATAAGGCCGAAAGTATGTGGAGACCCGACCATCACACCTACTTACATTGCCAAAAGTATGTGGAGACCCGACCATCACACCTACTTACATTGCCAAAAGTATGTAGACACCCGACCATCACACCTACCTGCAGTACTGTGCAAAAGTTTTAGGCTGGTGTGAAGAAATGCTCTAAAGTAAGAATGCTTTCAAAAATATATATACCGTATATATATATATATTTTTTTTTTAATTATATTGTAATTGTTTATTTTAATCAATTTACAAAATGCAAAGTAAGCAAAAGAAAAATCAAATCAATATTTGGGCTGACCACCCTTTGGCTTCAAACCACCATCACTTCCAGGACTCCTTCTTCTTTACACTGAAGATAGTTCTTAATAACATTGGCTGTATGTTTGGGGTCGTTTTCCTGCTGCACAATACATTTGGGGCCAATCACACGCCTCCCTGATAGTATGGCATTAAGGATAAGTATCTGCCTGTGTTTCTCAGCATTAAGGACACTATTGATCCTGACCAAGTCTCCAACTCCATTTGTAGAAATGCAGCCCCAAGCTTGCAAGAAACCTCCTCCGTAGTCACGCCAAATATTGATTGGATTTCTCTTCTGTTTATTTACTTTCCATTTGATATATTGATAAACTATTAACACTTCTATTTCTGAAAGCATTCTTAATTTACAACATTTTTTTCACACTTGCCTAAAACTTTTGCACAGTAGTATAGCAATGCAGACAGTTTACATGAGGGGCACTTTTAATAATAAGGATCACCTTAGTCAATATGAGGAAAGACTTCAAAGGTGTTGATGCCAGCTGACCAAAGGCCACTGGCAGTAGTACAGGAGAGCAGGTGTTAGGAAATGTTAGCAAACATTTGGAAATTGTAGAAAACAGAAGCTAGTTTCATCACAGGAAGTGTCAACAGTTATTTAACTTCTTGTAACTAAACCAAATCTTTTATTCTGTGCCTGTCTGTGACGGGATGATGTTGTCCACCTTTGTTGTGCTGATTTTAGGTGAGTACATTTGCATGTCTTTTCTCAGTCAATTCCTGCACTGCATCTCTTACTTGGAGATTTCAGGGTATCCCTCGCATGTCTTGGTGCAGACATGGTGTTAGGCACTACCTGTGGTTCTTCTGTGTGAAGACATCCCCGGAACACCATATATCCCCTATGACTCAGGGATTTTAAGGTGTTCCTGGGATGGTTTGGCACAGATAGAATATTAGGCACTTCCTTCTACCCAGTATCAGACCCTTGTACTTTCTTGGGGATTTCGAGGTGTTCCTTGGATATCTTAACAAGAAGAACTGTGGTCTGATACTGGGCCGCAGGAAATGCCTAATGCGTGTCTATGTAAAGACATCCCAGGAATACCTTGAAATACCCAATGAAGAACTGGGATCTGATACTGGGCAGTGGGAAGTGCCTAATACAGTGTCTGTACCAAAACATCCCCGGGAACACCTTTAAATCCCCATAGAATCCTTCAGGATGCAAGGTGTTCTTTGGGATGCCTTGACACAGAAGAACCAGGATCCAGTACCGGACTGCGGGAAGTGTCTAGTACTGTATCTGTGCCGAGTCATCCAAGGAACATTTAAAAAAAAAGGAAGAACTGGGGTCTGATAATGGGTTTCAGGAAGTGCCTAATACCATGTTTGTGCCATGACATTGCAGGAACACTTTGAAATCCCCAAGAAAGGACCAGGGTCTGATTCTGGTTAGTAGGAAGTGCCTAATACAGTGTTAATGCCAAGACATTCCAGTAACACCTTGGAGGTTTCAAAGTGTTCCTTGGGAAGTCTTGGCACAGACACAGTATTAGGCACTTCCTGAGGTCCAGTACCAAACCACTCTTCGTCTAAGCCAGGAGATCTCAAAGAACACCTTGGAATCTCTAAGAACTCAAGGTGTTACCAGAATGTATTTGCATAGACACTGCTTTAGGCACTTCCTGCTGACCAGAATTAGATCCTAGTTCTTTCTTGTGGATTTCAAAGTGTTCCTGGGATGTCTTGGCATAGACACGGTATTAGGTGGTTTTTGAAACCCAGTGTCAGATCCCAGTTCTTCCTAGGGGATTTCAAGGTTTTACTGGAATGTCTTGGCACAGACATGGTTTTAGGCACATCTGCCATCCAGTACCAAACCCTGGTCCCTCTTTGCCAAGACATCCCAAAAAACACCTTGAAATCTCTAAGGACTCCTTGGGGATGCTCAGGTGTTACTAGAATGGCTTGGCATAGACCAGTAACGCATTTAGGTTTTGTGCTGTCCTAGGCCTGACTAAACTTGTGCGCACCTTAATTTAAATATGACCCACCCCTTCCTGTCAAGGCCACACCCCTGGCTGTTTAAGACCCATCTGAAACTTTTACGAGTGGGGACACTAGTTCTGAGGGCCTGGGGGGTGAGGGATGATTTTCTCTCGCTTCCTGTTTGGTTATGGGGCAGGAAGTGAAGGGAAATCTCTGCAATGGGACAGGGATGGTAAAAAATAAACTAACAGGGGCTATAACCCTCCCTTATGCTATCTAAAATGAAGAAAAAAAAGTGTTGCCTGTAGCTCTACTTTAAGCACAAATTTCTGATTATTTTATGGAGAGGACTAAGAAGATATAACCATGTCAATGGTGCAGCAGAAAACATATAGCACAGTGAGGAAGGTTTGTGGTCCAGGATGATAGTACAGTCAAAATTAGAAGCACCCCCCCCCCCCTCCACAGTTGCGGAATGCCGGCTGGCCGCATACCAGAAGCAGTTTGCCTCCTTTATGGGGGTGCTAGACTAATTTGCCTCTCAGCCCAGTCCGCCCCATAAGACTGCCGCTACACTAACAGTATGACGCAAGCCGTAAGGGACAGTTTCCATGCTGCCCCCCTGCAAAGTGCTGCCCTAGGCCTGGGCCTTGTCCAATTCTTCCTTGGGGATTTCAAGGTGTTCCTGGGATGTCTTGGCACAGACACAGCATTAGACACTCCATTGTACTCCAGTACTGGATCCTGGTTCTTCCATGTCAAGGCATCCCAAAGAACAACTTGCATCTTCATAAATTCCTTGGAGGATTTTCAAAGTGTTCCTGGGATGTTTTGGCACTAAAGGCACTTCCACTGGGCAGTATTGGAGCCCAATTCTTCCTTTGGGATTTCAAGATGTTCCTGGAATGTCTTGGTACAGACACAGTATTAGACACTTCTGCAGTCCAGTACCAAACCCCAGTCCTCCTTTGCCAAGACATCCCAAAAACACCTTTACATTTTTAAGGACTCCTTGGGGATATTAAGGTGTTACTAGAATGTCTTGGCATAGATACTGTATTAGGCACTTCCTGCTGAACAGAA
Organism: Lithobates septentrionalis; assembly: GCA_037952835.1. Taxonomy (NCBI): domain Eukaryota; kingdom Metazoa; phylum Chordata; class Amphibia; order Anura; family Ranidae; genus Lithobates; species Lithobates septentrionalis. Next base: position 38,989 of record JBBDGP010001106.1, on the reverse strand, counting down.
TCAGACCCTGGGGACTTCAAATTGTTCCTAGGATGTTTTGGCACAGACATGGCATTGGACGCTTCCTACCTGCCAGTATTAGATCCTGGTTCTTCCTTGTGGATTTCAAGGTTTTCCTGGGATGTCTTGACATAGACACATTATTAGACATTTCTTGTAATCTGGTACTGGACCCTGGTTCTTCTGAGTCAAGGCATCCCAAAGAACATCTGGCATCCCTAAGGATTCCTTGGGGATTTAAAGGTGTTCCTGAGATGTCTTGACACAGTATTAGGCACTTCCCATTGCCCAGTATCAGACCCTGGTCCTTTCTTGGGGATTTCAAAGTGTTCTAGGATGTCTTGGCACAGACATGGCCATGGGCACTTCCTGCTTTCCAGTACCAGACCCCAGTTCTTTTTTTGGGATTTCAAGATGTTTCTGGGCATAAACACATAATTTGGCAGATTTTATTGCCTAGTATCAGGCCCCGGTTCTTCTGTGCCAAGATATCCTAAGAACATCTTAAAATCCCTGATTCTTCCTAGGAGTTTCAAAGTGTTCCCGGGATATCTTGGAGTAGACATGGTATTGGAAAGACACCCAACCTTGCATAAGTGCCAACATCTATTGGCCTAGCAACTCTACCACAACCATCAAAACTTGGCCTGTGGACTTTTTTCCAGTAATTTAAAGACCAAGAGATTCTTCTCCTATTGGCGCTCTATAAATCCTGTATAATAAAAATATAATCTTGAGCAAGTGATGGTACTGTTAATGCTCAATGGCTGCCAAGGACAGGCTTACTTGAATTTTAAATGTTACGCTATCAGAAGATTCACAGATACTAATTTTTTCTTTTCTGTTTTTCAGCTTTGGTTACATCAGAATCTGGTAAGTACCAGGTAGGAGGTCTAGAATTTGTTTTTTTCCTATTAGCACCTCCAAGATCTTACCATGTAGCCTCATCCCAAAAGCTGAGGTCAAGAGTTTAAAATTCCAGGTATTTATTTATGTATTTATTTTAAGCCTCTATTGCCACTATGCTGGTGTTCTTAAAAGCAGGAGATGGTGTGTGGGTGACATGATTGCATCATTATTTCCACAATGTGATGACATATTAACTGTCAGTTTATTGAGAAATCTCAACACTGGGGTTTCCAGTAAGACAATAACTGACGTTAAAGTTACTCATACTAAGAAGTAATGTAACCAGGTGGAACAAGTAATTTTTACTGCGCTATCCCAATAAATTAAATATAATAGAATACCATATATAGAGTGAAAAAAAGCCGCAACTATAATGTGAGACACACACACTTCATATAACATAAGGAAAAAGAAGCTGCGCTGGGTAATTTTAGTGATCCAAAAAAATAATAAAAATGACTTAAAAAAAAATACTATGCTTCATCTAAATGAATGGAGATATGAGAACTCCATGCAACACACTCTAACATAAATATTAAAATACAATCACCAGTGAAATGTGCAAAAAAATGATTAAATATGAAAAAATAAATAAATAAAATAAAATTTCCAACAAGGTCAAGTCCACTCCGATGGGCTATTGAAAAGAAGCCCCACTGGTTATACAGTTCATAGTGATCTTCCAAGTGATGATTTTGCAATCCTCAAAGTAGTAATGACATGCAACCGTAACGCCAAGGGAAATGTGATGGGGTGCAACAGAAAGGTACCTTCACCTGTAATAACACTGCCGCTTACCAGCTCGTTAGATCTCTTGTTTAAGGAGATCATGCGTGCCTGTGGCACTTAACCCCAGCCCTGGGTCTTTAAAACATGGATGGCTAGATGTCCTCAGACTCTCTGCTCGGGGGTTTCCTCTGTACGGCAGATGTGCACTCATTCCCCATGATAGGAAATAAAGACTTCCATAGCGTAACGCGTTTAAAAATATTTATTAAAATGAACAGTAATGCACTTACAGCTATGCTGAAAATATACAGCGTTGGTATAAAACACAAGCTCTCGAATGCTGCCGGTTGCTTCCGGAACTAGCGCGGTATGTGGTGACATCAGCACGCTGCTCCTCCCTACGCCGTTTCGTCAAAGATGACGTCTTCCAGGCCCCAGGTCTTCCTGGTAAGCGGCAGTGTTATTACAGATGGAGGTACCTTTCTGTTGCACCCCATCACATTTCCCTTGGTGTTGCGGTCGCATGTCATTACTACTTTGAGGATTGCAAAATCATCACTTGGAAGATCACTATGAACTGTATAACCAGTGGGGCTTCTTTTCAATAGCCCATCGGAGTGGACTTGACCTTATTGGAAATTTTATTTTGTTTTTTATTTTCATATTTAATCCATTTTTGCACATTTCACTGGTGATTGCATTTTAATATTTATGTTACAGTGTGTTGCATGGAGTTCTCATATCTCCATTCATTTAGATGAAGCATTTTTTTTTTTTAAAGTCATTTTTATTATTTTTTTGGATCACTAAAATTACCCAGCGCAGCTTCTTTTTCCTAATGTAACCAGGTGCATTTTCTGCTTTTAGGGCCCCATCCAGGTGTCAAATTTTTGTTCAAAGTTAAATTCCTGCCAAATATTTTTTTTTTTAGTTTAAGGGATAGAGTGAAGTATGGATTACAACCTCTATTGGATTCTTATTGCTCTGTTTTTCCACTGGGGGGATCTCCCATGACTTCCTGTCTCAGTGACACCACGGGAAGTGAGGAGAAGCATAGACAATACATAGTGGTAGCAAAGCCTGAAAATAATTCTAAACCTTTTCAACTCTATCGTAATGAAAAAAAAAAAAAAACAACAACATCATTTGACTGCAGTTTAAAGTGAAGAACCCATTTAATGGTGCATCTATTATTTTTTGTAGCTTTAGTCCGACCTGTTGTGACCTTCACTCCCCCATGGAGACGAATAATATCTGTGGACACAGTGACTATAGCATGTGACATTGGTACTACGGCACAGGAGAATGAAACGTTTTATTGGTACAGAGATGAGAAACTGATGGACATCCATGAGCAGAACTTCACCGTCCCATCAGCTTCAGCGGTGTATAATGGTGGAGATTACCAGTGCCGGACCAGCACCAGTGATATCAGTGACCCTGTCTATCTGGATGTTCGTTATGGTGAGTTAACCAACTCTAAATACTTTGTATCTACATCAGACTAACCAAGATGGAGGCTCTGTATTCATAATCATCAATGAGTGCCCTTCCTACAGTCCAAAGCTAGAATGAAAGCTTAATTGGCATGCACCCAAACTAATGCTTTTAGGGATTCATACAAACAGGTCCCAAGTTCTGTAAATGTGGGGAACATTAGAGTGTATATTTTTGTTTTGCAAACATACAGCTTATTAGTAAAAACATATTTACATAAAAATAAACAACTAAACAAAAACAAGCGTGCTTACATCAGCAAGTAAAGAAAACTGTTTCCTGACAAGATAACATAGAAAGAAACATATTTTAATGACAACAAAAAAGAGACTACAAACCCTGAACCTCAACATAAACACAATCCAGGCTAATGGGGTGTACACACGGTCTGACTTTTCGGCTACAAAAGTCCAACAGCCAGTCCGACAAACTTTCGACGGACTTTTGGCGGACTTGCGGCGGACTTTCTAACGAACGGACTTGTCTACATACGATCACACAAAAGTCCGACGGATTCGTACGTGATGACGTACACCAGACTAAAATAAGGAAGTTGATAGCCTGTAGCCAATAGCTGCCCTAGCGTGGGTTTTTGTCCGTCGGACTAGCATACAGACGAGCGGATTTCTGGGTCCGGTGGAGTTACGACATAAAGATTTGAAGCATGTTCCAAATCTAAAGTCCGTCAGACTTTTGTAGCCGAAAAGTCCGACCATGTGTACGTGGCATAAGAAACATTTTGAGATTTAATCGCCATTGGGATGCGATTCCAAAACCCCCCCATTAACTTCTCCCCCCACATCATTCACCCCGACTTCCACATCATTCACCTTGCATTCTGCACCAGCCACTCTCATTCCCTTCCCCTTCCCACCTCCCCCTCCACCATCATCCAATTCATCCCTCACTCCACCCCTCTGTGTCTGCCGACCTCCAGCCGCACTTCTGCCACACCGAGGAGGAGGGGTTGGCACCACCATACACGCTGGTCCAGCATCCTCCACTGCCTTCACTACACTACGAGAAACAATAGGTGCAGACGCAGACTTGACAACCACACTTTCTGACACTGACTGGAGAACCACAGACTGGGGGGACACTTACACCACAGCTGGCCTCACAGACACAGATTCTGACAGTACAGAGACACTAGGATCCCCTGGTACAACCTCCGCCAACCCAGACTCTTCTCTATACAGACGGAAAAAATTCATCCGCTGACTCTGGCTTATTGTGCAAAACCTTGGGGCACCGGCTATAAGGGTGACCAACCTTATCACATAGGTTACATTTAATGATGTTACAGTCCCTTGCCAGATGCCCAGTTCCTGACACAAAAATCACTTCTGTTCTGGACAGTTAGAGGAGAAATGTCCCTTCCACATTTATGGCACATCTTAGGTTGACCAGGGTAGAAGACAGTAATCCTTTCTCTACCAATAAAGGCAGAGGAGGGCAAATGCTGGACCACCTTACCACACACACTCAGCCTCATTGACACCGACCACCCACCTGTCCAGATTCCTCTATTATCCACAATCTTTTTAAGGGGACACAACATTACACCAAACCTCCTCAACCAGACCCATAAATCCTCGGGGGGGTATAGACTCATTCCTTGTCAGGATAGTCACATTTTTTATCAAGGGCTGACGTGAGACAACTTTGGGGACAAGCCCCTTCCAGTCCGGCTGGCCCCCATATACATGCTCAAACCACTCCCAAAACAGATCCCGCGATTCTGGATAGACAAAGGACAAATCATACTTAAAGGAACCAGCCGGACTGATAAGAGCATAAATATCCTCTGCCTTAAATCCCATGGCTAGGATCATATCCACAACCATCCTCCTGATAGGTGGAATACCTCCTCCTTCCCACCTGAGCTGTACCACATTCCTGCATTTAATGGAAGAAGGTGCGTTAGATGAAAGTCGCATAACTGGCTCCCTTCCACAGCCAGCAGCATGACTTTGTCCCGACACAGCCTTAACATAATTCCTAACTGGGACAGATGACACATTAACTGGTTGCATAGAAATATTAAGTGGCTGCATAGGAACCTCTGAAAACTGGTTTGGTAAATTACCCACCACTTAATCCTCCCTCCTCCTCTCCAGCACAACAGTCCCGCTCACCATAGTCCCGGAAGTACCACAGATACCAGCAGTCCTGTCATCAAGTAAAGTCTTCTGTTTAGAAAAAACACCAGCTGTTTCAGCATTCATACGGCTCTCCTGCTCTGCAGTTTCAATGTTCATGTGACATTCCTGCTCTGCACTGTTAGTGTCCATTTGGGACTCTTTCCAGCCAGCTAATCCTGCATTCCCTGCTGATTGCAAGGCTCTGTTGGCAGGCGCAATCTCAGGAAAGTCCTCCACAGACTGAGAGAGATTTTCAGCAAGCACTCCTTTATCAAGATCCTCATCTGATGAGTTGGTGCAGCTCAAGGGAGATTCCATTTCGGTAATGGCCTGCAGCAATCTGCCATTTTCCTCAACCTCCTCCTAAGATGACCCAGGCTGCTGGGAAGGGAGGGGCCACCACGTGAAGCCACTTCCTTACCCCCATCCATACTGTCGCCGCTGCTATGGCATCCACCCTCTGGCTGGTACTGGCACAGGCACTTTCCTTCATCTGTTGGAATCTCTCCTCATTCTCACACTTTTCTCTGAACATACCGCTGCTCTCCTTCAGAGAGGCGACCAACTTCTCCTGCTTTTTCAATGCCTCTTCTAGAGACTTCAGCTTGGAGACTTCCCTCTTACTGTTTCCAGACTTACTGTGCAGGCATTTCTTTTTCCTGAGATCTTCTTTCATGACAGCAAGTTTCTGTTCACCACTTTATCCTGGAAGACTGGTAAGGACTCCTCTTGCATAGGGACAGGCCCAGGATCCATTCCAGCTTGAGCACATGGAGTAGGCCTCAGTGCTTCTGGGGAGCCTCCATCTTCACCTTATCCCCCCAATTGCATGGTGGTGCAGGACAGGCCCAGGGCTGATGTTTCCTCCAACTGAGAGCAAAGCAGAGTGAGCCAACAGCACCTTGCAAAACAGCACAACCTGGTGGAGAAGCTTCTCTGGTGCAGAGACTGATGTGGCTCTGTGTTTATTGTAAAGTCTTACAAAATGATGTGGTCTTAATTTAATTTAATATTATAAATAAATATTATTTTTCTATTTCAGCCTATGTCCTGCTGCAGAAGCCCTCCAGCATTTTTGAAGGGGACCCTTTAACTCTGAGGTGTTATAGCCCCCCAGGATTAAATGGCACAAACACAACATTCTATAAGGATGGTGAAGAGATACAATTCTCAGTCAATAACTCGGAGCTCTATTTTGATAAAGTAAACAGAAGTGCGACTGGGACATACAGATGTACTAAAACAGTCCAATTTGGGGAGTTCCGAAACAGCTCTTCTGAGACCTATGTCTATGTAAGAGGTATGGTATAAAATGCGCTCCATTCAACAAAGTATATTCAATGTTTTTTTAAAGAAAATCTTATCAGCTTAGGGCTGCGTTCACACCAGTGTGAATTGGATGCGGGTTTTACTGCATCCAATTCGCATGGCAGGAGATTGTGACCGGCTCTCTATGGAACCGTATCACACATCTCCAGAGCTTCTCCGGTGCAAATTACACAGGAGTCCTGTGCATCTTCTGGTCCATTTCAGGTCTGAATTCAGCCAAAAATTTAGGCTGAAATCAGACCTGAACCAATGAATGGAGGCGCACTGGACCCCTTGCTGTGAGCTGCTCCATTCCTCAGTGTGAACTCAGCCTAAAGTGCACCTAAAGCTACTGACAGGCTGTTTTTGCTGTTTGTGTCACAACCGGGATTCTGAGGGTTTCCCCCCATTCGTGTGCTGAGTATCAGGTCTGCACTCTTGACATGTTCATTATGAGGGGTTTCCACCAACCAACTGAGTTCCTGGGTCTGTACACCTGCTGTGCCCATTATGAGGGGTTCCCACCATCCCTGTACTGAGTTTTAGGATCTGTACACCTGCTGTGCTCATTATGAGGGGTTTCCACTATCCCTGTACTGAGTTCTAGGGTCTGTGCTCCTGCTGTGCCCATTATGAGTGGTTTTCACCATCAATGTGCTATGTTCCTGGGTCTGCACACCTGCTGTGCCCATTATGAGAGGTCCCAGCCATCCCTGTGTTGAGTTCCCAAGTCTTTACACTTGCTGTACTCATTATGAGGGGTTCCCACCATCCCTGTACTGAGTTCCTGGGTCTGTACACCTGCTGTGCCCATTATGAGGGGTTCCCACCATCCCTGTACTGAGTTCTAGGGTCTGTACACCTGCTGAGCCCATTAAGAGGGGTCCCCACCATCCCTGTGTTGAGTTCCCAAGTCTTTACACTTGCTGTGCCCATTATGAGGCATTTCCACCATCCCTGTACTGAGTTCCCAAGTCTGCACATCTGCTGTGAACATTGTGAGGGGTACCCTCCATCCCCGTTGGATTAAAAAAAAAAAAAAATTGCAAAGAATGTAATAGGAGGAGTTGGGACACAAAAAGGTGGGTGGGAACATCCAAAACTCCCAAGTTGACAGGAGCAGAATCAAGAATTATGGCCAGGAGAGCTCTTTTCTGGAGCAAACAAGACACATAAGAAGCCAGGGGCTGGCTCAACCCACCAGGCTCTACAGTAACACCTGTAACAAACTATCGCTTTTAGGTAGACTGAATTTTTAAGTTTGAATGGTGTGCCTTTTAAATGTCCATTATATGTTTAGTAGGAGATGAGGTCAAGCCCTTGGTGACCTTCACACCAAACTGGAGAACGGTTATGTCCATGGACTCGGTGACTCTCATTTGTAATGTGGGATCTGCTGAACAAGAGAAGGAGACCTTTTACTGGTATAGAGATGACAGACTCATCTATAATTATCAACAGAACTTTACCATCCAGTCAGCTAATTGGAGATATGACAGAGGATATTACCAGTGCCGGACCAGTACCAGTGATATCAGCAAACCCGTAACGCTGAACATTAAAAACAGTAAGTTATACAGCTCATGTATTTGCTGGCATTTTATTTACCACCAATCCAATCCGTTAACAGCCTTTAACATATTAACTGTCTTTAAGAACTTTAAGAACTGAGGGCCCTGTGTGTTTCATATTTTGTTAGATAATTATTGTTATGGGGTAAGCTTTTATACACTACTTAAACCAAATAAATATCTATGGTAGCACCTCCATTAATAACTAGTCTGATAAGGGTTTGGTCTTCACACATGCCTAAGTTATGTTCCCCATGTGAGTGGAAGGTTAATCTTTTTCTGGAGAACTTCTTGCATTAGACTTTTATCTTTCAGGGGATCTCGTCTTACAGAGGCCCACCTCCATATATGAAGGACACCCCTTGACCCTCAGATGTCTGAGCAGATCTTCATTTATTGTAATTAACACCACATTTTACAAGGATGACAAAATGATCAAATTCTCTACTTCTGACACGGAGCTCCATATCATGAAGGTGGACAGAAATGTCACCGGGATGTACAAATGTGTTCAACGATTACATTCAAAGCTCTATGACAAGAATGGAACCCCCATATCTTCCAAAACATTGTCAGATATATCTTATATAACTGTGAGAGGTAAGTCCACAAAGGGCCACTGCAGATTCAATCAAATAATAACTTTAGTACAGGGAAAGTAGGTTGAAGGCCAGACAGGTTGCAATGCAAGTGGTGGTTGACTATTGTGAAGACCCCAAGAAATAGAGGGACAGAATCTCAAGACTTTTTATCTTTTCCAATGGTCTACAGGAAAAAACCCTTCAATGCGCTACGGGGTTCTCCCTTGAGAGCTGAAAACGTGAACGTTATCTCCAGTGCATGATAAGGTGTGGGATGGAGTTAGGATGGCTCAATGTGTTTCAGGGTTCCTTCCTCCTTTGTACGGGCTAAAAAAGGAAACGGGGGATGTTCAGTGCATGATAAGTTTTAGAATACTGGCCTCTCCACTAATGGAGGCAGAGTGAAGCTGTAGGCTTGTGTTTAATTTTCATAGGATGCATTCCAAAACACTTTTCTTATTTGGAACTTACGGTGTCCTTTGAAATTTAGTCACAAGCCTACAGCTTCTCTCCAATTCAATTGGTAAAAAGGCATCCAACATTCTAAACTTTATCACACACTGTTCATTAAGTAATAAGGTTTAGAATGTTAGATAGCCCTTTCCTACATTAAAGGCAGAAAGAAGCTGCCGGCTGGTGCAAAATTTTCATAGGATGAATTCCAGAAACATTTTTTCTTTGGAACTCCCCCTAAGAAAATTTGTCACCAGCCTACAGCTTCTCTCCACCTCCATTGGTGGAGAGGAAGTCAACCTTTTAAACCTTATCACGCACTGTTCAGTGTGGGTAAAGATTTAGAGTGTGGACTTCCACTCTGCCAATGGAGGTGAAGAGAAGCTGAAGGCTTGTTCTCAATTATTTTTAGGTGGAGTTCCAAAAAAAGTTTATTTGTAACTCATCCTATGAAAATTTGTCAGGAGCCATTGGTAAAGACGCATCCAACACTCTAAACCTCATCATATGCTGTTACTGTGTGATGAGGTTTGGAATGTTGGGGGAGATGCCTCTCCACTGATGGAGGTCAAGAGAAGCTGTAGGCTTATGCTCAGTTTTCATAAGATGCACTCCCCAAAACATTTCTTATTTAGAACTCATCCTATGAAAATGAAGTTTAAACCAAGTTTAAACTTTTCTCCACTTCCATTGGTGAATAGTCATTTAACATTCTAAACCTTATCCACACTTTCAGTGTGGGGTAAGATTTAGGTTGTTGGATTGCTCTCCACTAATAATGGCAAATAGAAGCTGTAGGCTTGTGCCCAATTTTCATTAGATGCTTTCCAGAAAACATTTCTTTTTGGAACTCATCCTCAGAAAATTTATTACAAGCCTACAGCTTCTTTACATCAACATCAGTGAATAGGCATCTAATATTCTAAACCTTATCACGCAGTGTTCAATTTGGGATAGGGTTTACAATGTTGACTTCCTCTCCACCATTGGAGGTGGAGAGAGGCTGAAGGCTGGTTTTCAATTTTCATAGGATTCGTTCCAAAAAACATTTCTTATTTGAAGCTCATTCTATGAAAATTAGTCAAGAGTCTCAATTTCTTCTCTGAAAGTCCATTGGTGAAGAGACTTCCACCTTTCTAAACCTCATCACACAACGTTTAGTGCATGATAAGATTTAAAATAGAAAGGAAGAAGATGTGAAGGTGTGAGTGGCGCTACCTATATGTCATATAGTGCTCTACCAAATCACTCTATAGTGGCTAAGTATTAAAAGACACAGTGTTATTGTGGAATGAATTATAACAAAACAGTTTCCATAAAGGTGATAGTGTAATAGTTATCACACCTCACCTCCCCCAGTAGGTGAGTACTAAAACCCTCTAGGTGTGGACACAATCCTACACAGGAGAAGTTATCACCAAAAATGTAATGGCTTACAAGTTAGTGTATAAAACATCCAAACATGAATATCATGATTGTATAGTGATCCTCTGCTACTAACAGTGCCTATAGTGTCCAAACCCAAAATACAGGATGTGAGTGAACCCAAAAACCAAATCCAAATAAGAATGCAAACAATCGCACCAAAAAACAAAAAAATTATAAAAAATAGCACCAAAGTCGCACCAAAATGTAATTATCACACCATATACAAAAACATAAAGTGTATACATATAGTGTCCCAATCATAAAATCAAGGTGTATATAAAACCAAGATGCAAAAAAAAAATAAAAAAAAAAATTTAAAAATCGCACCAAAAAACAGAAAGAATGCAAAAATCGCACCAAAAGACAAGGATCAGCACACATAGAGGGTGGGGGTTGGCAGTGCAGGAACCTGTTCGCGGTCCACCTGTCACCTGCCGGCGGTCAACAGGTGGACCTCGATTGAGGGGTTGTTGACCCCCGGTGTAGGCTAATATTCAGTTTTCATAGGATGCGTTCCAAGAAACATTTCTTATTTGGAACTAATCTCATGAAAATGAATGAAAAGTCAACAATCTAAACCTTATCAAATACTGTTCAGTGTGGTATAAGGTTTAGAACATTGATCGTAGGCTTGTGCTCAATTTTTAGTAGGATTATTTCCAAAAAAAAATATTTGGAACTCATCCTATAAAGCTAGTCAAGAGTCACAACTTCTCTTCACCTCCATTGGTAAAGAGGCATCCAACTTTCTAAACCTCATTACATGCTGTTTAGTGTATGATGAGGTTTGGAATGTTGCGGGAGATGCCTCTCCTCTAATGGAGAAAATCTAGGCTTATGCTCAATTGTCATAAGATGCACTCCAAAAACCATTTCTTATTTAGAACTTCACCTATGAAAATTAATAACACGTTTCAACTTTTCTCAACTTCCATTTGTGAAGTCATCCAACATTCTAATGCCCCGTACACACGATCTGACATTGATCAGACATTCCGACAACAAAATCCACTGATTTTTTCTGACGGATGTTGGCTCAAACTTGTCTTGCATACACACGGTGACACAAAGTTGGCTCGGAAATTCCAAACATCAAGAACACGGTGACGTTCAACATGTACAACGAGCCGAGAAAAATGAAGTTCAATAGCCACTGCGGCTCTTCTGCTTGATTCCGAGCATGCGTGGAACTTTGCGCGGCGGAATTGTGTACACACGATCGGAATTTCCAACAATGGATTTTACATCTACATCGGTGAGTAGGCATCTAAACTATGATGCACTATTCAGTGTTGGATAAGGTTTGGAACAATGACTTCCTCTCCACCATTGGAGGTGGAGAGAGGCTAAAGGCTTGTGCTCAGTTTTCATAGAATTTAAAGAGGCATCTACCATTCTGAACCTCATCACACACTGTTTAGTGCATGATAAGGTTTGGAATGTTGATGGAGATGTCTCACGGCCAGTGGAGGTCCAGGGAAGCTGTAGGCTTATGATCAATTTTCAGTAGACTTTTGCTCAAATTTCATAGGATGCGTTTCAAGAAACATTTTTTATTTGGAACTAATCCTATGAAAATGAATCACAAGTCAACATTCTAAACCTTATCATGCACTGTTCAGTGTGGGACAAGGTTTAGAATGTTGACTTCCCCTCCACCAATGGAGGTGAAGAGAAGCTGAAGGCTTGTGCTCAATTTTAAATAGGATTCAAACCAAAAAATTGTTTATTCGGAACTCATCCTATGAAAATTAGTCAGGAACCACAATTTCTCTCCACCTCCATTGGTAAAGAGGCATCCAACATTCTAAACTTCATATGCTGTTCAGTGTGTGATGAGGTTTGGAATGTTGGTGAAGAAGCCTTTCCACCGATGGCGGTTGAGAGAAGCTGTAGCCTTATTAAGTTGCATTCCAAAAAACATTTCCTATTTAGAGCTGATCCTATGAAAATGAATAGCAAATTTCAACTTTCATCGTATGCAAATTAGTCATGGCCCTCCAGCTTCTCTCTACCTTCTTTCATTGGATGAGTTTTAAATTAGAAATGTCTTTTGAACAACCCTATAAAAATTAAGCACAAGCCTACAGCTTCTCCCGACCTCCATTGGTGCAGAGGCTTTCTAATGCCGCGTACACACGGTCGGACTTTACGGCGGACTTTGCCCGGCGGACTTTTCGACGTACTTTCCGACGGACTTTGTGAATGAACGGACTTGCCTACACACAATCCACCAAAGTCCGTCGAATTCGTACGTGATGACGTACGACCGGACTAAAACAAGGAAGTTCATAGCCAGTAGCCAATAGCTGCCCTAGCGTGGCTTTTTGTCCGTCTAACTAGCATACAGACGGCGGACTTTTCGACCGGACTCGATTTCAACGGATAAATTTTAAACAAGTTTCAAATCTAAGTCCGTCCAACTTTTGAGAGAACAAAGTCCGCTGGAGCCCACACACATCGAATTGTCCGACCAAATCCAGTCCGCCGGGCAAAGTCCGCCGTAAAGTCCGCTCGTGTGTACGCGGCATAACATTCAAAACTTTAACGCTCACTGAACACTGCATTAAAAGGTTTAGAATGTTGGATGCTCTTCCACCAATGGAGATGGAGAGAAGCTGTAGGCTTATGACTTTTTTCACAGTCCAATCCTTTCAGTGACCATCTATAAGTCAATCTACAAGAGAAAACCTTTTCCCTCAAGGTCCAGCACTTCCACATGTAGTGACCCTGAATCAGCTATGTTAGGAAAGCTTTAATATTACAGTTTTGCTCAAAATGAGTATCTTATTCTTTTTAGCCGTAGTCAGACCCGTGGTGACCTTCACACCCAACTGGAGAAATCTATTGTCTGGGGACTCGGTGACTGTAACGTGTGATGTGGGATCTGCCATACAAAATCACCAGACCTATTACTGGTACAAAGATGAGAAAGTGCTCAGTGTCACTCAGAGGGAGTTCACCATTCCATCAGCATCCCAGAAAGATGGCGGAGAGTACAAGTGCCGCACCAAATCCAGCGACATGAGTCATTCCACTAGGCTGGAAGTCAGCGATGGTAAGCACGCAATTGTACACATTTCAAATCTGCTTGGATTTACTCCCTTTTGGTCTGTTAAATATACCATTGAAAGTGTTTTGTTATATCAGTTTCATATGAGTGAGGGAAAATACTGCATAATGGTCACTAGATGGAGCTGCTGATCATAGGAAATCAATATGTATAATAAAATACAGTCAAAATTTGTCACAGCTAGGTGAATGCGGGTGACGTTTGTCCAACCAATTTATTATACCTAGACCACAAGGTGTCAGTAATATTTTTCTGTTGTAGCTGAAGTCATCTTACAGCAAGACGCGTCTTCCGCTTATGAAGGAACCCCCCTAACTCTGAGATGTCACAGCCGCTCTGAATACAACCGGATCAACACAGCCTTCTACAAGGATGACGAGGAGATACAATCCTCAGCCACTGACTCTACGCTACGTATCGAGCAGTTAAACAGACAAGCCACCGGGAACTACAAATGTTCACAGGTCCTGGCGGATGAGCTTGGATTCTTCGATGAGGATTCTGCAGAGATCTATATTAATGTAAAAGGTATGATGTGCAAGATGTTCAAATTGTATTGAAGTGCTTTAAAATTAAATGGTCAATCTACCCAAAAGACAAACTTTAGTCAAATCTGGAGCTGAGTCAGCCCCTCATAATAGGCTAGTCAGGTATACAGACCCAGGAACTTATTAGACATTTCACCAATAGGTTTGATGTCAACCATCCTCATGGTGGTCATAACGCAGAAGGATCCTGTATTGGAACTACACAGAGAAGGCCGTTAGGTGCAGCTCTAGTTCAGTTGGTTGCAATAGAGGGGAGTAATCTAGTCATGGGAATCTAATTTTATTCGGTTAACACATTGGGATTTGGGGGATCAGAAAACTATCTGTAGCACATCAGAAGGACCCGTTCCTCCAGCAGATATCAGTGATGCCACATTGCCAAGTCTTGGCTGGGTGATAAGGAAGGAAGACTGGAATACTTTGGTCTTTAATGAAAAAAAATTAATTCCTTATAATAATCTACATTTATTTATGTTTTCAGAAACCACAGATGTCACAGACACGGCTTCTTCAGGTCTGTATTTATTGTATTTATTAACATCAGTAATTGTCTTTTTATAGATGGCAGGATAGGAAATGTAGAGAAAGGTAGTATACTTTCAGCAGTCATAAAATTTCCATTTAGCCTCTGCATCTGTTTACATCACAATGTTATTTTATTGATTGTATTATATCTGTAAAATGAATTGTGAACACACAAAAAAAATTCTAGAGACGGGGGGTGGGGATAATTATCAGTGAGATAGCAGAAATCCAAGATACTTATCAATAATACATCAAAGTGATCCAAGATGGAGAGAAAGAAGGGGAGATAGAGGGTGCAAAACCATAGGAGGGAGAAGGAAGGGAAGGGAGTATGCATGAAGAGATGAGGAAAAAGCTTGAGGGAAAGTATAGAGGTTGGGGAGGCAACAGAAGGAAGAGAAGGAAAGGGAAAGGATGAGAAGGAAAGGGAAGGGAAGGGAAAGGATGAGAAGGAAAGGGAAGGGAGGAAAGCAAAGATAAGAGTACACACGAAGATGTAGAGAGAGAGAAAGAGAAAATGTTTAGGGGTTGGGGAGGTAGAGGGTGCAAAACTGAAGGAAGGGAGAGAAGGAAAAGGAAGGAATGATAGATAAAGTGTACACACGAAGATGTAAAGTAACAGAGAGGGAAGGGAAGATTCAGATGTTGGGGAGGTAAAGAGTGTAAAACCACAGGCGGGAACGGAAGGGAGGATAGAAAGGGAAGGAATGAAAGATAAGAGTACACACAAGAAGATGTAAAGAGAGAGCGAAGAAAACTATAGAGGGTAAGGGAGGTGGCAGGTGCAATACCATAGAAAGGGAGTAAAGGAAGGAAGGGGGAGAAGGGAAGGGAGGAAAGAAAAGAGGGGAAGGGAGAGAAGAAAGGGAAGAAGTAAGAGAATAAAGGAAGGGAGAGAAGGGAAAGAAGAATGGAATGGAAGAGCTGAAAGGAAAGGAGGGCAGAAAGGAAGAGAGGAAAGGAGAAAAGGAAGGAAGAAAGGATGTAAGGGAGAGAAGGGAAAGGAGGGCAGAAAGGAAGAAAGGGAAGAAAGAAGGGAGGGAAGTAAAAGCAGGGCAGAAAGGGAAAGAGAAGAGAAGAGAAGAGAAGAGAAGAGAAGAGAAGAGAAGAGAAGAGAAGAGAAGAGAAGAGAAGAGGGAAAGCAGAGAAGGGAAGAGAGAGCAGAAAGGAAGGAAAAGCAGAAAGGAAGAGAAGAAAAGGAGAGAAGGGAAGAGAGGGCAGAAAGGAAGAGAAGGAAAGGAGAGAAGGGAAGAGAGGGAAGGGAAAGGAGAGAAGGGAAGAGAGAGCAGAAAGGAAGAAAAGGAAGGGAAAGGAGAGAAGGTAAGAGAGAGCAGAAAGGAAGAGAAGGAAGGAAAAGGAGAGAAGGGAAAAGAGAGCAGAAAGGAAGAGAAGGAAGGAAAAGGAGAGAAGGGAAAAGAGAGCAGAAAGGAAGAGAAGGAAGAAAAAGAAGAGAAGAGAAAATAGAGCAGAAAGGAAGAGAAGGAAGGAAAAGGAGAGAAGGGAAGAGACAGCAGAAAGGAAGAGAAGGAAGGAAAAGGAGAGAAGGGAACAGAGAGCAGAAAGGAAGAGAAGGAAGGAAAAGGAGAGACGGGAAGAGAGAGCAGAAAGGAAGAGAAGGAAGGAAAAGGAGAGAAGGGAAAAGAGAGCAGAAAGGAAGAGAAGGAAGGAAAAGGAGAGAAGGGAAAAGAGAGCAGAAAGGAAGAGAAGGAAGAAAAAGGAGAGAAGAGAAAATAGAGCAGAAAGGAAGAGAAGGAAGGAAAAGGAGAGAAGGGAAGAGACAGCAGAAAGGAAGAGAAGGAAGGAAAAGGAGAGAAGGGAAGAGAGAGCAGAAAGGAAGAGAAGGAAGGAAAAGGAGAGAAGGGAAGAGAGAGCAGAAAGGAAGAGAAGGAAGGAAAAGGAGAGAAGGGAAGAGAGAGCAGAAAGGAAGAGAGAGCAGAAAGGAAGGAAAAGCAAAGAAGGAAGAAAGGAAGGAAAGAAGAGAAGGGAAGGGAGGGCAGAAAGGAAGGAAAAGCAAAGAAGGAAGAAAGTAAGGAAGGACTTATTTCCCTCCGCTCTGGGGTATCCACTCAGATACACTATGCTTGCCCTCTCGCTGCATTTTTAAATTTGGAAAATGTTGGGTAGCATTGTACTTTCATGTATTTTACCACATTGTATATGACCTATTGTTTCACCTATGCAGTTATTTTCGGTCTATACAAACACTGATTGTATTAGATTTTTCTGGAGACGTCCATCATCCCTGTGCTGAGTTCCCGGGTCTAGATACCTGTTGTGCCCATTATGAGGGTTCCCACCATCCTTGTGCTGAGTTCCTGGGTCCACATACCTGCTGTGCTCATTATGAGGGGTTTCCACTCCAGGAGGTAGGCTTTAATTAGTGCATCATTTTGTATTCATTTTGTAGCTTTAGCCCGGCCAGTGGTGACCTTCACACCCCCATGGAGACATATATTGTCCAGGGATACAGTGACTATAACATGTGACCTCGGTACTACGGCACAGGAGAATGAAAATTTTTATTGGTACAGAGATGAGAAACTGATAGACATCCATAAGCAGAAATTCACCATCCAATCAGCTTCAGTGGAGGCTAACAGTGGGGAGTACCAGTGCCGGAGCAGCACCAGTGACATCAGTGACCCTCTCTGGCTGCAAGTTACTCAAGGTGAGCAATAATAACAGTGTGTGACTGTGGGGGGGCATTAGAGTGTAAGCTCCTCTGGTACAGAGACTGATGTGACTGGCTCAGTGTTCTCTTTACAGCACTGCGGTATATGTCAGAGCTATATAACTGTATAATAATAATGTTTTGTGACTATGACAATGAATAAGACATTAGAGTGTAAAGTCCTTTGATACGAATGCTTCGCTATTCCCTCTCTGGTGCTATCTCCTGCTTTTTAATGTGCTGAATAATATTTTTCCATTTCAGCTGAAGTCATTCTCCAGAGACCCCCCAAGATTCGCGTAGGGGACCCCCTAACTCTGAGATGTCACAGCTCACCTGCTTGGGTAGAACCAACCTTCTACAAGGAAGAGGAAGAGATCCAATCCTCACTTGATAACTCGGAGCTCCACTTTGATAAAGTTGATAGAAACGTGATCGGAACCTACAGGTGTGATAAAACCTATTACCATAAGAAGTACAGCGTTCCCATCGGCTGGATTTCTCATACCTACGTCTATGTGGGAGGTAAGTTGTGGTTTTGTGTTTATAATTTTAAAGTTTCGAGCAATTAAAAAAAAAAAAAATTGGAAAATGAATTTTGTAATGACGTTTTTAATGTGTTACATTTTATATGACATTTTATTGTTTGGGGTCATTTACTTTAATTTATCATAAATTAAGAAGCAGAGTACTTTTTATGAATAGGCAAAAAAATAAGGAGTTTGGTCATTTCCTCATTGGGCCCCTTACTGTCCATGTTGTGTTTAGAAGGAGATGAGGTCAAGCCTCTGGTGACCTTCACACCCAACTGGCGGACTATCCAGGAGTATGACTCAGGGACACTGACATGTAACGTTGCATCTACGAGACAAGAGAAGGAGACCTTCTACTGGTACAGAAACAATGAAATGATCCTCAATAATCAGCAGACCTTTACTCTACGTCAGGCTAAACTGAAAGATGACAGCGGTTATTACCAGTGCCGGACCAGCACCAGCGATCTCAGTGACCCCGTCAAACTGGAAATTGAAAAGGGTGAGTCTATAGCTATAGACCAGTAATTTTCAACCATTGGACCGCAGCCTAAGGCCAGGCCAAGCCATCCCTTTTGTCAGTCTGGGGACCACCATCCCAGTTACACCGATGATTTGGGGACCTATTCTTCTCTGGTGGCCGCTATCCCACTTACATCAATGATATGGTCTGCTACTCCTGCCCAGGGGTCACTATCCCACTAACACCAGTGAATTAAGGTGCCATTTTCCCCTGGGGACCATAATCACACTGACACCAATGATTTGTGCTGCTACTCTCTCCTTGGGGCCTCTATCCCACCGACACCAATAAACTGATAAACTGTGTTCACCTGAGGGCCACAACCCCACTGGCAGGGCTGGTGCAAGTATTTTTGACACCCTAGGCCAGTGATGGCGAACCTTGGCACCCCAGATGTTTAGGAACTACATTTCCCATGATGCTCAACTACACTGCAGAGTGCATGAGCATCATGGGAAATGTAGTTCCAAAACATCTGGGGTGCCAAGGTTCGCCATCACTGCCCTAGGCAAAACCAAATTTTGCCACTCCGACCCCTGACTCCACCCCCTTTGCCCTGCCCATGTAACCCATGTGACCTACCTGACCATTACACTGACCTATCTGGCTCCTACACTGACCTACCTGTCCACTACGTTGAGATACTGTGTGTGTGTGTATATATATATATATATATATATATATATATATATATATATATATATATATTAGTATGAAACGAATATGAATATACGAAAAGAATTCTGAAAACAAATTATTCTAACATAACGAATATGACAAAACAAAATGAATAACTTTATGAACGAATCCAAAATGAAACAAACTTTTCTGTCGAATTTAAAAATGAATTTGACAATGAAATAAATTTGAAAATGAATTTGAATTTAAAATGGAAACATTTTGCAATAAGTACAGTAAGGTATAAAAGCTAAATAACATAATGATTCTACTTAGGCTGTTTTATAGACTAGAATAGAATAAAAGAATACAAAATAAAAGAATAGGATAGAATAACATAGAAAATAAAACAGAGTAAAATAGAATAGAATAAAGTAAAATAAAATAGGTAGAGTATAGCCATCTCCGAAATGTGAAACATGTATACACAGTAACGTACGACACAAATCCAAATTTACAAAAAGAATCCAGATCTACAAAACAAATTCCGAAAATGAATCATTATAACATAATGAATATTACGAAACAAAATTATTAACTCAACGAACAAATTCAAAATGAAACAAACTTTTCTGCCGAATTTGAAAATCAATTTTAATTTGAAAATGAAATGAATTTGAATTCAAAATGGAAACATAAATACAGTAAGGTATACAAGTGAAATAAGATAATGATTCTACTTAGGCTGCTTTATAGACTAGAATAGAACAATAAAAAAAGAATAGAACAGAAAGTAATAGAATAGAATAAAATAGAAAATAAAACCGAATAGAATAGAAAGAAATAGAATAAAATAGGTAGCGTATAGCCATCTTCTGAAACATGTATATACAGTAATACAGGAAACAAATCCAAATTTACAAAAGAATCCAAATATACTAAACAAATTCCGAAAATGAATCTTTCTAACATAACGAATATGACAAAAACAAAATTATTAGCTTGAACTAATCCAAAATGAAACAAACGTTTCCGTCGGGCACATCTCTAGCAAGCTGTGGGTTGTAAATCGCTAAATGAGCCTCAATTGGTGTACAGGCAGTTGAATAGTAAACTTCATGCAAAAACCATTTTCTCTGCTTTCCCTATTTAGGGACGGTGACAGACAGTAATCAAATAGTGAGAGCTAATCTCCCCAGTGGGGTCACAGATGGCTGGTTAAACCTGTCAGAGGTCCTACACTTCTCCAATCCAGCCACAAAAAAGGACACAAGTTGTCTGGAGCTTCATTGACCCTCTTGGAGAACTTTTGTGAAATTCCTTAGATTTATGGACTTTTTTTGTTTTTCAGCTGATCTGATCCTTCAGAGGCCCACCTCCATCTATGAAGGGGACTCCCTGACCCTCAGATGTTACACCATGTATGCCTTCCGTGCAGTGAACACAACATTCTTCAAAGACGATAAAGAAATATTTTTCTCAGCCTCCGATATTGAGTTCCGTATTGATAAGATAGACAGACGTGCGACTGGGACATACAAATGCACCCAACGGCTTCAACGCACGTCTCACTATGATAACACTCCCAAACCTTTTGAAACAAAGTCAGCTAAAGCCCATATAACTGTGCGATGTGAGTTATGACTTTTTCTTTGTTCAGGTTCCTAGAAGACTCATATTTGGCTCTTGTTGTTGGCTCACCGATTTCCCTGGAAGTCTGTATGGGGGGCGATTTACTAAAACTGGAGCACTCAGAATCTGGTGCAACTGTGCATGGTAGTCAATCAACTTCTAACTTCACCTTGTTAAGTGTTGACAATAAAACCTGGAAGCTGATTTGCTTTTATGCAGAGCTGCACCACATTTTTCACGCTCCAGTTTTAGTAACTCAAGCCCTTTAAGTCGTTAAGTCAAATTACAGGCATCCCCTGCAGTCTTTGTATTTATGGGAGACTTTTGGAGGTTCCCAAGGTCAAAGAAATGCTGGGTCTGTTCCTTTCCTTGCTACAACACTAAGGGATGCTGTCCATTAAAACTGCATGTAAATTCATGCAAATGGTGCAAAACTGAAAAAAATGAACAAAAATTGAAAACATTGAGAACCACCGTATTACATTCATCTTGTGTCCTTGACTGGGGGTTCCACTCTGATCAATGTCTGAATGGTAAAGTATCTCAATTCTGTTAACACAATTTATCTGGGGTATGTTTAAAATTCTCTTCTACCCCCATACACTCTTGCCTTGGTATATCCAATTCATCTACCGAAGAATATAAAGGGAATACATAAGATCCAGTGAAGTACATATGATATGGTCCAAAAATACTCTCAATATCTACTTTTGCAGCTGTAATTAGACCAGTGGTGACCTTCACACCCAACCGGAGAAATCTTTTACCTGGGGACTCCGTGACCCTAACATGTGACTTGGGATCTGCCGTACAAGGTGACCAGACCTATTACTGGTACAAGGATGGGAAAGTGCTGGATATCACTCTCCGGAAATTCACCATCTCATCAGCTTCTGGAAGAGATGGTGGAGAGTACAAGTGCCGCACCAAATCCAGCTACATCAGTTATGCCACCAGCCTGGAAGTCAGTGATGGTAAGAGAACCACGGTCCAAGACTGCATACTCGTCAACCACAGGAGTTATCATTTGTGATGAACAAATCCGCTATAGGGATCCCCAGAATTAGTATAATCTGCCTCTTAGATGGGGTGATCCTTCATAGATTTCTAAGTGTAAGAAGGATTGTGAGCCCCTTTCAGTCTACATCAGTTTTTCTCAACTTCAGTCCCCAAGGCGCCCCAACAGGTCATGTTTTCAGGATTTCCCTCAGAGGAAACAGCTGTGGTGATTACTAAGGCAGTGAAACTGATCAAATCACCTGTGCAAAATAATGGTAAGCCTGAAAACATGACCTGTTGGGGCGCCTTGAGGACTGGATTTGAGAAACACTGGCCTACATCATAACCGATCCTGATAAAGGTATCTACATCATGACAAAACATAATCATAATTAGTTTTAGGTCAGATGCGATGGAGCCAAAATCAATTGGATCTGAAGGGGCCAGGCATCATGAAAATCCAAAAATAGTCAACGGGCTTCAGGGGTTTTGAGGGGCCTTCATCAGGGCTCAAAGTTGCTGGTTGAAAAAAAGGTGGTGTCCAGTTTTTATTCTCTCATTTTTTGGGTGGGCACTCACAAATCTGATGACCTTCAAAGACTCTGGTGATGAGATGTTCCTCAACCAGGGTCTCCATCATCCTTCACAAAGTTGTGATTATTGCTGGCATAAACAGCATATCATAAACAACTCGGCCCTGCCAATGACCAAAACGCTTCGTAAAACTAGAGTAAAAAAACAAAACAAATGAGGGTGTACCGGCCTAGTGCATTATCCCACAGCCTTTATTTAAAACAGCATAAAATATACTCACAAACACATGAATTAAAAAAATGTATTCAGTTATTCGGCCATAGCCCAAACGTCCCGTACTCGGCAGGCATCACAGATCGGGGAGACCTCACTGGGATCCTAACTGGTTGACACCTTTCAAAGGATATATCTTCTTCAAAGCCTAGTTACCTGCATTCTATCAGATCAAAGATCAAGCCATTCTGTGCTGTCCAAGGGGATGATAACAATCACTTTAGTAACATTGTGGTACTTATAAAATATTTATAGACTACAGTATTTACATTGCGTGTTTTGTATTTGACAAGGAGCCAGCCTTGCAAGATGGCCGGTCTGGGGCTAATTATATGCAAGGTGATGGAATTGTTTTCCCAGTAAAGAAATTATTGATGAAAACAATATTCATTTATTTATATTTATTCAATTATTCACATTTCAGGTCCCACCAATGAAGTACATACACCTGGAACTTCAGGTATGCATTAAACTTGTTTTTAATTTACATTCAGTTATTGTGTTTTTGCTGTTCAGAATGAAAGAATCAGGGTAGGAGCGGGGAGAAAGAAGAAGCCGGGGGCTCAGAGGGAGGAAAAGGGGGGTAGGTCAAAGTGAAATTGAGATAGAGGGGAGAAAGAGAGAGTGGATGGAGAAGGTGGGCGAAAAGTGGGAGGAGTGGGTGAGAGAGGGGGCAGAGAAAGAAAAGGGTTAGAAAGGGAAGAAGAATGGTGTAGAGTAGGTGGAATGGTTTAGAGAAGGGGCAGAGCTGGGGGAGGGAGGTGAGGGGAGGGATGAAGAGAGAGGGGGTGGAGGGGGAAAGGGGGGTAAGAGAGGAGGCAAAGAAGAAGTAAGGTGAGAGGAAGAGATGGGAAGAAGAGGAGGAAGAACAATGGTGTAGAGTAGGGGGAATGGTTTAGAGAAGGGGATGGGAAGTGAGAGGGGGGACGAAGAGAGAGGGGGCAGATAAGAAGGTGAAGTGAGAGAAGGTGAGAGGAAGAGATGGGAAGAAGTGGATGAAGAAAGGTGAAAAGTAGGGGGAATGGTTTAAAGAGGATGGCAAAGCGGGGGAAGGGGGGGCTAGTAAGAGAAGGAGAGATGAAGAGAGAAGGGGAGAAGAGTAGAAAGAGGGGAGGAAGAGTTGGAGGAGTGGGTGAGAGACGGGGCAGAGAAAAAAGAGAATGAAAGGGGAGGAAAAAGATGTGTAGTAGGGGGAATAAGGTGGTCATAAGTATTAATGATTTTGCTGCCTTGAGGTACGATTGGACATTTGCTCTCTTATCTCTCCTTTGGGATGAATTTTCAGGCACAAACTGAGTATGGAAACCTAAATGAAGCAACAAACACCACCAGGCTCTAAACGACAGTGACAGAGTCCATCAAAGCAATAACAGAATTCACTGTACTGAGCTCTCACATCCTCGTAAGACCCTGTGCTTGTATATCCATAATCATGCAGAAGAAATATTAATCTGAACTTTGCTTTCAAACATTGTTGCATGAACCTCTGCTTATATTAATGATGACCATGTAGAATCCAGATTGGGTTGAGTATGACACCTATATAACAACCTCTTCTTCTATACCAAGGACCAACCAGTGGTCAAGGCTGAGTTGATCACCACCATAATTGAAAAGGTAACTCCTGTTCATTAATGGCCATCATTTGTACAAATACTGCTTTCTGCCACCAGGCATCCTCAGGAGAACCTCTTCTTCTTTGCCAAGGACCAGAGGTTAAGGCTGTATAGGTCTCAGCCATAATTGCAAAGGTATCTCTTGTTCATTAATGGCCATCATTTGTACAAAGGACTGAGCTCTGAGACCAGACATCTTCACAAGAGCCTCTTCGTATTTACCAAAAACCTAAGAGTGGTCAATGCGGAGTTGACCTCCATTATAATAGCAAAAAGTATCTTTTGTTCATTATTGGCCATCATTTGTACAAAAGACTGAGCTCCGCCATCAGGTTTCTTCATGAAAATCCTTTCTCCTTTACCAAGGTCCAAAGAGTGGTCAAGGCCGAGTTGACCTCCACCATAATTGCAAAGGTATCTCCTGCTCATTATTGGCCATCATTTGTACAAAGGACTGAGCTCTGAGATCAGACATCTTCATGAGAACCTCGCCTTAGCCCTTGACAGCCCAGTAAAAGTTATATTGACTTCAAACATTCTTCCAACGTCTTCTAGACCAAACTGTTGTAAGAGGCTTTGGTAAAACACATTTGTTGGTCTTCAGTGAACAGGAAAAGTGTATCACTTTATCCACTATTGTGGAACAGAAGCGCACAATCCTTAATGGGAACGGCTATGCCCAGAGTAAGGCAGATATGGATTCTTAAAGGAGATGGAAGGTTCTTATGGTGAAAGTGTCATAGAACTTTCATTGGTGGTACAAAATCAAGTCAACCTCTTCATTAGGACTCCCACCAAACCATAGTGGCAAAATGATTATGGCAGCCGTCCTGTTCTACAAATAGAGAGTGCACACTTATAAAATGTGTCAGCTTCCTGATTTTTACTATCAATAAAAGCTCTTTGTTGACCTTTACACCCACTATCTCCTATTGGATGCTTTCCTACCTATCTGTGGGCATATTCTTTCCCATAAGAGAGTGTCCTCTCATGTTCTACACTAAGGACCTTATACTGTCCTTGTGCTCAAGACGAGCATCCTATAGACACAAGGATCTCCTTAGCTTTTCTTGCAGAATGTTGTAAGTTAGCACTTACTGGCATCTTTTGTCTTTTGCATGCTTGGTGTCAGATTAGCACAATATGCTTTTTGTTTAACCATAAACCGAACAATAATGCTTCATATATTACCAAAGGAACAGGTCTTCTTGAAAGCTTAACCTTCCCTCTACCCACCCACTGGTACTCACCTTTGCCAAACTCCACTGCCACTCTCTGTCTATACATAAAGTGTAGCACTCACAATATATACAGCAGCGACAGAAAAGATAAGCATATCATAAACACCAAATGCAATTTCCCGAAAAGCTTGCTGCGGTCTTTAGCGTGATGACGTCACACATCACGTAGACTGATCCCTATGCGTTTCGTCCTATAGTGACATCATCGGGACTCTGTGCAAAAAGAGAAGTCCATCTTTCCTGTTAAACCCATATTTAGGTTGTTCACAGGCCCCCTCCCACTGACGCCAGGGGTTCATCTCCTGTGGGCTCCATTGTTTTTTTGTTTTTTTTTTATTTGGTATGGCTGTGCGTGGCTCCTCTCGCACAGCCACATCATTCGTTCGTTCACAGGACTCTATGAATGAAAAAACGTCAAGTCCCATCTGCCACCACACTAGAGAGACTCATAATGGAGCACAAGTGTGGTGACGTCACCTCCCTCGTAGTCCATCGATACATTCTTCAGGACCGTAACTGAAAATCGGTACACAATTACAGAACATCAGCTGGAGGGAAAGTCTGCAGAATCCTACGCATTGCATCCGCCATCCACTTATCAAAGTTGCAAGAAAAAAAATAAATGCATCTTTTTTATTAATCAGTATTGGCTCGTTTATTATCCAGCCCCTCCTTATTGGATTGTAAATTCCCAAGAGCAGGCCATTCCTAATCCTCTTGTATTGAATTGTTGCTGTATTGTATTCCTGTATATTGTTAAGTGTTGTGCATACTGCTGGTGCTATATAAATCCTGTATAATAATAATCTTTTTGAAAAACATGGAGTTAGCCTTTAAGGTCCATGCTGTTGCCAATACAAGGTCAATGAATTCCTATGTGACCTTGTTTATGCCTGGCTGTTTGGAACCAACTACTACATCCTGGAAAAAGGGAGTTCATGTCCTTAGCGGGTATTGATGAAGGCTCTGACAGAAGGATGGAGCAGGAGTGACGCAAGGCTCAGAGGGAGTATCAGTGGGTGAGAATGTGACTGGATGGGAAAAATTTAGAGCATCAGAAGCCAGCAATCTTGCCACGCACAGAAAAATACTAAATTATTACAGAGCACACAGCCACCATGGAGGGCATACAGGGACTAATGTCATAATCACTTATCTCTTTGTTCAGTTATAGGACTGTTCAATATATTGTCATTATATACAGCATGCTAATATAAGAAAACCTCTCTAGTATACCTCTTGTTGGAGATCTCCTTCCAGCCCAAGACAAAATTGAACTGATCTCAGATGCCCATGTACACCGGGCTCCAACCACATGAAATGCATCACAATAGAACAGGGTTTCTCAACTCCAGTCCTCAAGGCGCCCCAACAGGTCATGTTTTCAGGCTTGCCATTATTTTGCACAGGTGATTTGATCAGTTTCACCGCCTTAGTAATTACCACAGCCGTTTCATCCGAGGGAAATCCTAAAAAACATGACCTGTTGGGGCACCTTGAGGGCTGGAATTGAGAAACACTGCACTAGAACAATGTTTCTCAACTCCAGTCCTCAAGTACCCCCAAAGAGGTCATGTTTTCAGGTTTTTTCCCCAAGATGTAACAGCTGTGGTAATTACTAAGGCAGTGAAACTGATCAAATCACCCATGCAAGATCATGAAAATCCTGAAAACATGACCTGTTGGGGGTACTTGAGAAACATTGCACTAGATACAGGGGTTTCAAACTGGTTGCCCTCCAGCTGTTGCAAAACTACAAGTCCCATCATGCCTCTGTATGTGGGAGTCATGCTTGTAACTGTCAGCCTTGCAATGCTTCATGGGACTTGAAGTTTCACAACAGCTGGAGGGCCGCCAGTTTGAGACCCCTGGACTAGGAGGAGGAGAGATGAAGACTAAAGTTAACCTGTCAGAAAATCAGTGCCCTCCTCAGCAGGGCCCACCAGTGCCGCCCACAAGGACCCAACAGTGCAGCGTCATCAGTGCCCACCAGTGCCACCCACAAGGACCCAACAGTGCAGCATCATCAGTGCCCTCCTCAGCAGTGCCGCCTATCAGCGTACATCAGTGAAGGAGAAAAATTACCTGTTTGCAAAACGTTATAACAAATTAATTGGGAAAAAAAAAAATTATAAAAAATGTCATATGGGTACAGTGTTGCATGACCATGCAATTGTCATTCAAAGTGTGACAGCGCTCGAAACCTGAAAATTGGCCTGGGCAGGAAGGGGGTACTTCTTCGTCCCATTTTAGACACCACTTCCTTGTGCTTTAAGGACAAACCTCAGACCTTCTCTGGACAGCACACCGACATACCCGACCGGTCCAAGCTCACAGCGTTACCCAGATTGGACCCGAAAATCCTCTAATTGTAAAACAAGCAGCATTGGCAGGGGGAAAAGTCAATACTTTATTTCAGAAAAACTCAATAAAATAAGATATAGATAGATATCTCTAACCAAAATTATATTTTTACATTTTTGTTTTGATGGAATTGTAACTTTCTGCCGATAAAAAAAAAAAAAAAAAAAAAATTGCTCGGTGACCCGGTAGGGTCACCTCCACACACGGGTGATGCCGGTCCATATTGTCCAGGACGCAAGCGGGAGGATTCCAGGGAGGGTCCCTTCTCATAGGTTGAGGAGCTTCTCATTGAGAGCGATCTGAGATTGGGTGAGGTTGGCCAGGTAAGTGACCATGAGCAGATCCTGCAGGGAAGGAAAGAGACATGACCATTAGGAGGACAGCTTGCAAAGAGTTGACTACATGGCATTCCATCCTAAAAATAAAAAGGAGAACCGGTGATCCTGCCCCTGGAGAATGGGGCCGACAGGGGCAGTTAGAGGAGCCTCAGCCTTGTGTAAGCTCTTAGTTGTCATTTTAGAGGTTACACAGGGCTGAGAACTCTCTGCCCACCCCCATATGAACAGTGGTGGCTACCTGAGCAGCCAATCGGCAAGCACCAGATAAGCCTACGCCTTTCTGCTGTATACTGGACCACTTGATTCTTCATATGTAAACTCTGTGGACTCCAGCGTTGACTTTTTGAGTGCCAGGAGAATGGTACCAACAGGACTCCGGGTTGAAGACCAACACCTAGCTACATGGTGATAACCGCACAGGCTCCTCACTAAACAAATGAGGTTAGTTCAACCTCCTGGCTAAGGTTCACCTGACTGCTTGCTCTGTGCACAGGCTTATCTTCTCACCAATCTAATGAGCTTAACGCCACCTCCTGGCTGGTATTCACCATGCAGCAGGGGTTGGTGCACAGCCCAGGGTCCTGTCGGCACCATTTTCCTGGCACTCAAAAAGTCAACACTGGCGTCCACAGAGTTTACGTATGAAGAATCAAGTGGTCCAGTATACAGCAGAAAGACGTAGGCTTCTCTGGTGCTTGCCGATTGGCTGCTCAGGTAGCCACCACATGTTCATATAGAGGTGGGCAGAGAGTTCTCAGCCCTGTGTAAGCTCTAAAATGACAACTAAGAGCTTACACAAGGCTGAGGCTCCTCTAACTGCCCCGATGTGACAAGAGCGGGGGGGACCCAAGTATCCAATCAGCAAGCACCAGCGCTGTCAAAATGGTAGGAAGAGCAGTAAAGCACATGCTCCCCCATACTCCAAAGTACAGGGCATTTCTCCAGGCTCTGTAGCAGCAGGCCAGGTAGGCAGGTAGAGGAACCTGTAGCTTTGCTGGCATAGCATGTGCTGCCGGTCAGGGGCAGCTAGATAAACCTGTTCATAATAAACAAGTGGCAAGCTGCACATCACGGCATGGAACGCAAGAACTTTTAATACTCAATTATCCATAGAAAAGACATCACAGCACCAGACTCAAACAGATGTGTTGACGTGCTTCATGCTTCGTGAAACGCGTCAACACATCTCCTTGAGTGATTTTTTTTTTTGAGAAGTCATTATGTAGTCAGACAGAAGGGGAGCTTAGTATTATATATCACTAATTGTCTGGGCAAACCATAAAAGGAAAAAAAGACCAGACAGCTACAGATGCAGAGAACATTGGACGCAGTCTGAACAATCTCCACCAGGGGGAGCAATTCAGATCAACAGGCAGCCGCAATACAAAGCTGAAATCAAAAGGGTTACTTCAGGCCTTCACCACATTAGAAGTCACTATTCTGCAGACCTGATTGGTTGCCATGTTTATTTTGGACATTTGTCTTTCCATTAAAGTGGTTGTAAACCTCATATATGAAATATGACCAAAGCACATACCTCTATGGTGTGTACTTGTCTCACTCAAGAGCACCAAGTGTCATTTCTGCCTACCTCTTCATTCCTCTGCTATCAGTATGAGTAACTTCTGGAGAAGTTTTCTGACACCAAGAAAAAAAAATGGTGACAGAAGGAGCTCCAGCACACAGCCTGTGATTGACAGTCTCAGCTCTGTTCCTGCGTGTTGTGTGAAGGTGGAGGGGGGGTGTCCCTCCCCTCCAATCATCTGTCACTGAGCTCTACAGAGTATAACTTGAGCTCTCTGCCCCCTTTTTTTCCTGACAGCTCAGACAAGCTGTATACATTTAGTACTTTGCTGTAGAGAAGAGAAGACTGCAGATAAACGGGTACAACTTATGTAGGAGGAATTGTTTCATCTCTGAGGTTAGTCCCTTAACTCAGTATATGGAAAGGTTTACAATCACAAAGTCCTGCACAGCACCTCCAGTATAAGGACCAGCATTGGTCACCCTGTCATAGACTTACATTAATGTTGCTGTTGAGCATGGTCTCAAAGTCCTCGGGGCTGATCTTGGGAACTTGGTTCACCAGGTCCATCAGGAACCTTCCCACTGTGTTGTCCGCTGTGATTTTACCAGACTAAAATATCAAACACAATCAGGTAAGTACCCCAGATAATACAGAACCGGAAACAACTGGTTACACTATAAAGGGTGGAGACCCAAAAAAATATATATATAAAAAGAGAGAAAGAAAGAGAGAGGGGGACCAGAGACCCGAATATCCATATATTATATACTCGAGTATAAGCTGAGTTTTTCAACACATTTTTTTGTGCCCTCGGCTTATACTTGAGTCAACCACTTTTCTGCAGCAGAGAATGACAATTTTCAAACTGACTTTGGAGCCCCGTATCTCAGGGCCACTTGGTGCTAGGAACCCCAGCTTTGGATATGTTGTAATGCAAGTTCCACTGGGTTTTCGTGCCAAATTTGGGGTTCCTAGCACTAAGTGGCCCTGAGGCCACTTGGCAACAAAATCAGTCACCTGTGTCCATCTGCAGCAATGTCATTTCAGGACCCTTTGGGTCCAGAGACCCCAAATTTTGGCTGCAGCTAGGAGGCACCTAGGAACACTTAACTACCGAGTTTGAAGTTTGGGGGACCTATGGCTGCAAATGGGCACAGTGAGGCTGCAAAGGGGCATTGTTGACCCTCTTTTCCACTTACAGTAGCTGTGCATTTCTCACCCTCGTCTTATACTCGGGTCAATAAGTTTTCCCAGTTTTTTGTGGTAAAATTAGGTGCCTTGGCTTATATATATATATACATACATACATACATACATACACACACACACACACACACACACACACACACACACACATATATACATACATACATACACACAGTATCTCACAAAAGTGAGTACACTCCTCACATTTTTGTAAATATTTTTCAGCCATTAATGTATAAACCTGTGGCAACAAAAGTGAGTACACCCCTAAGTGAAAATGTCCAAATTGGGCCAAAAGTGTCAATATTTTGTGTGGCCATCATTATTTTCCAGCACTGCCTTAACCCTCTTGGGCATGGAGGTCACCAGAGCTTCACAGGTTGTCACTGGAGTCCTCTTCCACTCCTTCATGAGGACATCGCGGAGCTGGTGGATGTTAGAGACCTTGTGCTCCTCCACCTTCTGTTTGAGGATTCCCCACAGATGCTCAATAGGGTTTAGGTCTGGAGACATGCTTGGCCAGTCCATCACCTTTACCCTCAGCATCTTTAGCAAGGCAGTGGTCATCTTGGAGGTGTGTTTGGGGTGGTTATCATGTTGGAATACTGCCCTGCGGTCCAGTCTCCGGAGGAAGGGGATCATGCTCTGCTTCAGTATGTCACAGTACATGTTGGCATTCATGGTTCCCTCAATGATCTGTAGCTCCCCAGTGCCGGCAGCACTCATGCAGCCCCAGACCATGACACTCCCACCACCATGCATGACTGTAGGCAAGACACACTTGTCTTTGTCCTCCTCATCTGGTTGCCTCCACACACGCTTGTCACCATCTGAACCAAATAAGATTATCTTGGTCTCATCAGACAACAGGACATGGTTCCAGTAATCCATGTCCTTAGTCTGCTTGTCTTCAGCAAACTGTTTGTGGGCTTTCTTGTCCATCATCTTTAGAAGAGGCTTCCTTCTGGGACGACAGCCATGCAGACCAATTTGATGCAGTGTGCGGCGTATGGTCTGAGCACTGACAGGCTGACCCCCCACCCCTTCAACCTCTGGATATGACGCTGAGCACATGACCTCAACTTCTTTGGTGGACCATGGCAAGGCCTGTTCTGAGTGGAACCTGTCCTGTTATACCGCTGTATGGTCTTGGCCACCGTGCTGCAGCTCAGTTTCAGGGTCTTGGCAATCTTCTTATAGCCTAGGCCATCTTTATGTAGAGCAACAATTCTTTTTTTCAGATCCTCAGAGAGTTCTTTGCCATGAGTTTCCATGTTGAACTTCCAGTGACCAGTATGAGAGAGTGAGAGCGATAACACCAAATTTAAAACACCTGCTCCCCATTCACACCTGAGACCTTGTAACACGAGTCACATGACACCGGGGAGGGAAAATTAGTAATTGGGCCCAATTTGGACATTTTCACTTAGGGGTGTACTGACTTTTGTTGCCAGCGGTTTAGACATTAATGGCTGTGTGTTGTGTTATTTTGGAGGGGACAGCAAATTTACACTGTTATACAAGCTGTACACTCACTACTTTACATTGTAGACAAGTGTCATTTCTTCAGTGTTGTCACATGAAAAGATAGAAGAAAAGATTTACAAAAATGGGAGGGGTGTACTCACTTTTGCGAGGTAGAGAAAATAATATATATATATATATATATATATATATATATATATATATATATATATATATATATATATATATATATATATATATATATATATTTTCTCTACCTCGCAAAAGTGAGTACACCCCTCCCATTTTTGTAAATATTTTATCCTATCTTTTATAATATAATATATATATATATATATATATATATATATATATATATATATATATATATATATATATATATATATATATATATATATATATATATATATATATATATATATAAATATATATATATACACACACACACACACACACATACATATATACACATATATACACACACACACACATATATAATATAAAAGAAGAAAAAAAAAACACACACAAGAATAAAGAAAATTATAATAAATAACAAATATATAAAAAAAATTTGACAGTTACTTACCGGTAACTGTTTTTCTAGGATATCTTCTAGGACAGCAGGCCTACTTAAAAAGAAGCCTATGGCACCTGGTATTCCCAGGCGGTCTCCCATCCAGGTACTAACCAGGCCTGACCCTGCTTAGCCTCCAAGATCAGACGAGTTCGGGCGCTTGTAGGCCACGCAGGGTCGGGCCTGGTTAGTACCTGGATGGGAGACCGCCTGGGAATACCAGGTGCCGTAGGCTTCTTTTTAAGTAGGCCTGCCATCCTGGAAGATGACTAAGAGAAATAAATAAACAAAATTATTAAAAAAAAAAAAAAAAATAATAAAACACAAGTGAATAATACATATGGGGGGGGGGGCTGTACCAGGTACCCACCAGCACGTCTTCCGCATACTGCAGCACGGTGGCCAGAGACTCCAGCAGGCGGCTTCCTGCGGATCCCACTTGCTCAAGGTCAGTGGTCAGGCCGATGGAGCGGTTGGGGTTGAAGCAGGTTTTGGTAATCAGATCGACTGAAACGAAGAGAATTTGTATCAGAAGACGAGTTTCACTGTCCAGTAAAATGTCACAAATATCACATTTTTAAAGCCATAATAAAATTGGACTCTCGGTGACACCACTAACACAGGCGGCTGCTTGTCCACCTTTCCTTTCTTATTCTTTAGACGGATCCTATGATCGCTCCTCTCCACCTTCTCTGTGAGTGGCTCCGTTCCCTTTGCAGGGTCCTAAGGAGCCACCCGTGCGCATGAACTCCCTGCAAGCACAGGCAGCCACAGCATGGTTGTTTTTGCAGTAGCGCCATCCATAGCCACACATCTGGTGGTGCCCTCTACAGGCAGCCAGAGATGGGCACACGTGTGTGGTGGTGGCGCCACCTACCAGCTGGACGGGGGGTGGGGGGCACAGGCAGCCGGAGAGGGGCGCACGTGTGCAGTGGTGCCACCTACAGGCAGCCAGAGGGGGGGGCACACGTGTGCAGTGGTGCCACCTACAGGCAGCCAGAGGAAGGGGGGGGCACACGTGTGTGGCGGCCCTTTGCACCACAGGACATGCGGTCCCAAGGAGAAGGTCAGGGTTATGTCCCCTGAATAGATGAGTGTGTGCTCCTCATGTAATAAAGAAGTGTTGCTAAAGTAACAGCTGCTCTGGGAGAGACGATCCTCTGCAAACTGTCATGAGGGGGGGGGGATATTAGGTTGTAAGTTACACCCTAAATACAGGTTGCAAAAGATGGAGTTGGGGCTCTTTCACATCGATTCATTAAAAAAAATTAAAAAAAAAAAAACTGAAGAAAATTGCATGAAAATGTATCCATTTAAATCCTATGAAACTCATCACACCAGGGCGCTGCAGGTGCAGTGCGTTTTTTTTTTTTTTTTTTTAAATATTCTGCATGCTGTATCTTTGGTATGCTTTTCAAAAGTGCACAAAAATGCATCTCTCAGTGATTTCTATAGAAAATGCACCAAAAACACATCAAAAACACACCCCACGCTGTGTTTTTAGAGCATTTTTTTTCACATGTCCAAGTTTCACAGACTCATGATAGGAGATAGGAGTTCAGAAAATGCAGGAAAAACGCACATTTTTTTTTCTCTCAGTGGAGCAATGTGAAAGCACCCTTAGCCATTACTCAAACAACTGTAATACCTAAAAGCAGCCACAAGATGGCACCAGGTATGCTTTTCCAACCGTTCTATAGAAAAGAGGCTTTTAATCAACACAATGGGGGAGATTTACTAAAACTGAGTGCAGAATCTGGTGCAGCCATGCATGGTAACCAATCGGCTTCTACTATGTTCAATTAAGCTTTGACAATAAAACCTGGACGCGGATTGGTTTCTATGCACAGCTGCACCAGATTTAGCAAATCATCCCCAATGGGTCATAGTAAGGATATGAGAAGGAGACATTTCTGTCACTTCTACTATATAGATCATCAAATCTCAACACAAACCCTGGGGGGGGGTCATCCAAAAACATAAAATGCTTCAATTATACCCAGTGTGCTAATCTGAAGATCCCCTAATATTGTCTCACCTCCAATCCTCTCCGTGTCATAGTAGACGTTTTGTACCGTCAGCGGGGTGAACATCACCCCCATCGTTTTACCGGGAACACCCATCGGTGTGCTGTAAATGGAGAAGAATTTTTTTTTTAATATACACAGACACACTATATATATATACACATATATATATATATATATATATATATATATATATACACACACACATATATATACACATATATATACACACACACACACATATATACATACATATATATATATATATATATATATATATATATATATATATATATATATATATATATATATATATATATATATATATATATATTTTTTGTACACACACTTTTATTATAGATATTTTTTTTTTTTGCTGTGATGTTTTAAATATTGAGTTATGGTATTATTAGTATTATTATTAATAAAAATAATAGTAAACAATTCAACAATATTTTTAAAAAATATTAAATAAAACATAAATAATAAAAAAAAAAAATAAACACACAATTAAATATTAACCCCTTCAAGCCTACCGGTAAAACAAATGTTAATGCCCAGGCACAATTTTGCAGATTTGATCCCCAACCAACCAACAATAATTCTGCCCCCCACAGACTGGCTCCAGTAGGTGCTCATGTAGTACACAGATTAGTCCTGTCAATGTAAGAAGGTTCTCCTTCTTACATAAAAAGACACCTGTCCACAGAATCTCTTCCTTCCATTCAAACCTCACCATCATGGGCAACACCAAAGATCTGTCAAAGAATGTCGGGGACAAGACTGTAGACCTGCACAAGGCTGGAATGGACTACAAGACCATCAGCAAGAAGCTTGGTGAGAAGGAGACAACTGTTGGAGCGTTAATTCACAAATGGATGAAATACATCGCTTGACCTGAAGCAATGGATACAGGCTCCTACCCACTCCAACGGCAACACCCTAGACCTTGTTTTCTCCTATCTGTCCACTCCGTGCAACCTTTCCAACAATCCTCTCCCACTGTCTGATCACCACCTTATTAGTTTTGCTCTCTCCCTGTCTTCCACCTCCTCTCCCTCCAACCGCCTAACAGTTACACGTAGAAACCTTTCCCACCTCAACCCTTCCCTTCTCTACTCTGCTACTGATCACCTCTATGACAAAATCTCCCCCCTGTCCTGCCCCAACCAAGCCACTTTCATCTACAACAGCTCACTTTCTTCCTCCCTAGACAAGCTGGCCCCCCTCACTACAGGCAGAATTAGGCCCCGACTTCTACAACCCTGGCAAACAGACGACACCAGAAGTCTCAGAAAACGTAGTCGCGCTCTTGAGCGCCTGTGGCATAAGACTAAGACCCAGGAAGACTTCACACAATATAAATCTGCCCTCCTAAAATACAATGCCTGCCTCCACTCTGCCAAACAGACCTACTTTATCACACTCATTAACACCTTCTCATCCAGTCCACGTCAACTCTTCTCTACCTTCAATACTCTACTCTGTCCTCCACTGCCTCCACCCACCAACTCACACACTGCCCAGGAGATCGCCAATCAATTCAAAACTAAGATTGATACAATTCATGAGGAGATCGCCAATGCACAAAAACCTCCCCCATGCAACACCCCATGTCCACAGATACAATCATTACTTCCCTCATTCAACCCTGCTACTATTACTGAGGTTGCTAAACTTTTATCTAGCACTCATTTACCACTTGCCCCCTGGATCCTGCTCCCTGGCAAATGCTACGCTCACCCTCTGACTCGATTCTACGCTCTCTAACTCACATTTTCAACCTCTCCCTCTCTTGTGGCATCTTCTCAAACTCTCTAAAACTTGCGCTAGTCACCTCCAAACTTCTTGAAAGACTGGTCTACAACCGACTAAGAGACCATCTGACCATGAATAAACTTCTTGATCCCCTTCAGCCCGGTTTTCGCCCTCAACACTCCACGGAAACTGCTCTCCTTAAACTCTCAAATGACCTACTAATGGCTAAAGCCAATGGACACTATTCTGTACTACTTCTCCTGGACCTCTCTGCTGCCTTTGACACAGTGGACCACCCCCTCCTCCTCCTCAATAAACTCCACTCCTTTGGTCTCTGTGACTGTACTCTTCGCTGGTTCTCATCCTACCTATCCCACCACTCCTTCGGTATCACTTACAACTTTACTTCCTCCTCTCCTCTTCCTTTTTCCGTTGGGGTCCCCCAGGGTTCTGTTCTTGGACCTCTCCTTTTCTCAATCTACACCACCTCCTTGGGTCAGTTGATTGCCTTCCACGGCTTTAAATATCATCTGTACGCTGATGACACCCAAATCTATCTCTCCACCCCCCAGCTCTCTCCATCTGTCTCCTCACGCATTACCAACTTACTAGCAGACATATCAGCCTGGATGTCACATCACTTCCTCAAACTCAACCTATCCAAAACCGAGCTCATGATATTTCCTCCCTCAGGTGCCACTTCCCCTGATTTCTCTGTCAATATCAACGGCTCAACTATCAACCCATCTCCCCACGCCAAGGTCCTAGGTGTAATCCTGGACTCTGAACTAACCTTTCGACCCCACATTCTATCACTATCCAAAGCTTGCCGCCTCAATCTCTGCAACATCTCCAAGATACGTCCCTTCCTAACCAATGTCACCACAAAGCTTCTAATCCACTCCCTGGTCATCTCCCACCTCGACTACTGCAACTCCCTCCTCATTGGCTTACCTCTAAATAGGCTCCTCCCCACTTCAGTCCATCATGAGCGCTGCTGCCAGGCTCATCCACCTCACAAACCGCTCAGCGTCTGCCACACCCCTCTGCCAATCCCTCCATTGGCTGCCACTCAGTCACCGAATTAAATTCAAGATACTAACTATAACTTAGAAAGCCATCCACAACTTGGCCCCCAGCTACATCTCTAACCTAGTCACAAAATACCAACCTAATCGTTCTCTTCGCTCCTCCCAAGACCTCCTGCTCTCAAACTCCCTTGTCACCTCATCCCATGCTCACCTCCAGGACTTCTCCAGAGCCTCCCCCATCCTCTGGAATGCTCTACCCCAATCCGTCCGATTTTCTCCTACTTTATCCACTTTCAGACGATCCCTGAAAACTCATCTCTTCAGAGAAGCCTATCTGGCCCCCACCTAACAACTGTACATTTATCTTCTCAATCAGCACATCACCCACAGTTATTACCTCTTGTATCTCTTGGCCTTCCCTCTTTGATTGTAAGCTCTAAGGAGCAGGGCCCTCTGATTCCTACTGTATCAAAGTGTATTGTATTTGTACTGTCTACCCTCAAGTTGTAAAGCGCTACGTAAACTGTTGGCGCTATATAAATCCTGTATAATAATATTAATAATAAAAATACAAAATAACCATCAATGGTCCTCAGTCTGGAGCTCCATGCAGGATTTCTCCTCCAGAACCGGGCGTTCGGTGGGCGCCCCCTGCTGATTGGACACAGCACGAGTTTGTCGGCCAATTTCAGTCAATACTTTTGGCTGAAACCTGCTGATCGGCGGTGGCCAATCACAGCAGGTTCTGTGTTGGCAAACACTCAGGACTTTCCCGTACACAGGGCGATCTGGCTGTTTCTTCCCCCCCGAAATCAACTCCAGGGAGAAAAAAAAAAAAAAAAAAAGACAGCCAGATCAGAAAGCAGAAGCAGCACACATTATTGGGCACCCCCCCCCAATATTAACCCTTTCCTGCTCCGTGTCATTAGTACAGTGACAGTTTATATTATTATCACTCATCTCTGTATTAGTGTCACTAGCAATGTCAGTGGCTGTTAGTGTCCCTCCCACCCAGTGGCCATTAGCACCAGCCCTCCACCCTATCACAATCACACCTTAAGTCGGTGATATGTAGTGAAAATGGAAAGATTTTATTGATCGGGGGATGGGGGATACAAGCAGACTGGCATGGCCCCTCCAATTACCTGATATATGCTTTGATGTTCATGCGGCCCCCCTGCAAGCTGGTGTCTACAGTCATGTGGATGGGGTTGGTGGCCTCCCGGCTGTAATACTCATGGATGAGTACGGAATGTTCGGTGATGTCATTTC